>OY728144.1:577959794-579209794 GCA_963277665.1 Viscum album
CTGGGATTAAAAATCCATGGTGAGGTACCATGTTGAGTGTGTCTTTGAACCACTCCCATGTTTTGTAGAATGACTCTCCCTCTTTTTAAATTTTATTTTGGATGATCATTTTATATGCAATTGTTTTGTGGTGGGGAAAGTATTTTTTTTAGAATTCTCTTTATAGTTGGTCCCAAGAGTTTATGGATGATGGTCTCATATTTTTTATCAATTTTTTAGCTTGATCCTTTAATGAAAAAGGAAATAGCCTCATCTTAGATTATTCTAGTTTATATAGGGGACACATGGATTCCATAATGTCATTGAACTCCTTAATTTGATGGTAGGGCATCTCGAACAACATTCCATGGAATGTGGGAAGATGGTTCAGGACATGGGGTTTAAAGATGTAGTTATAATCTCATATGGAATTGTGTCTAATGCATGAGGGTGCATTGGTCTAGGAAGGTGTGAGGTATTCATTCATGGTTTGACCAATTGCATTCCCCATGTTTGGGGCTGCCTCATTTCAGTTTCCATTTTGGTTCCCACCCGAGTTTATGAGTTGGTTTCTTTGAAGACATTAAATTGAAATAGGCTCAATTTTTTACTCTAGAGTATTAGGAAGAGTAGGATCTAATGGAAAGAGTTCCCTTGGTGTAATTGACTTCCCAACCCTAGGACTATCCTCCCTAACTAGATGGTTTGATTGATCCCGGGTGTAGGCAGATATGCGCCAAAAGAAAACAAAATGAGAATGGGACAAGATAAGAGAATTTGGATGAGAAAAGAAGAAATGGGGGAGAATAGAATGGGTGTTTAGATGACTTACTAGGGTCCCCATCAGCGGTGCCAAAATTTGATTCACACTCAAATTTACCGAAGAGAAGATGGTAGAACGGTACTTGTAGTCTAGCTTGGGTTGTCGAATCCTCAGAGACCTAAGAAGTAACCTACAGACACATAAATTTTATGGACTATTTTTAGCTATGAAGGGGCCAACTTGGATTAATTTTAGATGTGTTTAATGAATATCTAACAGTTTTAAGTGAATTCAATTTAAAATAATGAGTTGATCCTAGGTTAACACATGGGGTGGATTGGATGAAAATCTGTTTTCAACTATTTCAATTTCTTATATTTGAGATGAGTTAATTTAAGAATATCAAAAAACATCCTCACTTACTAGTTTAATACCTAAAGATTTTAATAATAATAACCTATACACTTGAATGATCAAATTTTTGAGCACTTCAAGGTAATGGTTTGTATTAGCACTTGAAGTGTGTCACCTTAAATTCAACAAGGACAATGGAGTTTAAAAATCATAAAATAAAAATCTCAATTAAAATAAGTGATTAGAAATTAATAGATTGATAAATAACCCCCATCCAGCCCCTTTCTACTCCCTTGGATCAACCCATAAGTGGATTATCCCTCCATAGATACTATGGTTTCAATGGAAGTGGGAAGTAGACTCATGAGGGAGGAATTGAAGAAATAAAGAAAACAATAAAAAGAAAATGAGCAGTACACCGTTGTGTGAATAATTTCACAAGGTTTAGTGTGAATAAATTTCCACCTTGAGGCAACGGTATCAAAGTGAGATGGGGAACCATACCACAATAGGAGATTAAAAACTTTTATTAAGAAACTCGGATGAATTAAAACAACTTAAATGTGAAGGAAGAACGTTACAATGAAAAATTGGGAGCATAAAATTAAGATGAAATCAAAGCTAAAAGATGATCAATTCTTCCACCATCACTACCTTAAATAGGAATTTCTGAATCATTGGGTAGAGCCTCAAATATTCCTAGTCTCCTCAATTAATTGTGGTAGGCCATAGTTGGGTGGAAAGTTGAGGGAGAATTTATTTTTTCACCCTTGACCCAAGGTGGCAGCCATCAGTCATCTACCGAACAGATGCGTCTGAATGGCCATGTAGATGGTAGAATTAGAGTGGTACATAGTAGAAGAAAATGAGGGCACGTATGTCTGATAACATCCTATAACTGTTGGTCCCATTTGGAGTTTTTGATTCCTTGATATGATTATAATGGTACGATTTTGTCTGGGCCGCAGAATCTGGCCCAGAATTTTATCTCCAAATTGGGCCTCCTTAATGACCTCCATTGAGTTCGAATTAGAACTGGATCTTGAAGAATGATTTTCTTTCTACATGTATTCTAGAATCCCACGAAATTTGGGCTTCATTGGCCATGTATTCTAGGGCCCACATTCTCATCAGTGGTTTGGTTTCCAATCTGACTTCTCCTGAATTGTTTCCTTTCATCCCAAAATATCTGAATCTTCTTCAATGAATTATCCATTGATCCCTGAATCAAAGGTGTTCATATTGAAGTGTAGATCAATTTCGAAAAATATCAAATAAAAATATGGATAATTACATTCCTTAAAATCAGTTGAATCATTGGGTACTTTAAATGATGTTAAAAAATGTACCACATAATTGTGCATTTTAAGAAGGAATTTCAATCATAATGTGAAATGATGTTCAAAGTGTAAAATTTACTAAAATAGTGTTTATGAATAACATAGAAAATTAATAATATATATATTAACAATAAATATTATCCTCATTTAGAGGATAATCAATATATATATTTCTCAAAATCATTAATTTTCCAATATTATAAGAATTAATTCACACCTTGTTCATTGAAAGATATTATTGTCATATATCATGCTCAGATGCTGGTAGAAATTTGGCTGTATCATTCTAGTGTGAAGTGGTTATAATAAACTCATCATGAATGAGTGATAACCTGGCCACTATGATTAAATCTAATATCATGTATGACTCTCCCTAGAGTAGGTAGATCTTGCATCATTATTTATTTTGTAATGACCAAAATCATTCCACATGTTGTTCTTAGATAAATATTATCTACACAATTCTAGATAAGGTTTAGGAAATAGGAAATTTTTGAATACATCATCAGTTAGGATTGGAAGTAAGAGAATATATGTGGATTTTACCCAGGATTTAATATACACCTTAACATAAAAATAGTGAAATTTTCCCAATAACATGTTAATAGATTTGACCAAAATTTTCGGTACCCCTATATTGAACCAAATCTTTTTAAGGGAAGTTGGGTTACACAGGAAATAACACCCTAGGTATTTTTCTCTCATCTAATGTAGACCATATATGATATAGCATAACATAATTAGGAAATGAATCATATTCAATTATATTTAGGATCATATGAAGAGGAATAATTTTGATTTTTTTATATTAATGCATAGTGAACATAAGTGCTTTGCAACATAAGGCTTGGGGATAAGTGAAATCATATGTGTGGTTTTGTAAAAATATTGATCATATGAAAAAAAATCAATTTTTAATTTTATTAAAATAGTTCATGGAATATAGGAATATATTTCTGAGACACTAAACATCCCGATAAATTGGGTATTTCACTTAGATTTGCAAGTTGGAAAATGATAAGTGATTTTGGAATCACATTGTATAATTTTATAAAATGAATAAATAAAAATGTTAATATTTACAAATATAAATCAACATAAAATAGAGTATAATTAATAAATTCCAATAATTGATTGGGAATCCCCACAATATGAGGAGGATTTTTGGAGAATGTGACACTTGTGGTCAGGTCATGGATACATAATACAGATATCACTATGAATCATATGATTAAATGAATCAATCTACATGATGCCTTTATTTGGTAACCAATAAAAAATGGATATCATGTTCATGGTAATAGTAACAATAGCTTCATCCTTCCTCTAGGCCTTTGAGAAACATAGATTGAATAGGCATAAACACTAATTCGAGAGATGGTTGAAATTAATAGGATTCTTGGTTGGGAAAGGGATAAGAGATTACGAAATAACATAGTATTTCATGATGAGAGGAATAAATCAAAAAATATTTCTAAACATAGTTTCTATTTGTATAGATCTAGATCATTTATATATATAAATATTGAGAAAATGATATAAATTTACAATGGCCCAGGAACCAAAATAAATTATTCCGTGGGAATATAATTTTTTATGGGACACAAATAAGAGAGCTAAGTTAATCTATATATCTTGAGGTAGTAGGAATTAGGACACACATAATTCTCATAATGGGAAAATATACATTTAGTTTAGATTGATTAATTGGAAAAATATTTCCTAAATATTTTTAATAAAATTTGAATCTCATGTAAAAATAACGCCTTAGAAAAAATAATGTTAAATTGTTTGAAATGTTATATATGGTGGGCCACATGTCATTCAGTGTACCATATTGAAATTAGGTCTCATATAGTTTAAATTTTTATGTTTATATGACTATGAACTATAAAATATGAATTTTAGAGGTGTTTAGTTAGGAAATTTAGTCTTGTATTTTAATGTCATGTTAGAAGACTTTTATAACCAAATGTGAATATATGAAATAATTAATTGATAAAAAATTCATTGGTTCTGTGTGTGATGAAATCTATATCCTTGGTTATCAATGAATATGACATATTAGAGTAAACCATATACATTTTTTAATGTCCTTCGCATTGATGCTCTAGTTTCATGAGATATTATTAAGGTGTAATGGGGGTTATCAATGATAAAACAATTCTACATGGAAACTCAAATGAATTTATTTATATAGGATTATAGGTTGTACATATTGTACAAAATGTTCCCATAAAATCACTATCATTCATCCTGTTTAATATGTGATCACTCATTTTTATACATCCTATAGTAGATTGTGATATGAATCAAGGAAAATCAAACCTAAATAGGTATAACTACCAATGCTCTATGAAAAATAGAATATGTGTCACCTTTTTTCATGTATAGGTTATTTTTTTGTAATCCCACAAAGAATATAGAATTCCATAAGGGGGTATTTCTTTTCTTCATCCACTATATTTTGAATAATATTAGTGAATTTTCTTTCAAATTCTATATCTATATGTTCACAACTACATTAAACTAATATTAGTCAGTGGACTAAATATTGTAATAGTTATTTATCCATCAAAATATAAAGAGAATATATCAGTTCCATTTTCCTTCAATCTTTTGACCGGAACACAAAATCAGGTGATTATATCAATCTTTTTAAGATGATGATCACATTTTTGTTACTTACTTATGTTATATTTCATCGTCCCACATAGGGAACAAGTCAGTATAGGTAAGACTATACTTGAACATCCTAACTATAACTATTAAATATGGTCCCATTATTTTTATTATCCATACGAAAAATATTTAGAAGTAATTTTTACTGTGAATCAATTCTATGGGTTGATGGATGAATTTATAATGTATTTAAAAATCATGGAACTTTTTTTTTTGAAATTCATGATGTCCTATATCATTGAAATCCATAAGTATCAATGTCTCGTGATCTTATAGAAGATCTTGGATCCAGACTAGTGGGAATCACATGTGATTAAACGAACATCCCTTATATTTGAAATGGTTTCCCCCAATAATGCACCAATGGAGGAATACATCAAAGTGTCCCATTTCAAAAAACTAAAAGGGAATTTGGGCCACAAAAATGGATTAATTATAATTCCATTAATAGATATATACCTTTTATGGTAAATATTATGGCAGAAGTGTACTATACTTGGATTCTATAATTAGGAACATCTATCTATTTTTTATTGATATCAAAGGATTATTTGTCACCTAAATCAATGATGGTACTAACATCAATTATCTATTTCATGTTATTATTATTAAATTCGGATTCTACCCTATAATACTTAATGAGAATTAAAATTTATTACTATTTTGGAATGAACATGGTTTTGGGAGAATTAGAAATAAGATCTTCTTGTAAATTTTATATAGTTATGGATATTTATAACATAACATAACTATCCATTCTAGGATCGTGCAGGTAAAGTTCCTTTCAAAACATGGACTCCGAAAAAACTAGCTCATAAAAGATAAAAAATTTCTCTTAATAATATTTTTATAACAAGAACCCCTCATATAAATATCTTAATTATTACCACTCTTCATTACATTGTGAAATGGAATGATAAGAAATGGTGGGGTAACATTATCAATAAGTGTAATCAATGAATATGTCAATGATCACATGAACATATCATGATCATAAGGGTATGAGAACATTATAAAATCATTTGAAAACCATACCCTATCTAATAATAATATTGAGTCATCGTATGAAGATTGGTAGTTCCTATGACATGAATCATAAAATAATCAATGAACATGTATTATATGATCATAACATTGAAGTACTGAATAAATATTTTGAATGAAAAAAATAATGAAAATAACTAAATTTGTAGTCATGTATCACTACCAAGACTAAGGTAGTGGAATAGTTTCCATCCCCAAACCATATTTTTTATCATGGTTCACTAACAAGACAATTATAGAATATAGATTCCCATACTGAACTAGGTTCTCTTTCTATTCTAGTGTTGTATATCTTAAGAGATGTCATTATTTCACCAATGCGTTGGATTAATATATAATTATTTTCGCTCACAACACATAATAAACATAATACATTGGATTACAATAAGAACACAAAACATTCATCATATCAAAAAACAAAAAAAAAGGTGTTTCATAAAAACTTCATTATAGCATAATCTAGGTAAAATAAATGGGATTCATAAATATATTGTCATTTTCGCATAGAATAACCAATTGAAAACGAAATATATTTAATGAATTAATTTTGTTATAAATATAAACCATCCAAATAAAGGCTAATTATGGTACTATGGGGTTATATCCCTTGTAATCAATTAATTAACATCAAAGGATTTTATATTAGATGAAAAATTTATTTCAAAGACCAGTTGTAACATTTCCTGAGGATAATACCATTTTCACATTGAAATCAATTATTCAAAATAAATAAATGTTCTAGATATTAATTAAAAAAAATTATTTTAATGAAAACAAGAAAATTTATAATTCAATTTTGAAATATTTTAGTGTTCATGATGGTGGGGAATACTTTTTATTTTATATACATTAAAATAATGATTACATTCACAATATCAATTCAAATTAAAGAATACTTCATTTGGAAAAAAGAAAATTGAATTATTTTTCTTGATATTTTATGATTAAAACATATATAAAAATGAATTTTGAAATTCCATGGATAATATTAAAAATCTTCTTGAAAACCTTTTATTAAATAGGGACATGGAATAGAGAGGATGTTCAACCAATGAGAAAAAATATTTGGCCAGCCTTAAAAATGTTTTTTCTCTCTCTTTTGTACAAAATTAGAGTAAAATGAATAGAAAACACATATTTTAAAAAAATAACATGATAAAAAAAATTCATGAGTTTCTTGAGATTAATAACAATATATTTCATCATCAGAAACATAATCATATTCATTCTCAATAAACAATGAGATTATAACATAATACCCTTTCCGATTTAGTGACATTTAAATAAACAAACCCCTTGAACTAATGACATATAATTTAAATTAAATATGATTATCCAAAGTGTAATATTTATATAACATGTTAATATTACAGAAAATACCTTCTAAAAGAACAAAATTCCATAACATACCATTTTCTATAAAGAATATAATTTGAGATGACAAACCTTTACTTAGAGTTCACTTTCTTCGAAATCACTCCAACCCCAGCTATATAAATTTAAATTTATTATAATTTAATAAAGTAAAAATATAAAGATATAAAATATAATATATCACCATCATATAATATTTCATCTCCCTTTTATTAGTAATTTTATATTAAAATTTTCATATCTAGATTTTAATCATTTTATTTTTCATGAGAATGTCATTTCATTATTTGGGTTCCATGAAAATTGATATTTATTAAATAATATTTATAATTTTAATAACAGGTTTATCATAATATATTTATATATATAATTTATTTACATATTTATAGGAATTTATAAATGATATAGATTCAAAAAAATTACACCATTCAGGAAAACTGTGGGTCATATATACGCATGAATGTTGTTTTATCTTTTTAAAATATGGAATTAAAGACAGGTAAATAAAACTTGATCAATTCATAATCCATATTATATAAAAAATATATATTCTATATTCTTTATATATTTCCTTATCACAATCCATTTATAATTGAAATGAAAAATTAACTGTATCGCTTCATGGAAGAGGTAGTCCACACATATGCACGACCAAAATTATCATGTTCCAATTGATTAAAAGGTAATATGGTTTATGTGATGCTACTTTAAAAAATTATTCTTATTTCATAACAATAACATATAATATTAAACCCATCATTAAAAACGTCTCTGAAAGAATGTTGTGGAATTTGTAATTTATCACTCTTAGGAGACGATAATCTGTATGTACACACGAGCGATATTTCACTTTCAATTTGTTGGGAAAAAGGGTTTATAAAAGCGATATAAAAAAATTATAATATTTATATATATTTGGGAAAATAAATTTATAAATTTATGATAAATAACATTGATTTATAATATTTAAATATAAATTAATAGAAATTGAATGGTTAAAGGCATTACATATCTTTGGAGAAAAACTCATTTTGATCTCATATCAAGGGACCTAGGGTTTGTAATTTTTGAATACTATATCATATAAAATGTGTAGAATTAAATTTATATTGGATATTTTCATTTTAAGGTCTATCTATATGGATCAATGGGTTTTAAGGAAGTTGAAGGAGGGGTTTCCTTTTATAATAGAAAGTGAGGAAACACTTGGAATTTCAAAAAATATTAAAATATAATAGTCATTATGAAGAAAAATGCTTCCAAATTGAAATGCTTTAAAAGAAAAATTGTCTAGGTATGAAATAAAATAGTCTAATAAAATTTAAATAGGTTTTGGGGTCAATTTAAACCATATCATTTTTTACTAATCCCTTTGTTAATTACTAATGACCATAACCATGGAAACATAATTTTTTCAACAAAGGGTTGGAAATGATACTATAAATGTAAAAGTCAGTCATAAGTAGAACATGTAGGATTTTGGGAACCATATTCAATTTAAATGGATGCATATATGTATTTATGAAATTTAATTAACTTAATAAAATATTATTTATTTTAAAATATAATTGTTATTAATATTTGAATTATTTATTTAATATAATTTTAAAGACAAAAAGATAGAGATAAAATTTTAAGATAATACTTTTAAGAAACACTAATGTGTAATATTTATCAAAACAAATCAGGAAACATATTAAATCCCTCAAATTATTTTAATTTTTGTATTTTTAAATCATTTATTTTATTTTTCTATTAATTGAATAAATATTTTATTAACAATCAACTATCATTTATGGAAAATATTTAATTATTGAAAATGAAAAATAAATTACCATTTTATATATATTTTTATCATTCAGAAAATTAACATCAATATTCATTCATAATGTTTTTCCCTATGTGAACATATAATAGATTTTTAAAATTAAGAGAGTTACTTATGATATGTTTCTTTTTGTTCAATATTATATTTGTAATGGTCATTGTAAAGTGTTCATTAAAAAAACACACTTTTATCCAAATATGGTTATGGTTGAATTAAAATAATCTAGTAAAAATTAGGATAAAAATAAATAGACTTATAAAATATTTTTAACTTATATTAACATTATTTACCATTTATTGAGGGGATAAACTTTTCCACTATTTCTAGCCATATTAAATAAATATAAAATTTTATTATTTGAAAAAAAAGAAATCATGTTTAAAAATATATAATCCATTTTATAAAATTAAATTCCAATAATATAAATAATTAAATTAAATAATATTTGTGCAAAGTGTGATGAAAGCAATTTTATAAAAATATAGTTTTTATGTATTAAAATGGATCGATTCATATTCCAAGAATAGAAAAATATAAAATGAATGTTAAATCCATTAATAGAATATATAATATATAGAAATTTTAATAAAATAACTTATTTATATTTTCTAATAATGTTTATTAGGATAAAAATACATTATGGTCAAAAAAAATGGGTTTTTATAAAAACAAGTCCATTATTTTAAATTTGTGTTTTTATTTTTATATATAAATAATTTTAAAAATTTGAAATAATTTTATACAATTGTAATCAATAATTTTTTTATAATTTATTTATTTCTATTCATACCCACCATTCCAATGGATTTATGATAACTTTAACATTATATACTAATATTTTAGTTGCATATCCTGGTTCATTTAAACTTGGTGTAGTGTGTAACACAAAATATCAAATAATTACATTTACATGAAAAACAATATTACGTAAAAACATAGGGTGTTACATTATGTGATTATGAGATGTGACACAGATTTATGTTTTAGGGGAATTGATCCATCAACATCTATTCATAATTAAGCAATTTAATTTGATCGATATTCATGATGGAATATTACCATTATTATATTTTTATACAATCTCTATATTACCATTGATATTTAATCTACCATTGGGTATCTATAAGGAACAATTATGCCTATGATGAGGGATTTCTTCGACAATAGTAGTGGTGCATCTTTCCTGTGGAATGAAGAAGTAAGGATTCACCTCTTATTTCTAGAGATGCAGAGATAATCCACAAGATGACTAAATTGTTATTAGGGTAACAAATCCCTATTGGGATTCTACAATTTAAATTTAAGTACATGTCCCATGGTTTGGAAGTGTCATGGTTTACAGAAACTTCTTCATTTGTGATTTATATGTTCATTAGTGACTTCGGTGGGATAGGGGACAATGTGAAAAAATCGGACCACATATGCCCTTTGAACACATTCTTTGATTTAAATAGGATATAAAATATTAAATATCAACCTACCACTATGATATACACCCATTTAACATTCAAACAATGATGAAATATCTAAGAGGATAAACCATATAGACAAGGTTGAATTCATAGTGCTTAAATAAGTGCATCATCTTCTATACAATAAATATCATTGAATTGTAGTGCTTTTTGATGTTATGGTATTGGGTCTTATTATAATTGGGTGTCTCTATCCAATGAAATATTTTCTTCAAATTGATAATATTTTTCATTTAAGGTAACTATATAAATTTTGAATCACAGTAAAAAATCATACACGTGATATCGAGAACTCATAATAGCGGTGTGGACTTCGACATGGTAATGTAGCAACATGTGACTTGAAATAATGATCGGTCAATATAGCACAAAAAACATTTGGACACTGGTTAAATTAGCTAATTGTACTTAATATATTTATTGAAGCTATAAAAAATGGGTTACTATACCACAACATTTCTTTATGAGCTTATTAATGGTATAATATTTTTTATTTTTAAATTTCACACTCAAATATTTCTCTTGAAATATGGTTATTGGTTTTTCATAATCATGGATTCATGGTTTATTCAAAAAACACATAAAAATATGTGTCTATAATTTTCTTATAATTCATTTTTCTCCCTTTTTCTCATCTTCTATTTTATAAATCCTCGAGATCTCTTGATGTTTTCTAAATTGGTATTAGTATCAAAAATTATTTAGTTGAGATATTATATATTTTTATCCATTCCAACATGTTTCATCTAATAATTTATAGAATTGAGTAATAGATCCTATATTTAAAAATATAGAATAACAGGATTCCTATATACAAGATGAATTAATAACAGTAGATGCAGGATATACTATATGAGATATTATAATTTTTTCTAATGATCCTCAACTCATTGATACGTGACTCCCTTCTTAAACAATTTTATGAATGGGAAAATATATTTTTCGTTTGGATACAAAGAAGTAGATATATATGAGGAATAATATAATCTACTATAATGACATATCATAAGACCCATACATCGGTATATTGTGAAAAAACATAATATATATATTAGATTTGATACAAATTGCAATCGCCTAATTTTAACAATCCAGAATTACAATCTCAATAGAAAAAATTGAGTCACATTAATAATCATAACCTTTTTAGATTATAATTTTTTAGAATTGTAATAAATACATTATGTAAAAACCCCACTCATTTATCCTCAAATTTAAATTTTTTTCCATTATACTATGGTTTTATTTTCCGTTAAGATGACTTAAACATCATCCATAAAATTCTACACACATGATACCCTTTAAGTAAAAATATTACATAATTTCATTCTTCAAAAAACATTGAAAATAAAATAAAAAAGGGTGATCTTATAGTCTTTATAATGATATGCATGGAATATGTCAATTTATAATTATAACTGATATTAGAAAAATCATACGACTATGATACAATTATTATAACTTATAAAATTGATACAAAATAAGTAAAGGATCGTTATTCAGGAGTCACAACATAAGGTTATGTCATAAAATTGACAGTAGTAAAAAGAGTTTATAATGATCAATAATTAATCAAAATCAATGAGAACATATAAAAAAATAAGACCCTAGTTTTTTCATACACATATACATATAAATTCATTTCATTTGTCACCACTAATTACCAATACTGTAATATTTGACAAATCCAATTAATGGATTGGGTTACCTCCACTGATATTATATCATGAGATATTATTATTTTAAAAATTCAATTGGGTTATATAAAATTTTAGACTCACCCATCAAATAATTAATACCATATATAAGGGTAGAAAAAGTCCATATAAATATTCATCACTGGTTCATTGTATAATCCATGAATATGTGGGTTTAATAATGATTCCATCATTAGATATTCATAATTCATTCATAGTATGAACATGGATTATTTCATTAAGAAATATCCCTAGTAGAGTATTGTAAATGTTAATGGATAATTACATTAATGGAATATATCTATAAAAATGTTTTTGAAACATTACAAAAAATTAGGGGAAACTATATTTTTCCATTGATATCCTTAAAAATTAAAAAAATTAATTTTTGGTAAATTTATTTTCTTCTAATATAAATAAGGAAACATGTAATGAAAGATTTAATTAAAAGTTCATTCATGATTAATGGAAGGTCTGTTCATTTGATAAATATTAATGATTAATTTCTTTCCTATTTTTTAGTAAAAAACATTAATATATTTTTTTGGAAACTATTCTAAATTTTCAATTAAAATTTTATAATAATGTAAAATATGATTATGTATGAGTTTAAACAATCATCAAATTATATATTAAAAAATTATTTGGAAAAAAGATTAATGAACATGTATATTAGAGTATGTTATTCCCACCCAAAATGAGAAATTAGTTTTAATTTTCATAAAAACTTTCTCATAATCATTTTGAGTACCAAAGAGAAGAAAAAAATGAAATTATAATTTAAAAAGCTTAAATAAAAAGATGCATAAAAAATATGATGTGTAAAATATAAGGATCATATAATTTTATACATTTTAAATTTATTGTGCCTAATCATGAAATGGAATGAAATTGAAACATAAAATCTTACTAGATTTGTAACTTTTGAATCATAAACAAATTAATGTATATAAATTCAAATAGAACATTTAATACCACAAATAAGAATTCATTGATTCTATAATATATCATGGATGATGTATATACATTATAAAAACACAATTTGGTGCATAACATGAATCATTTGTTAGTGAAACAATAATGAGATGTAGAATCCTTCGAGCTTTAGTAATCTATGAACTAAAACATCCTGAAATATTGTACAATATATATATATATATATATATATTAATGCTAAAAATTTCATTAAAATAATTATAAAATAACTTCATGGATTATATATACACCGAAAAAAAAGATATAAGTGGTGAATATTGAATATGTTTGATTGAAATAAAAGTGAGATAAGAAACTCTTTCCTCAGGGCAAGAATTTCATTATATGCATTTTAAAACTATTGTAAAATATATTTATATTTATTATACATTTATAAAAAACACATTAATAATTATAATACCAAAATAAACAAACTTATAATTTCTAATTACTCAATTGTATAAAATTCCTCCATAAAATCATCATTTTGGTTGCTCACTATTTTATTTTTCACACCTGTTTTATATTAAACATTTTGATCTATAGAAAATTTTCATAGTATCATCATATCAAACATATAAATAATTTTATATGTATCATATTTTTATGTTATATACATTTTTATAACTATTAATATAATATGTTGGTGAAAATTAATTTCATCACTTTGTGGAGGTGGTATTTTTCGCATATGCACATGTAATGTCTTCTCTTTTCGATAAATGGGAAAAATAAAGTTATATAGTAATTAACATTTTCACAGTTATTATTATGACATATATATCAAATATATTCACTAAATATATCCTTATAACCATTAATATAATGTTTTACATGGAAACTAAATCCCATTTATTCGTGGATGTGGCTATCCACATTTATTCATGAGCGACATTGTAATATTATAATAGATGGGGTGTCAGTAGGAATATAATATTTTATCTATTACGAATGTTAATAAATATATAAATATCATATATATTAATTAAATCCATATGTGTAACCATTAATGAGTGGTAGTAATGTAGAAAAAATACATCAATCGTGGAAATTTATGTTTAAAATAACACATGCTGTCGTTATAATATTCCACTGGGATGGATGAAAATAGTTTAATGAACTATCCCTGATCAATCAAACACATCACTCAAGATGTATATCCATTATTTTATCATTATAAATATAATAAAATATTCTTAATAAAAAACAATAATGAGGTAAAACAAGAGATCCAAAAGCGGTAAAGATAATACACCTCAACTTGATATAAAATGTCAACCCTAGTAGGGAATGTCGTAATGTAAAAACTAGAGGGGCCATTAGTTAAACCCCCATGTGACCACTTGTCTCCACTAAACTATCCCACTACACAAGAAATGATAATGAAGATAATTCAGATATCTATATGGCTCTCTTACCTATACTTTTTTCCAACAAACCCATATCTACAAACACTAAATGTGTAAAGTATGATGTGATCACAAATCCAAATAGGATTTCACCCATGAATCTATATAAATTATAATACCATTAAAAAATTAACTCTAGATATAAAACAAAACCATATAATGAATTAAAGAAAAGTTGTATAATTTTTTAAAAACAACACTCAATTGAGAAACAATTATTTAATATTCACATTAATATGGAATATGATATGTACATGTAAGAAGTCATGAGGGCATGCTCAAAAATATTTATGGATAAACCACAAGATAAATTATTGAAAAATCAACCACGAAACATTAAATAATTTTTAAAACAATGAATAAATGAAAAATTAAAACATTTGAGTTCAATCCTATGGGAATACATAATTTTAATATAAAAAATAAAACACTAGGTCATGCTTTATGTGAATCCAATCGATATTGAGTCCTATTATTTTCTATTGATATCAAATCCTCCAGTGGTATTACATATAAAAAAGTCAGAAGTTAATTTATTGACTCACTCCATGTTCCCAATGTTCTATTCTTTATAATAACTATTTTAATATATTGATAATAATTTCTGTAACATTTTCATTATGAAGAATTACTGCTTCCCTTTTAAAAAATCAAAAAAAATCAAAACCATTATCAAGGAATTAGAAAACTACATAGTTCTCATCGAACAAGATTTAATGAAATGTTCCTTTAAAAAATATATATCCTAATGATAATACACCAGGGTATAGATTTACCCATTTTCATAATATAAGACAAAGTAATTATACAATAGCATTAATAATACATGAATTAGAAAATTTTTATCGATACACATACCTCAAGAATTGAGAGAAAGACACATGAATCGACACCCCATGTTCATGGTTGAATATGATCCATAATTCTATTTAATGTACTTCAAAAATACCTCCTAGGTTCCAAGGTTTTTGAAGGGAAAGATGTGATAATAACTAGATCACAGTGCATTGGATTATTTGTAGGTTGTTGATAAAGTAAAAGACTATGGAACAATATCCTATACAATGGTTTACAATGAGATGACACGGGATGGACTATGACACAGTATAAGAGACTATACTACATCCTTCTAAGACAATATTAATTTAAATAACATGCCACAAACCTTGTAAAAGATATTATGAAACTAGGGAATGACCACATAGTATTTGAAACCACCACAGATCAGCCATGTCATTTCCAAGTTAGAGTAAATTTATTTTCCTACCACCACACTATAGGGGTCTTGAATTTTTTATGACCACCCAAATTATACGTAAATTATTCTATTTCAAAGGTGAAATCACCACACAATATCTCTTAAGTATGAATAATCCATTTATTTTCACAACAGAAGAGCTATGGAGAAATTGATATGTGCCTCAAAATCAACATCCCAGACACCACACTACATCCGGATCCTCCATTCAATAATCCCCCTCACCAAGTTGTGGTGTCTAGACTCAATATTCCATCCTCTATATAATTATAGGTAAACTCTATATTACCAAAAAAACTCCTATAATAGAGAGTAATAAATAATAATCATTAAAAAGATAGTTTAATTAAAACCTAAGGTTATAACAATTCTCCCCACCATACATTTTTTCTATACCTATAAATTTATGAAGATATTGAAACTAAAAAATGATATAGATAATGATGCCTTATAAATGATTCCTTCTTCCAAATATATTGGTTATCCCTCCTAAACATTCACTTCATAAAGACCAGGGGACCAATTTTACAAAATAGTACCATAATATGAAAATAAAGAAAATTAATTAGTTCATCAAACAATGTTGAGTTGATATAATCATCAACATATTCTCATGAGATCTCAGGGAATATTTTTAGTCGATACGTCTTCAATAGGGAATAATTTATCACATCTTGAATGGACGTCATGGGAGCTGTAATATCGAAGAGATAAAATTCCATTCCAATTTTTTCAACAATCTCAAAGGGGATAATAAACCTCATTGTAAGATTACCCTTCTTTTCCTACCATCATTGACCCATGTGTGATGAAACTCAAATAAAAACACTATCACTATACTAAAACTCTAGCATCTGATGGGTATAGTCTACATATGATTTATAATGGATGTATTTTTTTGACCATTCTCTTGGAATTATCTTATCCTTTACTGTCATCTCCTAAACAAAGCTCAACCAAAATAAGGAAAATTCTAACAACTCTAATAAAAACACATTAGATATATATGGAAACCCATAAAATTATTTATAGGAAAGAATCATAATCTAATACTAATAAAATTACTTATAAGAAAAATTGAACATTGGAGGATTCATTTTCCATGAATCACCAAAATCAAGAACACATGATTAGAACATATCCTGGAGAATCTGAATAAATAATTCTTATTTCCCATAAATGTGTGGGTGATACACGATACATAATTTCAAATGGTAACTCATTACCTATTATGAACCATTCCATAACATTGATGTGAACTATGGGTCCCTATCAAAAACAATCCTTGAGGGAACCCCTTGAATCTTTACATCCTCTTGTACAAACAATTTACTGAGATTCTCCACCACATTCATCTCCTTAATATGGAAAATTTTATATTAATTCCATAGTTTATCAATGGTTTCCCAAATTTTATCCACCCCTAAAGAATTCTATGAAAGATACTAAAAAAAAATTTAAATCTCATCCCACTTCTATTCCAGAATGGGTAAAGGATGAAACAAATATTCATATATATTATGATCCACCAAAACTATTTGACAAGTAATTCTCTATGAAACAAAATTTAAAATTGACAATATCGTCATTATCCACCAATACTAATATTTAGATCATGATTATCTCAGTAGTTCTCTAGTGTACATGCCATTATGGGTGGGTCCGATTGTCTATAAATTACATTCTCATAGATATTAGAAAAACTAACCCAATTTGGATGCATAAAGTTACAATATGAAACTTATACCAATAACCATATGTATCCACACCATTTAGAATTTTAATAAATTGCTATAAACCTATCTAAAATATTCTTGAGATAGCTCATCATGTGATGATTCACCATTTAACGAAGCTAATATCAGCTCCTCATCATCCTCTTCCAATCCAAATATCATATCATCCATATATCACTCCACCAATGATTCATTTAAAGACTATTTCATTAATTTTATGCTCAATGCATGAAGAAAAACATTCCCTTTCAAAGGATTATATTAAATATCAAGGTCAGATGTTTGAAAATAATCAACCCAGTATCTCTATCTCAAATTTAGATCCATCAGAATAAAAGTATACATTGATATCGTGTGATCATAATATTAATTAGAACGATCCCCTAATAGATAGCGGCACAGATATTTCAGCGCACACATAAATAAAAACTATTCATGATCATTTGAATACTTAGTATTCACATGATTCCACAACTAGATATAGAAATAGGTCAACACATTATTTCCTTACATATAAACTCATCATGAACCCATATAAGATGAATGTATGAAAACATCATAACCTAATCATGGTCTTTGAAGAATAGAAGTTGAGATAAAGTTAATATTACGTAATGCTTCAAAACATTTCCTTGAATTTTTTCCTTCGACACAAACATTACACCAATTACTAGTTATATATGTCATAAAATATTAATTCTAGGAAAATTATTGAACAATATATATGTAATAACAAGATTTTACCCAGAAAACCCAAATCCCATTTAAATTTCTAGCTTTGCCTCTATGACATCATGGCCATTATCTTTCCACAGAAAACTAAAAGTCCCCACTCTTATATGAAATTTCCCAAACATTTAACTTCCTCGATCAAAATAATCTATTATAAAGTATTCCATAATTATGATGTTATGTCAAGATTCTATGGATAATATTCCAATAATACCTGTGTTACTCCTTTGACCTATAGTAAAAAAAAATTCATCCTTGAAAATGGATATGAAGGAGTACAAGAGCTGACTAAAAATATGGTTTATCTTCTCCATAAACACAACATGATTATTAGTGATAATGATGGAATAACATAGAAATTAAAATTCACACACTACATAATTTTTGTTGTTTTAGATATATAATTTTCTCACACCATCAAATGGTGGTACCCCTATTAGGGTTAATATTTGAAAACCAATGAGCCCCTCTGTGTTGATTAAAGAGATCACCAATTATAGATAAGGGATTATTATTATTAATGGTCTCATGATTTAAATTTCATCACTAAAACAAGGTCTGAGGCTACCATATGCCTAATTGGTAAATTTAGAAGGCGAAGGAAAATGTAAAATTCTAAGATGTATAATATCCTTATATTAAATATACAATAAATTGGTCTTTATGCCCCTTTAACATAGTAGGTTATATGCAATAAGCTGCCATAGAAATTGGAATTCTACCTAGAGGAATGTTAACAGAGAAATAGACCTCTCATTATGGTGGTTACCTAGAAAAATAAAACAAAAACACCTTGGTACAATGACACACAACTATATGAAGTATAATTTTAATGAAATTGACAATAACATCAAAAAATAGCTTTAAAATGTGGCATTAGAATAATCAAACAATGTAACAATGGGAATATATCTCACAAATCTATAATCACGCTCATAGATAAGTCACGAGAGACCCATTCAGGAGATAGAAACCACACTAATCAAAGATAAAAGTAGATCTAGTTCTTATCATTTATCATCCCATACATGACAATAGTTATTTCAAATATACCACGAACAAGAACGAATAAATATGACACAACTATTATGTTAGTTATCATCACATAATATATGGGATATTTGAAACCATGCAAGGATATCTTTCCCCGAGGCATGGAATGAATAAATAAAAATGAAATAAATTTTGAATGCACTCCCAAAAAAAATCAATCAAATTTGAAGATATTAAGGAATATTTATCACATGATTAAAATAAATCTACTGCCAGATAGGAATAAAACAATGTACTTCTAATTTTAGTCAAACATATAGTTCATTTCCTTAGTTCATACATCACGTCTAATATAATTATATAGTAATTTCCCTTTTTTTTATTTTCCACATGAAAAATCGTCTTAACATTAGGATAAGACCCACCACCCTTAGAAGCATCAGAAAATACCTATTAACCCATAGTTGGAGTGGATCAATCCTTTTGGTTTTGGATAACCTTCCACAAAAATAAACAATATTACCATATTTACAACAATTATGACAATTTAAGGGTGGTTCTACAAAATTTTTTATTATATTACCATGCTGCCTACATTTATATAAAACAATAAACTATTTTCCTAAAAATGACACTAAAATTGGTCAAGATTAAAACTATACATATTTATATGACTTTTACCGGCAATAAGATAGAATGTGTATAATAACTACACTAACAAAATCTACACCCAAGAATATTTGAGTGACAATGTTTTACTCTCATATATCTACTTTACAAACAACCACAATAAATTTGAGAATGAATAATTGAATCAATATCGACTGCATATCATCCCTTCGACCAATCATGAAACTATGAGATTAAAGGTAATTATTTATAAGAATATTGGGTGATAATTGAGAAAACTAAATGAAATTGGTGTAATAATATAAAATTATTTTCTTTAATCTCTCTATGGTTATTAATTATTTGTTCACTTACTACAAAAATGAATCAGAATAAAATATATTGTTTATGATTTCTTGAAATATTTCCAGGTATGATCCTTGTTCATTATATATTTCATGATGGAGCCCCACTATCTCCATGTTGGTGGTTCAAGATTATACCTTTTAAAACTAACCTTTATATTTTCTTCAATGGTTTTTATAAACTATATGATCATGTCATCCTACTCAATCCATTCCTTATATTCCGAGGTTCCTTTCTCAATATAGAAGATGGGTGGATTCGAATTGATAATCATTGATCCTTTATCAACCATTTTCTTTCACATCCAATACCAACAAGACCTATTGTCATAATAGTGTGTATTAGAGCTTCATTCATATAATTTTACACAATAATAATTACGTGTAAATCATTTCACATTCTTCCTCACCCAAATTTTAAAGATTCCTCATTGGATTCAATTTCTATTAAATATAAAAAATAACCACTCAGATCATTTGGAAATTCTAAAATAATTAATAAAATTGAAAATTATTATTAATGACATTAGTAAAAAAGAATTTAAACATGACATATATTTTTAAAAAGAATTATATCACCTTATAAAGAGATATTCGATTTTAATAAACTCAAATATATTACATTTAAATATCATTAAAAAGAAATACTCAAACGTAAAAAAAAAATATGTAATGAAAATACATCTCATAAATACATATTATAAATTAATTGATGAATATTCATTATATATCATAATGATCCATGGTATAATAATTTAGTTTTAGTTCCATTAGAAACATTTGCAGATAAAAAACAGTCTATAAGTGAGCTATGTCTTCTCCCTCATGTTCTTCATAACTTAAACTCTTAATAGACATACCATACTTAATACCTTAAGGAATAAAATGGGGAAAGGAAATATAAGGGAGAGGGATCTCAGATAAAGAGTAAGTGTGAACATCATATATATAATTATATGATCATATAAATTTTTAATATTAGTATATGAGTATAATATCATTAACATAATTTAAAAGGTTCATACCTTAACTTTCATACATCTCACAAATGGGTCTTGAAATAATGAACTATAATTACAAAGAAAATTATCATCAAGCGTGTTAAATCATCATAATTCATGATCTATAAACTCTTTTAATAGAATTGTTCAACAAAAAGGCTATTAAGATAATTTAATTTAAGTATGTCAATTTCTATGTGCATCAACTAAGTGGATAAATCCACGTCACCTGTGTACCATTATAGATTAAGCACATCAGTATATTTACCATTTTGGATAAATTGTGTTTAATTTTCTCCCATTGTTATCTCATGAGATATACATATTTACCCAATGAACTATAAGGAGATATAAGTCATAGTCATCCATGGTTGTAACATTACCATCATCCTTGATTATAACATAACCATCATCTTTGGTTGTAACATATACACCATGACATAATACATTCTATACAAAAGTGTGTCAAAAGATCATAAAACATTTATCACATGATTACCATTTAAAAATGTTTCTCGCAATCATTCCAACATAGAATATCCCGATGAAAGATAATGGGTATCATAATCATCTAATCAATTAATCATAGCATAACCCATGGAAATGGAACAGGTTTCATTAACATATCATTACCATAATCATAAACCATCATGAAAACCAATAAGAATGGAATATTTTTATCACATACCAATAATTTCATATGTAACATCAAAGGGTTTCATGTTAGATGAAAAATTATTTTTTATGATCATATAGAAAATTTCATGAGTAAATAGTCTTCATAATGTGAAAATAATTTTTTAAACTAAAATTTCCCAAAAAATATAATATTATTTTTAAATATTTACTTGGAAAAATATAAATGATTCTTTGAATCATTGATCTATCATGAATTTGAGAAATTATGTTACTAAAATATACCTTATGACAAATATTCTTTTCACATTTCATTAAAATAAAAAATGGGACATATTTGGAAAACAATACAATGATTCATATTTTTTAAAATGAAACATGCGTAAAAATGTATTTAAAAAATAATTATAGAATATATAAAGTATTATTTAAATTCTTTTTTTAAATCACAGATGATTAATAAAAAAGGTTTCCGACCAAAGAGGGAAATAATGATGGTTTCTTTAAAATGATTCTATTGATCTCTTTAATCATTTAAGAAGTAAAAATGAATGGAAAACATGTATCCTCCTAAAATTACTTGAGGAGACTAAAAGTAATGATTTTTTTTGAAATTTATTTTCATTTAGTTTTTATCAATAAAGGGTTATTTTCATCACAATCTTAAAATTAATAAACAATCCTGATAAATAATGAGATTATAACATCAAAACTACATAACATTGGAAACTCTTGATTCATATGACTCATTAAAAAATAATATCCAATTAAAAAGAAAAATTTCATTAATAGAAAAATATTAAAAATATAACAAGTCAAATGGTGGATATATACACCTAATAAAATAATATCAGTGCATAAAAAAATACGTATCAGAGATAGAAAATGGAGACAAAAAATACCTTGTTGATTTAGTAATTTTTGTACCATTAAACCATTGAAATAGATATCATAAATCAGGAATTTAATTCAAAATAATTTTATTGATTATTTAAATAAAATATATTTATTTTTACTATATAAAACACATTAATATAGAAATTTGGTGAATATGGCATGTGACTCATAGAAAATCATTGTGATATAGAAATCAGTTTCCTTAGGTATGGAATTAATTTATACATGCTCAGAACTCTTGTATAATACATATTAATTTATAATATATATATTATAGACCGATAATTTTAGGTATCATACTATATATAATTTAATTATGACATTTAATTACCCTTTTATTTATAATTCAATGATAAAATTGTGAATTGGTTAATAACTTCTTCATTTTCCATGTATGTTTGGTTTCAGAATTTTCAGTGGTTAAATTTTTTTCATCATTGTTACATAATATCTATAAAATAAAAATTTATATAGTTATAATATATGTTCATCATATATTTATTTATTTCAATCCATAAATCTTACTGATATGACATGGAATACACCATTCATGGAGACAATAGGCCGAACGTATGCATGATCATTTTTTCAATTTTTTGATAGATAAAATTAAATTGAATGAAATAATATATTCAATATATAGAGATATTATTACTTCATATATATAAATATATATATATATATAATATTTTAATTAAATTTATACCTATTACCTTCCATGTAAATTGTTATTGAAAAAACTATCTCACAATACTTCGCAGGGCAGTAATCTTTCGTATATATGAGACAAATTATCATATCCAACCGGGAATTTAAATTACGAAGTTATATTTTATATAATAATTCAATAAAAATAAATATCATAAAAATATATATACTTTTTTAATATATCCTTGTAACTATCCATGTTAACTAGAAATGAGAAAAACACATCGCATTTGTTTGTGTGGCGGTGCTCCAACAAACACATGAGAAATCTTATTGTTTTCCTAAATGATAAAAGATATGAAGGTATATTTTATATTATAATATCATAAGTATAATAAAACCATATATATCATATATAAACATTAATGGCAGAATTATATCAATCCGTGAGAGGTGTTTATGGAAAAAAATAACTTCTGTTCACAAAGTGTTAGTCCTCCGTACACATGATCAACTATTTAGATTCCCATTTGATGAAAGAGGATATAGTTATTTTTAATTAAAATAAAATAATGAAATATAAATAAAATAGATATTTTTTATCATCATATTTTGATACTATATGAATGATGTGGAATATGATATAACATAAAAAATCATGTTTAATAATTTTACCAATTCATTAGGGAACCACCATAAATTAATAACTAAATCCTTTATAAGAGGACATAAGAATAAATATAATTCCTATAGGATGTGGATGGGGATTTAGGGAAGATATTTCGGTAGGTAGTATTTTAGAAAATGGTTTTCGATGTGTGAATAACATAGGAGAGGGTGAAACTTTGTATGTGTTGGGGAGATGAAATACATATAATTTTTGAACTGAATAAAGTGTACCAATTTAAAATCCATCATTTACAATCTGACATGAAGTTGAATGTTTTGTGCTTGAATAACGTTTGGATCCTAAGAAATATAAAATAATGATATGTTATTCCTTCTATCTCAAGTAATTATCAAATACTGAATTTTAACCAAAGGACTTTAAGTTTTTTTACATCATCATATGTTGAATTTGTACATTAATCTAGGAAATATGTTCCAATGATCAACATAATATATTTTATAAATAGTTATCCTTATAACCCTACCCAAATTAAAAAATTTGTAAAGGTGGTGTGTATGTTTTAAAAAATATACATTTTATTAATCCCATAAATATACTAATGATTATATTAATTTCCACATAAAAAATATGTGAATATATTGGTGGCCTAATCCACCATGCTTGGCCTATTACTACCCGTTGGATGGATTGCTCCCATTTTCTTAGCAATCTTAACTATATCATCACACAAATTTATCAAGAATAAAATGTAGTTGCAGATATTCTGGCTAACATGGGAGTTCATAAGGACATTACTTGGTTCGAAGACCTCCCCATTGCTCTCCTTTCTTTTAATGAAAAATATTGTAATATGATCCTATCTTTTAAACTCTTGTAAGCTTTATTTATATTTAATAATATTTATTCTTTGGTCGTTTTTGACCAAGGCATCACCGTTTTTTAGAAAAAAAATATGTGAATAAATTGGACATATATTGTTTTTAAATATAGTAATAACCAGAATTACCAAAAATCTAAAATAAGATATATAATCTTCCTCATTCATTAATAGAACCGTATATTATTTTATTTACTACCGGAATGGCTAGAAGTCATTTTTTTTTATTTTTTTGATAATCACCATATTAAGGGCTTAAGGGGAACCCATATATGTGTTGTAGGCCTAAGTCAAGAGGCCAATACACAACCCAATGCATGACCTTAAATTCTCACAACGTGTCACACATGAAACATAACTCCCCCAAATATTCATCATGAAGGTGATTGGATCTCCAGGTTTCATGGAATACTAGGTAACATTTCCCCGTTTAGACTTTCCCAATGCTTGGTTCAGATAGTTTTTTTCATACCCTCCATTATTCCAATCCTGTTAGATATGCTCTAGTTGCTATGTTTTCTCTAATTCCTTATCTTGTCCTCCTCCTATGTGGTCTGGCCACTCTTCATGGTCTTTTTTGTGGCCTGAAATACTAGTGGCCTAATGGGAATTGGTTACCAGAAGGACTAATGGTCCAAAAGATTTTGGTGGCCTGAAGGCCCTGAGACCCGTATGCCCAAACCAGTGGCCCAAAGGCCCAAATTGGTTGAATTGTGTATGCAGTGACATAAAAGAACAATACATTTTATATTAACTGCTACATCTCTCTAGAAACTCACCCCTCAGAATTGATTCGGGGTCTCTTGAATGCGAAGAACGATCCTCAACCCCTTGGGTACAAGATCTTTGGTTTATTGAATATATTCGTTAAATTAAAAACTATTCTTAAGTCCATCAATGATAATAGAAACAACATTTTCATCAAATCATTAATCAGTTCCATGTTAATAAATGATACCCAAATTAAATTATTCATATAAATCAACTCTTTATCCTAATAAATCCATTATGTTAACATCATAAACATATTAAAGTTTATCATTCTATTAGACATGAGTTTTCCATAATATATCACAATCTATTGATTCACTTTTCTATTTCATTAGTCTCATTCAACATATTTTTGGAAATAAATCATTAAAATTATAAACAGAAAATTTGGTATGTATTTCATAATTTTTTAATTCATATACATAAACACAACATTCATTCTACTTCATTCTTAAAACTTTAACAAGTCTTCACCATCTTATTCATTAATACCTCTTTCTTTTCATAATCCTTTCGTATACTATTTATCATCAAAAAATTCTGTTACATGTAAAACAACATTGATCATCTTCTTGGGAATCCCCCCTAAGACATCTATTTTTATAATTCCCATACATTACAAATTTTTAAAATTCATCCATTTATGATTAATATTGAAAACTATTATTCTCAACCATTTAATTAAATGAACTTTACAATTTTCCCCAGAAATCATTTTATCAATTCCCATTATCCTTAGAAAAAACATCTTGATCTATTAAGGCATTTATTACAGTGATTCCTCCAATGTTCATAAAGTATATGGAAATAAATATTCTTTCCATCATGGTATCCACCACCCAAGATTTTAGTGAACTACAACTTTATATTATTTGGGGACATAGAGAGATGGTTATAGTGCATGTTTTTAATCCCATACCATGATAAATAATTATGATTCAATATAATATACTTCACCCCAATTTCCATCTTATTTATTTTCTCATATACTTGTTTTCTACCTCATTTAATAATAACCTAGATCCTTCTGGTTATCTCCACAAACTAAAATAAAAAATCACATTTTGAGTAATATTATTCATATATTAAAACCATATAATCCTAAAAAATAATTAATATAATGTCTTAATCATGGACTAATATTTCCAATACATGACACATTAAGCATAACTGATGACATTCATAGTAATTATATATTCAAATTCTTCATGACAGTTCTTAATGAAAATATTAATTAACCGATGAATATCCACATAGAGTGTCAAGCCATAAGCACATTAAGTATTTTTTGGATGTTCAAGGTAAATCTCTAGTCAATCCTGACATTTATTTTCAATTTCATGATCGCTAGGTACTTCTATGAAAAAACCACGCAAAGTAATAGCTTCTAAACATGTATGTATTGATTGGAAAGAAACATAAACTATTTTTAACAACAAATTTATGATGTTATCATTTGTTAAGGATTGTCCAAATGTTTCTCACTAAAGGATTCTAATCTATGTTTTCAAAGGATAAATATAAATTTCATTGATATTAATTACAATCACCCTAAAATAACATACATAAATATTACATCTTAAAAGTTTAAAATTCATTACATAACATAGATATCCAATCCAGATTCATTTACATAAATTTTATTTAGAAAAATAAACACATAAAAACTAGTCCTTGAGTGAGATACATTACATACCACTATGTTATTCATATCTTGGTACTTTTTTGGACATATCATACATAATACCATTCTTCATCACCTGGGGAAAGAAAACAGAAGAAAAGGGGAGCTCATTGGCTCAATAAGGGTGAAAATAGGAGATATAATCTTATGATCGTACGAAATAATACGACAAGAATAAAGATACTAGATCATGACCATAATAAAATAGTTCATAACAAACATGTAATAGATACAAAACATGGTTCTTAGAATAAATAATTATCATTCCAAAGACATTATTCATATAATTGTGAAATCATAATTATTCATGAAATATAATATTATGTCTTAATCAGGTCAAACCAATAAAAGAATATAAAATATTTTATTTCAAAAGGTTGACTAACAATACCATCAACATGGTAGATCATCCCTTATCAACTCTTTCCTATTTTGGATCATGCCCATCTGCTGGTTTCCCATTATTGATCATCCATGTAGAATTATTTCTCATTATTATCCCATGAGATATAAAATATTATCCTACTAATATGAGGTATATCTTGGTCTCACCCAAATATGGTCATAATAATACCACAATCCATAGATAAAAACATAACGACCATCCCTGGGTATTACATAACCACAATCATATATGGAACCCACACATAAGTTTTCAACATGATCATAAAAAATTCATTATATCATAGACCATGAAAAAAGGTACTGATAAACATTTCATCATAGTATAACACATATAATCGAAATGAGTCTCATAATCATCGCATCAACTCATCATCGCATAACAAATGGATAATTAATGAATTTCATAAACAACTAATCATCATAATTATAATGAATATAGGCTTTAATAAGGATGGTACAACTGGATCATAACCCTATTAAATCATAAGTCATATAAAAGGATCTAATATTAAATGGACTATGATTTTTAAAGATTACATGGAATATTTGTTGGGTAATATACTCATTCCAATTTGAAAATAATATTTTAAAAATAAATGTTGACAAAAAAAGAAAAATAATATACTCTTAAATTTTACATAGAAATGTATAATTAGTCATTAAATAATTGATCAGTTGTTTTGGAAGGAATTTTCATTCATGTCATACATGATAAAACATATAACCCATTCATATTCTCATAAAATCCAAAATGGAATTTGTTACGAAAACTAAAAGAATATTTATTTTTAAACATTATTTTAAACATAAATAGTGGTAATAAATTATATAATCATTAATCGGATGATTGTAAATAATTTAATTAATGTTTTAAAAATACATGTATAAGCATGGAAAATGGATTTTAGCTGAAGAGTGAAATAAAGATGATTTTTCATAGAACAAACTGGTATTCTTTATATTTTAAGTGTGTCAAATAATGTAAAAACATGTATCAAAAAAATCATAACTATAGGAGAAGAAATTTATTGATTTTTTGTGAAATTGATCATAGTATTTCCTCAATGAGAGAAAAATATTAATCTATCCCGATAAAAAATAAGATTGAAACATCAAACCCTTAACACTTTGGTAACTCTTAAATCATAAGCCCCAATAAATAATAAAAAAATTAAACGTTAAATATCAATAATACAATGAGATTAAATATATAAAATTTCAATTGGAATGTATAATCCCCTCATAAAAATTATATGTTCACAAACATAGCATTTATCTTAAAGATGATAAACTGAGACCAAAACCCATTGATGCTTTAGTATTTTTGGAACTATAAACCCCATCAAAGAGATATCCAAATATTTAAGGGAAAATCCTAAATTTTTTTATGGTAACATCTATAAAATAAATTAATGGTATATATATACACCACATAAAATATAGACATGGTTAATACAACATGAGTCTCATAAAAATGAAAGTTGAATGGAAATCCCTTTCCATAAGTGTCAAATACATTCACACATGTTTGAAACTACTATATAATAAATATAGATTTTTTATACACATATTATATAAAAATATTTATATTTATCATATATGATAAAATTTACTATTGTCCCTTCATTACATTTTTATTTACAATTCCTTTTCAAAATCACGTTTATGGAAATTATAGTCTCATTTTTATTAACTTTTCTTGTTTTTTATTTTGGGTCCTCATATATATTTACCATGGTAAAAAAATATCTAAAATTATACATATGATATAAATATCATATAAATTCATTATTTATTTATTTCCATTAAACCATTAAATGTTAGATATAGACACATAAATACATCTTTCGTGGAGATGGTAGTCTACATGTACAAAAGAATGATGATTCCATTTTATAGATGGGTGAAATTAAATGAAGTTAAATAATATATTACCTTTATATATATATTATTATTCTATATCTAACACATATATGTAGTGAATTTATCCTTATTACCTTCCATGTAAGGTGGTAGTGAAAAAAGAACACATATAGCTTCACAAGCTAGTAGTTTGTCGTACAAAGAAGTGACGTGGTTATATCCCCAATGAAATATAATGTAAAAAAGGTATATGTGTATCATATATATTGTGGTATAATTTCATCACAAATATCATATATATTCATTTAATCAATTGTTACTTCTGATGTGGCAATTAATTCAGGTTTATTTTAACATCCTTTTTGTTGTGTTCTATTTTTCTTTCATTTATTTAGAATTTAAATGGTGGTTTATAATTAAATCGGTAATTTATAGTGAATTCACTAATTATTTATAATTATTTTTTTTTATTTTATGTTCAAATTATATTTTTTTTATTTCTTTAATTTATTTATTTTCGTAATAGTTTTCTTATCTTTTTAAAATTTAATTTGTAGTTAAATTTTTTAATTTTTATATTCATTAAAATAAATAATAATTTATGTGATATATTGTTAATATATTAATATTTTGATACATATTGAATTTATAATGACTTCTTTTAAAAAATTTAATTAATTGAATTTTTAATTTCTCTAACAAATATTTTGATTCGTTTACAACTAATTTTTTATTAACTAATAAAATAGTTAATTATTATTTTCATTTTTTGCTTAATTTTTTTTTTATTTTATGATTAATAATAAAAAATTTACTATATATGTATTTTAATCTATTTTGATTTATTAAAATTTTAATCTTATATAACATGAGATTCTGATTTTATTAAAAGTCTAGGTTCGACCACATGTTTAATCAGGATCATCCGCAAGGATTTGTGATCAAATTTAAGTCTTCCACTACTAAAAATAAGGAAATAGATGGTATCGAACTTTCTTATTAATTTCACATCGGCCATAATAAGGTATGAAAAAAATACTACTGACGATGAAATCATGTTCAAGAAATAAAATTGAAAAGGAAAATTTGTATTAATCACACCGTAAAAATATAGACTTCATGAACAACCCCATTAAAAATGAGTTATCTAGATCGACCCTAACTAGTGAAACCCACCATGTTAATCTAAACTTCTATTCATCAATGAAGAAAAATAAACTATCTAATAATATAGATTTGGAAATTCATATCTTATTTTGACCAAGACCATATGATTTTCAAGGAGGAAATATAATATATACAAAATATTTAAAAACATAAAGATCTTCTAAATTTTGAGATTAGTTTGAAATGAAGAAGATTATATGTGTAATGTGTTAAGTATTATCCCTTAAATTTGGTTATCTCATCTAATAATTTAAGATCTGAAGGAGATGTATGAATTTCAAAACAAAAAAACCAAGACTGTACCGAGGCCAAGACACATTAACCTTCAATGATACAAGAAACAACATATGTCTTATTAAGGAAGAATAATTCTATAATGATGATGAAATATAGACATCCAATTTGGGTGATATGAGGCATATATATCAAAAAAAATGTGTATAGTGAACAAATTATAATGAAATTCAATAATTAATGGGTCAACATCGAGGTTGATATTGTCAATCATCAAAAATTTGAATTACATGGACATGTCTATGATGAACACATCCAAATATAATAAATTGAAAATATTAATGATTCATGTTCAAATAATTCCTATTGGGCATGAAATAACATGACCAATCATGTCTCCCTTGATTTATTAATTGTTTTGTGTTGTTTGTGATTTTCAGATAACGATGAGCTCCGACCCAATTCGTGTCATGTAAAGAACTCAACATTATATATGTTTTCAGCATAGCTTCAGAGTAATCCATGATGAACCAATTTTTGAAGAGTAATATGTGTTATAATATATTTTATCTTCCATTCATTGTTCTTATATTGATATTTGATGAGAATGCGTTCACCCTTGTATTTTCATACTGAGTTCGAAAGGATGAGGTGTCACAAACATTGCTAAAATTACCAATTCTGATTAATATATGTGTACGATTTTCTAAATAAATAAATGTTTAATAGTTTATTATTTTTTTAACATGTCCTATTAAAAAGGAATAAGGGTTCAGTGATATCAAAGTTTCCTTATTACAGACTGAGGGATGATTTCAAACAGTATGTTTAATCGTCTAATTGGATGTTGAAGCTAGCGTGGCCATGCTGGTGAGTATAATGAATTTTTTTAGACATGATAAAATTCATTAAAACTAATTACAAGATAAGAAAATTTTATAGGAACAATTTCATGTGTTTTGATATCTAAATTTTCTTTCTTATGTAATGTTTTAGTTGGGGTTTTAGATAAAAAACACACAAATTATCTAAGATGGAGTCTCATACATATACATTTAAAATAGGCAACATGTGGGTCTATCACAGAAGTTTCAAGGGTTCTTATAAAGTCATGTTTAGGTTTAAAAATATATAGAAATAGATGACATGTTTTTGATTAAAAGTGGATACTGAGCTATATCGGTAAATGTTCCTTATGAAAAACATAAAAAGAATAGAGAATATACTCCATGATAACTTGACCAAAATATAAGGATAATAGTTTTCAAAAAAATTGGATGGAGATGATCTAAGAAATTTCATCCATCGTAGATCATTGATGAAATTAGAGGGCATGAATGTGATGATAATTCTTTAAATAGGGGCATATCTCTTCAATGTTTTATATCATTCAATTATTTCTGTCCAAAAAACATGATTAACAATTTAATGGAAAATGACTAGAATATAATTTATTCTTCATGGGTGATTTAATTCTAATGCTTTTATATTTCCATATTCTTCATCTCATTTCTATTTATCTAAAAATAATTTTTCAATATCAATTTTTAATGTAAAAATCATTTTATCTCCTAGATTTTAATTTGGAAAATGTTAGAATCAATCAATTAGATTGATTTTGTTGTATATTTACTTAAAATCCACTATTTTTGTGATTTTGTAAGTGGAAAATTTGATAATCAATGTTTTAAAAGATTTATCACTTATTAATAGAGATCAATCTAATCAATATTCTCATATTTCACAATAATAACAAGTCCTTTAATAATGAAATATATTTAAACTAGTTACATTTTTATTCACATATCTATTGTTTCCATCGTATTTGTCCATTTATTATATGGATAACTGATATTTTTTCTATCCACTTATTTTGTTTGAAAAAAACATTGTCTCATCATTAGTTTATTCTCCTGAAATATAATATATATATTATTCCACTTAGTTCAGTAGTTTTGATTTTAATTTTTTGTTTCACGAACACACATTCCCTTCCTTGTTGGTTTGACATTATACACACTAATGTAAAGTAGTAGGCATGATATATAAATGTTTTAAATATAATCTAAAAAATTATGTATGTGCCATGTTTTTTCATTATTTTTAGAGATGGTATCTATTCAACCTACTTAGAGAAAAAAAATATTATTTAAAATAAATTTAAAAAATTGCTGAAATATTTGATGTGTTAATCCACTTGTACTACTGTGTATAGTTGTGACATGTATTTTCCCAATATATTTTCTAATACTAATTACTAAATGTTTAAAATAAAATCATTTGATAGGACATATCTACTTATTCCATAAGTGAACAAATATTTTAGTGGTTAGGAAAAAATTTTAAATGAAGAAATAAAAATAAGGATTCCATGTTATTAATAATGATCAAATATTCAACTATAACAAAATATAGGGAAAAATTATATTCTTCCGAGTTGTAATATTCAAATCCCTCCGGATTCATAGATTCCTTATTCAATTTTATTATCTCATATATCCTAATAATATTATCCTAAAAATCACATCTTTCACATTTTCCTAAATTTAATGGGATGTCTAATGATGAATCTATAACCTTAATCAGAGACTTCTACAATACAGAAAAACGGTTTCCACTTTTAAGGACAAATGAAAATGATCTTCGTATGATATTCTTTTCCTTTTTCATGAAAGGGAATGCATGATAATAATTTTTTAGTCTAGATGAAATTATATTTGAAAATTGGGATCATGAATAATTTTTTTGTGATGAAATTTTATCCCAAAAGACATTTGGGTGTTGAGAACCAAATTCATACATACTGATGAAGATATCAAGAAGCCTTTTAGAGTCTTAAGATATATTTAGGTACTTTATTATTATTTTTACCCATTAACACCTTCCATCCAATGTCCTCATGGATACCTTATATGAAGGATATTCCTCTTGAAGAAATAATTTGGAACATTAGTGAGTTGTGTAAAATTATATTGAAAAAATGATTAATATATTAGAAAACATTTTAGTAAACATTCGTTAAATTCACAAAATATATATATAAGAGAAAAACTATGAATATAGTTGGATATAAATTTATTTTAGGAATATATTCAATTTCTCACTTTTTGAAATAATAGATCCACATCAATATATAATTATGAAAAAATGAAAACAAAGTAACCATAAATTAGGCTATCAAAACAAGAATAAATATCATAGAGTGTAGTGTTCCCAATTTATTATATTTTTTAAAACTATGAACATATTATCAAATATTGATATCCAAGATAGACACAATGGAATGTAATTTTTTTGGATATGGTTTGAGGATTCTTAATAAAGATGATCCATTTTCAAGAAATTACTACCAAGGCTATAGGAATCATCTTTGTATTTTTTTGAATGAAAAAGGAATGATTAGAAAACCAACTACCCCAGGTTACCAAAACTATCCTAGATAACAATTTGAATATCAATACATGAATACCAATATAATTACAAATGGTGATTTATATAGTGAAATGGTTAAAATGAATAATAAAATGATAATAATATTTTCGTCACAAGAGGATAAATTTGATTCTAAAAAGGAAAAAATTATATAATGAAGGTGTCTTTGTATCTATAATGATAATTTTTAAATTAAAAATCCATCATTTATTATGATATATTCCATCTACAGATAAGGGAAAACATCATATGGTAATTGCAATAAACCCTATGGAAAATATCATGGATGTAGTTATATGATATGGATTAGAAACTCAATGTAAATCTAGAAAATACCCTAGGAGATCTCAAAATAAAAAATTGGGAGAATCTAGAAGACAAAATTTGTTGTAAAATAAATCTTGGAATCATAGAAAAAATATTGAAAATGAATATTACCTCAATTTTTCACTAGAAAATCGGGATTAATGTTTTTTTAACATAAGAAGATCAATGGGATGAAGAAAATTTGGAAAGAGTTAGGGATATTATTACCAGTTTAATAAAATTCTCCCCACATATCCCCTTCCATAATAAAATAAAACCCTAGACTAATAACATTTATGAACTTCTCATGTTCCTGAATAATTCATCCAAGCTGAAAGTGAAAATAACTTTTATACAAGCATGATTCAAATTTGATCCTATATAAAATAACTTGAAAATTTGTTAAAAAAAGTCTATAAGATAATTTTCAACATATATACTCTATAAAGAGTGTAGTAATATTTAAAAAGGAATGTCTATCTAATTATTAAATATATATGGAGTTTTTTATTCAATGCACATTAGTGAATAGTGTCTAACTAAACTATCTATGAAACCAATGTGATAGTATAAAACTAATCCCATTATCACTATTTAAATAGTTTTGATCAGGTGAAAATGAACCTAAAACTATTATTCTATAGTTATATTTCCTTTCATTCACACATCCAATATAAGGGGTAAATAGTTTTCTCAAGGTAGTTGGAATGTTGTTTCTTCTAAATGACATTATTATGTTAGACAATGACTGTGACCAGGAAGTCCCCATCACCATTGGTAGGACCTTATTTTCCACTAGAATATCTGTTTTAGATATGTATAATGTCTAATTAATATTAATTTTAGGTCTAACGTATGAGAAATTTAATGTTTTTAAAAATGATATAAAACTAAATTTTGCAAGAAATTTATATGGAGTAGACTCCAGGGAATATAAAACACACTTATTTATACACAAGGATCTTAAAAATATCCATAGATTATAAAATTCCTTTGGAATTTGAGAATAAAACTACACACAATGTTGTGTCCTATCAAAGTGAGAATCTTAGAAAACATTTCGGGAATTAGATAGTAATCATGTTCTTAATGTTAAGAGTGATGTTAAAAATGAATCATTAATGTTGGAATGTATTTTTTTTTTGAAAAATTCATTTCAATTATACTTATAAAAACAATGATTCATTTTTTAAAAATCAATGGGATATATAATAAAAAATAAATCATTTTTCTATGATAAATATTCTGAATTTTGATCATGGAACTTTTCAGAGTGAGTTGTCCACTTTGGGAAATGGTAATGAAAAATATAAAATTTATTCCGAAATTAAAATTAATTGTATCTTTATAACCCCTTATAAGAAACATGTGGAATATATTTTACATTATAAACTCAATTTTCGGCCACAAAGTGAATAATAATCTACATTGGAGAGAAAATGTCTCCTATAACACCTAAAATACCTATTTCAATGTAAAAATTTAAAAAAATGTGTAATTATATCTTTGAAAATGGAAGAAAATAATGAATAAAATTCACTATTTTTTCTATATAAATTAAAAACTACAATGTATTGTTCTTTAGATAATATCAATTAAACTATCCATTCATTCTGGATGAAAAAAATTCATATAGAACCAGAACACAAACCCAATGTATGGTGTTAAGGGAGACTAAACCCAAACACAAAAGTGGTTGTGAGATAATAGGTTATTAAGTGGCTGGATAGTGGTTTTATATACACCAGTAATTACAGTTTTTTCATTATTCCAGTCTATGTATTCCCACAAATAAAATGATTCATTGTAGTATAAAATTAAAAAAATGAAAAAAAAATAATGTGGTTAATGGAACTAAATCTGGAGATTATTTAGATTAAAATCACATCAATTTGGTATCTATGAAGTATAATTTTTGTTTTCTATTTATAGAACAATTTATTGAAATTTTAGCTGAAAATGATTTATTTTGTTTTGTTGGTGGATATTATGGATTCAAAAAAATTCGTGTATCTCCAAAAGTTCAAGATCAAAATATGTTCACATTCCCCTTTAGGACATCTTACAACCAATGAATACACTCTGGATTATGTGGTTTTCATACTACATTTTAGAGATATATGATGGATATATTTTTTTCAAATGATATTGTGGATTATTGAGGTATTATTGTATGACTTTTCCATTGTTGTTAACCAATATGAGAGCTATTTAGGAATTCTAGAATTGGTTTTAGATAAATCATTAGAGACCAATATAGTATTAAAATGGGAGAAAATCCATTTTATTTTCATTTAATGAATTGTGTTGTTACATCATCTGTATAATATAGTTTTAGATTCTTATATTGCTATGATTGGAGTGATTATTAAATTTAACCTCTTTAAAATGTTAATAGTTTCATATGTTTTAAAGGTAATGTAAATTTTGGCTGGAGGAATATTAAATACTTTCCAAATAGTAAAAACCCATATTTTCTCATCTTGTAAAGAATGTACCATTATTATTTGATAAAAATTTTCTAGAGTCAATTATTCTTTTTGAAGAGAAACACACTTCATCACCCATAATATATACTCCTGGTTAGGAATTTCATTTTGATACTATGAATGATGCAAGTTCCATGGTTGTTGGAATTAGTTTAAAAATGATGATAGATGAGAGATTATATGTGGATTGTTAGGCTATCAAGCTACTAGGTGATGCTCAAAACAATTACACAACTACAGAGAAGGAGTTATTTAATGGGGTTATTTTTCTAGAAAGGTTTATGGATTAACTTTTATGCTCAATATTTAGAAGTATTATATATAATCCATCCGTAAATTATTTTTTAACAAATAATAAGGCTCAAAATGGACTCATTGTGTGGATTCTCATGTTATAGGATTTTGATACGGAGATTATATACAATGGGGGTTAATAATGTTGTGGAAGATTATGTTTATTGGATATCTAGTACACTATGGTATGATCCATGGAAATTTATTCAAACATTCTTGAGGATAATATTGTCACTATCACTATTGGTAAATATCTCCAGTTTTCATATTTTTATAATTTCATGGAGGAAATTATAATTCAAAATGATTTATCAAATAATCAGTGGAAGTATTTCATTTATGATATTATGTACTATCAATGGGTTGTACCTTTTCTTATTAGGTGGTATTATGATGGAATCATGAAGAGGATTGTTCCAGGGGAATAAATACAACACATTCTAGTGAATATTCACTCCTCACCTTGGGGACATCATCATGGTGGATAAGGGATAGCCCAAATATTCATTAAATATAGATTTTTGCAGCCTTCCGTATTTAAGGGAAATTTTTTTTGTGTTGTTATATGTGTCATATATTTGGAAATTTGTGAATAAATCAGATTATCATCAACAAGGTATTTTTGAGGATGATATTTTTGATGTTTGGGGATTGGATTTTACCGGACCATTCCAATATTCACATGCGATAGAGTTTATATTAGTAGATTTTATATATGTATACATGTGGTTGAGTTCGGTTCACTACCAAGTAATCATCCTTTATAGTGATAACATTAATTAAAAGGAAAAAGTTATCATTTTGAGGGGTTCCAAAGGGCTTTCACTGCTACCAATGGAATGAACTTTAAGAATTGACCATTGAAATATTTGAAGGAAAATGATAGTTTCTCCTATAGAACATGAACTACCTACCAAACACAATCAAGTAGAATAATTGAAATTTATAATATAACTATAAAAGAACTGGTCTTGGTGGAGGGATATTTGTGGGTTTCTAATAACAACCACTATACAAATTCTATTAAATATATTTTAGGATATATAAGTTGTTTAATATAACTACCACTATATTTTTATTATATTTTTAAATTGAGAATTGATTTTATTTTAATCTTATACAAAATCATTTTAAACCCTTAACTTATCGTTGCTTCCCTGCCTAGTCTCACAGTCCCCTACCTCCCCATTGATCTTTCAAACTCCTTGATTATGGTACCCCACCCTCACCTATGATCCCCATGACAAAAAAAACCCTACTTCCTAATAACAACCCCCGATGTTCATGACCTGAACCCCATACTACATGATGATGACCCCACAACGACCACCTTATCCTCTATAGTGACCCAAATGGAGGCACTATTCCCCTTTTCCTAGTGATTTTGACCCACAATTGTGGAAATAGACCTAACCCCCTTCTACCCATGACCCCATCCTGGTCTTTCCGCTATCTTGATATAATTCACCAAATCCATTTCTGTCAATGAGTCAGAATTTAATGGATTCTTCTCCCTGATCATTAATTTGTTTCAATAAAGGTTCAATTACCTTTGTATTTCAATAAAGATTTATTTAAATTATATAAATATCCATGTAATTGAGTATTTTTTGGGACACATTCAAGGATGATTTTTGGGTTACATTAGAGACATTCCTTTGGTAGTTTTTCATGTTTTTAGAGAGGGTATGGATATATATGTTCTTTGATGTGATTTATCCTATTTATTAAATTTTGAATGATTAATTGTTAATTTTTATAAATAATTATATCTTTCATGTGGAATGATATATGTGCGCTGGGTATTTTCAGTACATGGTGTCAGAACTAATGCTTTTACATTTTCATACCGAGGTGGGCCAATCATTTGAATTTGTGTCTCTTGACATATTAATAATCATTTAAATATTTTTAAAATGATAATTTTCTCATTGAGAACCACATTAATTAACATTGTGGGATGGCAATGGGATATTATATATTGATAATGTTTTTAGAGGGCTTTCCTTTAAAAAATTCCTATCAGTTATCATGTGTCTTAAGAAAACAAGACATGTTTTATTTGGTAGTTCTTGGTGGTAATTAATTTAGTGGTTTTGTTTGGTATTCTTTGTATACTATATCAACAGGGGTCCTCTGTATACTCATTTTGGCTGTTTCCATATATTAGATCACTGAGATTCCACAAAACATTCTAGAGTTGGGGGGTTAATAGACATATAATTTTTTTTAAAATAATTAAATTTTCTTCGTTAACATAATATATAGTTCAAATAAATTAATTATAATAAGTTATAAGAACACAATATAGGAATCAAATGATAGTGAAACCTAAAATAAAAACAATACACACTACATATTTTATCTATTTCGATTAAATATGTTCCAATTTGAATAACATAATCCCATGTACTACATGAGATATTATGTATCCAATAAATAAGCACAATCTTTTGAAGGGAGTGACAAACCTTTTAAAAAATACTTCAATTTGATGGAAAAAATAATACAAAAAAATTATAGATCTGAATTCATAAATTATAATAAAAACAAAAAACATATATTCCTTTGATGTACAGGTAAATCATTATCAAATATGATTTTCTAGGAAAAGTACACACGAAAAATTTAAATAAAAAAAGAGGAATTAAAAATAATACTATGATGAATATACAAACAAACTACATTACGAAAATTGGAATTTAAGAAGTATAGGAAATCGATCACCTCTTAGGAAAGAATAACTTAGTAAAGAACAATAATGATAAACTTTGAAACATTAATTTTGATACCATATGAAATTCCCTCCCATTTACAATTTCATAAGTAGTCAAATCTCTCATATATTCTATATTTCCCACTTTAAGTATTTGTAAATTCAAATTTATAAATCAGTCCATGATCTCCAATGATTATTCATTACTTGGATTCTTCCTAAAACTTAGTATAACAAAAAATAAATTTGAAATACAAACATACAAACATAGTATCACCCACATATTCTTTTTAAAAATGATATCATGAAGATAAAATAAAAATAAAAAAATACCATTACTCATGATAACAAGGTGAAATCCTTATTACACGATACATTTTATTAGATTACACGAAGAATTATATATTTAATACTCTTCAAGTTGAGTACTATTTCATATATCAATTTTAAAAAAGTTTTAAAACCATAATTTCATGAAATTTTATTTATCATATAGAAATAAATACACCAGATATCCATGTTCCATGTACTCATTTCGTGATACAACATATATTTATTTTTATAATTATCAATAAAATTTCTATATATACCCATAATAATGTTCCAATAATATAAACAAATATAATATGTAATGAATTTTTTTTTGAGATTATTTAATAGAAGAATTATGTTCATGTATTATTGTAGACTGATAACATTATATTTTACATCATGGTAACATATATGGTAAGCTATATTAAATTATTTCACCTCTTCCGAACGTGTTATTAAGAGGGGTAGTATTTATTTAGTAATTGTTTTTACATTTTTAATGTTGTAATGAATAATTTTTACGTGAGTATTTTATGTTGAATAAAGAGCCTTCCCTAGAAAAATATGAAGTTGGGTTATGTTTAATTTCGATTGTTATTGTTTGGTTAAAGATTTATATTTTTATATCAAAATGTACATGGTGGAGAGTAAAAATCAAATAATTATCGATAAAAGTTGGATTAATTTACCTATAGACAGACCTCACTATTGTCAGTATTTGGAGGTATTTTTGGATAACGTAATTTCAATTCCATTAATGGATGATGGAATAAAACATATGTGTCCATATTGTACATTAAATTGAAGGATAATACAAACAAATTATATGATAATTTTTAATTGGAATTATTTCATGATTGATATGTATGTAACATTAGGCATGGTTAGTCGAATGTTATGGAAATTCAATAAGATGGAAATCATATCAACAAAACCAAAAGTGTCCATCCAGTGGTCAATTATATTGTAAATTTAATAAATGAAGCATTTGGATCTGTAGGATACAATTTCTATGATTATATAAGATTAAAAAATGATCCATTGATCGTAATAATGTTAAGATTTCTATGAAAATCATTAAAAACGATTTTTAAGATTTAGTTGAATTCAAACTAGAAGAAATATATGAATGTTGTTTCATGTATTTGATGTTTAATTTTTTACATTTGTATTATCATATTAGGTTTCCATGTGGAAATATAAAAAATAATGTACATGATTTTAGAGTTGTTCGTGATGAATTTAGTGAAGTTATGATCTCTTTATAATTTAATGAGATGAAGAAATTCATCATCAAACATGGACATAATTATTCTAAGATACCGGCATCGCCCAATGATTTCATATATTTCTGATGTGAATATTCAAATAAATAAGAATACTAAAAATATAATAAATGTACGTAGAATTAATTTAAGAATAATGAGATTAAAAATAAATTTAACCTTAGGATGAAACAAAATAAGAAAACTTTTACAAAGGTATTTTATTACATTCTTTTAAAAAATTATTTCAATTATTATTCTTTTCATCTAAGACTACATACGACATCATGTTTGATTCTCAAGATATCAAAAATTATGGATTTATAAAACATAAAAAATAATAAATAACATGGATGGTGTTTGAATCAATATATCCAGATTTTTATTTTGATCAAATGAATGTATGTTTGGGATTGGATTCTGAATTTTTTAACCGTTTTTGTAATTTAAGAACTAATAATAATTTTGGTATTATTTTAATACCCTATAAGATTCTTTCATGGATTTTCATGTATAATAAATCATTAATTATTTAAATGATTATTCTTGGAAAGAAAATTATTGGAAGTGACATTGATGTACACCTTCAAACTATAACTAAATAATTTCAAGAATTGTTGGATGATGGTGTGAAAAAATATGAATCCTGATTGATAAAACCATTAAAAAAGCGTATTTCATTAATGTGGACAATTAGAGATATTCCAATACTAGGATGTTATCTAGTTGGGACTATTATTGTTTTGGATTTTCTGGTTTGTAATTTTTATTTTGATCTTCAATGATTACCTCATAGTTGAAAATGGTATTCTTTGTTTAAACATTAATTTTATTATGCCTATCAGAAATTCACGATTAATAGTTGCATTTCAATGGTGATATTGAATTAATAAATCCACCGAAGTTATTATCATGTTCATAAATATTGGAAAAAATAATGAATGTAAATATAAGATTTTGAAATTATAATAAGTCTAAAGAATTTGGGAAATGTGTATGAAGCATAATATCTGTGTAACGACTTAGAATTCCCCCAATTATTTCTTTATTAATTAATTGGAAAAATTCCGAGACCAATAGCTAAAACAGTGTATGATTCCATGGCCCAGTTTTCACAGAGTAATCCATCGAAAAGTTTTATGTTTTTAATAGAAAGAGTGAGTGGGTTTCCTGAAAAATTTTAATAACACTTAATATCATTACCAGATCAGGTATATGAGGTAACCATTCCATTTAGATAAATCATTTTCCTTAATATGGGCCTAACCTCAACCGTTGTGGGTGAAGGGTGATTATTATTTTTTATATGTAAGAGTAGTAAAAATATTTAATAAAACTATATTATTTAACACTATGTTGGTTTCTTTAAAATAAGGAATATTTTCATGAATACCAGTTTCTCACCATATCCCTAAAAATATCTCTTTGGTATAGATATTGAAACCTCTATGAAGAACATTAAAATACGGTGGTGGATTGAGGATCAAAGATGAGATGATCCTCCATTCATTGTCAATGAATCATCCAACAATGATGTATGATGTTGATTCTCATGGTGATAAATTTGACACGTTGTATTTCCAATAATCAATGTGGAACAACCAATGAACATGTTGATATGTGGTTCTATCGCTTGTGGTATTGGTGTTATTCTTGTGGGGGTAGATTGTGGATTATATTTTTGTGTTGATTTATCCTTTGTGATTTTGTAAAAATTAATGGAACAAGACAGATAAGAATAAGGACACGATCCATTCTATGGGTATTCATGTGCATTCAAAATCCCCCATCCCCTCTTGTTTTGTGTTCTTTATATGTTAATTTCCTTCTCTCTAAACTTTTGATACCCTATGTGAAATGCAAATTGATAACTAATCCCTTGAAAACACTACGTAGGTGCGACGGCAGCACATGTCGGTGGTGACCTGAGGAAGCAGCTCCACCCGGTTTAGGTTTGGAGGTTCATGTCTAAGTTGATGGTGTGCAAGCATGGTGTGGCCCCCAATTTGGTGGTCAGTGGTGGATAAAACAATGGATTGATAGGGGTGGCCGAGCTAGGTGTAGTGCGATATCAGTGGTCATTGGTTAGGTTGAGGGTGGCTGTAGTAGGACACGGTCCCGGCGAGATCGCGTCTAAGTGAGCCCTCGGCGAGGGGGGGGGGGGGAGGGGGCAGATGGTGACAAGGGTTTGGCGGTGGTGGTGAGGCCACATTACTGGGTGGAGGATGTGGTCTAGCCACATGAAATTTTGCATGACACTATGTTTAAACAAGGGACCCATCACAGGAATGTCGCGGTCGAAACTGGATGAGTTGGGCCACTCCCACAGCCCAATGGGCTAGACCCAATGAACCAGTGGGTCAAGTCCAGCAGCCTCACCAGGTTCAGACAAGTGGGCCTAACTAGTTCAGTCCATGCCTACCCGAGTCGGGCCAGGTGAGGTTGTTTGAGCTGGTCGGGTTGGGTTCGACAGGTCAGATCAGACCTGGAATGGACGTCATTCAGTTCTTTTCAGAAAAGACGTCGTAACATTAAAAAAGAATTCCCATTTGATGATCTATTTCTAACTTTGGAACCCATCACACAATGTGGTACTTTTGGGATACTCTATGTGATATTTTTTGGATTTTGATTTACCACATAATGGGTTGAGGTGTAGGTTCTCCCGGTACAATATCACTATGTGCAGAAACATGTGGATCAGTATTACTTGGTGACTATGTGACTTGGGGGATGCCTGACCCATTGATTATCCATGAACCATTGATGCTCCAGGAACCATCAATTCTACATGTTCCATAGATGTTATATCTTCAATATATTCTCTATACTCCATCAATGCTCTTGGTCCATCGACGCTCTGAGCGCCATCAATGCTTTGTGCACCATCAACTCTTCTAGAAAAAATCCATGATCTATGAACCATAAAAAATCCAGGTTTCTTCAACACTATGTGTTTCATGTAAACTGGGATATTTTTATACTACAGCTGAAAATAATTCACTTCATGTTTTATAGTTATACATATATTATTTTACAGTACTTCGTATGTTTCCATTATGGTGTACTTCAATTATTTCCTTTCTGTTTTTCTTCATGTGTTTCCTCTATTGTTTAATTAATGTGTTTCCTTTATGGTATAAATTTTGGATTTCATAGTTGTATTTCCCTTATAGTTTCATTTTTTCCTACTAAGTATTGTTTTACTCACCCATGCACGGGCTTTTCCTGCACATGTCGTGTCTTGTGGAGACGATTGATGATTTGGTAGAGTTATAGGTGGACCAAGACTAGGTGGTGCTAAGAGGGATTAAACATACATTTTTTTCTCTTATGGAATTAGGAATTTTTCATACACTTACACTTTAGGTAGGGTTTTCTTCTGAAATGTTTCAGTAACATATGCATCTACTTTACAAACTATTTCTTTTGGTGGTCTTATATTCTAGAATAGTTTAAATTCTAGATTTCCTACTATTATACTCTATAGATTCAATCTTAGTGTCTGCATTCAAATTTCATTTAGTGTTTTTAAATTTTATCATTTCATTCTTTGATATGTCTGGGTGTATACATTTACTTAGAAAAATTTCTCCCATTTGTTATTTAGAGCTTCTCGGTGCTAGAATCCAGCCCATGGCCTATCAAAAGTGGGAATAAGGTAGTCACAATGTTGGCTCCACATGTATTGTCCATTATAGTGTGGTATCTGATAAGTTTGGTTTTACTTAAAGAACAACAATTATATGAGATTATTTTTATGAAACAGTGTTATGTGTTTCAAGTTCATCTTTCAGAACAGGGCCTCAAGTGTTGCTGTATAGGTCGACGTATCGATATCCCAGGACTCTAAATTCCTATTTTCAACTTGGAAAATGAAATCCAAAGTTGAAAGGAAAATAAATCGTACATTAATTATATAGAATTATGAGTGTTTTATCATGTTCTTTTTTAGTCATCTCACTATGTATACTCTATAGAATGTGGTACATCATGACCTACTTCAGGATGCCTCCATGCTGCTAGCTAGCTAGGATTCTGACATGTAATCATGCGTATAATCCTTCTAGAGATGAGGTGTTGGTACATGGACTTGTACTAGATATAGAACCTCTAGGTGGTGTGCCAATGATACCAACACCTAGAGAATAGCAGTTACTACAAGCACTAATGTTGGAGGATTCACTATGGTTGAGTGTGTTTCATGAGTTACAGAGGCCGTGACCTCATAGGTTTAGTGGTGATCCAGTCCCCCAGGTAGTTGAGGAATGACTGTTGGAAGTTACACATGTCTTCCTCCATAGAAGACACCATCCAACCAGATTTAAGTTCTAGTCGTGATCCTTCTTCTGGGCTTAGTGGGGTGATTGTGGAGCTTTGATATCCAGAAGCATAATGGGAAAAATCCCTCTTGGGAATAATTTGAGTTCCTCTTTAGGGAGGATTTCATTAATCTGGCGTTACTCTCAGGGAACATACAAAATCTCCTTCATCTATAGCATGGTAGTAAGATAGTAGTAGAGTGTTCTGTGAGATTTATGGATATTTATCACTACTCCATGGATATAGTGTAGAACTATTTCTTCAAGTCTGGGCCATTTGAGTAGTGGACATGTTGGGAGATCCGGGAATCAATCAAACCCCTAAACATACCAACATATGGTGGTGTACATGATCAATCCCTGTGAGTGGAGATCTTTCTGGGGAAGTAGAAACCAGTTGTGGGATCTACGAGTAGGTACCAGGGAGTAGAGTCCTATGCGGTAGGTAACCGATAGTAGAAACATGGACCTATGCTAGTAAAGAACTCTAATGGATGAACCCAGGATACAAAATATGTAGTGTGGGATCCTAGGTAGGAAAGGATTAGGTGACATACATGATGTGTAACTCATGTGAGGTCTGAGAAATCTAGATTGTGATTATTTAACTCATCGTGCAGATCATCAGTAGATGGTTGAGGGACCACTGGGGAAGGGGAGGAGGAAATAGTATAGTGGTCCACTGGGAAATGGGTGAGGATAGGGAGTAGGTAGAGTAGTTGGTGGTGGTAGGAGGTTCAATGTTCTACCACCACCACCCTCAGATGGTCCACCAAGAGATTAGGGAACTGGTGGATAGTGATGAGGCCAGCGTTAGGCGATGAAGCCTTATCACCATGTTTCTCCATAGATGATTATAGGTATGATATGTGTATTTTCCACCATAGAAGTAGTTTTTATTGGAACATGTTCTATTCTATCATTTCTCATTATGACCCACTTAGTGACTCCAAGATTCCTATGGAAACATTGACTCAATCCATGTGCTTAGACACCACTACAGGGGATATTCGATCATCACACACTAGTGCTAACTGTGTTGCGCTAATCTATGGGGTGAGTGTTTTTGTTGGGATTTCATTGTGGTAGCATAGATTCCTTATGAAATAAATTTTAGTATGTACTGGTTATCCACAGTTCACACCCAGATTAACTATTTTTTGGCATATAGTGCATTGTGTCTATGGAGGTGGGTCTTGGTTTTCCTTTATTTGTTTAAAGAAAACACATGTATCAAGGGATGAAATTACATATAAGATGGTGCTACCAATTATGAACTAGTTGGATATCCTCAGCCTCAGTATAGTGGGTGATAGGAGTATCTAGTTTCCTAAAGTGGAGGCAAAGTATGAGCATTCCATTCTTAAGGATTTACATGGATTACATCCCCATACGGAGGTAGACTTCTTCATTGACCAGTACCAAGGTATGACACCATGACCTACACATACATATTCAATGGCTCCTAAAGAACATCAAGAGTTTATTGTATATAAAGTGGACCTGTAGAGGAAGGGCATAATGAGACCCAGAGTTTCCCCATGGGTGGCCCCATTTTTGTTTTCTATGAAGGTATACTCTACTTGAGATTATGTGTAGACATGTGGCGACCTAACCAGGTGACTATGAAAAATAATTATCCACTACTATGGATTTATGAACTCTTCAATTGGATAAAGGGTGTGGGGTGTTTCTTGATGATAAACATCAGATATGGCTATCAAGATCTTCGTCTATTGGATGAGGATATTCCAAAGGCAGACTTCAAGTGTCGATACAACCACTAAGTGTACATGGTGATCCTGTTTGGCATATTGAACACCCCAATAGTGTTCATGGAAGTCCTGAACTGATTATTCTTTCTTTACATAGATAGGTTCATTTTTATCTTCATTGATGAAATCCTATTGCCTTCATAACTTGTGGGGGAGCATGCGATACAATAAAGGATTTTCATGGAAACACTCCAAGAGAACAATAATTATATGAATCTCTCGAAGTTTCAGTTCTATATTTTAGAGGTCAACATTATGTGACACATATTTTTAGATGGTCGATATGTAGTAGATCCGATGAATATTGAAGAAGTTAATTCTTGGAAGACACCAGATAGTGTTACCGAAGTGAGGAGTTTCTAGGGTTTTGATGGGTAGAATCAAAGTTTTGTACTTGAATTTTCATGAGTAGAATCACCCTTTATGACCTTGACATGGAAGAGGAAGACATTTTTTGGAAAACAAATATATGCCAACATTGATTTCAAATGCTCAGGAAGAGGGAGACGAGTGCTCCCATATAGAGACCAATATATGAGGTTGTCCTATATATAGAGTTCTGTGATGCATCAGGTAAAGGGATTGGAGGTGTTCTAATGCTTGAGCATGTGGCGATTTCTGTTGGTTCATGCCCGTTGAAGTAACATGAGAAAAAAATATGCAACCCATGATGTTGATCCTATAGAGGTAGTCCTCACATTGAAGATTTCATGACCCTACATGATGGGTGATCGATTTAACCTCTACTTTGACCACTAGAGTCTAATGTATATATTTTCTCCCAAGTAACTGTTCAAGAGGAGGAGATGATGGATAGAGATCTTCCATGAATATGACATTGAGATTTTATATACTCCTGGTAAGAGGAACATAGTGGCAGATTTTCTCATCAGGAGATCTATCTAGAATTTTTTGAGTGAGGAATAAGATCATTTATCCGCATTACAGATATCCTTTGTGGATGTTGGTAGATCATCTTACATAGAGTTGATGGTTTTCACAACTCCATGTTTATAGAGAGTTAGGGATGCAATCTAGTGGATATAAAATATGAGACCTAATGTGGACGTTTTTCCATAGAGCATGACCTAATGGATATTTGATCGGTGTTGACCATTTTTTTTCTTTTTAGAGGGCACACAGTGGTACCAGTGGTGTTGAGGCAGGTGGTTCTGATGGAGTTCCACACATCTCCTTTGGCGGTTCAACAAGAGGTTGCAGAGATGTAACAGGACATATGGCATCAGTTCTGTTGAAAGAGGAAGAAGGAGGCCATGTAAGAGTTAATTTATCAATTCCTCATTTGTTAGAAAGTGAAGGTTGAGCACTAGGTCTTAGCTGGCTTGACCTAACCACTAGAGTTCTAAAAGTGTAAGTGGGATATGGTATCTATGTACATTTTGATGTGTTTAACATGCATGTATAGGGTACATGATACCATATGGTTGATCATTCACTAACTCACCATGTAGACCTATTTCCTACAAATCCATGATCAGAGTTTCGTAGATAGATTGGGAACCCTCTACGTGGAGGAGACTGTTTGAATTCCCAGTGTTCAATAAATTACCATCTCAGATCGTGATACTAAATTCACATCCCGATTGTGTATGTAATTATAAGAGGTTTTTGGGATTCAATTTCACTTTATCACGGTGTTTTATCCCCAGACGGATGGTCAAGAAAAGAGAATAATCTAGGTTCTTGAGGACATGAATTGTTCTTGCATCCTAGACTTTGTCCATAGTAGGTAGGATCACCTACTACTTGTGGAAATTGTTTAATGAAAATATATCACCCTACAAATTGTAAGACACCATTTGAGACCTTGTTTGCGTTGGAACCACTTTGTGTATAAGGTTTTATTTGTTGTCAATAGTTGTCAATGAAGATAAAAATGATGGAGATCAATAAGTACTCCAATGAAATAGTGGAATGGTAATTCAGACGATTGGTGTACTGATAATATGTTAAGAGAACATGTGTCAAAGGTGATACATTGTTTACAACAATGAAGAGTGTGAGGTGTAATCCATTTGAGGATGATTAAAGAAGAATAGGGTTTTTTGGATGAAGACCATGCAATTCCTCATTATTGCAAGAGAACCATGGGTTTTGGATGAAGACCATGAAATTACCCATGATTGCATGAGATCCATGCAAGAGACTTTTTGAAGAATTGAATCATATGGTTTTCATGATGTAGATCATGACGGTTGATGAAGAAGACAATGTGCAAATGATTGGAATTCTAAGATGGTCGTGCAGGGATTGGAATTATGAGATAGCCATTCACATCACATTTTCATAGAAGATGATGATGCTAAATCTATGCCTTCAATGAATACATATCAAAATAGTGGAGTTTATGATAAAAGGAGAAGAGTTACTGAAGGATACAGATCACCAAGAAGAAGTTATTTTGAGGTGATCGTGCTTGTTGACAAAGCAAACAAACGATATACAAATTTGTTGACAAAGGAGATTCCATAGTGGCATGTCAAGTTCAAGGACTATGGGTAATGATCCATGTTTCATTCTAGAAACATCGACAAAGGAATGGATGATCTGGAGGCAGAAAAAAAAAAGAGAAGATACAAGGTGGCACCATTTCCCAGTGTTTTCCAAATTTTTGGTCCTGAAAATCAACAAATGAAGAGAAGTGATTTTGGAAAAGATACTTGCACGCGATGTATTTTAAGGATATGAAACTTTCATGCCACATGTTATTCAAGATCAGAACATCAAATTATGGAAAAGGGATAAGTGTCGTGCAAGTATTGGGCTGGTCACGCAGGTAGACCTGCGCGCCATGAAGAGACTTGCGCATCGATGCCTAGAACACTTGGGAACTTGCGTGCCTATTGTTTTTCAAGATCAGAAACTCAAAATATGGCAAAGGAAGGAGGGTCACACAAATTTGGAAGTTGGTCGTGCAAGTGGATTACAGGGACAGAGACTTGCACGTCGTGACTTGTGCGTCGGGGGGAGACTTGCGCGTTGTCTCGTAGGTGGTTCCAAATGCCTATAAATACTGGAACACCCCTCCTTATTTTCTACAGAGTTAAATACATAGAGACTGTTCGAGCACTCTTCGTGCAGGTGATTGAGCCGCACAAGTGGTAGTTAGGTCGCGCAAGTAGAGGTTGCGCGCCGGTTGTTGGATACGTGCCCAAGGCGGTTTGGGAGAGAAAGGAAGTGGACCACGCAAGTTTTTATTTGGGGAAGGAAGCGTCGCATAGGTGCATTTGTGACACTTGAGCGCCATTTTAGACTTCACGCCGAAGACTTGCGCGCCATATTGGGACTTGCGCGTCAGGATTGGAGAAAAGTGCCAGGTGCTGTTGGAGTAGGCCCGTCCATTTAGAGCTAAACAAAAGCTTAAATATTGCTCTATACCTTCAGTGAAACAGATGATGTATTAGTTTATAATGATGGAAGAACAATGAACAATCTTGTTTTATTAATAGAAGTGGTACCGCACACACATGACTGGTGTTTAACATCCTCATTCTACTTTGCGAAGAGAAGAAGAATGATTTGGGAAACTAAACTCAGATCTATACAGAAAGGGAGGAACATATCAATACACTCAGGTGTTAGTATTGAGTATCAAAGGAAGAGAAGAAGAATATATAGTGCATTCAGTTATTACACTAAAGTAGAAGGTTGAATATATAAGATCATCAAATCAGGACTCTGATGCAATAAAAGTCTCATGATGAACAGGAGACAAAGACTTCAATGAAAATCTATTGAAGAGACCTTCAAATCTACAAACTGAGCGGGACTTCACCAACGGCAGTGAGCCAGGGGGAGTCAACAGGAGTGACCCGAGGGATGCAGTGAGCTATCCCTGAACCATTTGTAAAGGCAGTGAGCCTAGGATAGAGTGACTGTTCCCAAACCGTTGTAATCCACAACTAGTGAAAATTAGTGGAATTTGGTACGAATGACAACTTGTCGGCGTATGCTCCTTTGACGTATCCCTTAGTGGTGAACCAAGTAAAATTGTTGTGTTATATCTTTGCATGTGAATGTTTCATTGCTGATCATATCCATCATACAGGTTTATGTAATTCCTACCAATGTGGGAACAACATCCACAACTTTAAGAAGAAAAATTTGACACCCTGATTTACCCCTCCCCACTCAGGGTGTATTGGGTTCCTACAAGTGGTATCAGAGGGAAAGGTTAATGTATGTTGGATACTATATAGTAATCCTAGTTAGAAGAGGATTTGAGTTTATTTCCTAATGTCAACAATAAAGAGCAGTCTTGATAATGACGCAGTCATTTCTAAGTAGAAGTTTACATCTAGCAAGACCATGACAAATAGGAAAAATAAAGAGAAGAAGCAGTTGAAGAAGTCCCTTATATCCAGAGAAGATGCAGTGTCTTTTTCTCCAAGCCATTCAAATAATGAAGAAACATCAGGCTTGGAAAGCATCGAGCAGGTGGTTTAGAATTCTTCAAGAGGAAAGGATGACACCCCTAATACAAGCTTTCATGAAAAGCTCAAAACATATCTGCATGATATTCCTGAAGAAAGGGTTTCTATTATTTGTAGCCTAATCCAATCTATGCAGGTTGAGATCACTAGATTAGAAAGGGAATATGAAAATATGGAAAAGTGATTGGAAAGAATAGTTCTGGAAAGTATGAAGCTCACCAAACAGATTAATGGATTTGAAGAAAATGAGGAAGTCAACAAGACTCTAAAAGAAAATATCCATGCACTTGAAGTTGAGCTGCAGAAGAGAACTGAACTCAAGAGTTTTTGTTTGGAAGAAACTTCCATGAAATTCAGGGAACACGACTCTTTGTTACAAAACAAAGTTAAGATGCATGAATATGATGTTGAAATATTGAATAAGGCTTGTGAATAGAAGATTATCATGATTGATGATCAGAAGATCATCCTCAATATTGAGGGTGAAAAATTGGAAGCCCAGTTGACCAAGATTGAAAATAAACATATTGAGACTTCACTAAAGAATGAAATGAGTGATGCCTATACTCATTGTTCGTTGGTGGAATCTAAAGCTGAAATACCTCCAACATGTGATAAGAAGATCATGAATTCACTCATTGATCTATCACAAGATACTGAGAAAGTGAAGGTACCATCAAAACCATATTTTACTCATGTTTCTAAAAATGTTCTTACAATCAGTGAAGGTTGTAAGAAAAGTTCTAAAAAAGTATGGATGAGGAAAGGTGAGAAGTAGAAACCAAACACCATGGCTAGGGAGGATGAGAAGAAAAAGTAGGAAGTTGGTTCCTCCAATAGAGAAAAAAAAGACTAAGAAAAAGTCCCAACAACCTCATACAGAAGATACAAAGAGGAAAAGATTTGTGGGTCAATGTTTGTGTTGCAACAGATTTGGGAATTGTGCACTTGATTGTTGTTAAAATCCATTTAACGAAAAAGAACAAAGAAAGCATGTATAATAGGGTAGAAATCCAGAGAATAAGAATCAACATCTGTAGGTCCAGAAGCATCTGTTTACAACAAACAGATTTGAAATGCTTGATAACATCTGAGATGTATGTTGTGGCAGTGGTCATAAGAATTGTGCATGCCTATGTCAACAGATATCTAGAGCTGATAAGAACAGAAGACCACACAAGCCTGCTAAGAAGGAAGATTATTCCTTGTGAAGAAATTAGAAGAATATTGTGAACACACATTTCCCCAAGAAGATCTCATGTAGGGAAGCTGAGAAGACCCATGATTTTAGATCCATGAAATTTAAGGGGCATTCATCCAAAAGAATCACTAAGTGGGATGAAACTCAGATGAACGCATGTGCAAGACCCAAATCAGATGAAATAGTTCCAAATAACATATTGGTCATCTGGCCAGAGTATTTGAAAATAATGAGGAAACTTGAAGATGAAAAGTCCAAGGCTAGTACTAAAGGAAAAGGAAAACATTCACGTCATGAAGATAGAGTGCAGGAGAGATTGAAAACCAAGAGAATCACATGTATCAATGAAGTTCTGTGTGAGAGATGCAAGAAATCTGGTCACATTGCAAAAGGTTTCCTAACCTTAATACCAGAGAATGAAACAATCCTTAAGAGGAGTAAGAATGTATCATTCATGATGGATGTTAAGCAGAACAATTCCCCACACAAAGTAGAAGAGAATGTGAAGAAAGCCATTCCACACCAACATATGTCAGAACATATGTTAAAATGTGCAGGCATGAAGACTGGGCTGAACAGAAGAACTTAGTTGAGAAAAGAACCTGAACCTTGATGCTCATGTTGATGAATTAAGGAGGAACCACCTTATTCTCTTATTGATTTGTGTGTTGTATCTATACTAATGATGCAGGGAATTGAAGGTGAAGAATGCTCTCAGAGGGATAACCTAATAAGTAGTGAATGCTATGAACACTTGATAGCCATGCTAAAGATATTTCCATCCATAGTATATTCTTCAATTTATATTCAAATATTAAGATGATGAAGGATCACTCTTGATGAATATTATGAGGAGTGTTTCCGTTGAGGGGGAGAAAAATGAAGAATATTCCAAAATCACTGTTTCAATCAATATCAACTCCAGCTGGACTCCAATGTAGTTACTCTGTGAATTTCATGAAGAACATGTCAATGGAGAAGGTATGTCATTTCTCACTCTCTATCCCTTGGTTACTCAGATCAAATATCATTCTATAAAGGGGGAGTAACTAAATTGATCAGTGACATAAGAAGAATGGATGTTCCATAAGGTAACTTATCCTACCGATTGCACTTGAATGTTTTTGATCTGTTTGATGATGTGAGTGCAGGAGTTTCAGGTTGATTATTCCCTATCACATTTGATTTTATTCTACCTGAAATAAAAGTGGTAACCCCTTGAAGACAAAATACATGAGTTCTCATCTCATGTTGGTATCAGGATCTGTGTATAATGGATAGCCTTGTTGAATTAATCAAATCCTCTTGTTTTCTACATCGAGCGTTGCTCAAGTAGACTTAGAGTGAAATTGTAATGGACCGGACCCCTCCGGTCCATTCCTTTGTTGAAATCGATGTGGTCAACACGACGCGCGTTATAATGATAATTTTAATACTGATGATAACGTAAAAATATGTTAATAATAATGATGATTACATAAATTGTGTGATTAATTAAACTAAAAAGATTAATCATGATAAAATGATTTAATTGGTGTTATTATTATTAATGATGTGAAGTGGGAAGGTGTGTGATCCATTAGACGTTGATAAATGACACATGCAGTTTTTTTTATTAATTGAGTAATTGTTGAAATTAAATTTGAATAATAATTATGGCTGTTGTGTTATTAATATTATTCATAATATTAATAATAATGAGAAATTGATGAAATGAGTCATGGTATTTATTGCAAAAAAAATTAAATGAAGATGCAAGTGGAAGCATGGTGGTGCGTTCATAAAATTAAAGGTGAGTTCGTTATTTTGGGTTTATGAAATTGAATGGTTTTAATTTAATAAAATTGGTTTCAATTTAATCAGTGTGAAATAAAAATAAATAGAATTAAAATAATTAAATTGATGGATGTTACACGACATTGACGTGGCATGGTCGGATTCAGATATCCAACAGGGTGGTTTAACGTGGTCAATGCGACGAGCGTAAATCGTTTTGTTATTAAAAATAATAACGTCGGTGAGTTAATAAAATAAGTTGATGAAATTGTTATTGAAGAACAATAAATAACAATGATGGCGTAAAACTATATGTGAGAGGTTAATAAAATTAAATGTATTAAAATGGGGTTGAATATGTATGTTATATTAATTTTGTTTTGTCATTTAATTCAATTAAATGAAATGGTTTTGAGTCACATAGAATGGTTGTGCATAGGTTCTCCCAAAATTGAATTATGAAATTAATAACATTGATCGTATAATAAATATAATAATACAATTAAAAGGAAAATGGTTTTATTTAATAAATTATAATAAATTTATGGGGAGGCGCATGAGATGGGGAGGGGAGGTGTGAATGCCCCCGTTCCCTTGTATAAATCATTTTTTTTATATAATTTAATTTAATATATCATATATTTTATATAATGTTGATTTAATATATTAAAATAGTAATACAATAATAAAATAAGGGAGTGCACATGGTGTAAGGGGAGAGATTCACGCCACAAGCCCTTTTGATCAAAATATTAAATTATTATAATAATAATAAAATAATATTATTATTATTTTGGGTGAGCAAAACTTAAAAAGTCTATAACTTCTTCATATGGTGTCGGAATGACGAACCGTCAGTGGCAGTGTAATCCTGTAATCAAGATGGTCATTTTAAGACCAGTGATGGATACCTTTTTATGAGTTATGTCTTGGGTCAACGAAACACACATATTAATAAAATTGACGTTATTATTAAAACGTGTGGAAACCGCGTGACGTGTCGTGTGTTGACCAGTCAAAACGCGTAACGGGTGTACGGTCACACCGTGTATTCATCAATACACTCTGCATACTATTTTACCTATTCGTTGCCTATATAAGAAAGGGTCGCGGATTATTTCCAGACCAATCGCTTCTTCTTCGCACGACGACACTCTTAGATGATCAAGAAGTCTTCCTCCTCTAACTTCTTTGTCCGAGCTCCGAATTACGATCCGTCAGCGGCCACAGAATCATAGCGATGAGACGAAGCTTCTAAGCCCGGACTTGTCACCTTTCCTTCTGGCCTTCCTTCTCTAGCTTCCATCCTATGAGGTGTTTGTCGGGTTTGGCGAAGGCGGAGGACACCGAAGGATGTCGTCGGAAGCGACGTGATCGAGACCTTTTGAGGTAGGGGTTTACCTTCGTCTCTCTTTTTGGTGCAACATGCGGGGTGGGATATTTTTCTTTTGTTCCATGGGATGCAGTTGAACTTTAAATAAAGATAATAACCGGATAAAGAAGGGTTTGGGGTTTTGTGCTGTTTCTATTTCCTTCCAGTTTCTTTATCTTCTGATTGTGATTTTGGATTGAAAGGCCTTTGCCTACTGAAAATCAAGGCCGTTGGTGGCCTTTGCGTGCGCAATTGATATCTGAATTGTTTGTGGTTGGTTTTGTTAAAACATGGAAAATGGATAAGCATGTAAAGACTGGCTGATTAAATGAGAATGAAAACCTTGTGTGATCACCCTGGTTGAACAAAGTTGGAATAATGAACATGTTGGTGGTGTGGTTGTTTGTGGAAAATGCCTTTATTTATGAAAAGTGTTTTCATTATGAAATGTGTTTTGAAGTAAAAGGTGTTTTCAAATGCGGAAATGTTTTGTGTGTGGAAAGGGTTTTATGTGTGGAACTTTTAAATAAATGAATGATGGAATGTTGTATGGTTGTGATAATTTTTGTAAATGAAATGGAATGTGGTCGCTTGCGTTTTACCTAACCTTGGTTGTGGATGGCAGGGATATGTTTGTGAAAGGTTTTGTCAGGATGATAGTTGCCCAGTAGTAATAATTTGTTAAACCATTGCATGAAACATGAAAACCTAAATGGGGTTGGGGGATGATTGTTTGGTTGTTGATGCATGCTTCGTGGTAGCAGTGCCGAGGCACATGCTCAGTTTCTCTTTTTAAGAAGCCATGGGTTGAGTTGTGTGTTTGGTATATGTATATATATAATTGTATCTTTGTGTTTTGTCGCACCACACCCATGTCAAGCACCTATTGTCGAACACTCCCAATTTATGGGAGAGGGTGTTCCCCATTAGTTGCTAGCTCCTTCCTGCCCCTTCTTCCATAGGCTATGATGGCTTGAGGTGACCTTACACCCAAGACTCTTCGGGTAGGTCTCGGAGGCTGTGATGGATTGAGGCAACCTTTATCCCAAGACTCTTCGGGCAGGCTTACCGTTCCCATGAACCTTTGGGATGAGGCCCAGGTGTCTGCGGGCGGGTTAGTGGTTGTGGCCCAGGTGTGTGCGGGCGAGATGCGTGGTTGTGAGGCCCAGGTGTGTGCGGGCGGGATGCGTGGTTTGGCGCAGGTGTGTGCGGGTGGGATGAGTGTGGTAGCGTCAGGACGTTTGCCGTTAGGAAGAGCAGCATCTAATTAAGTGGGAAATGGTGCGGGGTACCCAATAGTTTTGTTCTATATATATACTAAACTTGTTTGTGTTACTTGGTGAGTGTGCCCAGTGAGGCTGGGTGGATAGTTTTTCCTTGTTAGTTTCTGGTTCTTCTGTTTTCTCACGGGACCTTAGGGTGTCTCCCCACTTGTGCACGAGAGCTTTAGGTTTCCCTACTGAGTATACTTGTATGCTCACCCTACGTTTACTTTCAGGTTTCCAGGAGGACTACCAGGGCCGTGCGGGACCCTACTAGTCGGGTAGTTGGAGTTGTTGCAGTTGTTGTTCTCTTGTTTTCTTTGGCATTGTACTTTTGAGCTTCCTTGTACTTGTACCTTGTTATAAAAAATTGTTTAAACATGCATGTGGGCTTGGTTTGTGTTTATTTATATACACTTGTTCTTTTCCCTTTTTGGTGGTTGACTTGTCCTATTTCCCGATCCAAAATAATAAAAAGGTTAATGCCTCCCATATTTATGAAAACTCATACCCTTGGTGCTAGTCGCCAACCCGGGGCCTACTGGAGGCGGGACTCGGGGGTCATTATCTTCCTTTCACCATTGCCAGATCAGGAGGGGCATCTTTGGTGGGAGGGGGTCGTGACAGAATGGTATCAGAGGCTGATGGTTGAGAGATAGGATGGAGTCTGGAGTTAGGCACAGTTAGGATTGCATGGGATGGTAGGGCAAGAGTGTTCGTTAATCTTGGTGCGTGACATAGGCCAGGGAAGACCGGCTAGGACACAGGATTTTAGGGCCCCCCGTGATCCGATGCAAGGACTTTGAGCCTACCGAACGACCAAGTGAGACTATATTGATTGCAGGGTAGAGACCCTAGGGAAGGTACATGCATCATCATGTTTGTGTTTTACTTGATTTGGGTGTTCTGGGAAAGAAATTGAAATAAAATGATAATTAAAACTTTGAGTTTTTCCTTACTACTTGGGCTTATGCGATCCTTGTTTACCGTACATCTATGGCACCTGGACGGCGTTCCCAGGTGGCTCAGGCGGCTGAGGCCCAGCAGGTTCAGGCAATCGATCAACTGTGGATCTATCGAGAGGAGGAAGACAACCAGTGGCAGAAGTCCCTCCGTTCTTTCCAGCGTCAAACTCTCAAGAAGTAAGAGGGAAGTACTTCGGACCTGGAGACGTAGGGGTGGCTTGAAGATCTAGGGATCGCTTTTACCTTGATCCGTACTCCGAAGGAGTACTGGGTCCCCCTAGCGGTCGGTCAGCTGAGAGGCGCGGCGCGCCAATGGTGGATGCTCTACCTCGGGGAGAGGAAGGAGGCAGAGATTCCATGGGCTGACTTCGAAAAGGAGTTCCGAGAGGAATTCTTTTCTTCTTTGATCAAGGCGGAAAAGCGTCAGGAGTTGCTCTCCCTTCAGCAGGGGAGTATGACTATTCGAGAGTTGGGGATTAAGTTCAAGAATCTCCTACGCTTTGCTTCAGAACTGTTTCTGGATGAAGAGTCTCGGGCGAGATGTTTGGAAGAGGCGCTTCGTCCTTCGCTCCAGTATGCTGTGACCCCCTTCACCCTTCCGACATACTTAGCCATACAGAAGAAGGCGGAAGTTGTAGAAAGGATGCACTCACAGGGAGGTGCACCACGTGAGGGGATCTAGCCTAGTTCGTTGAAGGGGAAGGCAGTCAGCAGCAGGTCTCCTGCGACGGGACCTTCCAGTTTCAGGCCAGTAGGGAGCAGGCCCCAGTAGTTCCAGTTCAGATCATCAGGTCCTCGTCCCTTTTTCACGAGCCCAGGACCAAACTGTTTTTCTTGTGGAGGTTTCGGGCACGTTCAGAGTCGGTGCCCGGCCCATGCTCAGTACGGTGGAGATGGACAGGTTCAACGCCCTCCTCAGCAGCACCAGTCACCGACAAGACCCTTCCAGCAGCAACAGGCTCCAGTCCCTTTGAGGGGAGATGGAGCAGGTGGTGGCCAGCCACAAGGAGTTCCTCAAGGATCCCAATCGGGACGTGGTCGAGGAGGCAGACGTCAACAGAGAGGCAGAGGAGCTCAGCGAGGATAGTTGCATGCATCAGAGGCAGCATCTCTAGAAGGACCAGGGATCGATAGATATGTGTTTGGGTTTTCTTGAATGATCTCCTTTATGTTTTTTTGGGAGCATTACACTCCATTGTTGGATCTCTTTTGCTCATTCTCTGGGTCTGGACCTTGTTTTTGTGAGTTTTTAATGCTATGTTGTTTCCCTCTTTTCTTTAAATGTACGTGAAGAGCCCTATAATGTGGGGAGGAGAAGACCTAATCCCTAATCGAGACGCATTAATGTGGATGCGATTTAACCCGTGCAGGCGAGTCAGTGCCGCCTAAAGCGGATAATATCTCAACATGGGAGAAGGAATTCCTCAAGCCATGTGTCCGGGCAGTGTGTGGGTTGTACATTGTTGGGTGCAGTGTAAGTTGAAAAAAAAACTAATATATGGAAGTGGGAAGGCCCAGTCCTTAATCGAGACGCATTAATGCAGTTGCGATTAAACCTGTGCAGGCGAGTCAGTGCCCCCTAAAGCGGATAATATCTCGACATAGGAGAGGGAATTCCTAACTCACATAATTAGGGTTGTCGGTTGTTTCTTGTTATGACAAGAGCCCTAAGAGGTATCTTGCAGAGTGGTTGTTTGGATCCGTTCTTTTTCTTGGTTGGTTTTTAATTCTCCAGGACGAGAATGTTTTAAGAGGTATCTAATGTAATGGACCGAACCCCTCCAGTCCATTCCTTTGTTGAAATCGATATGGTCAACACGACGCGCATTATAATGATAATTTTAATACTGATGATAACGTAAAAATATGTTAATAATAATGATGATGACATAAATTGTGTGATTAATTAAACTAAAAAGAATAATCATGATAAAATGATTTAATTGGTGTTATTATTATTAATGATGTGAAGTGGGAAGGTGTGTGATCCATTAGACGTTGATAAATGAAACATGCAGTTTTTTTTATTAATTGAGTAATTGTTGAAATTAAATTTGAATAATAATTATGGCTGTTGTGTTATTAATATTATTTATAATATTAATAATAATGAGAAATTGATGAAATGAGTCATGGTATTTATTGCAAAAAAAAATAAATGAAGATGCAAGTGGAAGCATGGTGGTGCGTTCATAAAATTAAAGGTGAGTTCGTTATTTTGGGTTTATGAAATTGAATGCTTTAAATTTAATAAAAGTGGTTTCAATTTAATCAGTGTGAAATAAAAATAAATAGAATTAAAATAATTAAATTGATGGATGTTACACGACATTGACGTGGCATGGTTGGATTCAGATATCCAACAGGGTGGTTTAACGTGGTCAATGCGACGAGTGTAAATCTTTTTGTTATTAAAAACAATAACATCGGTGAGTTAATAAAATAAGTTGATGAAATTGTTATTGATGAACAATAAATAACAATGATGGCGTAAAACTATATGTGAGAGTTTAATAAAATTAAATGTATTAAAATGGGGTTGAATATGTATGTTATATTAATTTTGTTTTGTCATTTAATTCAATTAAATGAAATGGTTTTGAGTCGCATGGAATGGTTGTGCATAGGTTCTCCCAAAATTGAATTATGAAATTAATAACATTGATCGTATAATAAATATAATAATACAATTAAAAGGAAAATGGTTTTATTTAATTATTATAATAAATTTATGGGGAGGCGCATGAGATGGGGAGGGGAGGCGTGAATGCCCCCTTTCCCTTGTATAAATCATTTTTTAATATAATTTAATTTAATATATCATATATTTTATATAATGTTGATTTAATATATTAAAATAGTAATACAATAATAAAATAAGGGAGTGCCCATGGTGTAAGGGGAGAGATACATGCCACAAGCCCTTTTGATCAAAATATTAAATTATTATAATAATAATAAAATATTATTAATATTATTTTGGGTGAGCAAAACTTAAAAAGTTTATAACTTCTTCATATGGTGTCGGAATGACGAACTGTCAGCGGCAGTGTAATCCTATAATCAAGACGGTCATTTTAAGACCAGTGATGGATACCTTTTTATGAGTTATGTCTCGGGTCAACGAAACACACATATTAATAAAATTGACGTTATTATTAAAACGCGTGGAAACCGCGTGACGTGTCGTGTGTTGACCAGTCAAAACGCGTAACGGGTGTACGGTCACACCGTGTATTCATCAATACACGCTGCATAATGTTTTACCTATTCGTTGCCTATATAAGAAAGGGTCGCGGATTATTTCCAGACCAATCGCTTCTTCTTCGCACGACGACACTCTTGGATGATCAAGAAGTCTTCCTCCTCTAACTTCTTTGTCCGAGCTCCGAATTACGATCCGTCAGTGGCCACAGAATCGTAGCGATGAGACAATGCTTCTATGCCCGGACTTGTCACCTTTCCTTCTGTCCTTCCTTCTCCAGCTTCCATCCTAGGAGGCGTTTGTCGGGTTTGGCGAAGGCGGAGGACCCCGAAGGACGTCGTCGGAAGCAACGTGGTCGGGACCTTTTGAGGTAGGGGTTTACCTTCTTCTCTCTTTTTGGTGCAACATGTGGGGTGGGATAGTTTTTCTTTTGTTCCATGGGATGCAGTTGAACTTTAAATAAAGATAATAACCGGATAAAGAAGGGTTTGGGGTTTTGTGCTGTTTCTATTGCCTTCCAGTTTCTTTATCTTCTGATTGTGATTTTGGATTGAAAGGCCCTTGCCTACTGAAAATCAAGGCAGTTGGTGGCCTTTGCGTGCGCAATTGATATCTGAATTGTTTCTGGTTGGTTTTGTTAAAACATGGAAAATGGATAAGCACGTAAAGACTGGCCGATTAAATTAGAATGAAAACCTTGTGTGATCACCCCGGTTGAACAAAGTTGGAATAATGAACATGTTGGTGGTTTGGTTGTTTGTGGAAAATGCCTTTATTTATGAAAATTGTTTTGATTATGAAATGTGTTTTGATGTAAAAGGTGTTTTCAAATGTGGAAATGTTTTGTGTGTGGAAAGGGTTTTCTGTGTGGAACTTTGAAATAAATCAATGATGGAATGTTGTATGGTTGTGATAATCTTTTGTAAATGAAATGGCATGTGGTCGCTTGCGTTTTACCTAAACTTGGTTGTTGATGGCAGGGATATGTTTTTGAAAGGTTTTGTCTTGATGATAGTTGCCCAGTAGTAATAATTTGATAAACCATTGCATGAAACATGAAAACCTAAATGGGGTTGGGGATGATTGTTTGGTTGTTGATGCATGCTTCGTGGTAGCAGTGCTGAGGCACATGCTCAGTTTCTCTTTTTAAGAAGCCATAGGTTGAGTTGTGTGTTTGGTATATGTATATATATAATTGTATCTTTGTGTTTTGTCGCACCACACCCATGTCAAGCACCTATTGCCGAACACTCCCATTTTATGGGAGAGGGTGTTCCCCCTTAGTTACTAGCTCCTTCCTGCTCCTTCTTCCATAGGCTATGATGGCTTGAGGTGACCTTACACCCAAGACGCTTCGGGTAGGTCTCGGAGGCTGTGATGGCTTGAGGCGACCTTTAGCCCAAGACTCTTCGGGCATGCTTACCATTCCCAAGAACCTTCGGGATGAGGCCCAGGTGTCTGCAGGCGGGTTAGTGGTTGTGGCCCTGGTGTGTGCGGGTGAGATGCGTGGTTGTGAGGCCCAGGTGTGTGTAGGCGGGATGCGTGGTTTGGCCCAGCTGTGTGTGGGCGGGAAGAGTGTGGTAGCGTCAGGACGTTTGTCGTTAGGAAGAGCAGCATCTAATTAAGTGGGAAATGGTGCGGGGTACCCAATACTTTTGTTCTATATATATACTAAACTTGTTTGTGTTACTTGGTGAGTGTGACCAGTGAGGCTGGGTGGATGGTTTTTCCTTGTTAGTTTCTGGTTCTTCTGTTTTCTCACGGGACCTTAGGGTGTCTCGCCACTTGTGCACGAGAGCTTTAGGTTTCCCTACTGAGTATACTTGTATATTCACCCTACGTTTACTTTCAGGTTTCCAGGAGGACTACCAGGGCCGTGCGGGACCCTACTAGTCGGGCAGTTGGAGTTGTTCCAGTTGTTGTTCTCTTGTTTTCTTTGGCATTGTACTTTTGAGCATCCTTGTACTTGTACCTTGTTATAAAAAATTGTTTAAACATGCCTGTGGGATTGGTTTGGGTTTATTTATATACACTTGTTCTTTTCCCTTTTTGGTGGTTGACTTGTCCTATTTCCCGATCCAAAATAATAAAAAGGGTAATGCCTCCCATATTTATGAAAACTCATACCCTTGGTGCTAGTCGCCAACCCGGGGCCTACTGGAGGCGGGACTCGGGGGTCATTATCTTCCTTTCACCATTTCCAGATCAGGAGGGGCATCTTTGGTGGGAGGGGGTCGTGACAGAAATGATTGATGATACATTGCTTAAGTATAGATTGAAACCCTCTCTACCATGAGCTTTGAATTTCTTCTCAATAAGGGGGAGAGAAAGTGAAATGAATGTTTGAAAAGAAAAGTTGATTGAAGAGAAGATTCTCGTTTTGACATTGAAAAATTCATTTCAGAAGATGTATAAGGTATTGACAACAAAATACAAAGGGGGAGATTGTTGGAACCACTTTGTGTATATGGTTGTATTTGTTGTCAACAGTTGTCAATGAAGATCAAAATGAAGGTGATCAATAAGTACTCCAATGAAATGGAGGAATGGTAATTCAGACAATTGGTGTACTGATCATTAGTTCAGAGAATATGTTTCAAAGGTGATACATTGTTTACAACAATGAAAAATGTGATGTGTAATCCATTTAAAGATGATTAAAGAAGAATGGGGTTTTTTTGGATGAAGACCATGCAATTCCTCATTATTGTAAGAGAACCATGGGTTTTTGATGAAGACCACGAAATTACTCATGATTGCATGAGAACCATGCATGAGACTTCTTGACGAATTGAATCATATGGTTTGCATGAAGTAGATCACAACGGTTGATGAAGAAGATAATGTGAAAATGATTGGAATGATAAGATGGATGTGCGGGGATTGGAATTCTGAGATAGCCATGCACATAAAATTTTCATAGAAGATGATGATGCTAAAGATATACCTTCAAAGAATATATATCACAATAGTGGAGTTTGTGATAATAGAAGAAGAGTTGCTGAAGGATACAGATCACCAAGAACAAGTGCATTTGAGGTGATCGTGCTTGTTGACAAAGCAAAAAAATGACAGACAAATTTGTTGAAAAAGGAGATTCCATAGTTGCATGTTGAGTTCAAGGACTGTGGATAATGATCCATGTTTTATTCAAGAAACATCAACACAGGAATGGATGATCTGGAGGCGGACAAAAAGAGCAGAAACAAGGTGGCACTATTTCCCAGTGTTTGCCAAATTTTTGTGCCTGAAAATCGACAAATGAAGAAAAGTGATTTTGGAAGAGACTTGCGCGCCATGTATTTTAAGGAGATGAAACTTGCGCGCCATATGCTTTTCATGATCATAACATTAATTTATGGAAAATGGATAAGTGTCGTGCAAGTATTGGGTTGGTCGCATAGGTAGACTTGCACACCATGAACAGACTTGCCCGCCGATGCCTTGAATGCTTGGGAACTTGCGCGCCTATTGTTTTTCAAGATCAAAAACTCAAAATATGGGAAATAAAGGAGGGTCTCACAAATTTGGAAGTTGGTCACGCAAGTGGCTTACAGGGGAAGAGACTTGGGCGTTGTGACTTGCGCACTGAGGGGAGACTTGTGCGCCGTCGTGCAGGGGGTTCCAAATGCCTATAAATTTTGGACCACCCCTCCTCATTTGCTACGGAGTTCAAGACATAGATATTTTTCGAGTTCTCATCATGCAGGTGATTGAGCCGTGCAAGTGGTAGTTGGGTCGCGCAAGTAGAGTTTGCATGTCGGTTGTTGGCATTGCGCCCAAGGTGGTTTGGGAGAGAAAGGAAGTGGGTCGTGCAAGTTTTTAGTTGGGGAAGGAAGCCTCGCGTAGGTGATTTGGTGACACTTGTGTGCTAGATTGGACTTGCATGCCGAAGACTTGATTTCCGTATTGGGACTTCTGTGCCGGGCTTGGAGAAAAGATCTAGGTGCTGTTTGAGAAGGCCCATCCTTTTAGAGATGAACGAAAGCTGAAAGATTTCTCTATACCTTCAGTGCATCAGATAATTTATTAGTTTGTAAAGATGGAAGAACAATGAACAATCTGGTTTTATTAATAGAAGTGGTACCAGACACACATGACTGGTGTTTGACATCCTCATTGTTCTTTGCGAAGAGAAGAAGAACGGTTCGTGAAACTAAACTCAGATCTTCACAGAAAGAGGGGAACATATCAATACACTCAGGTGTTATTATTGAGAATCAATGGAAGTGAAGAAGAAGATATAGTGAATTCAGTTATTGTACTAAAGTAGAAGGTTGAATACAAAAGAGAAACAACTCAGGACTCTGATGCAAGAAAAGTCTCATGCTGAACAGGAGACAAAGACTTCAATGCAAATCTATTGAAGAGACCTTCACGTCAATAAACTGAGTGGGAGTTCACCAACAACAGTGAGCCAGTGGGCGTCAACGGGAGTGACCCCAGGGACGCAGTGAGCTGTCCCTGAACCTTTTGTAAAGGAAGTGAGCCTAGGACAGAGTGACTGTTCCCCAACCATTGTAATCCACAACTAGTGAAGATTAGTGGAATTTGGTATGACCAAAAACTTTTCGGCGTATGTTCCTTGGACGTAGCCCTTAGTGGTGAACTAAGTAAAATTGTTTTGTTATCTCTTTCCATGTGAATGTTTCACTTTTGATTTTATCCATCATATAGGTTTATGTAGTTCTGACCAACGTGGGAAAAAGATCCCCAACTTTATGAAGAAAAATTTGACACCTTGATTCACCCCTCCCCTCTCAGGGTGTCCCGGGGTCCTACAGTTTGAGTTACTATGAAGGTCACTACATTTTTTGACTTACCTAGGAGTGTTAACACTCTTTATTCCAGAATTAGTGTGGCGTACCACGGAGAAGGTGTGTATCATCCATGAGTGGACGAGGACTTCATAGAGTCGAAATAAGTCATATGATGAAAAGTGATGTATTTACTTGTATTTTGAGGACATAGACCACTTGTGACGTTAGGTCTTACCATGATGGGGATTATAGAGACTTGGATGGGGCGACAAATTATCTCTGAGATACATCAGCCCTATTCAGATTCTTAGGAGATTTGGCAAGGTTGTGTATCACCTAGATCTACCCCATCAATTTTACTAGGTTCATGATGTCTTCCACTAGTCATAGTAGAGGAGGTACATCCATGATCCATAATATGTCATCGATTGGTGTGAGTTAGATATTGAATATGCTATTATTTTTGCGGTGTACTCGATGTAGATCGAGGAGGGAAAGGAGTGGATCCTTTATGGAAGGTCAATTATTCTAGTTCACATTTTGTGGTAGAATTGGAATCTCTAGGTGATCACTTGGGAGTGGGAGGCTTATATCCATGCTTATTATCACCATCTTTTTTTTATTATCCCTTTTTTTGTCTCTCGGGGATTTAAATCTCTTGGGTGTGGAAAATATAATGTCTCAGATTTTTCCTAGTTTTATTTTCATAAATTAACTAGGGAAAATCTAAGGCCAAACTCTAAGATGACTTCTCATTCTGAGGACCAGTTTGTCTGGGAAAGTTCATTGAAAGATGTTATGTTTTTAATATTGTGAGAGAGGGTGTTTTATTAAAAAATTGAAATAACTCTTAAAAAGTTACAAGATCAAAAATCCAAGGGTTCTATTACATTCAGAGCAGTGACATTACCTTAGGTGGGGCATATCCTCTACCAGCACGGGTCGAGGGTGAAAGTTAGTTTTTTGACATAACAACCATTATAATATTTAATAATTTTTTTTCATGATTAATTAATGGTTTATTTTATTTATATCTTATTTTTAGGAATCTTGGGTTATCTCTATAACCTTGGAAATTACACTGAGGTAAGGAAATGGAAACCTCTCCAAAAAATGACAACGAATACCGGTGGATCAAAGATCTGTAATGACACAAACCACCATTATTTGCAAATTACTAATTCAACCACAAGGTAGGATGTTGATTCTCTAGTGGATTTCCTTTACCGCTTCTTAGAACCAAATAAGATCACTGACCAATCAAGGAACATGTCGATTAAAGGATCGATCTCCTGTGGGATGGGTGTTATGCTTGTGGGGTTTGATTCATCATTAGATGTGTGTTTTTATTTTTCCTTCTTGATTTTGATATCATGAGAGGATCATCTTCAAGAGGAACTAGGACATATCAGTTCTTTGGTTATAAATGTTATTTCTTGCTCCCCCCTCAAAATATTTCATTCTTCTCATGATCTTCACCTTCCCCATGCACTTTTGAAACCATATGTGAAATTATAGTGGAGAACCGATATTGAGACAACACCATGGTTTTTTGATGGTAGCATAATGTTGTGGGAGAACCATCCAGAATTTACTCTCACAGGTTCATGTGGGGGGGCACCAGTTGAGGCCGACAGCTTGGCAGTAGGGAGAGGCTGTTGGCAGGGCGATAAATGGAAGAGGCAGTAGTGGACCGACAGGGGAGGTAGGTCCATACAGAGTGTAGCATGACAGGTTGTTGATAGGTCACATATTAGTATATGTAGTATTCAATATTGGGGGAGCATGTTTGAGGGAGATCATAGTGGTGGGGGCTACGACAGGAGGCCGCACATGTGGGGGTTGTGGCAGGAGGTCGCAGCAACGAACTGGGATGTGGCTCGATGTCACGTCATAGGGAGCGTGCAGCGATGGTGAGGCCATGAGAATAGGCATAGGATATGGGATAACCATGTGAATCTTTCCATGGATCTAGGTTGACCTGAGGAATGCAACCAGTGAGGGCCTCTTCCAGCTCCGAAAAACAGGCCTGCAAGTGGCGGGCCAGAATAGATGAGTCATCTAGCTTCAGTGGCCCAGCGAGTTAGACCCTACGGCCAAACATGCCAGGTCCAAAAATTCTAGCAGGTAAAACCAGTTTGGTCTTGGTTGGTTCATTAAAACTAGGTCAAGTCAGGTTGTATGGACCGGGTAGTCACTGAAAGGTCTGATTAGACCGGAACCGGAAGACGGTCAGTCCATTTCTAAAAAACATTCATATATATTAAATCGCAAGACTCTTTAGAAATATAATTAAATCATTGGGACCCATTGAATAAGACATTACATTTTAGATACTATAACTGAGATTTTTTGTACGTTGGTTTACTACCTAAGGGCTATAGGAGTAGGTTCTCCCCGTACAAGTGGGCTACCATCGTAATCTTGCGGATGGTTGTAACTTGCCGACTACATGACTTTGGAGATACATGAACCCTCAATTAACAATCAGTGCTCTATTTTCCATCAATGCTCAGTGATAAATTGATTCTCCACGCGCCATCAACACTCCATGGGTCATAGATGTTCCATGCAACATCGACTCTCTGGGCACCATTGTCGCTCTATGCGTCATCGACACTATGTGTACCATCGACGCTCTGTGATCCATCGATTCTCCATGTCGCCTCTACAATCCATGTGTAATGGAAACTAGTATAAATATGGAATACAACTAAAAATACTTCTCTTTGTTATTTAGACTTGTACTTTTGTGAGCATACTGAACATCATGTGTTTCCTTTATGGTGTACTTCGTGTGTTTCCACTGTGGTGTACATAATGGGTTTCTATTTCGATATATTTCATGTGGTTTCCTTGTGGAATTAATTGTGTATTTATTAGTGGTATTTCATTTGTGGTTTTTGGGTGTCCAACTAAGTATTATTTTACTCACCCCTGTGCGGGATTTTTCCACACACATTATGTCTTATGTTGATGAATGATGATTTGAAAGAGTTCTAGATGGACCTGGACCAGGTGGTTCTTAGAAGTATTATATTGAAAAGTTATTATCCTATGACATCAAGAAATTTTCCTAAACCTACCATTCAAGTAGTGTTTTATGAGGATTAGTTTACAGAACCTCTTCATTCTCTTGATAGACTCTTTCTTTTGGTGGGCATGTGTTCTTTCCCTATTTACTTTCTTGTTTTCTGGCATTTGTACTCTACTGTTGGTATCTTAGTGTCTGCATTAATTTTTTACTTATTGTTTTCATATTTTATTTCTTCAGTCTTGGGGATGTGTACATGACTGAAGGTACATAAGAAGATGCCTCCCATATGTGGGTTATGGCCACTTGGTGCTAGTAGCTAGCCCCTGAACTATCGGAGGCGGGTTTGGGGTAGTCACAACAAGGTCCCCTAAGGGAAGGGTTGTAACAATATTAAGACGTATAAACACAAAAATTGAATAAAATGAGCATTGTATTCAACCTCTTAGATTTGGAGTTTAATTTTATACACCATATTACTAATGTAATGTACATTAGGAAGAACTTATGAGACAATGTAATTATTCTATTTCTATGTAAACATTGTAAATAAATAGATCACTATAAGTCTTATAAGTATTTGGAATCCACTAATATGAATCATGGACTATTGGGAAATGACAATGAGATGTTTCCTTAGGAAATATATAGAGTGAAAAATCACATAAATATGTATACCTTTAAACATTAAAAATGTTAAATGTTCTAGATAAATATTCATGTAACATTTCAATGTGTGTTGACTTGAAACATTGTACATTTCATGGATTGAAAATTCATGAATCACATGTTCTCATGGATTCTATGTTTCTATTTGAATTAATAAATATGTTACCTACAAAAATGTAACTGCAATGCTTGTTTAGTTGTACAATGTTTTTGGAGAGAATTTTGGGACAAAAATAAATCCAAACGAGAATGATAAATATTCAAGAATAATTTGTTTAACTATTGTTTTTATGATATAATATTTCCCCCTTCATTCATTGAAATTTTGATTTATTTTTATGATCATTTGTATGATCAAGATGAACATGGTGGACTGGTAGACTATTTTATGATGTATCCAAATCGAAGGTACATTGATATTATTTTTATTTTCATTTATGAATTAAATTGTATCAAATCATCATGTAATTATTTTTAAAAAGGATTCTAATTTTTTTCATCATGCACATAGTTCATTTGAAATCATATGTGAGGAATAAAGATTTATTATACTATCTTCATGAATGATATATTGCAAAAAATTTCTGGACTTTTTTTTCTACGTATATGGATTGGATTAAGAATAGATTCAATCATGTTAGATGTTTTGATGGCATATCCACTTCTTCACTATCTGAAAACCATTCATCTATATTTATATCATTTGAATATCCAATTATAATGGGTGAAAATTATAGATTAATATAATTAGATTTACTAGAAGAACAATGATATGTGATACTAAATAGTATTGTTATAGAAACTATTGTTGAATAATTTAAATAGAAAAACAATTTATAGATAAGGTGTAGAGCACCAAATGATATGGAATTAAAATATAATATTTCTAGGAAATTATGGAATTATTCGTAGAAAATGTAATTATATACTCATAATCATATTATTGATGTGTAATTTTTATTTCTATATTAAAAGATACAACTTATATATTCTTCAATATATAAGGAATCTTGTGATTCGAGCTAAAATATCAAATGAGTTGACATTTTTTTGATCGAGTCCCTCTAAGGAATGCTAAGAGACTCAATGACTATAATATTTGTGGCTTCAGGATTCAAATAATTTCCCTTGAAGAAAACTTAAAACCTAAAATAATGGTGAATTTAAACATTAAGAGGTGGAATATAATGGTATGTTGATTGATATAATAAAATTTAACAAGGATGGTAAAATTTAAAATGTAGTATGAAAATTTTAGTGGGTGAACCTTGATAGGGATATAATGAACCATTTTTTTCTTTTTTACATGTGTATATTTCATTACATTATACCTGATATTCAACAATCAAAAAATGATCCATTTATATTGGATTCACATTCGAAGATGGTTTATTATGTGCATAATTAAATACATGAATGTTGACATGTTTTTTTACACCTAATGAAGAGAAAATTGTATACTATAGTTGATGAATATCAATGTGTACATGTCTATTGTGGACCCCAAAAACCAAAAAAAATAGTTAATGGGTTTTCTTTAAAATATTGAAACAAATGAAATTTAAATATATGGTTAAAATAAAATAATAATTATAATCGATGCTGATAATAATGAATTTGAAAATGATTGAATATATAAATTGATAATGAAACAATATTATAATTTTTCATTGGTATTTTTTAATACGTATATACAGTGTTCTATTTTTAAATTTTGTTAAAATATTTTACTTCTATATAATTTTTAACATTTGATTTACTGTAATTCTTGAGATCAACCGTTTTTTATATCCTAATCGGCCAAAATATCAGAAAGCACCACCAATACCATTATCTTTGGTGTATTCAAGGGATTCCTCTATACTATAGGCATCTAGAGAACTATCAGTTTCCCAGAATATTGTTGGCTTCCTACAATTTGATTCATCTCTATTGATTGAGATATTAAAATCCCATCCATAAAACGGATATTGCTGATTTACCATTACTATTATGTAATTTGATGTACAAAATAAATATTTTATATTATTTGTTTAATTAATTTGTTAACATGATAAATTTAATAATATAAGAGATATGAATACAAATAATGTAGATTTATGGGACCAGAAAGGCATCATATCCATTATTTCATTTTATGAGTTTGTGGTTCCAACTAGTGGTGTCGTTGAAATCTATGAACAAATTATTATAGATATTTCATGGGAGATTGTGAGTTTTGTCATTAATTAAATTGATTCGAGTAACATTCCCATATCATAGATAAATGAATTATTTTAAAAAAAAATTAGGTGAATATTAATTTATGTTTCAATGATAACTAATTTAAAATACATGTGTGTGATTATTAATATCCATATAATGTGTTATTTTTTCAAGTTGTTTTTCGTTTTAATGTCACTGACTCCGTTATAGACCCATGTATAATAAAAAAACATGGTCACAAAATGTATATATTTTAAAAGGATATTATGAAATTAATTCAATGAAACATCTTTGGGATCATTAAAAAATCTACGATAATGTTTCTGAAATCAATTATTTTGAGTAGTTGATGTAGTTTGCCGATATTAATAGAGATGAATCTCATTAGGTGATTGAATATTTTATATTATCTTAATCACATAAACATAATAAAGTCATTAATCAAAATAATATCTATATTTGTTTTCAAATTATATAAAATATATGTTATATCATGAAAAATAAGACATTCCACATATCATTTGAACTCAGAGATTTTCATGAAAAATTTTATTTTTGGTAGTATTTTATAAAAAAAAAATATTTTATTTAATTAAGATTAAATTTTTTTTCATAATATAATATAATAATTTATAATGTGTTTTGAATTAATTAATTTTTTTGGGGAAGAAAATGATGTGGATTAATGTTCATTTGAATCAGGATGATAGTTTTTTTAAGAACCTACCTGATATGTCAGAGTGTGTAATTTTCATTAATGTTTTATTTTATTTTATTAATATATAAAATATTATTGAAAAATAAAATATATCAACAAACACCACTTAAAAGTAATTAAAATTGGGTTAATACTGGCAAACATTGTCAATTAGCTCTATACGAACAATTTAATCCATTTAGCTAGCCCCATTTGAATTTTATTAAGGAATCTATATTATTATAATCGATTCATTAATATTTTTTTATAGTAATGAAAAAACATTAAATATTAAAGAAAAAAGTTTGAATTAAACAATATTATGAAGTCAATATAATTGTAAAAATCATTTTAAATATTATTTCATTACTCGTTTAAATAAAAATAATCCTTGGTTGTAAACCTTTCACAATCATCATTGGTATCACAAGATGATGTAGTTGCAATAATTTTAGGGAATGAGAATCTTGAGTGCATAAAGGGGTGTGTTCTTGGACAACTGTATCAAATGTATTTGGTAGGGAATCGTCATCATTTATTATTTAACCTAGTGTGAGACTAAGAAGTTCTATTGGTGAGGAATCAAAAATATAAATGCAAGGTTAAAATAAAAATTTAAATAAAATACTCTTATAGGAACACAAAGAATCAATGTCACTCAACAATTGAAAATTCTTTTGTGCATGAATTTCATATGATTGTGGGAACGATCCGAGGGTAAATTTATAGTATTATAGATCGTCTATGAAAGTTAAATTCAAAACTCCACGAATCATTAACACATTTGAAAATAACATATACAATTATCATGAATAAAACAAAAAATATCACCTTCACATTGATTCATACCCAACCAAATCATATTTAAAATATATGTGTAGTCAATTCCTACATGTGAAAAATGAATTATGTATTATTTTACTAAAAATTGAAAACCAAACATACTAATTTTCAAAATATTCCCTATGTTGAAGGAGTTTTAATGTAAAATAAAACATATACTGAAGACATTGATATTGTATCCTACCAACCCTTTTATGTGTTAGTTTGATGTGTGGTCGATTTCAAAAAACAAAAAACAAATAATAGGTATATTTTAATAAAGAGGGAAAACAATATGAACTTATTTTCAAGGATTGGACAAAATGAGAATCATTAAAATTAAAAGACTTGTTTATATTGAAAACATGTACATTGCGGTATACCGACCACACCATGTGTGATATTGATAGGTAGCCAACACCTACACATAAAAGTTAATTAAGGATCATTTTCCTAATTTTTTAAAATAATATATGATTTTTTTTCTTTTGGTTAAGTGATAGGTGTTGTGATGTCCTGGACTATAATTCCACATAACTCATGCCCCAATCTCGGGTGTCTACATGCCCTCGGGTGCATCTCCAAATAAGGAAAGAGTAACTGACTAACAGACCAGGTGTAGAGGAAGTACGATGAGGAGAATATTCCCCCCATGTCATGGTAAATCAGTGTATAACACAATATGTAAATAGATGTGGAAGCATAATCAATTAGACAGATACAGTAAACACCTGAAACATAAATAGATACAATGGAATAATTAATAACCTAACAATATAGAAAAATACTTTTATGAATGTTTCTAATAAAAACATGTATACATGGAATGATTGAAAATAAGAGAACATGTAATAAGAAACTATAATACAAAACAAAAAGTGAATTGAGGAAAAATATAAATGTTGTTCCATCGTATCTCGAGCCAAAGAACAATCCTCTAATCCTATACTACAACTAAATCGAAATAATCAACAACTCAAAGAGTGGTGCTTTCGTCTATCCATACCTATCGGGAAAACGTTTTCTCAAGTGACAAGGATAGAATACATAGGGTTTGAGATACAAATATCATTAGGCCACCACTAACGGTCAGAATGTGTAATTCATTTATGTTCTCATATGTAAATTGTACTCTTCAAACAAAATGAAAGTAAAATATTCTTGATTAAATAATCAACCTCCTGCCAGGGTTTCTAAATAACACCTAGGGGGCCCACATAATGTTGATAATGTCTAGTATGTCTAATCATGTCACTAGGTGTATGTATATATTTTATAATTAAATATAAAGATATATGTTTGGTAGGATTGGGACGTTACTCTCAGAAGTCCAATTATTGGGAAGACCTCTCTCTCTAAACCCTAGCCCGAATCTATGATCAATCGCTGTCTCTTGACAAAATAAATGGGATCTATCATGTTCATCCCTACCTATATCCTCTCACTATCATTGGGTCCTCATATAGAAGCTTATATGGCATTCCCATTAGGTATCTAATAGTCACTTAACTATGTATCCAAAAGGAGTAACTTTTATCAATACATAGGGCATGTGGAATGCACCTCTCAGGACATCACCAAATCCATGTCACAAGAACAATATAAAACACTAAAAATACATAAGTAATAAGTTCTTCACCATTTACATTAAGATCTAAAAAGAACATGGTCAAAAAATTCATTTCAAATCATGAGGGAAAGCCTCGGTTGCCAGTCACTGTCCGTATACAATTCTATGTGACATAATGTAATTACTATTAAAAGAATAAGAAATGGTCATAATCCATTATATAAAACCTAAATTCATTCAATTGATTTCACATGAAACAATTCATTACATGTGAACCGTTATAATAAATTCATATCATTTAACATACCCAACAATTAAATTCCAATTATAAGAACATAAGCTTTTAAGAAATGTGATATCAAATAGTAACTTACCCATTTTAGACATTCCAATCCTAGGAGGTCAAATCACCCATGGAGAGTCTTGGGATAAATTTAATATAACTAAAAAAGAGGTCAATTTAATTTAAAATAAATCCAGGAGATACTTACTATATTTGGCCATCTTTGAAAATTGGCCAAAATGGCCAATTTCGTGGGCACACCACTTGGGTCTCTATATATAGAATGGGTGACATAAAAACCCCCAGACATGATTCAGTTAACCAATGTCAATACACTAGGGTCAATTAGACATGTATTATATCCAAACAACATTGGTGTTGAGTATGGGATGACTCATAGAATTGTGTAATAAATACGAAATTGAAAAACCTAAAATGTAAAACTATATGACCACCTACCATACAGATACTAAAAAAATCCTCACATGATATTGAATTTGTTTTTAAAAATTTTTTGGAGAGATAATATTTTTAGTCTAATGCCCTCAAAATATGTTAGATGATCCTGAATAAAAACAGTTCAATGGGTGCAATGAATAATAGAGATAGGATTAAAGAGACTGGGTAGCCTTACTGTAGAGGATCCAAGGCCTCTAACAGATTGACTATCATACATTGGATGGATAATGAGGATAAAAACATAGGTTTTGGCCTTTGATAGAAAAAATATGAGGAACCCACTATATATATCCTCTAAAGATGAAGAAAAAGGAAATATATATCTTCATTTCAAAGAGTATAAATTGTAATTTTTTCCAAAACTGTCTGTGACCGGTTTATGCACATGATTTAAAAACTGGGTCCAAAATTGTGTTAAGGATATTTCCCATTTTCTATAGTAGGACACGTGTCCATGATCCTAGACATCGGGATTTTGAAAAAACTCATGAAGGCTTTTAGGTGACTTTTTTACAGCCGCATGATTTACAAAAATGGTTTGGACTCAGACGGACGGTACTGTAATCATGTCGCTGAGCATGAATCCAATTTTTTCATACCTCTGGGATCCAAACCATCCCTAAAAGAACCTCTGGACTTTCCTTGGATGTATTATAACTTTACCATGATTAGGGAAATATTGAAAATGAAAAATCAATGCTCAATTGTTGAGTAAAAATTTATGTCATTATAACCACCCCTCTTTATGGTAACTCATCTCTGAGTTTTCCTTCTGTGGGTAATGTTGAATTGTCTACATCATGTTTTTGCCACTGATATTGTATATCATCTTCCCACTTTCATAAATCATCATGTAATCATTTTTTCTATCATAACACTCATACAAGAGGAATAGACCTGCCTTAGAGTGTCCAATGCTCTGTTCAGTAATACGTACTCAATAATCCTTGAAGAAAGAATTTGTATCTATCTCAACCTCATTATGCTGAGATATGTGATATGGGTCTGGATAATATCGGCATATCTAAGATACATGAATGGAATTATTCATATATCACTCTTTGGATGTTCTATCATGCAATCCACTAGTATGATCTAGTTCACTGCCTCAAAGGTTCCAACGAGTCTCGATGATAGATTACCTTGCATCCAAATATGTATATTCCCCATCCTGGGTTAGGATTTTTAGAATAAACATCCTCGAACCTCAAACTCAATAGGTTTCTAGCATCTATTGGCATATGAATGACGTCTTGTCTTAGCGGTCAACATGTGTTTCCTTATCATATGGACCTTAGCTTTATTCTCTTTCATAAAATGATTCCAAATAAGAACTAATTTGTAGAGAATAGAAATTACATTACATTTTCCAAATACTTAATATGTGACAAAAAAATTCCCAAAGACCATTTTAGTTTAATGTCTTTGGAATCTTGGAACATAATCTCCTAATCATGGTGATTGTTCTTCATCATATACCATAAATATCTTCCCTTTTTTTCTTAAATATAACATTTTTTTATATCCTGGGGAAAATAGAACTTAGAATGGGGATTTCAAATTCTTAGTAAGGGTAAACATGGAGTAAATAAAACAAACCACAAAAATTTGAACATAAAAACCTGAAAATAAAGTGTAAATATCAAAATCTCGAGCAATGACATATATCTTGGCAGTATGTAAGGCATGGATCAAAAAAGAACCATCAAATTGATTGAATAGAATTGTAATAAAACATGTAATTGTTGAAAACTAATAACCAAAAATTATTATTTCCATAGTATCCATGGAATTTCTTCCATGACCATCATAGTCGAAAAAGTCCATTGCTGAACTGGGTTAAATTATTGTTCCAGCCATGTATTACTAAACCAGATTTACATGTCATTCCAGTCATGTCTATATAATGAGATATAAATCATTAGCCAATGCATTGAAGGGAGATATAGGTCCCACCCATCTCATATTGAAATCATTCTTACATGTGCCACAGAATCATAAATCATTTATCATAGCACAACCCATTAAATAAAATGAGTTTCTTATACACCATTCCATCATAACATATATAATACAAATTCATTCTTAACAAAATAAAATAAGAGTAAATATAGGGATAGAAACATAACACTATATAAAGAGTTTCATCTTAGTTGGAATATAATGTTGATAAACCACTTGATCTTAGTTCATGAGGAAAATATCTTTTCTTATTCAAAAAAATTTTCTTTTCTTAAAATGATGGGAAATTTTAAAAGTAACGAATTTAGTTGAAACTAATCGTGAAATACTGTAGAGTAAGATTCCTGGAAATTAGGTGTTAAGAAGACATAAAAATCCATTCAGGACGTATATGTTTGAAAAACATTCTCATCTTACTTTAACCAGAAAATTGAGAAAATACCTCATATGGTAAACAAAAGAAAGATTCCTTCCATACCATGTAGTAAAATCCAAAAAGGGGTAAAAATGACATAAAAAATTAATATAATATTAATCGTTTAATGAAAAAAGATATAAAACATGGATGTGGATGATAAATAGACCCACAATAAACAATTACGTATAAATAATCTAGGATAGAAATGAGATTGGAAAATTATCCCTTGCCTTAGGTCCAATTTATTCCATACGGGTCTGAAACTCCTATATAGTGGGTTTAAAAATATTATAAAATTTTAAAAGAAATATAATAATATTTATTATATCATATATGATTCACTTATGACATTATATTACCATTCATTTTTCAATTACATGTTAAAGATATGTTTTGGGTAATAATCATTTTATTTATCGTATGTGTTTAAACATTTTATTCTTGATATTATTACATAGATCACGATTTACATTCATAAAAGTTGTCAAACCTGATTTATATATATTATATATTCAGTATGTAAAAATATATAATAGATCGATAAATAGAATGGAATACACCTTTCATAGAGACAGTAGACCGCACGTACGCATGAACAATGTTTCTGTTTCTTTATTAAATTTAATGGAAGTATGTAAATGACACACACACACATATATATATATATAAATCCAGTAGGATTATTATATCATATATTTCATTATTATTTATTATATATACTTTATAATAATTCTTGAATAGTTAACATGGAGAATGTATCCCATCGCGTTGTGCCGACGGTAATCCATACATGCGCACGAGCGGCGATATTGTTCCCATAGTTGTTTAAGAGTATTGAAGTTGTTGGTGTATAATATATCAGAATTATTATACTATTATAATAATAATATATATTTATTAATTCCCTCATTGTATCCATCTATGTAATATGCTATTGAAAAATAGATTACCGCACATCTTGGAGACGATAATCCATACCTATGCACGAACAATAATTTCATTTTTCATAGGATGGATAATAGGTGAAATAGGGTTGTTTCGTATTTATAATTACAAATTATTATATTATTTATACTATTGTTTTTAGTTTCAAATGTGAAAACTAATTAATAGGATGTAGAATATGAAATAAATTTGAACGAATTGGTAGAAGAGACTACCTCTTCCTCGACGTGCCTCCTTTAATTTTCTCATAGGGCACTAGAGTTGGTATTTTGAGAAGACCTTACTAGTAAATTTTATAAGAGAAATGGTTAGGGTTTTTCTATGCTTGAATGTGAAAAATAGAGTGAAGATGAGAGGGAGGAGGTTCCCTTTCATAAGAGAGGATTGGTGCACTTTAGGAATGTTCCAAAATATATATTTATGATAAGTTCAATTTCTATTTAAAATGGTCCAAAACATATTTAATTATAATATAGGATGGTGTTGGTTTGAATAGCCCTAATCCTATAATTTTTTGACAGGTTTGAAAATAAGTTTTTATCCCTATCTTTTTGGTTTTACCCTTATTTTACCCTTTTTAATCTTACCATGATATCATTTTATTTACAGATTTTTGGTTAATGTAATTAACATATCATGACCAACGACCCAAAAAAGTTAATTATGACATATTTGGAAATATATTAAACATTTTGGTGAATATTATATTTTTAAGAATTTAATATCATCTAATAAACCTATTTATGTTTTATGTTATGAATAATGTTAATTTTAGATACTATTCATACTTGACTTTTAAAAAATACCATAACTACATTATTACATAGAACCAAAGGCATTAAGCATCACTAATATTTCAATTTCATCCAAAAAAATATTCTATGACATCAAAATGTTCACATTAAATTTATTTTAAATTTTTATAAACTCGTTTAATTGAATCTATCATTAATGAAGAAATCACTACATCCTTTTAATGTCAAAAATGAATTTATTTATGTAATTTCTAAAAATTATAAATAAAATAACATGACATAGCAAATCATTTTAGATTTATAAGGATTATTTATATTCATATATATCAGTTATATAAACCTCTATTAAAATCAATTTAGTAAAATAAATATACTTATGTTATAATTATCTTTACTTTAAATTAATTCTTATAAATTGTCATTTTCTCATCCAAGTGAATCCATAATGTCCCAAAATCGACCCAAGGATTGACATGGTCGGAAATATATCATCCAATAGAATTATTATATTTCTTAGTTTAATTAAATATTTTTATAATATTTTTATAATATTATATTTAACCCTTATTTACCATATTTACCCTTTAACCATGGTCAATAAAATGACTATTGACGTTACTCTTCATAATGTCCAAAAATAAAAGGTGTATATTTAAAAATTTTGAATCTTTTGATTCCTAATATGGAATTCATTTTTCTGTATTCAAAATACAGAAGTTTCAACAATTAATTTAAAATTAATTTCTATTGTCAAAACCAAAAACCGTGTTTTTTAGAAGTAATAACTATCAAAAGATTGACATGTATTTATGTCCAATATAAAATTGAACTTACATCCAATGACCATCATTGGATTAAGTGAAAAAAACATAATCCAATTACATTTTGAATCAAATTATTGTTTCCCTCGGAATTTGGGGATGACCTCGTGGATGGGAGATTCAAACGTTCTGATCGGTTTCTATCGGGTTTGTTCGTAGAACCGGAAATATCCAGTGATTCCACATCTATTTGGACCTACTTTCCAAAGTTAGGCGCTCATTAGTATGTGGACTAATGAGGCTTAGGAATATTCATTGGTCAAGAGGATGGGAGGTCGGACTCATCACACCTTTTTTAGGGGAATTATTGTCTACTCCAGGACTCTCTTTATAGATTTAAGTTATGTTCGTGAATACTTATTACATTACCAAGTATAAAATGAGCTTTCCTTTAGTTTTAACAATCAATGATTAAATATGTAAGAAATTTAGAGAATATTTTATATGTATTCGAGGTTCTTCATCAATAGAGAATCATCTGTATCAATTTAGAGATTCTTGGTCAATGGTATCCTTGGAAACATTTATATAAAAGTCTCGTGGTCATTATGATGACCAGGATGGTTTTAAAGCCACTCAGTGGGGCACTTTAAGTTTATCATCATTCAGAAGGACATGGATTATTTCAAAGTTGGGATCGAACCCGCAGATGGGATACCTATGTATCCTTTGTTTTGGGAAAGGAATCAGAACCCACGTAGTTCGAGAAATAGAGTATGATATTTATGATTAATGGATCAAAGAAGGATGTTATAATTAATTTTACCCTCTAAGATCACGTGAGTCATGCTCGGTGTGAGAAAAAAGAGGTATTGGTAATAAGATAGACAATTGGGCCATAAAATATGTAATCATAAGAAATGATTTGGGGCTTATGTATGTATGAATGCCCAGATAAATGAAGGTTAGGATTTATTTTAGGGATAAAATCCAGGAACAGGGTCCATAAAGTTATATGTGCTTCATAGAGATTTTGAATACTCTAACTTGGGACTTATTCCTGGAAAGGAAACCCAAAATTAGGAGAGGATTGATAATTGGGTTTTACTCATGAGAAGGAATCCCATATCAAACGTAATTTAGGGCTGGTTAAAGAGAATTTGGGGGACCTGGGGCTTACTCATGAAAAGGATGCCCAAGTTTGGAGGATTTATGATTGGGACTTACTCCTGAAAAGGAGGTCCAAGTTAAGGAATTAAGGTTTGGGGCTTACTCCTGAGGAGGATGCCCAAGTTTGGGAACGTTAAGAATTTGGGGCTTACTCTTGAGGAAGATTCCCAGATTAAAGGACTTATAACTGGGGATTATTCCTGAAGAGGAGACCCAGGTTAAGGATTCTCTCCTCTTAAAGGATGAGGTTGAATGAATGAACTCTCAATCATTGGTGACATAAAGATGTATAAATCACTATGTTTTGAGAGATATTCCACAGAATTCCTTTCAAATAAGGAAGTCAATTCAACAAATCATGCCATAAATGGCTTTGAAGAGTATTTTGAAGACTGAATCTTGAATAGGAAAGGTAAAATGGCTTAAGAGGGGTAAAATGGGAAAGATGGGCACCCAAAAAAGGTAGGGGCGCGCAAGTCTTTAAAGGCACGCAAGTCTTACGTGGGCGCGCAAGTATTGGTCGCGCAGGTATACCTGCGCGACATGTGGGGTACTTGCGCGATTTTCAACCAGCATTAAAATACTTGAACGACTCTTTCTTAAAGCCTTTAGAATCCTCTTGAGGTTCTTCCAGTAAAGGGACGCGCAAGTTCTATCGAAGGAGTAAAGGTGGCGCGCAAGTGTGGCCACTTCCCTTAAGGGCTGGCCACTTAGGCGCGCATGTGTTGATGCATTTCAACACTTAGGCCTTCCTCCTTCTCTTTAGATCTTCCTTTCTAGGTAAGAAATTACATTAGAAGTGTTCCAGAATCTTTGAGAAGAGACTTGGGCGTTGAGAGCTTGAATTCGAGTTTCTAAAAAAAATCCTCCCGAATGGGGGGCCCACAGGGTCTATTTATAGGCAGAAGAATACCCCGAGCGGTTACCGGGCGGTTATCACTTAGGTCGCACAAGTCACTTGTGCGCCAAGTGAGTCGCGCAAGTCCACTTGCACGACCATGGGGAAACTTGCGCGACACAGTTGCTTTTGATCCTTTGTTCATGCCTTTGTTTATTTTTGATATTTTCTTCAAAGGTTGAATCACTTTGTGCTCATATATTCCCCTTTTCCGATCTTTAGATTCTGTGACGAAAGGAGCGTCAACAAAAGTCCCCCCTTAGAGTTGGATCCGGAGAGAAAATAGAGGATTTGACTCTGAGGAAATTGAATACATCCAAAGGAAAAGGGGGCGCGCAAGTCTTCAGGGCATAGAGGGCGGCGCGTAAGTTTGCGTCGCGTAGGCTTTGAGCGCACTGTATACGGCGCGTAGATAGGCCTCCTGGCCTATAAATACATGGCCTCACCTCCGTACAAAGCATCTGGATTCCTGGATTTCAAACTTCTCGAGCTCTCATCGCGCAGGATATCTTAGCTGCGCAAGTTGCTCTGTTTTCCAATGTTTTCCTTGATGTTGCGCTATTGTAAAGGTATCTGTACTTGCGCGGTTTACACTTGCGCGTCAAAAACTAGCGCGGAACATGAATAATTGCGCGCCATTTTTTTTAGACTTACGCACCTTAATGCCTTGGCCATTTTTTTCAAATTTCATCACAAATTTTATGAAAAATAAACACATTTAAGAGTTAGTTTATTCATCTTTTGTGCAGATTCAGTGGTTCCCAAGGGAATTGGAACGGCTGATGAACTGGCTAGCAAGCGAATTGATGACATGATGAACATCATTGGCCATGATTACTATGATATCTGCAAAAACGCTCTCCCATATTTGGCTAAGTACTTGAAGAAATATCATCCTAATTTTCCACAGAGCATCTATCTGCCTTTGTGTGGTCATGGTCATCTGCAAGGATTCAATGTTCCAAATGAAAACAATTATACACCTGAGATGTAGCTGCACTTCTACACCTCTATTTCGGTTATGCTGTGTATGAAGAGCAACAACAATGGTGTGAACTTTCAAGTTCTCCTTCCATGCCATTTCCTTGTAGATATGAAAATGGAAAACCCATGGGCTGAAATGTTTTCCACTACCGGTTGGTGGAGAGAAGACAAACATGGCATTAGAGCAATATCTGAAAAGAGTACTCTCTCCAAATGGCTCTTTACTTCCAATGCTCCATTCTCAAATCCATGTATCCATCTTCCAAGTCACTTGGACAGAAACAAAGTCACTGTTTGATCAGCAGAAAATTTTCTCAAACTACACTCAAGATCATCCTTTTACAATTGTTCCGAGAAGAGCTAGTATCACTGCATCTCTTATTGTATCCAGTTGAATGAATGAATTCCAGGTGGTTGCTGATGAAGCTCGAGATACCGTAAATCAAATGAAGTGTTATGTTGAAAGCCTCTTGTAATTCTTGAAAAAGAGAAGAGACTCCAGTATGTGGATGTCCTTCTAACTCTTGTGCATCAATGAAAAACACTTTCACTTTCACTTATTTGTACCTGCATTCTTTCACTACCTGCTTCAAATTTACTTAAGACAATGGGCCTAGTAAGCATAGTTTGATTTTAACTAGGATTATTAAAAATAACCCTACAAACTTTGAATCTTTTAATTGCTCAATATTACCTAAATCATACAAAAATGTATATTTAGTGAGCTGTAACTTGACTTTTATTCAGAGTTCCTTTGTCTTCTGTGGGCAGTTTAAAGTCATTCATGCCGGACATAAAGGGGATAATGTTTAAGGTCGAAATAGATTTGACCATAATGGATTAAAATTAGATTCAATTCCTTGACAATTTATCTGAAAACATATTACCATACTCAAGTATGAGAGAAAATATGTAAACTATGGCTTAAGATTATTTGAATCTGAGGAATGATATGAAAAAGAGCTAAAAGGAATTAGAAGAAGTAGTTTCCGAGAATGAAGTTACTATTATTTAACAAAACCCGTTAGGGGGTTGAATTATGCAGGGCCATCTAAGGGCATTGGCTTCATGGTCAAATAAATAGCATCTTTTAGCTGACAAGTCTCTTATGTAGACTCTTTATGCAAGGCCACCTATGGGAACGTGCTGCATAGTCAAGAAAAAAGAACTCTCAGAAATTTACTTTCCTAGTGCTAAAATCCAGTGAAAGTTTATGGAGATTCAAATTTTCTAAAGTATAGAGTTTGCTGTATGGAAAGAGGTACTTGAATATGGAGAAGATATTTCCAGTCAAGATTATCGAAGAACTGGATGAATATCACTCCTACGAAGGTCTGACCCTAACGTAGGGAAGAAGAATAAACCATAGACTTGAATACTTTCATATCATGAAAAAGGATATGGGACAAATATGTTAAGAATGGCTATTTTTTGTGGATCCCTACATACCGTCGTTTAAGACAAATAAGGAAAAAAGAGGCATTCTTCCCAAGAATGAAGTTACCATCATTTAACAAAACCCGTTAGGGGGTTGAATTATGCAGGGCCATCTACGGGCATTGGCTGCATGGTCAAATAAATAGCATCTTTCAGCTGACAAGTCTGTTATGTGGACTGTTTATGCAAGGCCACCTATGGGCACGTACTGCATAGTCAGGCAAAATAATTGTCAGAAGTTTGACATTTTTGTGAATAAAATTCATGAAAAGGGTTATGAGGATCTGAAAATATTTAATGTTTAGTATTATAACACATAAACATGGGTATTGTCAAATGTATATAGAGATACATAGGTCAATGATAACCATAATCATGTTGTGGCTGGGTCATGAATTGAAATTTTGGACTTCACTACGTATCTCATAAGAATGAGAATCAAGCCATACGTAGTTTTTGAAATGCAGTTTAACGTCGTGCAGGACCAAAATATGAGAGATCTTAGTTTAGGGTCATAGAGTACGACCATAATAATGAATACACAGTGTGTGTTTTCATGAGGACTTTTCATCCAAGGGACTGAAAGTGAAATTTGGAGTTAGGCCCAAAAGACTTAGGGCTGGATTCGAGGGATACTCGAATGTTCCTACGTATCCCATAAGGATGGAAATCAAGCCCACGTAGTTCTAGAAATGCCCTTTGTACAAATTTGGTTCGTACATGTGAAGGGTGAAAGGGGACTTTAGTACAATGATGGTTTAACCCAAGATAAAAAGTTTAGGCATTGCCATGTATGCACGTAGACTTTTGAAATAAAACATGATTGAAAAATCAATGTAAATAATGGTTCCCTCTCAAATGAGGAAATCAAAGAAAATTGTAGTTTATTGTCATACCGGAAAAAAGATTTGTATAGTTTAACGTCGTATAACAAGGACGAATGTGAACCAATGTAAAGATGTTGATTCTAGGGGCGGTTTTACAAATCAACATCATATGAGATGGAGGTGAACCGATGTGAATATATTGGTTTTGGGCTTGAACCATTGGAGGGTGCCTACATACCCAGCCTAGAAGGCAAGGATCAAAGTCTGTGTAGTTCAATTAAAGAATGAATTAATGATCAAGTTGTTCTTGGGGTCAATGACCTAAAAAATGTTGTTGGGACTTACACATGATTAGCGGCCCAAAGGGATTATTATGGTTGAGGTTTTCTCTAAGCTCACGTGAGTCATACTCGTTGTGAGAAACAAGAGGTAGAAACAACCTTAACGATACACAGTTTAATGTCATGTCGTAGGGACAATATGAAGGGACTATGCAGTTTAAAGTCTTGTAGTTAGGACTATTGGTGCTGCACAGTTTTAATGTCATGTAGTAGGGACAGAGTATAGTTTAGCGTCATGTAAGACGTATCAAGGACTTTCCGTACAGTTTAGTGTCATGTAGTTAAGACGATGGGGACAATACAGTTTAACGTCATATTGGACGAAAGGGGGACTGTACAGTTTAATGTCATGCAGTGAGGACAGAAGAGTGCACCATTTTAACGTCATGTTGGACGCATTGGGGATTTTTCCACAGTTTAACGTCATGTTGGACGAAAAAAGGGATGATACAATTTAGCGTCATGTTGGACGAAAGTGAAAATAGTTTAAGGTCATATGAATAGACCTTGGATGGTGCAGTTTAAAGTCATACAAGACCTTTAAGCGCTTATGTAGTTTAACGTCTTTCCGGACGTAAGGGACTCGCAAACAGTTTAGGTTCATATGCATGGACCGTTGAAGATGCAGTTTAAGGTCATATTGGACCAAGGAGGTGTTTAAGGCCATACTGGACCATTGCTGTATAGTTTAATGTCATATAGCAAGGATGAACTGGTGCCACATAGTTTAGTGTCATGTTGTGGGGACGTCTTATTTTCCACAGTTTAACGTCATGTTGGATGAAAAAGGGACTTTACTACAGTTTAACGTCATGTTGGACGAATTGTATGAACCAATTGTAAGAATCATGGTTCTAGGGACCATATTTTGTGTTTATAAAAAATATTTCTTCAGAAATCTAGCATTGGTTGGAGTTGTGATGAGTTCTCCATCCATTGAGATTAATGAATAAGCTCCATTGGAGTAGACCTTATGTATTGAATAAGGTCTTCCCCATTTTGGTTCAAGCTTGGGAGGCTTCTTTCCTGGTATCATTGGTGTTCTGAGAACCAATACCAATTCTCCCCGAATGAATGAACGAAGATGAACTTTTTTGTTAAAAGCTTGTGCTATTCGATTCTGATAGATTTCTAAGTGGTGCAAAGTGCACAATATTTTCTCATCTAACTGTTCTAATTCATTCAATCACTTTTGGGATTGCTCATCTGTAGATAACTGATCACAAATGGCTACTCTGAGTGAGGGAAATTGAACTTCAATTGGAAAGACTGCTTCCATTCCAAATACCAAGGAATATGGAGTTGACCGCGTTGCAGTGCCGATGGTAGTTCGATAAGCCCATAAAGCATGAAAGAGTTTATCAGGCCATGATCTCTTATCTTTATCCACCATCTTTTGCAGTATATTTGAAAGAGTCTTGTTAAAGGCTTCTATTTGGCCATTGGCCGCCGCTTGATACCGAGATGAATGGTTGGATTTAATGTTGTATTCTTGATACAATTTCTTCACCTCAGAAGAATAGAAGTTGGTTCCGTTTTCCGTCAATATGGTATGGGGGACACCAAATCTAGTAATGATGTTAGACTTGATGAAGCTAAAAATGCATTTAGAACTGACTTCTTTGAGAGGTACTGCCTCTGCCCATTTGGAAAATAAATTAATAGCAGTAAGAATGTACTTAAACTGCTTGGCCGTAGCTGAAGGGTAAGGTCCCACCACATCCATTCCCCATGTGGCAAATGGCCACGAGTATTTAGCTGTATGAAGCAACTCTGGAGGTTGATGAATGAAGATGGCATATACTTGGCATGAATGACACTTCTTTGTGAAATTAACACAATCTTGTATCATTGAAAGCCAAAAGTATCCAAGACTTTGAATTTGATCAGACAGTCTATTTCCAGACTGGTGGGCACCACAGACTCCTGCATGCACTTCTTTTATGACAACCATTGTCTCTTCACCATCAATGCATCTGAAGAGAACTCCATCAAAACCACGTTTGTAGAGAATTTTCTCTAAGTGGTTTGGGTTATCATAAAGAGTAAAATTGACCACACATCGCCGGATTTTTTCTTTCTCGGCTCTATCACGTGGAAGTGTTCCATTATGAAGGTATTCCCTGATAGGTGACATCCATCCTGTAGTATGACCATATAGTTCAGGAATGGGAGTAATTTCATTAATTTCCACTGTTCTATCTTGAACATAAGGTGAAATTGCACGACGGTGGGAAATACTGATGGTTGTCTCGTCCTGGTTTGGATCTGCTAGAGCTATGGCTATAATGGCTAGCGCATCAGCTTGATCATTTTGTGATCTTGGGACATAAGAAAATGTCAGTTCTGAAGGGAATTCCGCCATTAACTCTATGATGTAATCATACAAAGGGATTAATTCTTATTTTCTGATAGCATAATCCCCATTTACTTGTTTGATTACCAGGTTTGAATCACCTTTTACCTTTAAGTGATTCACTTGTGCTTGGAGCGCTAACTCCAAGCCTGTAATGAGAGCTTGGTAATCGGCTTCATTATTGGTACCACCTTCCCACAATAAAAGGGAATAAGGTAACACTACCTTATCTGGAGAAATGATCACAATTCCTAAACCAACTTTGATGAATTTAGGATTTTCCATTTTCTTCCCTATTAGACTTCTGGAAGAACCATCAAAATACATTTCCCATGTTTGAGGATTCTCTTGAATAGAGAAAACTTCTTCATCAGGGAATTCAATATCTGAAGGCATGTCTTCCACTAAAGGATGTTCAGCTAGGAAATCAGCCAGAGCTTGTCCCTTTATCGCCTTTTGAGACACATACTGAATGTCGAACTGATGGAAAATAATTGCCCACCTTTCTAGACGTCCTGTAAGAATTGGACTACTAAGGATGAATTTGAGTGGATTATTGCGAGATACCAATTGGACCTCGTGATGTTGTAGGTAGTGTCTCAGTTTCTGAACTGCAAAGAATAATGCCAGGCAGCACATCTCAATACTTGAATACCGGGTTTCTGCTTCTAGCATAGTTCTACTGAGATAGTAGAGGCTATTTTCATTTCCAGCATCATTCTTTTGAACAAGAAAGGCACCCAATGATCGCCCTAGAGCTGTTACATAGAGGATAAGTGGTCTTCCTTCAACAGGTGGCATGAGTACCGGTGGAATCAAGAGGTATTTCTTGAGAACATCAAACGCTTCTTGACATTCTTCAGTCCACTGGTAAGTGACTCCTTTTTTCATTAATTTGGTAAAGGGTAAACTTTTTTCCGCCAAATTGGCGATGAAACGCCGAATATAGGCTAAGTGTCCTTGAAGTCCTCTTAATTATTTCAAATTCTGAGGAGGTGACATACCAAGGATTGACTTGGTCTTCTCAGGATCGACTTCAATACCACGATGGCATACATCAAAGCCGAGAAATTTTCCTGAGGTTACCCCAAATGCACATTTTAAGGGGTTTATCTTCAAATTATGTTGTCGAAGCTTGTGGAATGTGACTTCTAAATCAGCCAAGTGATTAGAACTTTTTTTTGGATTTAACCACCAAATCATCCACATAGCACTCAACAAACTTCCCTAAGAAAGGTTTGAAGATATAGTGCATGGCGTGTTGATATGTTTCACCTGCATTTTTTAAACCAAATGGCATTACCAGGTAACAAAACACACCATGAGGGGCTATGAAGGCTGTAGACTCCTCATCTTCTGGGGCCATTCGGATCTGATTATATCTGGAATATTCATCCATGAAATAAATTACTTCATAGCCAGCTGTCGCATCAATTAAAAGTTCTGTAATCGGAACTGGGAAATCATCATTAGGACAATACCGATTAAGATCTCTGAAATTGATGCAAACCCTAATTTGTCTGTTCTTTTTCTTTACAGGGACAATATAAGACAACCACTTGGGATACTGAACTTCTCTGACGAAGTTAGCTTTGGTCAGCTTATCCACTTCAGCTTCAATTTTGGAAGCATAAGTTGGGTGTGTTCTTCTCGCGGCTTGCTTAAATCCTCGATGTTCTTTTGGTAAACCCAAATGATGAGTAGCAACATCAGGATCAAGCCCAGGAATTTCCGTATAGTTCCAAGTAAAAATATCTTTATTTTTCTTTAGAAAAGAAATATACATCTCTTGCTCTTCAGGGGTCATGGCCTCACTAATTAAAGTGGGGCGTGGATTTTTCTTTGTACTCAGATTTACTTCTCTGAGTTCATCCACAGTGGTAGAGATACCCTCTTCAAATGTTGGAGGAGCATCTCTAAGATCTTCCTCTTCCTCTTCATCACGTGCTATTTCTTCCGTTTCTACTTGCATAGTAGATGACAAAATGAAATTCTCATGATCATAAGAGATGTCAAAATTTTCACATTTTGAAGAAGAAGCTTCCATTTCCGACCCTATTGATAATAAAGGGTCTTCTTTGGGAAATAAAGAGGAGATGATGGATTGAGAATCAACATCATTATTCACCTATGATGTTGCTATAACTTCTTCTGGCCTGATTGGTGAAGTATAGACTTTTTGGACTTCAACAGATGAAATGAAAACGTCACCACTTATGCTTTCATCACTGTTTGGTAGGTTACCAATTTCTCCCATGTTGTCTGGCTCGATTGCCGTAATTGACATTATGGATCTTTCCATAAGAGTATTTTTATTTGGGCCTATTTTGTCAATTTGACTGATAGGTAACACATAATCTGTACTAACATGTGTAAATGGATTTATTGGAATCTTCTCCAAACCATATGGAGCATTAACTTTGGTAATTTCCTTTATTGTAGATTTCCCTCTTCCCTTCATGTGATAAAATTCCACCTCAATGTATTGAGACTCACATGTCTTGAATGGGGCCTTATCACCATACAATGTTCCACCTTGACCATTGAAACAGTATTTGAGACATTGATGGTATGATAAAGGGATAGCTGCATGCTAATGTAGCCAGGGTCTTCTAAGCAAGACATTGAAAGCTGAGTCTTGATCAACAATCATGAAATCCGAATTGGATACAAGATCTCCAAACTGAGTTCTGAGTGTAACTTCGCCCATTGGCTCTTGTTCATTTTTATCATATCATTGTAACATCATGGTAGATGGAGATAAATCAGATTCCGTGAGGCCCAATCGACGAAGTGTACGAATGGGCATGAGGTTGACTCCTGAACCATTGTCAATGAAAGATCTTCAGATATCTATATCATTGAATTTGCCAGATAAGTATAGAGGTTTTATGTGCACATGCACAACATCATCTTCATCTCTATCAGTAAAAGATATCACTGCATGACATTCTGTAGGATTATTCTCTATGTGATAGACTTCAGCTGTAGGAATTTCAGCTTCAAACTCATGAGGACTTGACAAAGCTTCGATGAATGCTTCCCAAAGATCTTTTGACATATTCAAAGCATCCAAAATTGATAATTTGGATGGTACATGGGCCAAGTGTTTCAATATATCATACTTTTGATCTAGAGGTCTGCGTTTCCCAACAGGAATATGCGGTTTAGCAGGTACCTTGGAAGCAGATGCTTTGGAAGCTGATGCATCTTGTATTGGGATAGAAGTTGGCAACATCCTTGGTTTTGGAAGATTAAACTGATTTGATCCATTTACTTGCTGAGATAAAGAAGATGGAACCTTTAATCGGTCTTCCAAAATAACTGTGCCAAAACTGAGTTGGCCATTGGCAGAAGGACTTGCTTGTTCTTTTTGAGCTCGCTGAAGGGCTCTACCACGAGTTTCTACTACATACACAGTGCTAGAAGGGGTAGAATTGGAGTAGTGGCTTCGGAAAGATCCACGTCTTCCCCTGTATCATGAACCTCTAGAACTTCCTCAGATTCTCTTATTTGATACAGGGAATTCAGGCTCATCAAGACTGGAATATGGATCTGTTAATTGAATCATATTAACAGAACCGAAGATTAACTCTTCATCTGATAAAGACTCTGCCTGATTAGCCTGTTTAGGTTGTGCCGTTTGATGGGGTGGTGCCCATGGCTTTGATGTAGATGGGATAAAGTCTGCCAGAGTCAAAGACAATTTAGGCTTTGACACATGCTCATCTTCTTCTGATTCTTTTTTCTTCTTTGAATCAAGCCGTTTCTTTGAGGATTTTACCTCTGATGAAGAGGGTTTTACCGCAATATTCATGGTAGAAGACACAATTGGTTTCTTTAATTGTGTTCGCAAAATTGCATGAGTCCGATTGATTGTCTTTATGACCATCCAATCATCATACTTCTGTGCATTTCTGCTTTTGACTTCTTGCCATTCACCTTCTTCCTCTGGAACTGTAGCAGTGACACATGCTACCTGAGTCGAAGAACCTTTCAACTTGACTTGTCCCAAGTCGACCATCTTTTGCAGGAGGTCTTTAAATACAAAACACTCCTCGATGGGATGTCCTAACATTTGATGAAAGGGACAATAATTGGGACAGTCTTCATCTCCTTCCTTGTTTGGCCTCTTGGGCACTGGTAATTGAACCAAATTATTTTCCAGATCTAAAATGAAGTAACCAGGAACCTGCTCATTTCAGAAAGAGTATGTTTTACTCTTCAAATCCTCAAATTGTTTTCATCGTTGATCTTTTTGATCAATTGGAAAAAACGGCCTTTGGCGTTAAGGAGGTGGAGCTCTTCAAGAAGATGAAGGTTTTGAAGTAAAAATAGGTACATGCGCTTGTTTAAGCATAACTGTTGTAGTTTCCGCTTTACCCATTCTCCTTCCTGGAGCTGATGGAATTACACGAGATTTAGCCTTAGCCTGTATAAGGGAATCTTCAATCTGTTGAGCGATTGAAGTAAGATCTCGAAACCCTCCTGTGTATTTCACAGGGATCAATGGCATGCATAATTCATCACGCAAATTTGCCACACAGATTGGCAACAGTTCCTCCTGAGGAAGTGATAAACTCAGGGAATATGTTAATCCCTTCCAGCGAGCAATGAAATCAGAGACTCTTTCATTATCCCTTTGCCTGCAGTTTGTAAGATCAAAAACTTTCGTTTTTGGAAAAGTTGAGCTGAACTAAAGAAGTAATTTTTGGCGAAGATCCTCCCATCTGATGATTGACAGGGATTGCAAGCTTGTATACCAGACAAAAGCTGGTCGTTGCAAGGTTCACACGAAGCATCTGAGTTTCACTGCTTCTTGCTGTTCTGGAGTTCCCATCATAGGATCACAACAAGACACGTAATGTGTCAAATGTTGTTCAGGGTCGCATGATCCATTGAATATAGGGAAAACAGGGTTTCCAAAACTGGATGGAGGAGAAATTGAATCTACCCATTCAGGGTAAACATTCTTTTCAGGTTGAACTTGCGCCCGTTTCCCTCCCATAGTTTCTAACCGAGCTGTTAATGACTCAATAGTAGTTATCAACTTTTGAGAAATATCCGGTTGAACTTGGTTTTGGGTAGGTGCAATGAATGGAGCTTGGACAGACATGGTGGTTGGTGCTGCAACTGATGGTAGTGCTGCCAACCGTTGTTGCACTTGACCCATAGGATTAGACTTATGAGGGTGTACTGATAAAGGAGGATATTCCTGATCCATCTCAGTAACTGCAACAAATTCCTTTGCCTGTCGAACTCCATAATTTTTAATAAGAAGACTACTCTGAAGTAGTTCTGCATTCAACCTTCTTAATTATTTCATTTCTTCCTCCTATTGTTCAAACCTTTTCTCTAATGAGAGCGATTGACCTTCTCCAGAGGAAGGATATGTAACCTGATTCTTTCCCTTCCCTTTGTTGGATACCTTTTGGAGAGAGGGTAGTGGATTACCTAAGTTCTGAGTAATCCTTTGACTTCGTGTACGCACACCTTCTTCATTTGTATCGGTGCGTACATTTTCTTGAGCAGGACGCTCTTCATCTGAGTCCCCTTAGTGAACCTCCACTGGTAGATTAGCAACAATGGAATTGATGACATTGGTTGATGCATAATGCATCGCATCCCTTCTATCAACATTCCTGTGATATTGTCTTCTTTCATGTCTTTGATGAGACATTTCCTTTTGTTGATTCAATCTTTTAGGAACTTCTTAACGAGCAATAACTTGGAGGGAATCTCCTGATAATTTGGCTCTTCGTTCCTCTTGTGGCTTCTTCCCCAATCGAGAAAAGACCGACATTCTCTGAGGAGGGGATTGATGATTTGAAAGAGTCCCCAGTCTTGTGAACTGGGGATGTTCATGTTGTTTCCGCTCAACTCCTCGATCCCATTTGTTGAATCTGAGGGTTGGGTTAAAGAAGTCCCCAGTATGACAAGCTGGGGTGTCTCTTGACATACTATGTCTGAGATCTTCTTAAAATATCTCTTGATCTTGCGAACCTTAGTTAGGAAATTAGCTGGATGCATTAACCTGTATCCACTTTTATCACCTGGTTCAACAGACCGTTGGATGATTTCCGAAATTTCTGTCATTTGATGATGTGTTTTCTCCATACGAGAGGCTTGTGCAATATTCTTCCTTGCTTGATGTAGGATGAATTCAACAACTTGTTCCCTATATGCTTGACTTTGAGAGGAACTAGTTGAAGCCTGTTCTTGACCAAGCTTTTGATTACAAACAAATCCCATTGACTGTGGCCGTCCATGGGAAATAACATTTCATGAGACCATTTTCGGCGGGCTTTGCTAATTGGAAAGCACTGTGAAATGTAGTGCTCAGTGAACACCCCATCCTCTGATATGAAAACCAGATGGAGCATTGACAATTAACTGACACAATTTTCTTAGTGAGCCAAAGCATGAACGTTGAAGGGTTCTCTGCTGCTTTTCAGCCTTCAGATACCGAGATACTGATAGAGATGCCAAATCAATCTGACGTTGTATCCCTTCTATTATCTTAAGATGATGTTCATATTCATCATAAGATAATACCTTCTTCTTCAATTGACAAATAGTTTTCCATATGTTGAGACGAATATCATGGATTCCGTCATCCGTCAACACCTTTGGAATGTCGTACTGGGAGTCAGCCAAAGGCCAGAACATGACTGGTACCTTACCTTTCGACAATTTTTTTCTCATGTTCAGCATTTCCTCTTTATCATTAAATGAAGATTCTTCTACCTGTTTTTACCAGAGTTGGTGTTTCCTTGTTGCTTCATCGGATTCAACAAGATTGGTAGAGATATCATTGATCAAACTAGAAGATGCATGACTTAGGGGTGGTTCTTAGAATGACCTACACCCTGGGCTATCTTCTGATTGAGAAAGTATTTCACTTGTTAGCGATAAAGCATCAGACATGACTGGTTTCGAATTTGCAAGTGCCCCAAGATAAGAGGGATTTCTCGGTACTACCTTGTCCACTGGAGTATTTTCCAGGCAATGTGAATCACTACTGCGGAGAGGACTTTCGCAGCGAAGTTCATCATCATGGGGAGGACCACCATAATGGGTTACAGAAAAAGATGAGATCTCTTGCTCCTTGGTCTTCTGGCCACACAGAGGGTTCCTGTGGATCTCATCTGAAGATGAAACTTCAAGATTGACCGAATTGTCACGAAGCAAGCCTTCATGAGAAAGTGTCTATTGAAGACATTTGGAATTAATGTTCCTGTTATTGGGAACTGAGGGAGTAGAATCTTGAATTACAACAGACAAATGTCTGAGGGCTTCAAGAACTCCAGCATCGAGCAAGGCCTTGTCACATATTGGCCTTCGATCTCCTGACTGTGCTGGGCGGATCTTTTTCTTAGATGCCTTCTTACTCGCTTTGGAAACCACTTGTTGACGAAAGTGGTTGCTCTGAGCAGGTGTATGTGCCTAATCAGGAAATATGGTCAGGTTAGGCTGACGATCTCCACTCAAATCAGGTTTATGTGCCTGACTTGGTTGTCCGTATGATATGGGGGAATATGCCCCATAACCCTCTTGGACTAGAACATATGTGTGTGTCTGTTCCGGAGTGAATCGTTGATGTTTCACTCCACTGATATGGATAGATTTATGTGTCTTTCCCTGAGATGATGCTGAAGTTGTTATGATATCCTGTCAAGCATCCAGAATATGAGCAGGAATTTGCTTCTTCTCTTTCACCATTGACAAAATATGCTTGGTGACTTCAGCTGCCGGAACAGGGATATACGTCCATTCCGGGCTTGGAGTAGGTGTATGTGCCTGCTCCTGTCCTCCTTTTCCTATCAGTGAATCCGGACAGTACTCAAGTGTGGGGGCAGAGAGTTGAGTCTGCCTCCTATTTGTCGTCGGGGCTTTCCGACTGACTTCTCCGTGTGGTACCAAGCGAGACTGTTGGTAGGCTTGATTAGTATTAGCAGGTGTATATGCCTGCTGATTACACTTCGCCAAACTCAGTTGACGAGATCCATCATATGTAGTCAGACGAGCCTGCTGACTAACTGATGATGTATAAGCAGCTGTATGTTCCTGCCTATAGTACTCCGCCGGAATTGCCTGGCGGGATTGGCGGGATTCTGTCAGACGAGTCTGCTGGATAGAGGAATTAAAACGGGTAGGTGTGTGTGCCTGCTCGTTGTTCACCACCAAGTTAGGTTGGTGGGCTTCTCCGGAGATGGTAGGGATGATAACCTGACCATTGTTAACCGGATTCCGCCTCTGGCGGTTCGTCTTGCCTACTCGGGTTCGAAGAACCTGAGCCGAACGCCTGGAGTCGGTACCCCCATCATGTTCAGGGCGCACTACCGCACGAGTCTGGCAGCGATTGTTGATGGGAGCCCTCGGGAAGGACTCCTGTATTTTAGGATTAAGGTCTTGAGGGACCTGCTCATTCACTTCCTCAGAGTAAGGGAGTGAATGGAAATTGTGTTTCGGGGATAACGACCCGAAATAGTTGGAGACAGTAGTTAGCACCGCCTGCCTCTTGATCACTGGTCGTCGTTGTCCGGACGACCTGTGTGAGTTGTTAAATTGGAGTGCATGTCGGGCAGCCTCCAGAGTTGGGATGGTACCGTGTTGATGGTACTCCTTAACCAACGCATTTGATACCCAGTGTTGAAGACGCTGAGTAGGTGATTTCATCCTCAGAGCGTATGATGATCCAGTAGGAATAACATCATTGGTATTTGCAGCAGTAGTATTCACAAGTGTGAATTTGAGAGCATCTATTATGGAAATACAGAAGATCTTGGAAAAGAGTTCCTGTTTGATATAACAGACGTAATCAAGATAAATTCAGCCACTTCATCCTTTGGATGAGCACATATGTCAATGATTGTTTTTGTTATCCCTCTTACTGACTATTAAATAGGGGCTTTAACAAATAGGTAAAACACCACTTTAACTTGGTTAAGGATTCACGTCGGGTTCACCATTTTTTGTTTCCCTCGGAATTCGGGGATGACCTCCTGGATGGGAGATTCAAATGTTCTGATCGGTTTCTATTGGGTTTTTTCGTAGAACCGGAAACATCCAATGATTCCACATCCATTTGGACCTACTTTCCAAAGGTAGGTGCTCATTAGTTTGTGGACTAATGAGGCTTAGGAATTTGCATTGGTCGAGAGGATGGGAGGTCGGACTCATCCCACCTTTTTGAGGGGAATTATTGTCTACTCTGGGACTCTCTTTATAGATTTAAGTTATGTTCATGAATCCTTATTACATTACCAAGTATAAAATGAGCTTTCCTTTAGTTTTAACAATCAATGATTAAATATGTAAGAAATTTAGAGAATCTTTTATATGTATTCGAGGTTATTCATCAATAGAGAATCATCTATATCTATTTAGAGATTCTTGGTCAATGGTATCCTTCGAAACATTTATATAAAAGTCTCTTGGTCATTATGATGACCAGGATGGATTTAAAGCCACTCAGTGGGGCACTTGAAGTTTATCGTCATTCAGAAGGACATGGATTATTTCAAAGTTGGGATCGAACCCGCAGATGGGCTACCTATGTATCCTTTGTTTTGGGAAAGTAATCAGAACCCACGTAGTTCGAGAAATAGAGTATGATATTTATGATTAATGGCTCAAAGAAGGATTTCATAATTACTTTTACCCTCTAAGCTCACGTGAGTCTTGCTCAGTGTGAGAAACAAGAGGTATTGGTAATAAGATAGACAATTGGGCCATGAAAGATGTAATCATAAGAAAGGATTTGGGGATTATGTATGTATGACTACCCAGATAAATGAAGGTTAGGATTTATTTTAGGGAGAAAATCTAGGAACAGGGTCCATAAAGGTATATGTGCTTCATGGAGATTTTGAATACTCTAACTTGGGACTTATTCCTGGAAAAGAAAACCCAAAATTAGGAGAGGATTGATAATTGGGTTTTACTCCTGAGAAGAAATCCCATATCAAACGTAATTTAGGACTGGTTAAAGAGAATTTGGGGGACCTGGGGCTTACTCATGAAAAGGATGCCCAAGTTTGGAGGATTTATGATTGGGACTTACTCCTGAAAAGGAGGCCCAAGTTAAGGAATTATGGTTTGGGGCTTACTCCTGAGGAGGATGCCCAAGTTTGGGGACTTTAAGAATTTGGGGCTTACTCCTGAGGAAGATGCCCAGATTAAAGAACTTATAACTGGGGATTATTCCTGAAAAGGAGACCCAGGTTAAGGAATCTCTCCTCTTAAAGGATGAGGTTGAATGAATGAACTCTCAATCTTTGGTGACATAAAGATGTATAAATCACTATGTTTTGAGAGATATTCCACAGAATTCCTTTCAAATAAGGAAGTGAAATAAAAAAATCATGCCATAAATGGATTTGAAGTGTATTTTCAAGATTGAATCTTGAATAGGAATGGTGAAATGGCTTAAGAGGGGTAAAATGGTCAAGATGGGCACCCAAAAAAGGCAGGGGCGCGCATGTCTTGAATAGCGTGCAAGTCTTACGTGGGCGCGCAAGTATTGGTCACGTAGGTATACCTGCGCGACATGTGGGTTACTTGCGCGATTTTCAACCAGCAATAAAATACTTGAGCTACTCTTTCTTAAAGCCTTTAGAATCCTCTTGAGGTTATTCCAGTAAAGGGACGCGCAAGTTCTATCGAAGGAGTAAAGGCGGCACGCAAGTGTGGCCACTTCCCTTAAGGGCTGGCCACTTAGGCGCGCTAGTGTTGATCCATTTCAACACCTAGGCCTTCCTCCTTCTCTTTAGATCTCCCGTTCTAGGTAATAAATTACCTTAGAAGTGTTCCAGAAGCTTTGAGAAGAGACTTGGGTGTTGAGAGCTTGAATCCCAATTTCTAGAAAAAAATCCTCCCAAATGGGGGGCCCATAGGGTCTATTTATAGGCAGAAGAAGACCCCGAGCGGTTACTGGGCGGTTATCACTTAGGTCACGCAAGTCACTTGCATGCCAAATGAGTCGCGCAAGTCCACTTGCGCGACCATGGGGAAACTTGCGTGGCACAGTTGCTTTTGATCCTTTGTTCATGCCTTTGTCGATTTTTGATATTTTCTTCAAAGGTTGAATCACTTTGTGCTCATATATTCCCCTTTTCCGATCTTTAGATTCTGTGACGAATGGAGCGTCAACAATTATAAAGAAAATCTTTCAATATAATTAAATTAGATGTTAAAATGCTGTATATTTAACTATTTATTAAAATTTGAATTTTATCATAAAAATACCAAAATTTCCCAAAGAAAGTAATTTTTATGTCCCAATTACAAATAAGAAAATTATTTTGTAAAATTGATGTTATAAAAGTGTCAAAAATAATATTTGAAATTGGTGTGCCATCCAACGGCAGTAAAAATGTATTTTTTTGAAAAATAATTATTTAATCCGAATAATTCCTTTTTTTCTCATACAATATTCTATTAAATGAATTAGATGAATGATAATGTTATAAAATTAAAAATTTGGTTGATTCTATTTCTAATTACTAGATTATATCCCCTTAAATAATAATATTTTAATATTATATCGTTTCTTAGTGAAACTCAGTATTTCATACAATGTAAGCAATCAAAGAAGGTCACTCTTGCATTTAACAGATGAAAATTTGATGTTCAATTTAGTGAATGATTCCTATGGTGTTTTGTATAAAACAATCAAAACCTAGTTCTTTTATACATTTAAAAAATGTATATACTCATTGTTGTATGAAATCAATTCTATCAAAAGAACATGAAATTGTGTAAAACAAAATCCAACTATATTGTTTCTTATTCTGCAAGCTAATACGGTGTTGCGTATAGTGAAAGACAATCATGGTGTAGTGTACAACAGATGACATCAATGAAATTAAAAATAATATATCTCATAAAATAATGGGGTGTTAAATTCTACCCTAATTCAAATGAATTTTTTCATCGAAATTCGTCGGGGTAATAAATTGTTTTATACATGAATGCTTTTCTCATAGAAACCCACATCGTAAAAAATAATTATATAACATAATTTTAAAAATGAATGTTAAAAACATAATGGTTATGAAAAGTAACTTATCACTGGGTTTCCTCATAGGAGAACATAGGTGGGAAGTGAAAACAAGTATATGGAAGAGAAATCTAATCATCATGTTCTGATGGATAGTGAAAGAGAATAAGGATTGGAGAATGATAACAACCACAAAGCCATAAATTTGGGATGATTTAAAAAACCTTATAATTCATTGAATAAGAATGTACTAGGATAAAGTTTTTGGTTTTCAGTGTCATTTTTTAAATGTTGATGAATATTTTCATTAGAATGAAATACTTTCTTGATTTAAGTACCATTGTTTGTTCCCTGAAAAATTTCCACTACAACTATTATTTAAAGAAAAGGTGTCATATTTTTCATTAATGAAGTGTTATAAGATCTTGAGACAGAATGATAATTCATTACATCCATCTCTATCACTAAAATGTTAGCAAAAGTTATTAAATATACATTTTTCCATCTATGGTGAAATTAATCGTATATAGTTCCAAAAATGGACTTATAAATCACCAATAATACCGCTAAGATACCAAGTGTATCGAACCAAGCATGACATATATGTAAATTACAATAATATTTTTCAAAAATTAATATAGGACTCAATCAAATTCCCAAAGACCACATTAGTTTACATTCTTCAAAAACTCATAACATAATCTTCTAATAATGGTGATGAATCTTTAACATCTCCCACAAATATCTCCCCCATTTGTTTTGTTACCTAAAACCATTATTTATATCTAGGGTAAAGAAAACAATGAAAGGGTGTGTTTAATTTCTCATTAAGGGTAAACATGGAGGACATAGAGAAAATCATAATCATTTGAATGTAAAAACATGAACAAAAAGTTTAAACATTAAATCCTTGCACAATGACATAAATATTGGCTGTACGTGAGGAATGGATAATAATAAAAAATTAAACATGATATAATATCATTTTTATAAAACATTTAATTGGATAAAACTAATAAACACATATTATGATTTCCATAGTAGCCAAGGCATTGCTTCCAAGACCATCACAGTGGAAAAGGTCCACTACTGAACCAAGTTTACTTGTTGTTCTAGCTATGCATTACTGAACTAGATTTACTTTCCATTTTACTCATGTCGATATCATGAGATATAAATCTTTACCCAATTAATATGATGGTGATATAGTTTCCACCCAACTCATCTTGAAATCATTCTTTCATGTGCCACAAAAATATAAATCATTCTTTATAACATAACCCATGAATTAAATTGGGTTTCTTAAACCTCATTGCATCATAACCTATAAAATACCATATCATCATAAACATAATGAAATCATAATAATGATAGGTATCGAAACATAACACTATTTAAAGAGTGTAATCTTAAATGGAAAATAATATTGATAAACCACTTGAACTTAGTTCTTGATAAAAATATCATGTCTTCATCAAAAAAAATTCCTAAGATGTCGTGCAATTTAAAAAATGAATTTTGTTGAAAATAAAAAAAAAATATTTTAGAATATCCTTACTTGAAATAAATCATTAAGAATAACTAAAACTCATTCATACCATATTAGTTAAAAAACATTCTCCACTTACTTTACTGGAAAAGTCAAAAAGTACCTCGTATGGTAAACAAAAGAATGATTCATTCCATTCTAGGTAGTAAAAGTCAAAAGGGGGTAAAAATGAATTGAAAAATACATAGAATAGTAAACAATTTATGAAAAAAGATTTATAAAACATGGATGTGGATGATAAATAGACCCCCTGTAAACAGTTACGTATAAATAATCTCAGAAAAAATGAGATTCCAAAATTATCCTTTACCTTAGGTCCATTTTCTTTTTTACGTGTTAGACACTCCAATATAGTGAGTTTAAAAATATTATTAACTTGTAAAATAACCATAATAAAATTTATGATATCATATATTATTCCCTTATGACATTATATTACTCGTTCATTTGTCAATTCCATGTTAAAGCAACGTTTTGGGTAATAATAGTTTTATTTATTGTACGTGTTTGGACTTGTTATTAATGATATTATTATATAGATAATGATTTAATAAAATTAATAATGTAAAACATTATTTTTATATAATATATATTATGTATATAAATATATAAAATCGATCGATAAATGGAATGGAATACAATGTTCATGGAGACTATAGGTCATACGTACGCGTGAAGGCTGTTTAATTTTACTTATTGAATTGAATTAAAGTAATTGAATTAAATATATATATATATATATCTAGTATATTTATTATGTAATATATTTTATAATTATTTATTAAAAATAATTTATAATCTTTGTTGAATGGTTAACATGGAGAATGATTCATATCGCGTCATGGAGACTATAAGCTGTATGTACGCACATCGACGATATCATTCCCATATTTGTTTAACAGTATTGATTTGGATGGGATATAATATCTCATAATAAGTATCATGTTATAATAAAAATATATATGTATTATTTCCCTTGTTATACCCATCCATGTAAGGTGGTGGAGAAAAACATATTACACCACAACATGGAGATGATAATCCGTACCAATGCACGCGTAATGATTACATTTTTCTTAGGATGGATAGAATGTGAAATAGGATTTTTTTCATATTTATAATAACATATCGGTATATTAATGGTAATTCTGTTATTAAATTATAATGAAACAACCAAAAAATGGGATGTTGAAGAAGAAATAAATTTTAAAGAATCGGTAGAAGACATTACCTCTTCCTCGACGTTCCTCCTAACAATTTCCTATTAGTGAACTAGAGTTTGACTTTTGAGAAGACCAGAACCCATATAATTTAACTATGTATGTTGATAGGAAATCTTTTCATGGGTTGGTCGAGCGTTACTACTCAAAATAGAGTGGTAAGTAGAGGGAGGAGGTACCCTTTTTAAAGATTGGAGAGGGGCACATTATGAATGTTCCAAAATATTAATTTATTATGAATTTAATTTCGATTTAAAATGGTGAAAAAATTATTTAATTATATGATAATATGATATTGGTTTGAATACCCATCATCCAATAATTATTTGAAAAGTTTGAAATATCGTGTTCCTTATCTTTTTTGTTTTACCTTATTTTAGCCTTTATAATCTTACTGTGATATCTTGTTATTTACTCATTATTGGTTAATGTAATTATCATATCATGTCAAACGTCCCAAAAAACGTAATTTATGACATATTTGGACATATATTAAACATTTGGATAAATCATATATTTTTATGAATTTAATATCATTTAATAAAATATTTTATGTTTTAAGTTGTGAATTATGTCAATTTCAGGTACCATTCATACATGACTGTTTTAAAAAAATTCACAACAACCTTATTAAATAGAACCCAAAAAAAGAAATCATCCCAAACATATCAGTTTCATACAAAAAATATTTTATGACACCAAAATGTTCATACTAAATTCATTTTAGTATTTATAAAATCATTTATTTAAATCATTCATTAATGAGGTAATCACAACATCATAATTGTGACATAAATTAATATATTTATCTAATTCATAAAATTATAAATAAAATACCATGACATATAAAATCATATTATATTTATAATTATTATTTATATACATAGATATTAGTTATAAAACCATCTATTAAGATCAATTTAGTAAAAGATAAATGTTTAAGTTTTATTGATCTTTATGTTAAATTAATTATTTTAAATTGTCCTTTTCACATCCATGTGAATCCATGAGGTAAACAAATCACCCCAAAGATTCCCATGGTTGAAAATATCTCATACAGTTTTATTATTTTATGTTTTAGGACAATCTAGTATTAATATAATATTAATTTTTACACTTCTATACCAGCCTTTTCCATTAACCACGGTAAATAAAATAATTACTTATGTTACTATTCATAATGTCCAAAAATAAATGTACCTATCTACAAAATTTTAACGTTATGATTCCAAATGTGGAGTCCATTTTTCAAATTCAAAATACAAAACTTTTTTTAATTAATTTAAAATGAAATCTTGTTCGCAAAACTAAAAAGTGGGTATTTCGGAAGTAATAACTGTCAAAAGATTGACATGTGTTTATATTCAATTTAAATATTAAATTACCTCTATTAACAACATTGTATTAAATGATAAAAAGTTAATCCAATTACACTTTAAATCCAATTAAAATGATAATATTACTATATATGTAAATTACATTAAAAGGAAGTCTTGAATTAAAATGCAGTACTTTTAATTATTCATTAAAATTTGAATTTTATTAGAAAAATACCAAATTTTCAGAAAAAGTAAATTTGTATGTCCTAATTACAATGAAACAGCTTATTTTGTCAAATTTAACTTATAAAAGTTTCAAAAATATATTTAAAATAGGTACTCCAACAAATGGTTCTAAAATAACATTTTTTTTTGAAAAATACTTCTTTTTTCTGAAAAATTCATTTTTCTCTCATACAATGTTCTATAAAATGTGTAAGATGAATGAAAATGTTATAAAATTCATAATGTGGTTAATAATATTCATAGAGGATAGTTTATATATCATTAAATAATATTATTTTAATAATATATCATTGTTTAGTGACACTCGGTATTGTGTAAAACACAAGCCATCAAGGAAGTTAACTCTTCTGTGTAACACCAAACAAGTCATTGTTGCACGTAGTACAAGATTCCTTTAGTTTGGTGTATAGAATAATCAAAACATAGTTAATTTATACATTGAAAAAAATATATACTCATTATTTCAGGAAAAAAAGTCTATCAAAAGAACAAGATATTGTGTTCAACAAAAGCTAAGTATATTATTTCAAATAATAAAATCAAATAAGGTGTTTCGTATAGTGGAAACTAATAATGGTGTTGTGTAAAACACATAACATCAATGAAATTTAAATAGAATCTATCTCATAAAATCATATGGTGTTACATTATTCCCCTACATCTACCAAATCATAGGTGATTGAGAACATCTACTATACATAGAAGCATAGGGATCCAACTCAATTGTAGAGGGGAAGTTGTTTTTATAAGATAACACACTTTATGGGATTTTATTTCACTAGTAACCCCCAATGTTAAGAATGTGCACATAGAAAATATCCTATAGAACCTGATTTGTATAGTCTATCTATCTATCAGTATGACGTTGATAGGTCATGCTCAATAATACATGTGTACCCAAGGCCTTCTACATCCCCAACCATAACTATGGTGTGAAATTATTTTCTCTATCATAAATGATAGAATGAGGAGCACTAGGAAGATGTACCAGCTCCTTAACGTAAAACTATCCCTTCTGGTCTACCAAGAAGGTCTTCTTCCTAGGTAATAAGTGTGAAAGCATCATAAAATGATCAAAAAACCAACAGTACATCATTTTCATGAGGTGATCTTGGTAAAATTTAAATGAAGTACATTTAAAACATTATCCCATTTTAAAATAATAATTGAATTTGGATAAAGAGGCCTTTCTATATTCTGATTTTCTACCTTCACCATTTGGAAGGTGGAAAGCCATGAGAAAAACTCATCTATCTCACATGTCATGTTGGGCCACCCATATTGGTATCCTTGATCTCGATAAATATTGGTGACACCAAGGTGAACATACCATGATGATGCATGGAAATCCCTTACAATCTCCTCTTTGATTCCTGATTGGACCCATACACTCCCAATAATCAAAATAGTAGCATCCATATCGACTGTCCGACCAGATTAATTATCATCATATAATACACATTCCTATATAAAAGACCGTTATAATCAAATATATATCTCGAATATACACATTCTAGAAGATTTGATGTCATCTTTATGGATTATAGAATAGTAATACAATGCTCTTCTTGAACCTCAATTTGTATCTACAAGAAAAATTTCATAAAATCCGTTTTATTACTGGATTCATAAATCACCTAAGTCTAAGTCTTCCATCATATAGAATCATCCATGGAATTCCATTTTACAGGTGTTTTGGAATATTCTAAGACAAAATATTATAGGTACTTGAACCATCAAGAAATCTTGAGATTCATATACCACTGTGTCAAGATGTATTGGAGGATTTTATGGTTTTTGAAAACAAAAAAATGGATTTTCCCAATAAATTGTGTTTCAAATAGCGTAAGACAGGAATAAAAGTGTTGATCTCTAGTCATGTGTCATTTAATTCCACCCATTAGGCCTCATCCAACAGGAACTATATTTTACGACTCAATATACATGAATTATAATAGATCCAAGCCTGAAATATGATTTTTCATAGTAAATTGCATAAGCCCTGCATGGATTTGGAAGAATCTATATGGACGCTGATGTTAAACTGTACTTCAACCATTGGAAGGTTATTTCACATTCTCTATACCATCCGGATTTCACACCCTTCTTGGTTAAGACCATGATTGACACTTCAAGTCTTGAGAAATATTAAATGAAGCCTCTATAATATATAGTATGTTTTATGAAAATAAAAATATCATAGATGTTTAGGATGTGCTCCCATGAAACAACAACACTAACTTTATATAGGTCAACTAAAACTCCTGATTCTCGGATGATTTGATCTAGGATGTGGACCTTATCCATTGAAAAGTTCAATTTACTATGATTATCATAGTGTTGATGATCTCTCAGAGTATTCAGAAAGATATTAAAATGGGTTATGTGGTCAAGTTTGTAGTGTGAATACACTATTATATTGTCAATGAGGACAACAATAAATGGATCCGTATATGGGTGAAAATTGATAACAATATCCATGAAAACAATATGTGCATTTGTGTGTATGAATGTCATAACCAGGTGTTCGTATAGACCATACCTACTCCTGAAAATTGTGAAAGGTATGTATAATGTCTGGAAATGCACCTGATGACACTCTGAACTCAAGTCTGTCATTGAAATCCTTTTCTCCTCGAACATGATCAAATATATAATCAATTTTATTCATTGGATACCACTTCTTGATATTCAGTTGATTCAAACAATGGAAATCCAAAAATCCTAAGGGTACGATCATCATTCAAGGAAAAGAGAACTAGTAAAACCTAAAAAAGATTACTACGATGTATAAATCCTTTCACGTCTAAATACACCACCCCATTTTTGAGTTCCAGAACCTACTTAGGGTCCTCCCTATAAGAATGAATGGTCATCGATTCCAATCCATGCACAAGATTAATAGTAAAATCTTTCTATCACATCAGAAGAAAAACATTGAAATTATTAAGAATAACATCTTAGAAACACTCAGCTAAATAAAGAAATATAGAGGGTTGTAACCTCTGATCATTAGGGTAATGGATGGAATCCGACGCTACAACACTACCAGCCTATGATGCTCAGGTTTAGCAATTATCACACTGACATCCCATACACCCTTATGTGTATGTGTAACACCTTTGGGTGATGTAAACATCACCCCATAATTATTAACGTCAATAAAGGATATGTAGGGAACTAACGAATCCGTCTTGATGTTTACATCCAAATATTACATTTTGATCATGTATATTATCCATTCAAGTAGGTAACTGCCTACCCTATTAGAGAAATTCTGGAAGTAGTGAAAACCCTCTAAGTGGATATAGAAGTGTGTATTTCGCATCATGACACCATGATAAAACTCAATGTTGATCCCCATACACTTAGTGGTCATATCAAATATAAAAAATTGATATGGACCAGTATCAGACAAAGAAGACACTGAAGTGGATGTTACTATAATAGTACCATGTACATAAGATAGTCTAGTGATATAATATTACAGTGTAGGATGGACAGTATTTAACATGCCTATTCCACATCCCTAACTCACTTCATCGCTTCCCTGAGTAGTCCCACTCTACTGGTGCTGAGAATCATATTCTTGGTTACCACTTCCTGGACCACCACCTCATCTCAAACAACCAGTGGTACCCAAATACCAATTTTTCATGATCCCACTAACCCCACTGATTTCTAAGGAGTAGGCATAAGATCCCTATTTGCTATGTACTATTAGAATAGTCCTACAAAACACTTAATGTGGACAATCCATCAAAAACATCTTCTCTCCACTAGATCCCGCAAACATTACACATTGATGTGACCTGATTTTCCACACTTCTGAACGATATGTTAACGGTTAGCTATAGGACACGGACTATTTCTTCCTCTATGAGAAAACCCAAAACAACTATTTCAACCAGAAGTAGATCTATTGGAAACCATAGGTTCCAAACCTCCCAGTATCAACCCATCATATTCGTTTGAATTATACATTATAGTTAGGAATCAGATAATGATTTTCAGAAATTGATTTCATCTTAAACACATTATCTTTTGATCAGATTTCGTAACACATCCCATCCAAAAATTTCCTAGAATCCATTAGCACAATATTAGCAAGAGTGGGAGATGACAATTTCATATCAGTGAAATAGGATGAATATTACATATCTAAATTGTTCCCATTCTAGTTGATCATAAACATTGTAGTTCTGTCATCCCATAGAGTCACTAGATAGAAGTCGTTGTCAAAGATGGAATGAAATTCATCCCTGACCATCTCTATATGCTATCCCACATAGGTGATGACATCCCAACACCTCTTTGCTCTTTCCAAATTCTTATAAGCATCTATTTTGACCCTACGCTCAAGATGTGTCTCTATATTCTCAAAAATATATAATATTTCCTTGGTCTAAGACTCTGCTTCATGTTTTACCCCACCCCTCTAGAAGGTGATATGATTATACTATTGAAAACACCAAGTCACATTTTCTATGCTCGGGGTAGGTTTCACCCCACATTGGATCAACAACATCTTATAGAAGAATACTTATTAAAACAGAGCATTAATTCCCAAATCAGGTATAGGGAGAATAGCCACAGGTGTCTCTATATAAGTAACTACTTTCAGCTCTTGGCCAACCACTACATGAAAATTATCGTTTCCACCTTTAGTGTGTGCGGGTCGAGGAAGTCATGAAATCATATTGCTACAAAACCAAATGAACATCTTAGAATGAATTCAATAAATATAAACAATTTCATTCAATAATATAGAAAAGGTTCTAAATGCATCTTATATAAATGAACATGCATATCTTCATGATTCCAAAGTTGGGGAAAATAGTATAATAGAACACAAAAGACATACAAATTATGAAAATCCCACTAACCACTTATAGGTCTAGTTTTGGTTCATTTTACTATGTTATTAATGTGAAAGGGGATTCTTCTCAAGTTATAAATCATTTCCACCTTGAGGTTGTGCTCATTGAAACATTAATAACATTAGAATCATCTTAGTCTAATGATATGCCATTTTCCAACCCATATGGTCCCATACACCTTATGAACCAAAATAGTACCCGAACATGGAAGTCATTTTTATTTAAATTGTTCTTGTTCATGTAATGATACCATTTTTTAATGGTTTAGCAAGATGGAATAAAATTTTCAAAACCACAACAGCCCATAAAACTTATGAATGATAGAGTGGAACCCCCTAATATCACACCATTTCATGATCCAAATCTTGAATGAAGTGACAATAATATTTTTTACATATTAAAAAGAATAATGAATATGATACTAGTAATTATTTCTAAAATTTAAATGTGATGTGCCAAAGAATGTATTGAATTTTCATATTGTTTCTAACATGATGCATTGTTCTAATGCAGATCACTCATCTCATTGGGTAATAATAAAGAAAATAGAATCTCAATGACATAAATATCATTCATATTACAAGTATTGTTCATCAAAAATGGTGAAATTGTATCATCAATAAATATAAGAATCAATAATAATACCATTTAAGGAAACATGGACTTTCCTACTAACATGGGTTTGTGATGCCCATGAACAGATTATTTCTAAGTCCCAATTGTTAACAATATCATTTATATTATTTCTAAATAGTAAATTAAGGAATGTAACTCTCAAATACAAAGTTATTATGTCTTGTACCCTATTTCCACATAACTCATTCCGTGAGACTGGTTTGCCACATCACCCCTCTCGTGTCTCCCTCTATCCAGGGGCTACCGACTAGCAGTGGGGTATGTAGGAAGTATGGTGAGGATACTATACCCTGACGATAGAGTAAAGAAGAAGATATCAAAAATTGTAAATATTATTGGAAACATAATCAATCATACATATATAAGAAATAGAGGAAACATAACCAAATACAGTGGAAGACAGAACAAATGAAAAATATAGAAAATTCCACATATGAAATTGTTTAATAAAAATATGTGTTCATGGAATTATAGTAAAAATGAGAAAAACTAATTGGAAACTATGATGCTAATAAAGTTTTTAAAGTGAGGACAAAACACACAATCTTCTCCATATAATCTTGATCCTAAGCCAGATCCTCTTCTCTTAAGCTCTAGGTAAGTGGTAAGAATCAACAACCTGCATTCCAGTGCCTACCTCTATCCATACTAGTAGGGAAAAATTATTTTTTGGTTCCAAGGGTGTCTTGAGTAGTGTGTTAAATAAGGATCTCAGTCATCCATCACCAATGGTATCTACGTGTAATCCATGTAGGCTCTTATAAGTAAATATTGTGTAGATGACATTAGAAAAGTAAAAAAAATAGAGAATAAATAAAAAATCTCTCGCTCATGTTCCTAATGGACAACTGGCGAGTCTACATGCTTCATAACATGGCTAGTATGTCTGATCATGTCACTATATATATAGTATAATTATATATATATCTTTGTGTTTGTGTGTGTGTGTTGTGGAGGAACGTGAAAAAACACTCTCATATCATATTATAGGGATGCTCTCACGGTCCAACCCTAGGCCCAACTCTAAGAGCTCACATGGTCCCCCATTCGTCCAATATCTCACGGTCCTTGGGTCTTCAGATAGAATATCACACGGCCTTCCCATTAGGGCTCTCACTATCCCTTAACTCTATATCCAAAAGTCATTACTTTTATAAATACAAAGGGCATGAGGAAAACACCTCTCATTCCCTCACCAAATCCAAATACATATAAGAGTCACACTAATTAAAAAATACTTGCGGTATAACATCTTAATAACCCACATTATGAGATTAAATAAGGCTTGGTGATATATTCATTTCAAGGCATGAGGAAAAGCCTCCCATGAATGTCACAAACGTTATACAATTCTATATGAAATAAGATGATTACTACACAAATGAACAATAAAGGGACATAAACAATCCAATTCAAGTCAAATTCATTCAATTCATTTCAAGGTTAACTGTCTGTTAAATGTGAAACATTTTATTCGAGTCATCTTATTCATCTTTCCCAAAAATTCAAATCATATTTCAATTGAACAAGCCTTGATAAATGGTCATATCAAATATTCACACACCAATTTTTTCAATTCATAACCTAAAAGATCCAAAAAACCAGTGGTTGACTTGGATTCAATAAAATATATATGAGACAAAGGTAAATTTAATTTAAACTCATCCCAAATGATACGAACTAGATTTGATTATCTTGGGAAATTTCCTAAAATGACTAATGTGGTTGGCATAACCCTTCGGTGTCTATATACATCATTATTGGAAACAAAACCCATAGAAATTATTTTGTTAACCTATTCCAATTCAATCTTGTCAATTATACATGGAGTAATAAACAAAAAAGAGGTTATAAAAGGCCTTCTCATGGTATGGAAAAACAAATATGAAACAGACAAAACATAATTGGAAGACTACATATCCACCTACCATAAGACCGTAGAGAATGCATCGCTTGATATCTACATCAGATTCAAATTATGATTGAATATATCATAGTTCTTATAAAACTCCCTAAAAATAAGTCATATGAACTTAAATCCAAATAGCTCAACATTTGGAAAGAATAATAGAGTCAGGAGTAGAGAGACTGAAGACCCCATAACAAGGGTTTGAACACCTATGAATGTTTGAATCTATGAAACTATATAGAGAACCTAGATCAAAACCAAGATTTAGGTTATTGAGAGCTCAAATAATATGAACCAACTAGTTTTATCCACTGGAGGTGAAGGTAAAATAAAATAAGATATTATGTTCGAAGAGGGGGAAATTGTAATTTTCCCAAAAACCCACTGTGCATGGTTAATATTAGAATTTTACAATCTATATGAAAACAGTGTGTGATGGATCTATCATTCGTCTGCAGTAGGCCTCAAGTACATTCTCTTAGTCCCCATGGATACAGACAAAATGCACATCCTATGTCGCATGGTTTACACTAACCTTTTGGCCGAGCCTAATGCCCATAATTCCGGACCGTCGAGCTTTGAACCTGCTCGATATGCTCCTCGTTCTTTTCCAAGACATGAGTTTACCATTATAGTGATAATTAGAAATATTGAAAACAAAAAACCAATGATATGTACCATTTTCAACAGCCAGGACATTGTTTTTGTTTAAAATAAATAAATGTTCCCCTAGGGGTCAAAACTATGAAAAATACATCTTAGGATTATAAAATCAGATAAAAATAACAACAGATTATCTTCTGAAATGCAAGAAAACAACATGTCATTCAAGGTTATGGGTTTCTCATGAACCCCGTAAATGAATTTTGAATGTTTTAACAAGAAGTCATAGTGATGTGAAATAATGGGAATACACTATTAAATTAATTTAAAAATATACATTCACAAAACATGTTGATCCGAAATGAAGTGTTCTCTAAATGAATCAATAATCAATTTTTGAAATATTATACACTATAAAATGTGTTTTAATGGTAAAAAACTATTAAAAATGTTGGATAACTATAAAATTACTGGAAAAAACTACATATTGATTTTTAAAATTTAGTAATTTGAAATATATATTTCTATTTTTTGGAATTACCAGGATTCCCACAAACATGTCTTTAGTGATTTAAAATACTAAAACGTGCATGTAATGTCCAAACTATTAAAAACATCCTCATTTTGAAATGATACTATTTAAAAACTACCATTGAATTATTTTTGACAAGTACACATTGATAGCGTGTCAGTATTATGTGAAGTGTTATACGAAAGTCTGAATTATCTATTTTGAAATATGTTAATGTTTTTAAAAACAACTAAAATGTTTTTAAAAGTACACAAATGATATAGAATGTCTATCATATAAGATTAAAATGACTGTATATACTATTTTTAAATGTAGGAAGACAAGTCACATTATTCAGAGTTACATTTTTTTCATCGCACCCGTAAACACATTTATAATGTTCTAAAACACTACAACATGCATGTAATGGTCCATTCCATTTAAAATGACATCTGATTGATGTTAAATCATGGTAAAAAAACACGTTGAATGTTCTTTGTGTAAGATAGAAAACACATCCATCAAACACATGGTGTGTTCATAATGACTTAACAAGAATATTTTAAAGATAAAAATGACTTTAAAAACGATTATTAGGGGGTATTAACTATGAAAAGGAAATAATGTAGATGAAAAATAGTAAGGAATATTATGGAGATATATTTTTCAAAATTAGGAACCAAAGAAACACCATTACGAGTAAAAATATTCCCAGGATTCCTGAAAATGTGTTTTCTATGTTTTAATCATTTAATAGTTCATCTAACATTAGAACATATAGAAAATAATTTTTAAATGTGTTTAATGATGCAGAAAAACATTAATAAAATTTTTATATGTTTTTTCAAATAAAAATCATCTTACAGGCGTGCAGTGTTCTCTAAATGTCTTGATAATCTGTTTTAAAAGATAAAAAGGCCTTTAAAAACATGTGTCGGGGGGGGTCAAAACTATGAAATTGATGATGGATGTCTCTAAAATTAAATTAAAACTCTAATATATTTAATTTTCCATTGTTATAACTTATCAAATTTCATTATGAGTTATAGTTTTCCATATATTTCAAAAATTGTGTTCCCAGTTTTCCAAAATAGGAAAACGTGTGTGTAATAGTCAAAACAACAGAAAACAACCACATATTGATGTTATGTAATGGGAAAATTACCACTCAATTATGTTTGATGATTACGCATATAGAAAACATCCATCTAACATGTGTTGTTATTTTAATCACAATATAAGATGTTTCTAATGATACTAAATTCATAAAAAAACACTTGTCAATGGTTCAAAATTACAAAAAATTTGTCAAATAGATTTAGAATCATATGAAAATGGAAATATATTTTATTTATAAATTTAGGAAATAACTATACATCACTATTATTATCATCTTTCATCAAATTTCTATAAAAATAATTTTGGAACTGGTAGTTAATTATTTCATTCTTTTATTGTTCAATATATAACTACTGGATGAGTTATTTATTCCTCTATGAAATTAATGATACTTCTCATCTATTTAGTTTAGTATAATTATTTGTGTGATAAATTTTTTGTCTTCTCAAATAAAGGTGATGTGCGGTTTATAAGTGTTAGTTAAATTCATATTGATTTTTTTTCTATTCGATTATTTTTTTAGAATAAATCATTTTTTCACATAGTAATTAAATCATACACTCAATCAAATTTTATATGAGGGTACACTTATAAATTCCTATAAAAAGGTTTTATGGGGGAAATTTTTTTAATTTAATGAGTTATCAATGGTATTATGGTTTTTTTTTTATTTTAGGATTTATAATTTCACACTAAAATTGATTAGTTATTTCTTGAGGACAAGCAATGCTTAGGTGTGGGGAATTTGATGCAACTTTTAATTCTATTTTTTTTCTTTCCCTTTTTGGTTTATTCTATTTTTTAACCATTATGTATTCTATAAATGAATTTTTATATTTAATTTCTTAATTTATATTGAATTTGTTAACTAAAAACAAATATGTTTTTTTTGTTTTATTTTATGTTCAAATTATCAATTATTAATTCTCTGATTAATGTATCATGTTAAATTTATTCCTATCCATTTATATTTTAATAAAATGTTTAATTTGTAAATTCAGATTTTATATAAATTAAATAATAGTCTTTTTAATTTTATTTTTAGTATTATAATTCGCAATACATATTTAATTCATAATGTCAAATTCAAAATAATTTAATTAATTGAAATTTTAATGTCCCTTTTAATTTTTTTAACAACATATGGATTATTATTATAGAAAATATAATATGTTTTTTATAATTTTGTAAATAAATTTTCTTTCATTGATTTAAAAAAAATTAAGGTTTGGATATTTTCATTTTATTTTGTTTCTTTTTATAAATTTTCGACTTCCCCAATATGATAATGTAATTTTTTTACAAGTCCATGATAGGTCCCACCATATAGAAGGATGACTACACAACCTATCCATTTCAAGTATAAGTTATCTAAGTTGTTCATAAATTTTAAAACCCACTGATTTTTATGAACTATTGTCACTAATGAAGATAAATCTTATATCAAACAAGATGGCTACGGAGATACATAACTTCTTTTGACATCGATTTAATGAATTTAAAGGCTCAAATTTACCACATATGGAGAATTAAAAAACATAAGGATGTACATCATATTGATATCATTTTAAAATGAATATTTTTATATGAACTATGTATTGACGAATAATCCTTCTATGGGGTTATATCGACTCACTATTTTAGATCTAATGGTGTTGTATGATTTTTTGAAAAAACAAACGATGATTATACCATGGCTAAACCATCTAAAACTTTTTATGACGAATCCAATGACATAATTCCTTATGAAGAAGATTTAATTCCCAATGATAAAGGAGTTTCGTTGTCCAATTAAACATTTTTTGGGATATAAGGGTTTGTTATCAAACAAAGGGGATTGATGAACCGATATAGAATGAATCTAAGAATCATCGAGTGGATGTTTTGGTCAACCTGATCAATCATTATAAATAGGGATCATATAGATCTTGTTAATAAGAAGAAATATAGATATAATCAGATAAAAATAATCATGCATCCTGGTCACATAAGGACTACTGGGCTTCGTAAATCCAAAATAATCACGCCACACTTTGAAGATGGATTGTGATTATGTCATCTGAGATTGTCAGATGAAGATGATAATGAATGTAATAATTTTCTTATGATTAAATTTTTGATATATGAGTTTTAAATGATCCTTTATTGAAATCCAACATGGATCGAGTTTGATTGTGGAAAAATTCTTATGGTCTAGTTTTATTCCTTAAGTAGTTTGAAGATGAGTATTATGCTAATATGGTTTCACCTAGGTGTTTTCAGACCCAGTTCTAATACAAGATATTGCATGAACGTAGTTAGGTTTTCTTATTTTAATTAAATTATGTGTTCAATTTTAGTAATGATGAAATGTTTTGGGTTTTTATTTTCATGAAGATCCAATTGAAAATGATTCAGGGTGTCGTGACATCTAGTTTCCACGATTTTAGATTAAGGAATGTATGAAAACTGTGTGTCTAATCAAGAAATAGGATGTTGAGGTTGGTCAGAGACTTCTACAGAGTTGAAATTAATTTTCTAGAGATCAAAATATGAATCATAAGTTATTAAATCTATGTTTGAGATTGGATAATGTTGAAGGGACCATGGCATGTGATGTTTACATCTGAGCCTAATATCGTAAGATGCATTCTCACCCAATTTATTCAAAACCAATTAAAATATGAACCCATATAGATTCAATTAATTAAATATAAAAAATATACTCCACATAGTTCTGTTGAAAAATTTGGATCGGTTATTCAAATTTCATGTATAGGTTTAAAAAAAGATAAATATGACATGTGTTTGTTAAAAATTTGGGAACTGAGCTATGTTAGTAAATGATGATAGGGAAGAATATGAAAAGAAAATAGAATACATACTATGAAAATGTGACCCAATAGGAGGATGGAAATATTTTAAAAAAATAAATATGTATATTATAAAGATTTTTTCTGATCAATATCCTTTAGTGAGTACTGTTTTGAATGTATCAATTATTTTACACTCCAAGATTTTAATTATAAATATTCTAAATAAATCAGTGGATTATATCTAGATAAATATTTCCGCACACTTAATTATTATTAGATTGTTCTTGATGTAGATAAATCCTAGATAATTTAGTTAATAATATTATTCTCTTAGGTAAAGAGATTAATCGAGTTATAGTTTTTCGATGTTATTTAAAAACATATTCAGGATTGAATATATCCATTTAAACTGGTTAGAACCGAATTCCAATAGATAATATCTAGATAATATTTCGCAATATCTTTTCTCACTACTAAATAAATTTTCATGGACTATTTATTTTCTTGAAAACATTGATTCATCAGTCGTTGACCCTAATTATAATTGAAAATTTCTATTGATAAAATAATTTCATCTACTACTTTTGTTCTTTTTATATTTTGGTTTCATGATCACATATTTTATCCCATATGGGTTATACATTCTAAAATATGTTATACATTTTTAGGTATTGTAAATAAATAATTAAAAATCATGTATTGAAAAATATACATGTCCACTACCATCCATGTAAAATAAAAATGATAAAAACAAATCACATCCGTTCATGATGTGGTAGTCCTCCGTACATAGGATAAAAGTTATTTTCTTCTAATGAATTGGAGTTAAATAAGGTATATGTGATATAATAATTATATAAAAACAATAATATCATGAATATAATATAAAAAAATGAAATCCATCAATATATCTGTCTATGAAATATGGTGATGTTAATCAAAAAACATCGATTCTTAAAGTTGTATTACACCATAAACACAATTGATGATTTCCTCTCTCATCTGATGTAATATAATATGGATATATGTTATACAATTAATATAAAATCATCCAAGAAAATTAAATACAGTTTTTTTACTATATCAGTATAGTTGAATAATATTTCAATGAGGTAGATCAATAATTAATCCAAAAATGAATGTTTAATAATTTTACCTCTTCTTTAGAGAATCTCTTTATGGTTATACTGAAAGTCTTCTTATTTAGGATTCCTAATTAAAATAGGGTATATAAGTTATTCAGAAACAATTTTGGAATATATCATTTAGTGATTTTCCAAAATAAAAGGATTTAGATGCGTTAATTGGAGTAAAGAGGTGGTGGCCTTTTTGGAAGAACCCGGATCTTCCTTTCTGGTATGTTTTTCATTTTCTAGTCGTTTTTGGAAAAAATAGAAAAATATGGAAATTTTCAAAGTACATGTCGTGTACTTTATAAGTACAGACTGTGTACTGTGATGCTGCTGGAGGCCGTGTCATGGCCACACACACGACCATGTATGGGTGATGTGGAGGCTACCTAAAGAGGATTACAGAAAGGAGGAGTACATGCTGTGTAATTCAAAAGTACACATAGTGTACATTGTTTTTTCAATAAATGCACTAGGGTTGCATATGACAGACAAAAACCACTCCTTCTCGGTTTCGTTCATATGAGAGTTCCGAGCATCTGCGGATCTTCGATAAGGCCCTGATCCTCTATCCTTCCTCCATTTCAAACACCGTTGAGTGCATTGGAATCACAGCGGTAAGCGCTTCCTTATTACAGAGCATCATTTTTCAATTCCTCCTCTTTTCCAAGTTATCATGGGTTGAAATTTTTGTACGTTTTTTTAGATCTATGACGTTCTAAATAGTTTCAAGCCTCATGGTTCATGTATATTGATCTCCTAACATCAATGTAGGTTGTTTGTTCCTTTCCATTGAAAGTCCCTGAATATTATGTGCAAATTCCACTAATACCCTTGAACTAGGTATTGTGTGTTTAACGTTTTACCCCTATTATATGCCTACCTTGATATTATACCAATGTAGAGGTTGTTTAAATATGAATATGGTTGAACTGCTATGCTTTGGAGGTTATTCCAACACAAGTTTTGTTTATGACCGTTTGGTCTTGTTTTCCATGACTGTTTTGTCTGTTTCCGTGCCTTTTTTAGTGGGATGGAGAAATGTTTTATGACATGCTTGATATGTTGTAGAACTATTTATCCAATTAGTTCTATAATTCTAATTTGGTCATATTGTATTGCAATGCCGTTATCCTACACATGGCCATGAGAAGTGGGTGTAGTAGACTATAAGGGGATAGACCGTGTGAGCTTCCTCATAAAATCTATGAGTTTTAGGATATATAGGGATTGACAGAGTTAGCATCCTTAGAGAGCCTAGGATTACATTGGGCTATAAGGGGATAGACTGTGGGAGCTTCCTCATATAGTCATTTAATTCTTTAAACTATCTGAGGATAGGCTATGTGAGCTTCCTCAGATAGTTTATGAATAACTTGGGCTACACGGGGAATTGACCGAATGTTCTTCCTCAGAGAGTCCTTAACCTAGGGTCTATAAGGGTAATTGATTGTTTGAGATTCCTCAGATAGTTCTTGACTACCCCAGCCTATAAGGCGAGTTGACTATGTATTCTTCCTCCGAGAGTATTTAGAATTTCGTAAGACAAAACCAGAGGGGTTAGGCTGAGTGCACTACCCAAAGGGTTGTTGGTACTTTCTAGGTTGGACCAGTGGGGATCGATGTGCATACTTACCAGAGGGTTACCTGTTGTTATTTGCGTCTTATTAGCCGTTTCTTTACTTTGGAACTATGGATTGTTTATTGTTCAGCATGTTCTGCTTTACTATTTTCTATACTTTTACCTGCCATATATTCACTGACTGTTAGGAATAGATCTTCAGGTAGTTGCATACAAGGATTTAGTCTCACACCCTATTTGGGTCATGCTTTTGGGCCCTAACAGACTATATTGTTGTAGGTATAGACAAGGGAAAGCGCCCTTTGACTTTAGGTACTTGACTTTTTGTGGAGCTGGAGAGCATTGGACCAAGCTTAGGCTTCCGATGCTGATGAGATGTTTATCTTTCTTTTGTACTTGTTTTAGTACTATTTGTATTACCAGCACTGTGACTTGTTTGGATGATTTCCTAGACATATGTACCTTGAATCATATATATATGTTCTCATGAAAATTATCATATTTAGTCTTCTACTGTTCTATTGTGTATGGATTGTTTACTGCATCTGCTATTGTTTATTTATTTCTCTTTCATTGTGTACTCTGCAAATGAAGGCATAGTTTCCCCACTATCACACTCAAGGCCCTCGCTGCTAGTCAGTAGCCTATAGAATTCAGGGAAATGCGCTTGAGTCCATGTGACCAACCGGGTATGGGGCTCCTCTTGGTGGCTTCTGAAACCGGGATGTTACAATGTGGTATCATAGGTAATTCTTTTTTCTTGACTTACTATTTGGATCCTATAGCCAGGGATTGGATGGAATAGGTACTTGGTAATAAGCTATTCCTAGGAGTAGCTAACTCGTGTATAGGTAAAAGCAATACTACCTCGTTTATTTCAATTTTACTGGTTTGCAAATTTTACAGTTTATTTGATTCCACCATTTGGTGATTCACATTCTTTGTGCTATTACCGTTGTTGTGTATGTGGTTCTACTTCTGTCACAACCCGATGATATGAGGGTATTCCATCTCATGTATCATATAGGCACTTATTAGAAATCACATGCCATACATTCTTTCCATGCCATCTAGGATACATTAGCGACTGCAAGTTGTTGTGATAAACGTTTTGTAGATTATGCATGCTCTTGTTATAGATGCTTTGATAGAAACCCTGATATTTGATAGGGAAATTGTTTGTATAGTGCTTTGCTTAGATGGATGCCAAACATTGGTTCTTGAGGTGTTATGGTCACTCATAAACCCGAAAACGGTAGATCATTGCTTGTTTTCCTTGTTATAACATGTATAATATTCGAAACATTGATATGCAGGGGGAGTATGGGCCCTCACGAATCAAAATTTGGCACCCTCTACATTCATTTTGGTGTTTTTCTAGGATCTGGAGTAGTTTCTAAGGGTTACTGTTTGAAAAAACCCAGAATACACATCAGGTAGTTTTGACTACACCCCATGTGTTCTTCTGTTTGGGAAGAATCCGTTTTTCAAAAGTACATGTCGTGTACTTATGAACACACCATCTAGTCTCTAAACCGTGTCATAGACCGTGTAGGCAGCACCACTGGATTAGAAAATTCATGTAGGAACATGCTATGAACTAGTTTAGCAGGTCGTGTAGTCTGAAATAGGTACCCCGGTCATGTCACAAACAACACGAGTCGTCTTATCTTTTCACATACACACAGTGTCCAAATTTTACACGTCGTGTTGTATGACCTAGGTACCCGGTCGTGTCAATAACAACATGGGTCAATGTTACCTCTTCTAAGACACGTCATGTCCTCCTGGAACATGCCATATATTGTCAGCCGTGTATCCGGCCATGTAGCTAACAACATGGGTTGGTTGGGACAACTTTGCATACGCCGTGTCCATCTGGAACATTCCATGTAGTGTGACCTGGGTACATAGTCCATTTCACTAACAACACATGCCAGTGAATCTTTCCGAAGTACACATCGTGTCCACCTTGAACACGTAGTGTAGTTTTGTATTAAGAGATCCATGTGGCTAGACCATGTAGAAGGACTCTGGAAGGGAAGATGATTCATGTACACGTTGTGTTTTCAGACAACCCTCCATGTATTTAGGGTATTACACGACCATTTTTGCCGGAGTACATGCCCATGTTAATGTCTTAAGGGAACACGCCATGTAGGAAAAGTACACGTCATGTAGTCATGTTTTGAAAATATTTAATTCTTTATTTCTTCTGTTCCCTTCTTTTCCTCCCAGTTTTCTGTTTTTGATAATATTTAATCTATGGTGCGCATTTGAACTTGTAGAGTCATGCCTCTGAGACATCCTCTGGTTGACCGCCAGTTGTTGGGTGGTGCTCATATGCCTGATATGGCTGATCAGGGACATCCTCTAGATCCTTCTGTTGTGCCTTCCTTGGCACCATCAGTTATACTAGTTGTAGGCGTCAATGTGAAATTTAGGGAGGAATTTCTAAGGATGATGCAGATCGTTCAGAGAGCGCAGCCTCCTACCCCGTCGATGGATGATTTGACGCGGGTTTTCCAGCAGCAGCATCCTCCCACCTTCTTAGGGGAAAATGTACCTCAGTTTGTAGAGTCTTGGCTCGAAGCCACGCTGTCGATCATTGAGCATTTCGAGGTGCCACCAGAGAGAAGGGTGAAGCTCACCACCTACATGCTCCGAGACTCATCCAAGAGGTGGTGGGATGTGATCTTTCAGGAGGGATTCCAGCAAAATATGTCTTGGGAGGAGTTTCAACATATCTTCTACGATTAAATCTATCCAGAGACCTTGAGGGCTGACTGAGCCTGGGAGTTCGTGAGCCTAGAGCAGGGTACTCTTTTCTGTGATGGAGTACTCCTCTCATTTCACAGAGTTGAAGCATTTCATGCCTATCCCAGCAGGTGATGAGTTGTTCTTGGCTAGAAAGTTTGAGGATGGTCTCAGGAAGGAGATCTATTCCTAGGTGAACATCATCAGGTTGACTTCGATATCTTCTATCATTAACCAGTCACTGATCACAGAGCGCAATCTGAGGGATTCTGGAGTAGTGAGCTAGGGTGGTTTGACATCCAGAGTTAGTATTACTCCTGCTGATAGAATAAAGTGTCCTAGGGAGCTTTCTCAAGTAGATCAGAGTAGGAAGGGTGCACCTTCTAGTAGACACATGGTGTGATACATGTGCGGGATGAGCTGGCATATGAGGCCACGTTGCCTGAGAGACCCGATGGAGTGCTGATCTTGCGTCAGGATGGACAATATCTAGCGTTTCTGTCAGTTTTTCCCTCTAATAGCCGGAGACCAGGGTTCTTATATGACTCCTCATTTGGGAGCATCACCACCAGTTGCTCACATATCTATGAACTGGAGTTATGCTGGCCATTCAGGACGAGGTGAAGGTCATGGACATGGTGGTCAATTGCCGGTCTATCAGCGACAGCAGGGCGGATCAGCTCAGAGCGTTCAGGCAGGGGCTCATGGCCATGGAGTAGGCCAGACTTTTGTAATGGATCAGAACCAACAGAAGCAGGATACAAGACCTTCCACCATTCGAGGTACAATCTTAGTTGCCTCAGTTTTATCTTATGCTCTTTTCGACAAGGGGGATTGCCATAACTTTATCTCTCTTGCTGTTGTGGAAAGCCATGGTCTCTTCATCTTTTCTTCTGCTAATATATTTACACTAGACACACCATTGGGGACTAGATCAGTTAGTGTACTTAAACACAGAGAGTTCCCTCTTGAGGTTGTAGGGTGTCACTTCTTATGGTACCCTTATATCCTAGAGATGACGAGCTATGATTTCATTCACAGAATGGACTGGTTAGTCCCTTTCTATGCAGTCGTCGATTGCTATCTCCATAGGGTGAGTTTCAGATCACCAGAGTGTGGATCGTTTCTTCATTGAGGTGAGGGGGATGTCTTGGCGAGTCTAGCAGGACCTGAGCATCATGGGATAGAAGGATTCATAACCCAGATTGCCAGTCTATATCTGGATGACCAGAGAACTTCACAGTTAGTCTTTCCTCCAGTGGTGGATCGTTTCAGGGACATATTTCTAGAGAAATTTTTATGTTTGCCTCTAGAGCGTGAGGTAGAATTTTATTTTGAGATTGTTTCAATAGAATCATCGGTGTCCATTCCTCATTATAGGATGGCTACACCTGAGTTTTAGGAGCTCAAAAAGCTGTTGGAGGTGTTGCATGCCAAGGGTTTCATCTAACCTAGTACATCGCCATGGGGTTCGCCTATCCTATTTAAGAAGAAGGAAGACGATACCCTTAGGCTTTGTGTGTATTATCGGAAGCTGAACCAATTGATAGTCAATAAATAATATCCATTGATGAGGATTGATGATCTCTTTGATCTGATTCGAGGAGCCCGGGTGTTCTCGAAGATCGACATGAGGTCCTGTTACCATCAATTGTGTGTTAGATCATCTGATATACCACTCACAACTTTTAAGAGTAGGTATGGTCTATACGAGTATATGGTTATGCCATTCGGTATCATGAATGTGGCTGCAGTTTTCATGGCACTGATGAAATGAGTGTTCCATCCATACTTGGATTCTGTCATGGTGGTATTCATGGACAAAATCCTCGTGTACTCTCACACTCGCCACAACTATGCTACCCATCCTGAGATCGTTCTAAGTACACCGTGGGAGAATCAGTTATATGCTAAGCTCTTGAAATCCCACATTTTGATGGATTTGATTCACTTCATTGGTAATGTTATCTCAGATATAGGAGTATCATTATACGGAGAGAAAGTGTGGGAATTAGTTTCCTGGGAGCAACTGAAGAATGTCTTTGAGGTACAGATTTTTCTTAGGCTGGCTAAATAGTAAAAATGCTTCGTACATGACTTTTCACACTTATCAACATCGCTGATAGGTCCGAATAAGAAGGATGCAAAGTAATTTTGGTTAGATTCTTGTGATTCAGCCTTTCAGGAGCTGAAGGGGAGGTTGGTGTCATAACCGATACAAGTCTTTACAGAGTCGGGAAAGAGCTATAATGTTTACTGCGATGCTTCAGGTATCGGGCTGGGAGCTGTGCTGATGCAGGGAGATGGAGTTGTTGCGTACGAGTCTTGGAAGTTGATTCCAGATGAGAGGAATTAACCAATTCATGATCTAGATTTGGTAGTTATTGTTCATGCCTGAGGCTCTTAGAGACATTATTTTATGGGAGAGCATTTTGTGGTTTCACTGACCACAAAAGTCTCAAGTACATATTCACTCAGCGTGATTTTAATTTGAGACAGCGCATGTGGGTCGAGTATCTTCAGTCCTTTGACTTTGAGCTTGCCTATACACTTGGGAAAGGCAATATAGTGGCTGACGCCTTCAGTAGGAGGACACAGATACAGGAAGTTCAGGAGGAAAGAAGTGAGTGGCAGCTTATGGATTTGTTCTCTGAGATACACTTGGAGGTGCATGAAATATAGGGGAAGATTTTTCAATCTTCTGTAGCTGTTACCTCTACTCTTCTCGATCAGGTACTGATGAGGAAGTTATCCGACTAAGAAGTTATAGTTCTGTGGGAGAGTGTGTTTAGAGAGGACCCTCTTCCTGGATAGAAAGTAGGCAAGGATGAGATCTTTCATTTCCAGGGATGCATATGGTGCTAGAAAACATACGCGAGGAGCTGATATGGGATTTTCATTATTTATTTTGGGCAGATCATCCTGGTGTCACCAAGATGTATCGTGATCTACACCACTAGTATTTATGGACAGGTATAAAGGAAGATGTTTCTAGTTTTTTCATAAGGTGTTCCCCTTGTGAGTAGGTGAAATAGGAGAATCAGCAACCAGAAGGTCTTTTGCAGTAGTTACCCATTCCGGATTCTAAGTGGAATGATGTCGCGTTGGACTTTTTGACCTGTTTGCTAAGGTCACCTTGAGGGAATGATGCTTTTTGGGTTGTCATCGATAGGATTATGAAGGTGGCTCACTTCTTTCCGGTCAAGGAGAGCTTCAGTGTTGATGAGATTGGATGATTTTAAAACCAATAGATTTTATGTCTACAAGTAGTTCCAAACTCCATTGTTACAAACATGGATGCACGTTTTACTTTTCGTGTCTGGAAGGGGCTTTAGAAGGCTCTGGGTACACAAGTACATTTGAGTATAGCATACCATACCTATAAAGATGGCCAGTCCGAGCGTACGATTCAGGTGCTTGAGGATACACTCTGAGATTGCATTCTAGACTTTGGAGGTTTCTGGGAGAAGCTTATACCTCTTGTGGAGTTTTCCTACAATAATATTATTCAAGCAACTTTTCAGATGTCACCTTATGAGGTATTGTACGTTAGGCCATGTCGATCACTCTTTTGTTGGGTGGAGGTACGAGAGGTAGCTTTTATGGGTCCTTGTCTTGTCCAGGAGACCACAGAACAGATAGAGTTGATTCAAAAGAGGATGGATACTACACAGTCTTGGCAGAAGTCTTATGCTGATCAGTGGAGACGACCTATGGAGCTCGAGGTCGGGGATTATGTTTTCCTACATGACACACTGAGGTTGGGGCATAAAAGGATTAAAAGACAGGGTAAGCTTTTACCAAGTTACATCGGGTAGTTTGATGTATTGGAGGGAGCTTGGATGATTTCATATCGGTTGTAGTTACCTCAGAGGTACTGGGCTATGCATTATGTGTTCCCTGTTTCTCAGCTCCGACATTACTTTTCAGACACATATCAAGTCTTTTAATCTGAGGAGCTTAAGGTGGAGGTGGTTCCATCATTTGAGGAGCATCCTATCCTGGTTGTCGATCACATTAAAAAGGTTCTCCATGGTCAATATGTTCGTCTGGTATTGGTTTTATGGCAGCACGGGTGGGTACAGGACGAGACTTGGGAGAGGGAGGTCGATGTACCAGCAGAGTGGATGGAGCTGTTCATGGTTTCTTCTTTTATTTCGTGCTATGAAATTTCGTGGAATAATTTATATAAGGGGAGAATTTTTTAAGAAATTTGATCTTCTTTTTAGGTGTATTTTTCATTTTCTGGTCATTTTTGGGTAAAAGTGGAAAATCTGGAAATTTTTGAAGTACACACCGTGTACTTTATAAGTACAATCTGTGTACTACGATGCCGCTGGAGGCCGTGGGCTGGCCGTGTAATTTCCACACACACGGCCAAGTATGGGTGATTTGGAGGAAGCCTAAATAGGAGTATATAAAGGGATAGTACACGTCGTGTACATCAAAAGTACACGTCTTGTATTTTATTTTTTTCATTAAACGCACTGGGGTTGTGTCTGAAAGACTGAAACCACTCTTTCTAGATTTTGTTCATACGAGAGCGTCAAGCCTACATAGATCTTCGATGAGGCCTTGATCCTCTGTCTATCCTCCATTTCGAACATCGTTGTGTGCATTGGAATCGTAGCGATAATCTCTTCCTTCTTCCAACGCATCGTTTTCCAATTCCTACTATTTTCCATGTTTTCTTGGGTTGAATTTTTTTTACTTTTTCATAGATCTATGATGATCTAAGGAGTTTCAAGCCCCTTGGTTCAAGTATATCGATCTCCTAATGTCAAGGTAGGTGGTTTGTGCCTTTCTGTTGATGATCCTTGAATATTATGTGCAAATTCCACCAATACCCTTGAATAGGGTATTGTGTGTTTACCGTTTCACCCATATTGTATTCCTACCATGCATGTATGCCTATATAGAGGATGTTTGACTATGAATATGGTTGAACTTCTATTCTATGGAGGTTCTACTCATGCATGTTCTATTTATTACCATTGGGACCTATTTTACCATGGATTTTTTTTCTATTTCCATGTCTGTTGTAGTAGGATAGAGAAATGCTTTCTGACATGCTTGATATGTTGTATAACTATTTAGCCATGTAGTTATGTATGTATAAATTGGTCATATTGTATTTATATGCTGTTATCCTATATATTCACTGATAACCAGGTGTAATAGACTATAAGGGGATATACCAAGTGAGCTTCCTCATAGAGTATTTGAGATTTAGGATATATGGGGATTGACTGAGTGAGAATCCTCAAAGAGCCTTGAATTACATTGGGCTACAAGAGGATAGACCATGAGAGCTTCCTCACAGATTCCTTGAATTCTTTAAACTATATAGGGATAGACAATGTGAGCATCCTCAGAGAGTCTCTATTTTTTTTTTTTGAATCACCCGATTACCGTAGGATCTAGGAGGGATTGACTTTGTGAGCTTCCTCAGAGAGTGTATGAACGACTTGGGCTATCATGGGAAGTGACTGAGTATTTTTACTCAGAGAGTCCTTGACCTTGGGGATATAATGGGAATTAAATATGCGAGCTTCATCAGGGAGTTCCTGACTTCCCTAGACTATCAGGGGAGTTGACTGCATGTGCTTCCTCTGAGAGTCTTTAGAATTCCATATGACCAAACTAGAGGGGTTAGGCTGAGTGCACTACCCAAATGGTTGTTGGTACTTGTTAGGTAGGACCAGAGGGTATGGATGTACCTACTTCCCAGAGTGTTACCTATTGTGTTTTTCTTCTTGGTAGCTGTTTATTGACTTTGTAACTGTGGATTGTTTATTGTTCAACATGATCCTGTTTACAGTTTTCTATACTTTTACCTGCCATATATTCACTGACTGTTAGGCATGGATCTTCGGGTGGATGCCTATTGGGATTTAGTATCACACCCTGTTTGGGTCATGCTTTTGGTCCCAAACAGACTATATTTTTGTAGTTATAGACAAGGGTAAGCGACCTTCGAATTCATGTACTTGACTTTCTGTGGAGCTGGAGAGAATAGAACCAAGCTTAGGCATGTGATACTGATGAGCTGTTTATCTTTCTTTTGTACTTGTTTTTAGTACTATTTGTATTTCCAGCATTGTGAATTGTTTGGTTACATTCCAAGACATATGTACCATGGATCATATATATATGTGCTCCTTATGCATATCATATTTATTCTTCCATTGTTCTCTTGTGTATTGATTGTTTACTTATTCCTCTATTGTTTATTGTTTTCTCTTCTGCTATGTACTCTGCCAATGGGGGCATAGTTTCCCCACTATCACACCCAAGGCCCTCGCTTCTAGTCAGAAGCCTCTGGCGTTCGGAGAAATGCACTTGAGGCCATGTGACCAACCGGGTGTGGGGCGCCACTAGGTGGCTTCTGGAACGGGGATGTTACAATTTTTTTATTATGAGAAATGATACAAATGGAATAATATAATGAATAAAGTATACAATAATTTTTAAAATCCTCAAAAGGATAAAAATTTTAATTATAAAACCTTATAGGTTATGAGATCAAAATAATCCAATAAAATTTTATTTAGGCATGTTTTTAGATCATTATACCACTTTTCATTTTAGTTTAACAGTTAGTATAGTCATTTTAAACAAAACTATTGTAATTAATGTTTAATGTTTTTACAATTAATAAAGGTAAAAAATATGTTGAACTCAGTATATAATATTAATTAGGATGATTCCAACTACGAAATTCATTTTCCCAAATTCCATTCATAGAAATAAGAAGTTTTAATTTAAAATTAATCTTGTAGATGCGATGATACTATTTTTTAGAATTTTTTTTAAGTGTATAATTCGTTTAATATTTACCTGAATCCAAGATAAAATATAATATTAATTAATAAAATTTTATTGAATATATAATATATAAACATAAATAAAATAATTCATAAAATTTGACTTGTTAATTTTTTAATATAAAATATGTTTCTTTATATAAAAATAGTTTTAAAAAAATAGATATCCTTTATATTTCAAATAAGTCTTATTTTAATTTATACTTATTTAATATCCAATGATTTAATTTTACATACAGGATTAATGAATACATGTTAATAATTTACTTAATATTATAGATAAATGATACTCAAATGGAATGAATATAGCTATCATTTAATGTTATAATATATTAATAGTATGCCATGATTAATTTCAATACAGTTTTGGATTCAATGAAAGATATTAAAGAATTTAAATTTATTTTAAGAAAAAAATTTAAATCCTTGGGGTGTTAAATTAATCACTATACTACCCACAATTACTCAACATTTACAATAGAGGTGGGCTCTCTAGGATCAATCCCTAAAAAAAATACAATAATTCCAATTGTTATATTTCCTCTTTACTAAAGTCTATGAACCAAACCCAAGTAGTTTCATAACAACTCCTCCTAGTTCAACCCTCTTATACAATTTATTAACAAACCATACCATGTCAATAAAATTAATCACCTAATATATCTCACCACAAGGTTGGAATTATCCAAAAAACCATAATACGATTCAATAATAACTATAATAAGGAACACCAATAGAGTTCTTGGTGGATGAGTGGGTACACATCCATTATATATACAACATCAATCATGGGGTATCCACCATAAAATAAAACCTAACAATCCATAATACAAAAATCTGTTTGACCATTTTTCACAAAAAATTGCCCCAGTATATATGAAATGAAATATATGAAAATATATAGAACTACATGGTTCTTTTATCATTACCATTATCTAGAAAGAACACTTCTACAAATACGGAAATCCTAAAGTATGTAGTTAGTATAAATCCCAGCAGAATTTCAAGAATGAATCTATAAAAAATCTAATACCATGAATTTTTTATCTATTTTTTAAAAACATATCTAATTTTTAAATAATATAAAAAGAAAATCATTTTGAAAAAAGACATTGGTTTTAATAAAATCCTTTCTTATTCACACAAATAATGACTATAAAAATTACATGTATGAAATAATGAGAGCATAAAAAACCATCCATGGATACACCATAAGATAAAATAGTGATAAACCATCCCAGAATTATATCATCTTGTTTGAAACCAAGAATAAATGAAAAATCATGATTTAGGCTAAAGACAATGGTATCGCGTACTTAGATATAAAAAGAAACTACAAGGACATGCATCATGTAAATCAAATCTATATCTAATCCCATCATTGTATATCAATATCAAAATCTATATTGGTATTAAAAAAAATTAAATGACATGTCAATTTACCAACCCATCCAATGTTCCCAATGATCTATGATTTCCAAAAAAACATTTGGAAAACATGCTCACAATTTATAAACCATTTTTAAACTAGAGAATTTCTTCTTGGTTTTTTATCTAAACCACATTTATAGAATATCAAAAATAATATCATGTTCACCAAACCATATTAAAATAAATTCCCCTTTAAAAAATAGCTCTCCTTAAAAAATCCTCTATGATATTTGATACATCCTTTTCTAAAATAAACCAATGTAATTGTATAAGAACATCATGAAATTCAAGGATTATAAACCTTTTATTGAGAAACCTAACTCATGAATGGATAGAAGAAACCTATAATTTACCTCACAAGGCTGAGGGTGAATGTGATCTTCAAAGGTATTAAAAGGCCATTTAAGATATTTCTTGGTAACTTGAAATTATATAGATAAATAATGAATAATATATATTTTAGATGGTTGATTCGGTATTTATTGGTTACCTATAATATAGAATGCCAAGAAATTGTCTCCAATCCCATAATGTAGAATGGCATGAAATAGGTTGGACTATGGAACAACACATGAGACATAAAAATAGCCTACCTAGCCAAACCACATCCATGGAATATGTTATAGAACAAATAGTAGATCATATAATCCTCATGATGGACTACAACACAGTTGACACTACCATGCCACAACAATTACTTTTCCAATGAAAAGGGAATTTCATAGCCTACCTCCACATCAGTGGGTTATTCAATTTGATAAAAGAGGAAAAATTAATCCCAAGGTTTTTATTCTGTAGCCATACTCTACACCGCATAGTACCCAATCACCTAACTCCACAGCTCTACTCAACATCAATACTAAGAAAAAACTATCAGTAACATAAAAACAAACTCCAAGTCCCCATTTCATGGCACTATAATCAATTCAACTACCATACTAAAAAAAACAATTATCTACCATACATATAAAATCCCCTATATAAATTTTGATAAACTCCACATTTTATCCAAAACTACTTGAACGTGTTGTACCAACTCAAAAATTAAAAGGAGAGGATACTAAAACCTTGAGGGTATCATAAATAGGCAATTGTTATTCTATAAACATAATTAAATATAACTAAGATGATTCTACATATTCCACTTTGATAATATGGATATAGAATATTTAGAGGGTTAAAAGAATAAAGAAATTAAAAAGGGTTTAGTGAAGATGATGCCCTCTTCTTTGAGAAACCTCATTTGGATCGCTTCATAGGAACCCGTAGGATGGACTTTTAGAAAGTTCAAAACCTATATAATGTGGTTTGGGAAGATTAAAATATTATACAGTAGGGTTGGTTGATATTCGTGACTAATAAATCTGTGATGAAGAGAGGATATGTGGTTCCCTTTTATAAGTGATGGGAGTGTTACACATCTAAATTTTATAAGGATTATGATAATCAAATTTCAATAAAATGTAAAATTGCTCCCATATTGAAATAATAAAAATTTAAGAATACATTAGGTAAAAATAAATTCAACCAATATGGTATATATGTGTTTTGTGTTATTTTAAACCTTATCTCTTTGGTTATCCACTCTTTCAACACTTCTATCACCATATCTTGGTAATAAAAAAAATTGTATTTAATGGTCAATAATGTATTCATATAAGTGAAAGTGCATAATACTTTGAAAATGGTTGATATTCCATTAAATTTCCATTGAACATGAGAAAATATAATATTTTTAGGATTTATAAAAAAACAAATAAAATATTATTTAATATAAAATATAGTTAAATTCATATTCAGTATAATTTACATTATTTGACATTAAAAACATAAATATTAGAAACAAGATATAATATGAATATTTAAAAATGAGAAAATATTCATTTTTAACCATAAAAATATTTCTATATATCATCTTTTTCAAACCACACCTCATTTGGTATTTTAAAACCATTTATTTTGATTTCTCAACCATGTGAAAAACTGTTCCATCACTACTACGTGAGAATTTTAAGTAATTCAACCACATCCTTTTTAAAAAAATCATAAAAATAATTTATTTATAATAAAAAATATTCAATTTTTAAAATTCATAAATACTTTTTATCCATAGTAAAACAAATTATAAATATTAAAAGAATTAGTGTGACATTTTGTAGTAATCCATTACCTAAAATAACATAAATTGATTTACTAAAAGAAAATGGACAAAAATTGTCATATTTTTTTAATATAACACGATTTCAGTCTAACTAAAATTATAAAAATAAATAATGGAATGATTATGAAGGATTTTAATACCATATCCCATTTTAATAACCTTGATTAACCCATTTTAACCTTTATAGAGTTGATAATCATTTATAATGGATATTGTTCATTATTAATAAAAATGAAATGAAACCTTAATATATATTTATATTATTATTATCCGAGATATGGAATCTATTTTTATGATTATATTTCTATAAGTATTAAAATTTATATTTAATATAATACTTCAATTAAAATAAACGTTTTTTATTAAAATTCATAAATTTAAGAATAAAAATTATTTTATATCAAATTTATTTGTGACATTAATTCGCATGGAATAAATTTTTTTCTAAATAATGAAATAATAATTGTTTCATTTTAAAACCAAATCAAACCCAAAAGTAAAATTATAAAAAATTATTAAAATAGATATTATAACACCCAAAGACCTTACAATAAATGATTTTTAGAATGATTTAAATTTTTCCCTATTTAAGCTTATTTTACATGAAAAATAATATTTATCTTGCTCTATTTATAACATATATGTCATATTTCATCACACAAATTACTAATTTTCCTCGGTGGCATGTGTAACGTGAATGGATACATTTTAAAGAAAAATTATATATTTTTAAAAATAATGCATTTAATATAATAAGATATAAGTGTTCCATTAAATAAGAAGTTCTGAAATGTATTAAATTCCCTATGAAAATATATGGTTTTATTCATTGCATAAAAATTAATTCAAATAAATATAATATCCAATTGAATATAAATGGGCATTTTTGTAGAAAACAATTTTTATGCACACAAAGCTATTTTATCTTATTAAATTAAATAAATTACAATTAATGATAGATTAAAAGTTAATATATATATACATATATATATATACAAATATATATAAATTATATTCAATAAAATAATTTTCATATTCATCCCATATATTTTATTGGCATAAGAAAAGAACAAACCTTATTTCGTGCATAAAAAACATATATTTTTATAAATGTATTTTTTCAACCTTTTAATGGTAATCCTTTATTATATAAAATTTATGGATATTTATTTTTTATATATATCAAAATAAACTTCATATATTAAATGTTAATAAAATAAATTGGAAATAGTGATTGTTTGGTATTATTCAAGGATATTTCATTTTTTGATGAATAGTGAAAACTACTGAATTGTAATTCAAAACTACATTTTCATATATTTTATTTATAAGGATAAATTATATGTTTTTAATGTGTCTAAAGATTAATTATATAAATTTTATATCCTTTTATAAAATTTAGTTCCTTTTAATCAACTTCACATGGAAGGTTTACATAAACACATAATAATATTTTGAATATTTTTTCTTTTAAACCCCACTTTGTTAACCTGTATATGTGATATATTTTTTATTAATTTATAAGACATTTAGGATTTTAATTAAAAATTGCATTCCATATTTAAAATAAAAATTATTTATAATTTTTAATATGTCCTATGAATTGTTTTACAAAAAAGAATAAGTAAATACGATTGAAATTTACAATTGAGATTAAGAGAAAAATTAGCTTAATATGGGACTAAACCTAAAAAATAAGGCCCAAAATGAAAATGAAACTTTTAGAAAATCCATTTTATGGAAATATTAATACTATATAATCCTTTTTATATTAATTTATCTATTTTTTCATCAAATGTGTCTGGGAAAATCTTTGGTGGAATTCCCTTTAAATTTTTTTTTCAAGAATGCAACTCCTCCTCCATAATAAAAATGAACATGACCTTCAAAATTCATCAATAATCTCAAGAATCATTTTATTGACCAGTATATTCCCAATTACATCAAAAAATACCTCGAATCATCCAATAATCCCCAAATTTGGAAGAAATCCATCCAAGGAATTCATTTGATGCAATCTAAAAGGAGTGACCCGAATAAGTGGGAACACCCTTCCTTGAGGTCAATTTCATTTTCCAATCTTTTTATTTTCCATATTTCATGATTATATAACAAAAAAATTTCATAATTTTACATATATGTTTTTATTAAAATTATTCTACCTATAATCACATAGAATTTAATGTTGTGGGAAAAACACAACATTTGTGTAGGACGAACAACCGGCTTACAGAATGAGGATTTTTCTTTTTTTCCTTTGCCTATATTAATAGTTTTATAATTTTTGAATGAAATAATATTTTTATTTTATATTTATTATATTTATAATTTATTTATTCTTCTACATTTTTTAAATTACACTTAACTTTATGCTTTCCATTTTGTGGACTGTTATTACATCGTTTGTGGTAGTGTGGACTACAACCTCCTCAAAGAAATTTGATACGTTCAAAAATTACATATAGTGTATCAATGATGATTTTAATTAAGAATATTTGAAATTAAATAAATCTATATTATATTCATTAAATAATTAACCACCCTGAAATTTAATATATCATTTTATTTATTACCCTTTTCAAACACTAGAAGGTGATAACGTCGGTTATGGACGTGTGGTAAACCAACTCCTCTACACGTTGTGATTTCTTTTACATATCTATAATTATATAAAAAAGTGTATATTGTAAAATAATATTTTAAATATGATATTATTACCATTGAGGAAATATATAATTTTACATAACTTCTTCCGATAATGATCATTGAAAAGTGGGAATGTTACTCACGCATACGTACGACCTACCTTCTCTATGATTGTAATGTTGGTTTATTTTTCATAAAAATATTTCATTATTGGTTATAAAAATATTTTTCTATAAATATGATAATTTTTTTACTATTATCATTTTTTATATGTTTATATAATGACCATATTAACCATAGTTGACCTACCAAAGACATTTATGATAACTGAACCAAATATGGTCAAAACACTGGATGTCAATAAAAATATTCTAGTAGTTATTTAAAAAAATATAAAGTGAAATAAAATTAATAATAAACATGAAAAGATTATAAAATATGGGAATAATTAATATATTTTTATTATTCAAAAATATAAACACACAAGTGTAAATTCAAACTCAAGGTAATGGATTTCGTCTCAATTTATATTCCATTGATACTTATTTTTGAGTATTCACCAATTCAATTTTATATAGTGTATATACTTCCCTTTTACATGATATATCATGAATATTCAATCATTCATGATATCTTTAATATCATTTAATGATATATCTTCATAGAGAGTATGATTCTAGAAGTTTTGTAGTTTTACAGAACATATTGAAATATTCAAGGATTATTTTCCAAAAGCATGTTTCAATTATATTTCAAATGTATTTATATTTATCAATGTCAAATACCATTGTTTTTAATTGTCTTCCACTAGTGAATTGTTGATAAAACTGTATATTTTATTCAAAATGTATATTTTATAAGGATCATTATTCATGAATTATACTTATTACATAGTATATGAGGAATGATTTCAAATATAATGACATAGCTAGGGATCTATTATAGAAATCCCCTTGATACATTGATATACTCATTAGATAATTATGTTGAATGATTTAGAGAAGTTTAAAATATCTTGTAAATAAATATTGATGGTAAAAGTACCATGTAATTAATAAACAATGATTCCAATAACAAATCATTTTTGTTGTTTAAAATCACTTATTTTTTATCCATGATATTTTTAATTGACATATATATGGATGCATTATATTCATAGTTAACTGTTAAAATGGAATGTGTTTCCATTTTATACCATTCTATAGTTATTGTTCATTTATTTTAAGGCCTTGTTTTATCAGTTATTTTACTTTCCCTGTTGATTTACTCTCATAAATTCATTTTTTATTCCACTTTACTTTTCCTTACTGATCATTTGTGATCACCCTAATTTTTTTCCATTCCATATGTTATGCAGAATAATTCTTTGAATAATCAATTAATGATTATTTTATTTAATTTTGTTATGTACGTGTTTTATTTACTATATCCCAATGTAATATCGATTTTAATTATGTAATAAGGGTTTCCAAAACTGCTAAACAGTTTGGCCCCATAAGATTCAAAGCATATATCGATGGTAATGTAAAAATTAGGGAACCATGTTTGGGCTTCTACATTCGGGGTGTTATAGTAATTATTATATCATGTTTACAAGAATCCATTGAAAAATATTTAGAAGACATATATTCTAGTGAATAACCCTAAGAAAAACATTGAGGATATTCATAGAAGAACATCCTAGAATTGTGGTAGGGTATAAATTATGTGGGTCTTCCTTGATATATATCCCAATCTAGATATTACAAAGGGATGTGGTTTTGCCATAGGTTTACCTAGGGGTAAAAACTCTGAAATAGTGTGTCAGTTTTGACTCGTTGTAACATAGCACATAAAAGATAGTCGTACTATGAACCTATTTTGACACTCCTAGTGTATACTCGTAGGATAATCCACATTTTCCTAAAAGACCATTTTGATTTATTTCATAGTAAAGATGTCCCCAATGAAACCATGTATATTATTATGATATTATTTATGCAAGAAATTATAATATTATGAATAGTGTTTCACTATTTTTTGTATTACATATTATGATTAAAAAATACGATCTAATCAATGTCTTGAAATAGTGTTTAGAAAAATGTATGGTATCAGTACTAGGGGAAATTTTGAAGATTTACTCAGTGATAAAACCGATATAGAATGTATTAGAACTAAAAAATTCATATAAATATTAGGGTATCTGAATAAGGTTATGAAACATAACATTGACGTGATTGACAAACCAATTCCATAATGAGATTCTCCAATTTTGGATCACTATATGGTACAGTGGTCCCCATCATTTAGTGGTATTAATGACTTAGTGGAATTAGATAAATGTATTAAGACTTTAGATAATATATTAATTGCATTATGATATTGTGAAAAAGAAAAATATTACTCTTTTAGTGAGTTGTCTAAATGGTAAAGTGGAACAAAAATTTTTCGATCATCTAGAAATCCAAGGTGGTAGAATAAATTGATGTCATGGAATGGAGAAATTTTAAGGACACACACGTCAAAAAATAATTCCCCCATGAGTTACAATTTAATATGAAGATAAAAGTCATTAATTAAAGTTAAAGTAGGAATAAAGTTTTTTGTTGTATGAATATATCATTATCATGTTAGCAAGATATAATAACGATTTTGTATCAAACAAAAAAAAATTGATTTTTTCATCGAAGGACTAAACCAAAATATATAATGGGAGACTGTGTCTAGAAACATTTCTTCATATATTGAAATAGTTTCATGTGATATCATGATTGAAAAATAATTCTATAATTCCAATGGATTAAAAGTTAATAACGAAAAGAAGATAATTGAAGAAAAAATAATATATAAAGGGAGGAAGGGAAGTGAGGATTTTTATACATGTGATAACTGTTGAATGAATCGCCATTGTAAATTCATTAATAGAATCACATATTGATATTTGTGTGGAAAAATGTTCCCCATGATAAATTATTCAAAGGGAAAAATAAAAAGGCTACTAATCAATGTTAAAAAATCAAGGATATGGTGCACCATGAAAACTAATTCCCTAATAATCAAAAGAATGTACCTCAGAAGAAGATAAGGGACCATGGTCAAGCATATGTTATGGACACAACTAAATTGGAATAGTTAATCAGCATCTATATCTGTATATATTAAATATTATTTTAAAGTATTTTACTGATGATGTTGTCATAATATGGTTTAAGAATTTTGTAATAATTGTAATAGTGTTCTACTTCATTATGTAATTGAGATAACTTGATGAATAGTATAATTAATAGTGAATCAATAGAAAGTTGATTTTATTAAAACAGATTGTTGAGGGAAAGAAACAGTTAATATGTTTTGAACATTAAGACGATGATGTTTTATAAATAAATGGTTGGTTTATATAATGTAAATCAGATAAGCACTGACTACATTGTAATTGAGTAATGATTTATTGAAAAAGTTATTTATGCCTTAATTTATGGATTTTACATTATTTTTGGATTTAAGGAATATACCCTATAAGAATTTTTTTCATAAGGAATACAAAAGTCTACAGATTTCTGGTTTGGATTTTTGGGAAATTAATGTTAATACCATGATCTAAGAGAATAAATGATGAGGGTGTTCCCATGTTTGGTATGTGATTATTTAAGAGATATATAATGTTGATTAAAGGCTAATGGTATGTTCAATTTTTTAAATTTAGTGACCTTTCCTCTAAAGTGTTTGATCTAAAATGTTTTAAAAAGTTGACCATATACAAGATAGTTTAATTAAAACATTCACTGTGGGTTAATAGCATTAATTATTAAGTAAGCATATGATGCATCATGTGTTATGAAATGATGTATAACTAGTTCAAAAAAAATACTAGAAGATTTGACTGTTTTTATAAAATAGAAATGTATATTTACTTATATTCTCATAGAGTGAAGGAATACCTCAAATATATAAAAAATGATATTGAAAAAAAATTATTTTCATATTATTGTCTATTTTTATGACATCAATGACCTTTTATTAACTGTTGTTTAATTCATTATGTTCAAATTTTAGCTATATATTTTCTCTAGCTCACTCCTTCAGAAATTTATTGTTATATTTTTCTTTCATATCCATGATTCCATTTCACTCCTTTGTTCACCAACATGGGAACCTAGTTATGTAACAAATGTAATTTCATTTATATATTATTAATATGTTTTATAATTAACCTTATTCATGATTTGGGGTTTCAATAATAGTTTATTATCAAATATTAGTCCTGGGACTATTGAGAACCTGTTTAAATAGTGAGGATGTAATTTTTTCATGTTTGGGAGAATGTAACACCCAATGAAATTTAAATATTTTCAATTATGAATAATTATAATTTGTTTTCATTGTTAATATTATGTTATAGGAAATTGATAGTTTATCTTGAACTACAAAAAACCCTGATTTTTTCTTTTGTTACATTAAAGACTAACAATACATGATGGCTTGCATAACACGTAATACCGAGTTTTACCGAACAATAATATATTATTAGAAATATAATTATTTAATACAATAACATATAACCACCAATAAGATAATATTTTATGAAAAATATTTAATAACATATGAAAATATATTTCTGAATTAATTTGATACAAATAAATTTTAAATCAATATAAGAACCAATTGAGTTTAAAGGGAATGTTTTTTATAGGAAAAGTTTTTTATTCCCAAAAAGGGATTTATTAGAAAAATTTAAAAAAATTAAAATTAGTGAGGGAAATTAATTTAATTTAAATATTATATATTCAATAATTTTATTTTTAAATTTATCCAATGGATTTCACAGGTATAAGATAAGAACAAACCCAATTTTATGCATACAAACCTATATTTTTATAAATGTCGTTTTACAGCCTTTTAATGGGAAAATTTTTTATGTTTCAATATTTTGATCTCATATATCCAAATAAACATCATATTTCAAAGAGTAACATTAAAATTATGTTAGGGTGATTTTTTGGTATTTTTCTGTGCAGTTTCATGTATTGATTAATACTGAAAAATATTAAATTTTAAATCAAAACTGATTTTCATATAATTTATTTATATGGTTAAATTATTTTTTCAATTGTTTTAAATATTAATTGGATCAATTTTATATTCTTTTGTCCGATTTATTTCAGTATAATCAATTTCACGTTGAAATTGGATATAAAACACAACTAATATTTGAACATTTTAACTTTCAAAACCCTATCTTTCATCTTTTCACAATGATTTATTTTAGACATTTTTCTGCCACATCCATGATTGGAAATTCAGAAAATTTATTCCATATTTAGAATAAGTATAATTTAAAATTTTTTCTAAGGTAAATGTTTTTTTAATTATAATATTATTGAAAGTTATTAAAATTTACAAGAATTATGAAAAGAAAAATTAGTTTAACAAGGGACTAAATGTATTAAATATACCTAAGAAACCCTCAAACCCCAAACCGACCCATTACATCACATACCCTATGGGAATTATGGATCACCATGGGTAGGAAAAAACCCCACAAGTTTGAAAAAAGCACAATGGGTTGTGAAAAACACCCGAGCATCAATCAATTATGGCGAGGGATCAATTTTTACCAACCTGAATATCCACATGGAATAAATTTATATATATTTATATATAATAAAGATATGTTGGAATACTAATGACTATATATTCCATAAAATTAAGAAAGACAACAGAAAAAACAATAAATTAGTCAAACCCCCAAAGGAAAAGTCCAACTACAAAGGACTAAAGCCAATATTACAACAAGTGAGGGCATGGATGAATTCTCACCCTTTCACCACCTGTTACTCAACTCAAATAACACTAATACTCACCACCTCACTACTCACTGAATTGATAAAACCTCATAAACCAATCAATAACCACCTATATAGGATTCCTCCCTCAAGGAGTCTAAATCCATGGATATCTCATTTCATTCAAAATAAACTCTAAAAGAGGCTTAATTAAACAAGAATGTTTCAAGTGAATTACCTTTATCCATTGGTTTGTGTAACATTGAGACAAAAACATTGTGATTCCACTCTTCACACTAGGATCCCAGAATTGCCAAATCATGTTATAATACATTTTCATAGTTCCTAAATGAATGGTCTGTAAAGAGTTGTGACTATCAAGCATGACTAAACGTATTTCAAATGTTATAATGAAAAACTTATTCTAAATTGAATCATACCATCTGTAGAAATAGAAAATCCAGAAATAGTGTCCCCACCATAATGCCTTTCTTGATTCTTTTGAAATTCATCATTCTAACACTAACTCGGGAAAAAAGACTCTTTAAGAGATGAAGATAACTGAACCCTGGTCAAAACCATGACTTAAACATCCTCCTAAACATCCAATGGAAATCAATTGAAAATCCACATAAGGTTATACTCATCCATTAATTCTAGAATATCCTAGGAATGTAAATTGTTTCTAATAGTGTCTTCCATAATAGTTCCATTTCTATGGATGTAGGTGATATCAATGTCAAATATAAAAAGGTATTTTACCTATCGTGTCTGTCTAAGATTCATGTCATTATGATAAATGATATTGATTATACTTTTATTATTATAGAAGACTTAACCTTTACCCAAAAATATAGTGTCAAAAAATTTAAACACGTGCATGATTGTGGTGACCTCTAAAGCATGATTGGTTTAATTATTTTCATGTTGTTGGAGTTGATGAGAACTGTAAGCTTCCAGATGGTCATCCAACGTAATTAGGCATCCCAAACATTCACACTATGAATCAAAAAAGACCTTGTATCAATTACCAATATCTAGTAAGATCAAAATAGTAGATGATGTCAGATGTAATTTGAATTCATCAAAATTGGATTGACACATTTCACCCCATGTGAATTTCACCACATTCTTAGTAACATTAGTCAAAGGTGACATCATCTTATAGAAATTATTATCAAACAATCGGTAGTATCTATAAAGTGAAAATATTGTATGTATCTAAAATAATTTTTTTTCTTCTTTCCTAGAAAAAACAACTTTCACCTTCTCTGGATAAACTGATAAGTCATGTTAAAAAATATTGTCACCTAAGAACATCACTTGTTGTATCCAAAAATACACTTCAATAGAATTCCATACAAATGGATATTTCTCAGTATTTTCATATCCAGACATTGTGAGTGATTATGTTCAAGTCATATTTCTAAAAAATAAAAATATCATTGATGAATACTACCAAAAATGTGTTGAGGTATTGATGTAATATTCAATTAATAAAATCCAAAAAAACTACATGAGGGCTAGTCATACCAAAAGGAATCATAAGATATTCATAGTGGCTATACGTACTCTATAAATCTATTTTCAGTATATTAGACTATAGAACGTCTATATTATGATAACCCGACTAAAAATCACTCCTTGAGACCCACTTCACACCCTTTAACTGATCAAACAGTTCAACCACCCAAAGATAGGATATTTGTTCTTAACCGTTACATGGTTTAACTTTCTATTATACACACATAAAAATAGTGAACCATCTGATTTTATAGATAAGGGCACAGGGGCTTCCCAAGGAGAAATAATAGGGATAAGAAAACCCATTTATAATAGGTCATCTAATTGAACCATGAGCTCTTGAAGCTCTGTTGGTGTAATTTGATAAGAAAATATAGATATCGGTTGTATACCTAGGACTCAGCCAATCATAAAACCTACCGCTCTCTATGGAGGAAGACTATGAGAATATTTTTTGAAAATATTATAAATTCCCTAAATGATGATTAGAAGTTCAACAACTGGAGTGTTGTCATTGGGATCAAACCCAACAATAGATTGCAAACTAATATGCTTTGGGCATGAAAGTATTGCATGGCCAAACAATGGGACACAATCCCTGAAAAAAAAACTATATCACTAATTAATAATAAAAAACAATACATGATGATGATAAAAATCAACATCAACTCAATGAGAGACAAGAAAATCCATACTGATAATAGTGAAAAATAGAGATCGATCAAGAATGAGAAAATTTCGAACTTTCTCCATATTTGAAATTATTAACAAACAAATTAGGAAACAGAAACCCCTCCTATTTTCGCTTACCTAGAGGTTTGGCTAACTCCATTTTAATGGAAATATGATACGTTGAATTTTATGAATATAAAATTTACGTGATGTTGTAAAAGAGTGGAGGGAACTAGTATCGAATAAAAAATTTCCATGGAATAAGAAATAAGGATAGAACCTAGCAATTTTTTCTGGACCTGCATCATCTTTTTTTAATAGATCATCCACTACATGTAATTACTTTTCTCACAAGCCCTATGGTAGGATTCCTATTTTATTTGAGGCTTCTAACCACACCAAAATTTCCATTTGAGCTGATGAACCTTGATCATAACGAGGAATGGTCATAGCTGAAAAGAAGTGTTGTAAGTGACCAATTCGTCTACATCTATTGCTTATATTTAATGTCATAGGACATGAATTTCAGGCATATCCCCCTGGACACAAAGATAGAATGTTATAGGAATATTTCGAGCAACAACAGATTATGTAGAGGAGGCTCATTGTTGAGGCCCACCTCCACCACTTCAGGGATGATCTTTCCAATTCCTATTCTCAACACGCATTCCACAAAAGTTGTCACCAGATAGAATAGAAGAGGTGGTAAAGAAAAACATTCCCAATATATTTATATATTATTTCATAGCACTGTAAACAATATCCGCATAGGTATAAAGATTCAACATAAACACCTATGATATGATATCTGATTGTAAACCCCAATGGTACATTTGTGCCTTTAGATGGTCATTCTTCACCACATCAGGATCAATACAGACATGCTCAAACAATCAAATATAGTATTCCGACACTGAATGATCTCCTTTTTATAATGAAAGGCTCTCCAAATACTTTTCCGGCATCAGGGACCCTAGGAAAAATTTCTAGAAGAATCGGGATTTTGGAACCCAACCAATCAAAATCCACATGTATTCCTTCCTAGAGCATGGAATTCCACTATCGCTTACTGTACCCCTCATATTTGAATGGTTCATGCTTTACCTTGATATTATCAATTGTCTATAGAACTTTATAGTTTTGATTTATCATATCCAGTCAGTCCTCCACCTCTTGAGATTCAGTCATTCCTATAAAGGATAGTGGCATATCACCCAAGAATTAATGGGGCCGATCTCTCTACCCACCAGATCCTCGTTGTACCTCAACAACTATATTGTGAAATCATTGTATATTTGTACCAAAAAACCAGGATTATGATGTGATATTCTTGATGATATTCTTATATATAGGTGTATTCCCTTGATGAGCATTAACTGAACCCTCTAGAAGAACTCATGGATGAAATGTAAATGGAATACTGCTGCACATTGAAACATAAGAATGACCAGAAAAAAATTCAATTCAAAACCGAAAACCTTTAAGTAGAAAATAATATTTAAATCAAAACCCAACACTATAAATACACATAAGAACATCCCAGGGAAACAAGATTCTTGTTACGACAAGAGCTTTCCAGGTACTTATCGCAACATACCTCCCAAGTCTGAAAAATCCTATCACTGGTCTAACATAAATCCCAAGACAATGAATCTAGAGGAAAACCTCCTCTCATACCGAATTACAATGAACTGAACCAAGTTACCCTCAAACAAAAAACTTGACCCATTCTTTAAAACAACTAATGAGTGATCTCTATCCCCATGAGTTGTTGATAAACACCCGAGAATCAAAAAATCACGAAGAAGGAATGATTTAGTCAAACATGAACGACCACATGGAATATATATATATATATATAGAAACACCTAAATACCAATTAATATATATTATATAATAGTGATAATGAAAGCATAAATAAACAACTATAATGTAGTAAAAAATCAAAAGGACATATCCAAGTGTAAATTACTAAATCTAATTGCTATTCCTAGTGATGTTGTTGACAAAATCCCACCACCCCACCCCTATGACCCAACTCACCGGACATGAAACATCAACACCCCACTCCAGCGCCATGCCTTTACCTACATCGGAATACCTAAAAAGGAAAGAACGCCATAAAAGAGGTGCGTAGGGTGTAAGATAAAATGATCAGTAGGATCCCACCCAGGTGTTCCATGTTATGTCTATGTATAACAATTCTTCTATGATTATTTTAAACAAAACAATGCATTATTAGTAGTAAAGTGGTTCCAAAAAAATTATGGTAAACGTTTTTCCTTTTTCACAATAATAATCCAAAGTCTGTAAATAATTCATATGAAGGTCAAATATAAAATCCAAGCATACTAAATTGAAACTACATCACATGCAATAGTATTGATAATAACTATATGTAAGAATAAAATAATACTCATATAACAATATATCAAATGCAAAATCCAGTTCCGAGAACACATTCCTTGAAAGTAGAGGAATACACTAGGAGTAATCCTATAGATAATGTCAGTATATATCCTCTAGAACCACATGGCTAGGTAACAGAGGAAATCCCCATGAGAAAACCACATGATGATCAAAAATCAAGGGCGATGGCCTCAAGAAAAAACTTTTACCTAAGTACCCATGGTGACCTATGTTCTCATTTTAACAAATTAATTTCATTGCTTCAAAAGAACCCCTTTCCTTTTAAATTATTAGAATCCTAGGAAACCACATTTTTCTTCAAAACCCCACTTTCAACACAATCAAATAGTTAGTCCAGTTTGGTAAATAAATTTATAAATTAATAGAAATATAGCTAATTATCATAGTGTTGAGATGGAACCACCAACCTCAAAGCATGGGATACACACACCTACAATGATATCCACTAACAAACAATCCCAACAACACCAACAGGTACCCTCAAGAACAAAATCCATTTGTACCATGACCAACCGGGAATGGCCTCTGAAATGAGATTGCACAATGGATCAAGAGATTCACAATAATCAAAATGGATATCAAGTGTTGATCAAATCAATCTAGAAGGGGATAAGAGTCTCAAAATCACATAAGAAACCTTGAGGATTATGATATACAAAGATCTAGAGAATGATCTGAACCAAAACATCTTTATGTTTGTTTTTAAAAATGTATGTGGGCCATTTTAAAATGTGTAACATAGTTACACACCGTTAAATTCACTATGTACAAATATTCCAAAACATCTATCACATCTAAATAAAAATACTTTATTTAATTTGAAAACATTATTCTGGATGTGTACAATTTCGCAGTGTGAATCGCCTTTTCTTAGATTGTACCCATTAACAGTTACATTCCATGTAACCTAGTGGCATGGCGTAAAAGCCTTCAGCATCCTACAAAAAAAGCTGGTTAAAGTTTAAAGTCCAATAAATCTTGGACATCACCATTATACATATCCTACCAATATAAAAATAGGGGAATACCACGATAAGTTTAACAATGTACCTAATAGAATAGTAAAGTGATGTTACAGTAAACATTTCAATGAAGGACAAAAATAACCTAGAAACATGTCCAAAATCCATTTTCTGGAAATATTTCAACCCTCTTCTCCCAGGGATCAAAATTTGACTATTATTAGACCCACATTTCAAGGGATCAAAGTGGGTTAAACATTATATTCACAAAATTAATGTAATTCCACTCCTCCACCACCATAACAAGGAACTCACCCCTTATATTTCCTCACACCTCCCAAGACACTTTGGATAGACCATGATCTAAATAGATATCTTTTAAACATTCCTAAATTAAACTTATAATCATCATTTTTGTAATAATGTATCCAAATAATCCATTTGGTGGAAAGAAAAATGAGTTACTCGAATCAGTGGTAACATACATCCTTGATCTAGTTAGTTTTATTTCTTTCTCAACTCATTAAAGTATCCTTATTACATTATTAAATAACAACAATAGTGTCCTCAATATAAGAGGATGTTCTTATAATGTTTTCAACTAAAATCACACAGACATCCAAGTGATGGGTAACAAACTTAGAATACTGACACCTCAAAGAGAAGTGATATGTTCAAACAATAAATGGAATATATTAAGGATGGATTTAATAAAAAAATCTGAAAAAAATCTCATATAAAAGATATTAATTAAATATTTAACCTTCTGTAAATATAATATTTCATTTTTTATACCCTTTAAAATCACTGATGATTGACAATGTCGGTCATGGATTTGTGGACTACCCTCTCTAAAACAGAATGTGATTCTTTTACATCACTATTATTCTATATATAATTATACATGATTAAATAACATTTTATTTATTTTATAATGATATTTATGGAATGATAAAATGTTACATACCTTCTTTCAATATTGATCACTGTAAAATTAGAATGTTACTCATTGGTACACACAACCTACCGTCTCCATGATTGTAACATTAGTTCATGTTTGAAAAATATATTTCATGATTGGATTTAAAAATATAATTTATGAATAAATATGATAATAATCTAATGATAATAATTTCTTGATATTTTTATTTAATGTCCCCAATGAACACATTTGGTCTTCTAAATCATTTTTGACAACTAAACCAAATATTTTCAAAACACCTTATGGGGAATTAATTTGTTAAAAAAAATTTTAAAAAAAATTAATAAGTTAAATAAAAGTAACTAAAAACATGAAAATGGATCTAATGAAATTAAATAACGAAAAATCTTTGTTATTCAAGAATATAAATACATTTGTGACATGTCGGACTCACGCCAACGTATTCATCTTGATATATAATCTATTGAGAGTTATTTTTTATTATGAACCAATTCAACTTTATAAGTTGTATATAATTCCATTTTACATGTTATATAATTAGTATTGTTATTTTAATGATAGTATAATTTATATTTAATAATATTTATTGATGGGGATTGTGATTCAAATGTTTTATAGTGTTATGGGAATCAATGGAATGTTTAAATATTATTTTCATCAAAAATATTTCAATTAATGTAAATTTGTATTTCCATTACTCAATATCAAAAACCCTAGTTGTTACTTATCATCCATTGGGTAATTTTTCATAATTTTGTTTCTTTTATTCAATATAGATATTTGATAAGGCACATTGTTCATAAATGAAATATATTACTCAATATATTTGGAATTATTTGATCACATATGACATGGGTGGGGCCAAGTTATTGATAGACCCTCGATGCATCGGTAGTCTCCTGAGATGATTCCGTTTTCCAAATAAGAATTCATTAACCAAACTTTTGAATAAATCTTCAGGGTAAAGGTACCATATACTTAGTAATTGTGGAGTCCAATAATTATGAATTTCAATCATTTACTCAGTTAATATTTACCCATGATATTTTAGGTTGAAATATCTATAGATGCATTATATTCCCATATAATAGATTAAATAGAATATGTTTTAGTATTTTACATTTAAAAATTAATTTTTTCTTTATCTAGTTATTGGAATTACATATATTATCAGTTATATACTATACCATTTTAATTTACTCTAATAAATTAATTATTTCTTACTCATAATATTCCATTAAAAATCATTTCATATCACCCATATTTTGTTTTATATACCATGGTTGTAGGGTTGAAATATTTGAATAATCCTTCAAGGATCACTTATATTTCATTTTATTATGTTTCTTATTTCATTTCAAATTTCCTAATTAAATATGGGTATCATGTAAGTAATATATATTTCAAAAAATACTAAACTGTTCAATCCCTTTGGATTAAAATCCTATATTTATTCCTATGTAATAATATATGAAACTTGCTCTGAGATTCCTATATCACCTCTCTATAAAAGTACCGAAAATAGTTTTTATTTTATCTAAAACATTCCACAAACTTATAAAATGTCAAAAAATGAGTCCAAAATTTACATTATGTTTTTAAATGAATAACTTTAATTAATAAATAAAAAATTTCTCTATAAAAGTTTTTTATTTATATTTAATTTAATACTAGTTTTAGAATAATTTCATTAAAAATATATTATTTGGGAAATCATCAATTTTCACTACTCATCCATAAATCAACTATTTTTGAAAAAAATATAAAATATCATCCATATGATAATATTTTTTAAAACAATATAATATGTTAATTTACTCAAAAAAAATTAATCTAATACATTTATCTTTGAATTGACATATTTAAAATATAAGGAAACCTACTTTTATTGAAAAATTACCCCATTAATCATTAAATTATCTGAACAATATATCCCATAATTTTTATCCTTAAAATTTGAATAGTTATTTAAGTGAAAATAATAAATATAGTTGAATAATTAAACATTTTAAATATATATTTCATTTAGAAATTTCTCATATTAATAAAATTGTGACTAGTGGTTGGGTTATAAGATTAATATTTAAAAATTAATATTTTATTGGAACATTGTGGTTCACTGAAGAATTGTTTTTTGTGTAATATACAATATCAAAAATATAATTTATTTTAATGAAAAAAACATTCTAAAATCTGAGGATATTACATTCATTCCCATTGATGAAATCTCAGTCCAACAATTTTATCTTATTTATGATAAAGTTTGTTTAAAATTATTGTTGAACCAATTATATGGTTTGGATTTTAAAATTGTTCAATATAAATAATAAATTTTTAATCAACATCAATTTCATTTCATTTTTAAAATGAAATTAATTGCTATCTTAGTATTAAGAAACATATCATTTCCATAATATTTCTTGACATATCTATTTACTACTATGAGACTTGAACTAGTTAATGAGTTTCACAAAGTGTAACTTCATATAAAAGAATATTTTTCCATATCAAAAAATATAAATAAATTTATATTCACTTAAATTAAATCATTATTTTACTATAGATATATATAATTTGTTTGAATAAAGTATATTTCGGTGGACACTGTCATACATTGGATATGTTTCAAACAATTTTTATCCTCAGTGTCTTGTCATAAGATTGATGACTACAATGAAATTATCATGTCTAAAGAACTAAAATAATCTTTTAATGGATGAAAAAAACCAAAAAAGTGTATAACAACTTACCAAAACTAAAATTGATATCTCATGTTAATATAATATATCATTGGAATAAACTATAATACATCATTCTCTATAACCTCAACAATAACACCCTTATCTCAACATAAGTTATCCCATATATAAATAACCTCAATTATCTTACAAAAATTTCTTCTCAAACATAAAAACACAAAATTTGAAATATCTTATCACATGTTCTACCAAGATCAACATATCATTTATCATTAATAACCATTAATCACTAACAAAGTCACATGAAAATAATGTATGTACCCTAATAATATATATTTCATAACTTACAAATATATTCCAATAATAATATGAATAACCATAAGAAAATAAGAACAAAATTATGACTAATAAATTTAATTCAATTATTTGTTCCAAAAATTAAATTACATCATAAAAAAATATTTTTGTTACATCAATCATATAATGTTCCCAACACAGTAAAATCATTTAAAAATTATATTCTATCATATAATCACCAAATCAATTTTAAATAAAATCATTATCTTAAACTATATTCCAAAAATATATTTAGCCCTTTATTTTTGTAGACATTAATTTCCTCTATAATAACCAAAATATTAAGCTTAATTGTTTTTTTAAACATTTGTCCAATATATATTTATTCTATAATAACTTTACAGTAATCCACTTTTTAATCCTACATGTTATATATATCTCAATGATATATAAACAATCCAATACACGTTTCCAAAAATTTTATTACTCACAATAAAATCCCATAACAAAAAACCTAATGTTGATATCTATGCCTTTATACTTGTCATTATATGTAAAATTATCAACCCTTGATTGTTTCATTTACTTATAAAATATCATTATTTGATAACTTCATAACACTTAATGTTATCAAAACCCTACTTGGATTCCAACTTCATTATCATGATATGTTTACCCCTATATTTGGTGCCAAGAACATTTCGTTTTCGTATTTTCTTTGATAAAAAATGAAAATACCAAAATTTAATCATCTATGATTACAATATTAATAGACAACATTGAGTCCCTAACATACCCAAATCCTTTTTGGTTTCTATTTTAGGAGAATTAAGAAAAACCAATTATGTAACGAAAACACATTTCTTTCTACAAAAAATTTAATTTTATCGATTATATTTAGAATATATTTTTCTATAATAATACATAAATATCACTATAAAAATTATACACACATGATATCATTCTAGAAAAATAACGAAAATATTATTCTTGAAAACTTGAGAAAATAGAAACAGAAGAAAAGGTGATCATAGATGATAAGTAAAGGTAAAATGAGAGATATAAATGTATAATCATAATTAATCATAAGAAAAGAATAAATTTAACACCCTAATATTTTAAATATATTTTACTTTTAGAAAAATTATCTTATTTGATAGCTTTATCTACACACGTCTACAAGTCTAAATGAACCATGAATTAGTAAACATTCACTATCAGGTCTTTAGATTAATGAGTATTAAAATGATTATAATAATTAATAAATATATTTATCCTATCAATACTAAATAAAAACTTTATATTAATTCTATAGAATTTATGGACATTTTTAATGAAATCGTTTAATGAATCAAAAAAACATTTTCTTAAAAAATAGTTTATATTTTTTTAAGATGAAATATTTTAATAAATTTATTATAATTAAACTTTTTTTTTAAATGGTTATTATTTTTGAAATAATAGCATTAAAATTTTATTTATATGGGTTTTTTATATTTCTAAAATGATATATTATTCATTTAAAAGTGAATAAATACTGATTTTACAGAAAACATCATTTTTGATTCAAGTATTTACAATGTGCGGATTGGTTTTTAATTGAAAAAACAATTAAATTAGTTACATTAGATTAATAATAATACAACTAATTTAATTTAAATCAAACATTATTATTTATTTTATAATAAAAGAATTTCTATATAGATTTTTTATTAAAATTGTTCTTCATCGAATATTTCTAATTTATATTAAATTTTATTTTTTTCATTTATAAGGATTTAATTTGATAAAATGTATTTAATATTGTTAAATTCAAGGATATGTATTCTATAATAATTTCATCATTATTTTTGGTCGTTATTTATATTAACAAATATAGAAATTCATTAATACAATAACGGTTAAAATGAGTTAATTATGGGTTAAATTAAAGAGATAATGGTAAAAATGGAAAAATACTTTTGTAAAATCTATTGTATGAATATATTTAGTTTTGATATAGTATTATATTACTACTTAGAATAATTAGAATACATTTTTATTGTTTTTTAAATTTTAAAATTATAATCTTTATAAAAGTTCCTTGTATGACCGCCCACTCTATTATAAAAGGATACCACATATCTTCTCTTGTTCACACATCCCAAACATAAAAATCATAAAATACCTTCATATATCTCCTTATAAAATCCATTAAAAAGATCTAGAGGCCCAATTTGGATCATAATACCAACAATTGAAGGCTTTATCCCAAATCCAAATGAGGTTTTCCAAAAATGAGGTATATCTCTCAACCTAGTGTTTCATTTAATATTTCCTATTAAAAATTAAATTATGTTCAAACCATGATGATATAAAAATATGTATACAACATATATATATATTTTATATTTTCTTATATTGGAACATTTTTTAGACTTATTATCTTTCAAATGAATAATGCATATATCACTAGTGCATATGTGTTGATTACCATCTACACACAACGATAAGAATGATTTCCATCACAATATTTAATTATTATTTATTATGAAAATATTAATTTATTTATATGAAATTTATTAAATAATTATTCTTTTCTATATATATATGATCTTTTCTTCCTTTATAACTACCAATTTATAATGATATGATAACCTCGCATGTGCATATATTTGGATGACAACATCCATGAAGCGATGCGATTAGTTTTTCATTTTATATATATATGGATGGTAATAAGGAAAACATAAATGAATTTTTGTTATATAAATATTATAATAATTATTAATAATATTTTAATTATTATTTAACATTCTTTTTCCATATATCAAAAAGTGGAAACATCACTCGTGTGTACATACAGATTGCCATCTACATAAAGTAATGTAATTAATTTTTCATCACCATGTTATATAAATAGTTATAAATATTAATATAATGCTTAAATAATAAACTCAGTAAGTGATTCAATTTTTTAATATTATACAACAATAATTATTTTACACGTACCATAACTATCGAATCGAAACTTACATAAAAAGAAATAGTTATCACCAAAAACAATGACTGTAGTAAATCATTTATAATAAAATAAATATAATATATTATGAAGAAATAATATATGGTTTGATATATACACGAATATAAATAAATAAAAATTTATTATAGTGGAGTTTTGAGCTCATATAATGTAGGATGAGACTTGAGTTAAGGGGTTTATGTTACATTCTAATGTCTTTTTAGGATTGTGTGCAAAAAATTTCAATTTACAGAAATTATATTTATTTTATCATTAAAACCACATATAGTTTCTTATTATCTGGTCATTCATATAATTTTCAAGTAATAGTACCATTTTATCTCTGTGATACTTAATATTAATAGGAATTTTTGTTTAATAAAACAGATTAAATTTCATTATTTGTTGAGAATATTTTTCATCAGTATCATTATTATTTTTAAAATGTTTTGAAAATTGTTTTTACTATTATATAATTATTGATTAAATTCATTTTATATCATTATTTAATATATATATAAATTTTAATAGTGAATCCAATTATAATTTTTGGAATGATGAACTATTTACTAAATGTGTAAATAAAGTCTTTGTTTTTATGTATACTGATGAAATTCTATTGTTAACTATAATGACTAGCCTTTAATTTGAAGCATCATTTTCCAGACTCCATGTTTCTTTTCAAATAAAATTTTCTTATAGATATTTTTTTAATTTCTTATTCATAATATGTTCTTTAAAATGAAAATGGTATTTTACTCAAAAAATATTTTAGCGATATTCTAAAATAATTTTTCATATATAATAACATCCTAAGATGTTAATTATGATTCAAAGGGAAAATGATCCATTGATACAATCAAATTAATTTCTCTATATGGATTATAATGAGGAATATTTATATATTATTCAACCAAAATCAAATGTTTTCTATGGGTTTACTATGTTAAAGTGAGATCATTCTAAAAAAATACTTTTCGAGGGGTTTTATTACGATTAAATGATGAATTTTTTTTGTGATCAGATTCAAATTTTTAGTTTCAATGTTATGTTGTGGTTGTTCAATTATATACATCCAATAAATTTTTTAAATAGCGATAATTCATGAGATAACCGTGTTATGCCTCAACCAAATTTCATATTTATAATATTACGCTTGTACTTAGATTCATGTCCAAAGGATTATGTGTGGACCTATTTTCATGTCCAAATGTTGTTTGTGGACATATTTTTTGGTCCATAAGATTATGAGAGAACACGATTTCAATTACATAACATAATGAGTAAACCATTTACTTTGCATACATGTTCACACTGTTCTAATAATTTATTTTTTCAATACTATTTTGTTTATGATAATTTTTCATGCATCGTGTCTGATTTCTAATCATTTATCACATTTATGTGTTTTTATTTTATTACAAAAAGAATTATTTCATGGATCTTGATTAAGGATATTTAATGTTTTGGAATGACTTTACTATGTTATAATCATGTTCTTATAACCTTTTTATCATATATGATCATTGACTAATATCTCCAATGATTACCCTTACTAAGCACATGAGATCATCTTTTCTTTCGTTTCAATTTTTCTTATGTGATTAAGAAATGATTTGAGTGGGGAATGTATAAGAAAATTTCAATGATTAAAGAACATTTAAATAAATTTTTGGATCATTTATTATATAATATGATTTTGTTTCTATCCTCTAAGTATACTAAAGTGTTATGGTCTACAGACATGTGTTATTTTAAAATATATTTAATATTCAAATCCAATGATATTATATTTATCTTCATTATGCTTCGGTGGACTATATTGGTATAAAATTAGAAAATATATACGTTTTAGGATCATGATTAGATAAATATAATGAAAAAACTAATGGACACGACTATTTATAGGATAAGTCATAATGTTTTTTTAGTAATGAATGTGTGTTTTCCTACAAAATACCTCTATGTATATATATATCATAGTGTATGAGGTTGTATAATAGATAAAAATTGGGGTTTCTTATATGAAATAGTCAAATTTGGTATTAATTTGATCATCATCTGTGCACAACAACTGGACCTAATCCAGAAAAACTGGGTAGACACTCTCTAGGGATACGCTTCAGTTAATTCATAATTTAGTTTATGAACCATTGTGAAGGATTTGAATTGATATTTTCTATGTATCGTCATGGATAAATCCAAGGTTCCATTAGTATATAATAAGGTTTCATAATTTAGGAAATTTCAGGAATTATTTTCATTAATAATTTATTTTTCCCCTTATTTATTAAATCTTGATGTTTAGACTACTTTTTTGGTTTTATATAGTATCTATAACTAGGAGTAATCATGAGTGTAACACCCCTTCACTAGTAACCAAGAGATGATGTCTACTTTATGGTATTGTAATAAGATACAACAGGACACATCTGTAAGGATTTACTTGTTTAGATGTGTTGATGAATAGAATAGATACATGATATTCATTTAAGAATGAAAATTAAATATAAAACATAGTAAATGTAAATTAAATAAAACATAGTTTAGTTTTGTTGAAGAAATATAATCAATATAGAATTTATATCACTTAATATACATCCCATTTAATCAATAGATTAATCCTGAAATTTACCTGTTGATTATTTCAATGAAATAATCTCTTAAAAATAATAAATGAATTCTCAATTAAGTAAATGAATAATGTTGTATTTTATTATCTCATACATCCTAATATATTACTATCATTTCCTTGTTCCTATGAATTCCATGTATATGGGTATGTATACATAAAAACCCATTTAAAAGGCTATCCAGATGGTTTCCCCCATGAGATCTATCTATGCATTAAGGGTATATGAAATTTCAGTTCAACCCCTAATTTAATTTATAATGTATTTCATATATATTAAATGATAAATTTTGTTCATATAAAATCATCATTATCAAAAAAATATTTACATTAAATAAATAATACAAGATATATATATTCACCTTCAATCAAATAACATTTATAGTAAAACACCATATATAGAAATGGAAGATGGTTTAGGTAATAAGAATATCGATGATAAAAAGGATTATGATATGTAAGGGAAATGTATTATAGAATTAAATTTTATTAAAAGAAAGTAAATGTATCAAGATGAAGTTAATGACCACATAATTAATTATAAATAAAATAATACCATACATCAGCAGAATTATATGTTTTGTAATAAAATTATGTCCACTATAGAATATATGAAAATGGAATTGAAATATAAAAATAACATTTCATTAAAGTGTTTTTATTTGAAAACCATTTAATTTTTTTTGAATAATAATATTTCTAAAAAACAATTTTGTAGTAGAATCAGTTAATGATGTATATTTTAAATTAAAACACTAATTTTTTACTTTTTGTAAATTAATTAAATAAATACCCTTTCCAAAAAGTTGATATATTCCATTTAACCCCAATAAAAATTCAATGATGATAAACAATATCCTTAATTAATTACATGGAAATTTATAAAACGTATTTTTTCAAACAATTTGGAAATATAGACATGGAAAAACAATTTACCCAATAAAAAAGATAAATGACTTTAGATTTTCTTTCAAAAATCACTATAAATTATTCTAGTGAAAAAGAATGTAAAAATTGGTCAAAAACATGTAAACTACTTAAATATCCATATGTTAATAAAATTAGTCTTTTTTATTGAGTGATCGTAATATTTTTCTAGAGAAAATAAATATAATCCCAAAAAATTATATTAAAAAATAAATTCCTATCTCTTTCGTATATTTTAACATCTAAATATATGTATGAGTAAACATGATTGGAATATTTAATTAACAATAATAAATATATATTTAGTATTTATAAAGTAAATTGAATGTATATACATCACATAAATTAATATAGGTGTATAATAAAAAATGTTTCCCAAAATATTAGAAATTGAATCAAAATCTATTACCACATGATTCCAAATGGTTTAATATAATTTAAATTCTAATATAAAAAATCTTAATTTATTAAATATACAAATAATAACCATATAAGTAATTTTAATATAATATATGTTCCAATTAGAACATATCATCACCTATTTGTTATCAATCACTCATTATTTTCACTGTTTCAGAAGTTCACAACTTTGTTATCCAGGTAATTTTCGGATTCGTATGTTATGGTCCTTCTGACATGATCCTTATTATATAATATACATTGTATTAATCATTATATAAAAATAATATATATTAATTATATACATAATTAAATCAATTTAAGAAAATTTTTCATCGAAATCGAATCACATTGCTCCATGGAGGTCATAGTTCACACGTACACACAAGTAACATTATCAATTTATTAAGAGTGAGAATTTAAAAACATATAAGACATTTTACAATTAATATTTCATTGTTATATCATAAATATGATATTTGCTCCATAATTATATCATTGTGATCATCCATGTGTGATGGTGTTGGAAATAATGTTTCATTGGTTCATTAGGCATTAGTTCATTGTATACATGAATGATGGGTTTGTTTCTCATTTGAGAGTGAATGAAATTGATAAATATTACGAAATATAAATAATATAATATAATTACATGTTAGATATTTATTTTAGTATATTCAATTTTTATATTATTATAAAGGTTGTATAAGAATTAACAAAACGAAAACTTTTTAATAACTTTACAACTCCATTAGAAAACACCCTTTATATTAAAAATCTACCCCTATATCGTTAGTATTATACCAAAACTAAGACCTATAAAACATGAATAATTATTTTAAAATTTTACTTGGATAGTTATTTTACATGCTAAGAGGATATTTAATTGTGGAGATATTGGAAGATGAGTTGTAATTCAATATGTGAGGGATATAATACACATGGTAGTCCTGAAAACATATAAGCATTATTAATTCATATAAAAGGAATTTTACCCAATGAAAATATATACTAAATAATAATGTTATTATATTAAAATATCCAATAAAATATTTTTTAAACAAATTTTTAGGTTATTTTAACCCTTGTCAGATTAGTTTAATACATCGGAAAACCTATTTTAACCTTAACTCTGGTAATTGATTTAACTGTGTCACTATTAATTTGGACAAAGAATTAAGATTATAATATTATATAATATTAATTATTCTGATTTAAAATATGGAATCCATTTTATCAAATTCAATCCATTTAGGGGGTATAATATAATTTTAAAAAACTAAAAAACATGATGGAAAACAGGTTTTTCTTAAAAATTATTTTTAAAGAATAAATTGAAATTAATGTAACTATATAAATTTTAATAATCACTATATTTACTTAAATTAATATATTTATATATAAAATATATCAATTTAATATAAAAAATTCATTATTTTGGATTATTGTAATTAATAAAAAAAGAACTATTCTCTTAAAAAATATTTCTAATAACATATATTTTTAACTCCAACAATATTTTTTTCTTTAATTATATATTATTGAAAATAAATATATCATTAATTATAAATATTATACTATACACTAATATTTGCAATTAAATACTACACGATCAATTATTTATAAAATCCTATTTTGATGTAATAATTTCAAAAATTCATTCTTAGCTTATTTTGACATATTAAGATCAAAATTGATTTTTATCATATCAAATAATAATTTCTATAAGAATAAATATTAAAATTTTCTTTTCTACAGTTTAATATACTATTATTGGAGTATGGATGTTATAATTTTCCCTTCATTAATAATTTTATCCTTTTAATTTTCATGGTTATTACTTTCTAAAAAATTTGGGTGTTTCTTATACATAATATCCTTAGGTTTATAAATTTATTACTCCATTTTATGGCATATACAAAGTACCTTTGTGAGTAGATTCATCAAATTTTTTAAAACATTTCCTCCATTGTCTAAGATTTGGATAGGTTCTTCTCTGTGAGTTATATCTTGTTCTATATTTATTTATTTATATGTGAGAATATATATTTGGATTGATATATAATTCCCTAAAAAGATAAATAGAATGTTTCATGCACTTTATAGAGGCTAAGTTTAATTTTTAAAATGTAATAAACTACCCTTATTATTTAAAAAATTTCAAATGTTCAGATGTACATAGGGCTCATTTTTTCTTTATTATCGAACTTCATTACACCCTACCATTGAAATTAATTCAAGAAAACATGATCCCATACATGAAATTATTAATCATTCTTTCAATTTGAATCATAATTTTTTTCATTCTTTGAGTTTCTTTAGTATTTTAATAAGTAGTCTTTACCATCGTTTGTGTAAATTTATAAACTTCTATGCCTACAATATATTTTTAACAAACAATATCTCGTCATGATGGAGTACAAACTCTATTATCGTATAATTCATCATAAGGATCCATTTGAAACATGTTTGCAAAAAATTATTAAAGAAAAATTACCCCATAGGCAAATAATATCCAGTATACATGAAAATATAAGTGTTTATCACCAAAAAAATGTATTCTATTGTTTGAATAATCTTCTTGGACTATCCATCCATTTTATGGTGATTAGTTGTTATAAAAAGAGACTAGTTTCAAGATCCTTATAATGAATTTTAAATAATTTCGATGAAAATCATCGATTATGTTTTGATAAAATTGAAACAAAAGCACCATGCGATCATTCAACATCTTTAATATAAAATCCTGAAATATGATCAAGGGTAAAATCTTCTCTTATAGATATGAAATGTGTGAATTAGGTTTAGTGACAATAATGACCCATATAGGATCATTCATTTTCGACATCTTCAGAAATATAGTGACCATTTTCATCGTCATATCATACCATATACACATAAGAATAAGAAGAGGTTTCAAGATTCCTTTTGGATGCTTTCAACCATCTATTTTCGGTTAAAACCCCATTTTTTCAACACATAATCATGAATTCTCTACATCATATAATGGAAAAAAATATTCCTTAAAATACCTATAAATTTTAATGATACCATGACTTATATAGAAATATTAGCTATGATAATCATAAAACAATTCCAATGTTAGGCGAGGTTGAGAAGTTACACATAAATTCATTCAAAATTTCATAACGTTGCCTTCATAAATGAAGTCTTCTAGTTCCCCATTATTTAAAAATTTAAATTTATTTAGAAAATTTATATCATTAGGAAGAGAAATTTTAATTTTTTATATATATGTTTTTTTGTAATCATTTATAAATGGAGTGATGTTTCCACTTTATTAATAATTACTATTTATATATTTTCTAAATCAATAAACGTAATATCCTTTTGCATCATTTGTTCTGTAAAGAATTATTGATATTTCATGCACATTACATCTCCTACCTTATTTTCCATCCCTAGGTTATAGTGTATTGAGAAATCATAATATATGTATTGTTTGACTCGTTCTTTTTTCATTATGATTATATTTTTCAATAAAAAGATATATTTCAGTCTCTTATGATCTGTTTATTTATCAGAACATTCACCATAGAGATCATTTCTCTATATCTTAAAGGACATATTTAATTCTACCAACCCAATATCATGGGTTATATAGATTATTTCATGAGTCTTTTACTATCTTGAATCATCAAAAATAACATTATCATTATACCCATGGAAAAAACTATGTCCCTTATTTAATGCATGAAAATATAGCAAAAATATATTATTTCCCAATTTTAGCATCAATATTGGGGAATTGAACAATCTACAATTCAATTATTCACATTAATTATTCACATTAATTCATTTATATTAAGATAATCCATTTCCATGTAATCTTGGTTGATTTGTAATTTGATTTAGAAAAAATGGAAAAATAATCAATAGTAACATTATAATCCAAAGAAAATATATAACCCAAATATGATTATCTCTATGGTACATTCTTTAATAGCCTTAATCATTATATGATTAGATAATATTTTGTCAAAAGAGAAAATATATTAGGGAAATTAAAATTTTATAATCATTAATTTTTAACTTGTTTAATTTTCTATAAAACAATTTTCCACTAAGCGTATCATGAATTATTTTCCTGTGATTATCATGGTCCTCATACCTTTTAGAGTAAAACATTATATCATTAATAAACAGGAACATAAAATTATCATGATATTCCATGAATACTATATTCCTCATAACTATATAAACATAATGTGAATTAGTCAAGCCAAATAAAATAATTATAAACCAACAATTTCTATACCTTATAAAAAAATTCCATAGAATATCATATTTCATTAATAATAATTGATGATTCCTATAATAAATATCAATACTGAAAATTATCCACCTACTTGATTTTTTTCAATTTATCCACAAATTTTGGATATAGGATACATGTTTTTTATATTAATGTAACTAATATCCCTATAGTAAATGCACAATAATAGATTCAGTTTCCTTACTAATGAGATTAATATGGTATACATATAATAAACCATGATAGAAAATCAATACCTTACCACACAAATCATATATTTTTTTCTTCAATAACACTAATTCCAAAATTTTAATTATATAGGAAGTGTTTAATGTAGGTCTAGTATGAGGGATTATAACAATAGAAAAACAATCTTCACGATCTGTTGTATTTTTATGTAATTACTAAGAAATCACATCAATGTATGTCTATAAATTTTGTAAATATTGAATTAGAAAATTAAAATTACCAATTTTATATTATAATCACATTTATTGAACAAAATATTATTTTGGAGGATCTACTATATGGGGATGTACATATGACCATGATGATGAATTCACCCCTCTAAAGGAAAAGAATTCGACATCTTCATACTGAATCATAATTTCATTTTCATAGAAATAAATTTTGAATTTTATTTCGAGAACACTTCCATACTAGTGATGATATCAAATTCATTCATAGGTACAGTAATCAGGTCTATAAATAGGGTAATTATACATTTCATAATAATAATTGATTGAGATGTCCTTATTATGGTATGATTTATACTTAGAGTGGTAACTAACAACTCCCTTCTAATGGTTCTCTGGAAATAATTAATTTTCTTTTCAAACTGAGAGGACTTAGATAACTCTACAGATATAGAATCAAATAAATCATTGATTAAATTTGTTTCTATGATTACTCTACCTTCTACCACATCATTTGAAACTTTAATCTCAGTAGAAGTTAGTGGATAAGTTTTTCCTTCTCCCATTAGCCTTTTCTATATTAGGTTCCTCTGATTCATGGGAAATTGATGTGAATAATTCAATATTTCTCTTTAGATAAATCATTTTATTAAAGATATTTATTTATTTCCATTACATTCATTTTCCAAATGACAATTTTATATACAAATTTAATAGAACTCTAATTGCTTTAAATCAATTTCCAAGATGGTTCATTCTATAATTTTCACAGGATGGAAATTACATTATTATATTCCTATTTTTTGACAATATAACATTTTATTAATGATTGGATGCACTATTATTATTTCTATTTCCGTTTAATAATTATCATCTAGAAATTCCATAATCCTTTTTGATGGATTATAACATTATTTCATCATATTACGAGCAATTTAGAGAAAGTAGTTATCTTTGGATATTTGGGTTAATACCTTCAAATAAATTGTCTATTTAGATTTTTGGATTAATTAGGTAATCTATATCATAACCAAATATACATGAAAAAGTACACTGATACTCTACAACACTACCTTCTTAAATCTTTTATGGGATGAAGAACATTATCTTGATTTTAGTTTTTTTCTAATGAGGGAAATAATTTTAAAAGAATGTTTCATTAATAGATATATATTCCATATGTTATATTTTTTTACACACCATTATTATGTATTTACGACATCATATCCTTTATCAATTAACCTAGATGTATATACTTTTCCATTTCATTGCATCTGAAGGCCTGAAATATCTTTTCAAGGGACTTAATACATTGCTCATCTACCACTACATAATTAGCTTCTCTAACATATAGTGGCTTTTATTACATTAAATGATCTAATATTGGATTATCATGTCATGAAACATCATTTATATATATTTTTTATTTGTCATTAGTCATATCCTAACTTATATTCCCTATAAAAAACAATGATATTATTACCTTCAATACTAGCTGTGTTTTCTTTCACAATAGGGGAATATTTTTATTAGGGCAAGTATAGATACCAATATTTCAACCAGACACCATTTCTAAGAAATGTAATAAACAAATTTTTTTTTCAAAATTATGAATTTAAATTAATATTATATAATTATTTTCAATTTTAAAATTAATTAATAATTATTGCATAACTAATATTAGAATCAGAAACATGTTTACTTCTCATATATCCTCCAATCATAATCATATTTTTAAAATCCTTCAAAAAGGTTCGTAAATAGAATGTTAATTAACCCAAGTATATCCATTGAGATTTTCTAGACCCAATATCAGTCTTAGGACAACTCATCATGCACTAGTGAATATTGAATTAAAACCCAACCCACCCCAAATTTAGTTATTACCCCTAATCGTGTCTTTTATACAACCACATCAACAAGTTTGTATCCCGACATTGATATACTTTATTCAAAACACCAAAAATATCTACTTTATCAAAAAAATTAGTTCTATCCTATACATAGACATACAGTTAGCTTTGGTGAGAGGGTTATGTTCTCTAATATATTTTTTTCATAAATCTAGTATTAATTGTTTTTTTAAACTTACATTAATACAAATTATAACTCACTACCTCATGTTACCCAATACCTATGCGTATATTATTAAATTGACATATAATAAAATGGATCACATCCCTGAGGATGGATTATTTTAATATTATTGAAGAACCAGATATATGGATGATTTAAAATTTTATATTGAAAATAAAATATAAAACTTAGTAAATATAAATTTTATGGTTATTGGAAACTCATTCATAAATTCGTTCCACATATCACGGGGAAAGAAAATAAAATATGTATGAGATTAAATAAATAGTAAGGGTTGGAAAAAAACAATCGATTATGAGTAAATATAGTATAAATAATATGATAAGGAAAATAACAGAAAAAAACATTCCATTTAATTAATAAATTCTTCTCAAAATTAATTTCACTATAATTATAGTGAAATTATCTAATGGATTATAATAAAAAAAAATTATAAATGATATAAATTAATAATTTTGGATATCATGGAAAAATAACAAGATATTATACCATCAAGGCCTTATGCATAAATAGTTTATGTCAATGGATAAGTATACACAAAAAAACACATTTAATAATGATTTATAACAGTGTTTTCAAATGTTACAAGTTGATGAATTGAGGGGCTTTGTAATTTCAGTACCCTCCTATCAGTATATGTATAATATATTACTCTTATATTTAATTATCAATATAATATATAACCCATACTTAATTTCAATAAATATGTGTCTTGAGTAATGAAAATACAATATCAATATTTCTCTTATCAATCAAATAACATTCATTGAAAGACACCATATAAAAAAATGATATAATTTATCTCAAATAATCATATATTTGAATTAAATAATATGGATATAGATGTTAAATGTAACTTATAATGAAACATATCAGAATAAATTGAATTTTTATATATAATGTGAAGGAACACCAAATTAATGTGAGATACAATGTGACCATTAATTCAATGGGAATATTTTATTCTTAATAAAATATTATTAAATAGAGAAATAAATAAAATGGAAGATACAAATAAAATAATATTTAATTTAAAATTTATCATTATAAAAAAAATAAAAAATATGAATATAAATAGTTTTAACCCATTATGGCGGCAAAAAAATCCATTAACATCAAATATGATAATAAGAAACATTCCATTTTTACTTTTTAAAAAAGTGAATAATAACCCGGTAAGAAAACATTTGATATATTAAATTTAAACCTAGAAAAATTAAAATTATAACATAAAATATTTTTAATAAATAATTTGACTGATTAAAAATGGGATTTTTGTAAATAAATATTGGAAAATGTTGATGTTGGAAAAAAATATTATTGATCAAAAATAAAAATGATATACTATTTTATTTTAAACATTTATTTTATTAATCAATGTCCCATAGTGGGGTAAATTAATATGAAAATGTTTAAACACCTTAAATATCCATTATATAAGAATATATATAGTTTTAGAATTATATAATATATTATTTCTTCAAGGAAAATAAAAACAATACAAAAAAATTTAAGATTGTAAAATTTATTAATACCTCATCGGTAACATTTATATTGTGAATCCATGTATGAATAAATTTGAATTTAAAATTTAATTTACATGAATAAATATTTTTTTCAAGTTAAATATATCAATCGGTTATTTTATTTTCCATAAAAAATATAATAGGCTTTTAATAACAAAGATATCTCAATGGAATAAAAATTGCGATGAAATCACTTCCCTCGCTCTTCGACATTGTTGAACATGATTTAACATCTGAAATAAAATATTTATATTTATTAAAATTACATCCCAAAAACATATACAGATCTATAGTACCATATATGACCCATGAGTAATATAATATTACTTGTTTGTTAACAATATTCCATTATTTTCATTATTTCAGGAGTAAACAACATCATTTTTTATGTATTGTTTTAATTCATTGGGTGTTTTTTTTTATTAGTAGTGTTTAATAATAATGATATTAAAATAATAAATATTCCTTATATACATACATAATATCATCAATGAAAAATGGATATATAAAAAATGAATCACATCACTTTATGGAGGTGGTAGTCCACACTTATTCACAAGTGACATTATCATTTTATTACAGGTTGAAGGGTAAGGAAGTAGATGTTCTATTAAACTTAAAGAAACATTATTATTCCATAAAAACCATATATATTGATTATATTCTTATATATTACCATCTATGTGAGGCAGTGATGGAAACAAATTACATTGGTTCATGGGGTGGTAATCCACTATATAGATGAGAGATGGTTTTGTTTTTAATTAGTAAAGAAGAAGATAGATAAATATTATTACAATAAATTACTTAAATATTATAATATTATATTTTATTATTTTATTATATTTAATTTTCTAATAGGATTGAATGATCTATAATTACAAATAAAAGTAAAATAATTAGTTAAAAGTAATACATCTTCTTTGTAAAAGTCCATTTATTATACAAATTATGCTTTATAAGGTTATTAATACTCCACAAATAAGTAATATATGTTGTGGGTATAGATTTTAAGAATTTATTTTGGTATTTAATATCAAATATAATGTTCTCTTGAATTTTGGGGAGTAAAGAAGGGGGTGTTCTTCTATTTGTGAGGGAGAGGACACACATGGTATTTTTGAAACTGTTTATATATTATTATCTCATTTTTATGAAAACCTATTAGATTAAAAATTAAAATTGTTCAATAATTTTATAATGGTATAATGTTATCCATAAAATAGTATTTATAAGTGTTTTAGGTCATTTTAACACTTATCACTTTAGTTTAATCCCACAATAACCATTTTTAACCATAATCGTGTTAAAAAATATTAACTTTTTTAAATATTAATTATGAAGAAATAATTTTTTTGACCATTTTACATTCTATAAAAGAATATAATTAAAAATATGGAATCTATTTATTCAAATTTAATTCACATTAAGGGATAAATTTTTTTAAAAATAATCCCGCATAACATGATGAAAAATGGTTTTTTAGGAAAATGAAATTTTCAAGAAAATAATAATAATACATTAAAATAATGACTATTAAACGTAATTATTTGGATATAAATTTATAAATTTAGATATATAATCTATAAAAATTAATTAAATTCATAAATATTATATATTATTTTAATTATTAAAAAAGGAAAAACATTAAGTACTTATACATAGTCTTCTAAAATATCCCTTTTAGCACAAAATGATTTGGTCTTTAATTATATCCAATTTACAACATATAAATGTATAATTGTAAATATTATATGAAATTATTAATTATACACTAATAACTAGTAAAATACTTCATTTTTAAATTATTCATATAATCTTATTTCTAAATGAAAATTTAAAATTTTCAATCTAGGATTATTTTGACATACTTTGTTCAAAATAGTTATTAATCCTATAAAATTAAAATATTTCTCCACGAAATAATCTAATTATGTTTAATTCAATATTAGTAAAATAAATATTCCCTTAGGATAATTGGAGTATGATTGTTACAGTGTGAAAAATAAATGTCACAACCAATCCAACAACCATACTCATGACCAACCAAATGTCATACGAGTTAGACTAAATATATTGTGATTATGGTAAAATGTTTTGAAGATATGGGTGTTAACACAGACTATGATATTCTTTAGAATGAAAAAAATAGGAATATTTATTCCATTTATTCCGTTATTTGACAATATTTACCTTGTTTCATGGGTATTATGATCATGTACCTACTAAACAATGGATCGATGTGATGGAAAATATATTTTTCTATCTAAAGGGTTCTCTAGGAATTTGAAGAAAATCAATTTTGGGAACATATTAGGATTAATATAAAAGTGTAATATATAAAATCAATTGAATTGTAGGAGTTTAAGGGGTTAATTATCAATAATTACATTCCCTAAAAACTTCTTATAAAACTATTGAGGTAATTTATAGAGTTTAAGAAGAAGGTTGATTAATCCATATATACCTCGGATGAAAACTATACATGATTTCTATGGTACACTCCTAGTTTTATCGTTGACCCAAAAATCATGACTGGATGATCCTTTAGTGGTTTGAAACCAATACACTGAAATATGTTATCTATAAGGGACCTTAAAACCTATAATAAATTGTGTGATGTCCACTAAATGAATAAATTAAAGCTATAATATATCATTTTAATGGTACCATGGATATGAAATATATTATGTAGTCTCATGGGAGCATTAATGGAATATCACATAGAGGGAACATGATTTTTCAAACTTTTACATACCAAAAATAGGGGAAGGATCACTTAGGTAATTTCCAAAAATGGATTCAAGCATTCTTCAAGATTAAGAATCCTAAACATCAAGAAAAAAATAATGATATTACATGAACATTCTAATTAATGAATTGAATATAGATAATGGTCAACAAAATACACTACTCAAACATCAGTGATTTAGATTCAATGATTTTGGTAATTATACGATCTAATTGTATAATCCAATGGATAATGAAGATAAATAGACATTGTGACCTATGATTTGGAAAAATAATGTGAAATATATTATGATAATGATATAAAATGTGGGATAAAATAATTACATCGAGAATGATAAAGATATTATCCACGCTATAATATTTAATGCATTAGTTAAGTATTGATCGACCCAGCTTTTATATGAACAATATTTTCTGGGGTTACCACATTACCACATCCATTTTTATATCTGTATTTTTTCATGAATTCTATAAATGGTATGTTGATGAATTATCAAGTCTAGAACTCCTATATAACAGATGTGTGAGGAATTATTCTTCCTATGAATCTTGTGATTCTCTCACTAGTTGAGAATAGTGTCAATTTTGGAATTTATTTTTTTGTCTCTATAATGATATGATATTAATTTTCTTGGAAGGAATGTTTTGTTTAATATTATTAATAAAATTATGAAATTTTTCGTTGCGAGTATTAATATTAACATTTATGGGTAAATTCTTTTTTTATATGGGTCGTGTTTCCTATTCATGAGTTATATTCGTCTGAAATGGTTGTAGAGGAACTAAATTTAAATAAAAATCACATTTTTTCTAGACTATGATGATGTATTTCATTAGGAATATCCATTTATTCACTATAATAATGATGTTGAGTTTTCAATAAAACTCATACATAGTGTTACACCTTCTCAAATTCTCTAAATAGAATGGTCTTGATTGAGTTGTTGTGATTATAGAAGAAACTCTCACATAATCTATAAAAAGGACTCCTTCATTAGGATTAACCATGGGGTGAACCTATACATTATAGAAAGAATAAATATAGTATAATTCTTCTTTACATTGATTATTGAAAACATAACAAAATTGCTATTAAAAAAATATAATCTTCCCCATATCATAGAAATTTATAAACAATTACAATGTGCCAAATATTTTTCCAACCTTAATCTTTAATTTTGAAGTCGTTAGGTGAGGTCCAAGAAGGATGATATAACCATGAAAATGTTATATAAAATGCATAGTCCTTATGAATTTGTAGTGATTACATTTGGACATATCAATTCCCCTATTATCATTATGTTTTAATGAAGAGACACTTTAGGTAATACCATGATCATTCGATGATAGTATTTATAGATAATATTCATATATAATCAAAGATAAAATAATATCATGTGGTACATTAGATTATTTTACTAAAAACCTTAAATAAAGATATTATATATTTAAATTTTACCATGTTTCAATTTTGGATATAGAAACTATCATTCATAGGCCATATAATCTAAATTGTGGTGCCTAATTGGGTCTTTTGAGGAAAATTATTACTGAACAAAGTTACAATCCAACCATGGTGATTATGATCTATAGATTTCTCAGACATGATAGGTACTACTAGTATATTGTGAGGAATTTATCACCACTGCCTAATATGCTAACCATGTAGAATTGAAAGATAGATATGTTCCCATACAAAAATGAATGTGAGGAAAATTTCAATTATCTAAAATGATGGTTTGTCTTCACACATGTTCCTACATTATACTAAAGTAGTGATGGGTTTATTATATATAAAGATGCAGTGATTATGGGATTGAGATGTTTCTTAATTCATAATTATATGATAATAGAATATTCCTCCCTCTAATTTAAAACACAAGAGAAAAATTAATGGACTCATAATTTATAGGTGGAATCAATATTTTTTCTTTCAATATATCATGGAATTATATTTATGGTTATAGGGTGAGGCATATATATTGATCATGAAGTATTTATATTTATATCTAAATAGAAAGAGCTGAATATGCTTCAAAAAAGAAGGTTATAGCTAATTAATGAATGTGATTTATAAATATTTTCCCACCCAATGAGGGAAAACAAGGTCGGTGGTGATATATGATGGAAATTCCATGATTTTTTTTCCTATGATTATGATTAATAGTGATCTAATATTTATAAATTTTAAGAATATAGATCTTGAAATCATGGGGAAATGAGAAAAATATAATCTTTGTCAGATTAATGTTCGACAATCAATCCATGAGAGGACTAACAAGTCACCAAAGGTGGATGTGAAATAAAAAATATGGTGAAACATATTCATGAGTCAAACCATGATTGTGGTTGAAGGTTAATTTTTATAAACCATGTATGTGTCATGTCAATAACATAAATGATAAGAAGTTATCTGATGAATTTCATAGTTCAAAATTCATTATTAATCGTAGATGTATGAAGATATTTAGAGATATGAAAGAGTATTAATTGAGGGATTACATAAATATTGGTATTTCAGAGTATGTATCTAATATCATGTTATGTTAGAAAGGTAATTGATAATAGTATAAGTTGATTTTATAATCATTAATCATATACGAATAAAAATGATATAACATTATCCTATATTTCATAATAGAAATCCCTAAGAAAACTAAATGATTAATGTTATTTGGGATGTTTTTGATCACATTATTAAGTGAAAATATTTCTTTTTATAAGAGAATATTTCTCTCTTGATAATATTTATAAGATATATATCATGTAAGTTGTAAGATTTCATAGAGAGACACATTCTATAGTATCTGGTTTGGATATGAGGTTTACCTAGATGTTCTACGTAATTTTTTAGATATAATTTAATAAATAATTTAGTTTCAATACATTATGTCATCAAAATCTAGATAGATATTCTAAGAGTACCATTATATCTATAGAATAAATGTTTTGATATTTCTATATGGATTTCAATGGTTATTTTAATCAACACCTTCCTTTGGTGGAATTTTATTAGCTCAATAGCTTTCACTCATGTATTCTGATGGAAGCTTATGAATCCATATATGGAAGGAAGTATATAACTCTTATATATTGGGAAGAATATAAATATTTAAAGATATTATTACATGAGCCAACTGTGGGAATGATGTAGAATGTTAGATCTATTAGGTAGCGCATTAAGCAAAATAAGAGTCGATAGGAAATTAATGAAAAACATCATTGGATGCATTTTTTGTTCAATGATGGAGATGTATTATTTCATTGAATTTAAATATTTTATAACATTATGAGATTTTAAAATAAGGGAAATCTGAGCACAATTTAAATCTTCCCTTTCAAATACTTTATAGATCATAACCATTTCATTTACCTTTTCCCTTCCACCAAACCTTATTCATGTTCACAGATTGTTCCATGTATTCGTCCTGAAAATATAAATACCCAATTTAACACAAGTAATGACCATATATATTTTATTAAATTATCATGATCTTTTATTTTTATAAGAACAAGTAGAAACCTTAGAATATATAGATAAATCTATATAAAAGAAGACAACTCATCGAGTTTAAGTCATCTAAAAGAATAAAAAATTCTATGAATCTACATGGGTACCCACAATTGGTAGGAACTAGAGATAAAATAATTTTTTTAATCATAGTGTAAAACCTATAGGTTAAAATAAGTTTTAAGGGGGTAGAATGTTATATTGAAAATTTTTTATATGTATTTTCGTTTAATTTAAATTCAACCTCAATAGATAAAGGTACCTCAAAATAGTATACATTTATAAATAAGATATTTGAGTGGTTAATATGAATAATATTAAAATCATTATGAAATATATGTATAAACTTCCTTCCCAAAACAAATATAATGATCAAATCTTAGTAATTAAGAACATAATATTTTGTGGAGTAATTTTTTTCATTAAACTACTATATCCTCAAAAATAATATTTTTTCATGTTTGGATGAAATATTATGAATAACATATGACCCGTTTATAATTTTTTTATAAAAATTATTTCATTTTTTAAATTAGTATATCAAAATTAGATTAAGTTTAAATTTTATTATTCTCATGAAATGACTATTTTTCACTAAACAGTGAAACAATATCGATTTTGTAGAAATAAATCTTGTATATTTCTATATTTACAGGGCTTTAATTTATTCAATTTATTTCAAGATAAAATTAATTTATTTCTAAACATTATAATCCAATTATTGGAATTTTTATTGAAATGTTTCTTAATTATCACATAAATACATTCCTATACATAAAAATGCATTTAAAAAAACTGTTTTAAATCGTGTTTTGTGGGATTATTTTAAATTTAATCTATTGACTATATAATGTTTTAATTATTCTGATTTTTATTAAATATTTTTATATATAATAATTAATATTATATAATACTATTAACATTATTTTTCTTCCTTATGAATAATATTCGAGGTAATAATTCATTACTACGGTCATGGTTTATAGGGGATAACGATGGGTTAAAAAGAATTTATATTGTTAAAATTGAGTAAAAAGATATCTAAATCATATTTATTGATTTATATAAGATATATATCTTCCTGAAATTAAATTTGATTCACTTTAGATCAATGTTTTTGATTGTGACATTAGAATATTTTAATCTTATGAAAAATTCCCACTGTGTCCTACTCATTCTATATAGAGAGACACAACCTCACATATCTTCATCCAAATCATGTGAATTCTGTGCCAAAGAATAACTAAAACAATTATTTCCTAAAATCACATACCAAAATCCATATGTTATTTTTTGATTAAAATTTTATCCTTAATAGGCTTAAAGTGTAATCCAAATGTGGTTTGTCCAAAAAATAAGTATAACTTTTAATCGAGTCTTTTTGTTTTAATTATTGTTATAAAACATTAACTTATATGTGAAATTTGATGATATAATATCAAAATTCTCTAAAATAAAAATATATTATATTATTTCTATGTTTTAATATTCATTATTCTGTTTATTCATCCAACGAGAAATGACAGTGTTAGCTGGTTATATGTGTAGACTACCGACTCCATATAGAAATGTTATTTTTTTCATAAACATCTATAATGATTGGTTATTATGATGAATTTAATATTTAAATAATATATTTATAACATAATTATTATTATTTATATATAAAATCCAATATAACATATTTCATTCTCATTTATTGTGAAATAATAACACCACCCTTGCATACGTGTGAATAATCACCTCCACATAACTATGCGGTTCATTTTTCATTTCTGATTTTATTTGTTGGTAAAATGGATAGATGTAATGAATATATATGAAATTTATGATATAAAAATTATTATATAAATTTTAATTATCACTTACGTTAATTTTTTTCATCCATCTAAAATTGAAAATATCACTTATCTGTACATACAGATTAATGTTCGCATGAAGTGGTGTAATTCATTTTTCATCAGCAATTTAAATGAATAGTTATAATAGTTATTATAGTTATTACATATTATAAATTGGAAAATATTTAAATTTTGTAGATGAAGTAACCATGATCATGGAACAAAGGATAAAACCGTCAAATCAATACATGCATATAAAGAGAAGTAGTTTTGACCAAAAATTGTGATTTTAATAATGAATTTTTATTAGATAAGTAAAAATATGTTATAAATAATTAATAAATGAAATGATATGTATTATTAAGTATCTAAAAATTATTTATAATAATAATATATTTACTATACAAGTATATTTAATGAATATTAATTAAGGTGATACTTAAGGTAAAGGGTTTATGTTACATTTTCATTTCATTTCAGGATTAACTATGCTAAATTCCAATTGTGGAGAATTACATGGATAATAACCTTTAAATCCAATATATTCTCATATAATCTTATTAATAATGAAATATTCAAGTAATAAATCCATTTTCCTCTCTTTTTTATTTAAAATTATTGAGAAAATAGTTTTTAAGGAAAAATGACTTTATTTCTTCTTTGGTCCCATATAGTTTTCCTCAATGAACAAAAGTCATTTAATATTATATCAATAATTTTAAATATATTGAAAAATTGGATTATTAAATTGTTTTTTATTTTTTTTTATTTTTCAAAAAGGATTATAACTAATGTTACCATTAATTTTTTGAATAGGGTACTTTTTTAAATAATTCTTGATCAAAATCCTTATTTTAACATATACTGCATGAACAACATTTACCACTATCACTACTAATCTTTGATTTGAATATTAATTTATAATATTCTATGGTTATTTTAATATAATTTTTTTATTCATTTTAATCTTTTTATTATAAATAATATCTATCAAAATAGTATTGGTATTTTTCTCAATAGATATTCGAGTTATCTTTTAATAGAATGTTTAATCTATAATATCATCCATTGATATTATTTATGCTTAATCGGGATTATGATACAATGATAGTGGCCACTTATTTTTGGTGATGTATATGATTATGATGTTTTATGGTTGATTCTATGAAACTTGTAACATTTTGACGGGCCACTTATATTATGTTGAAATATTTTTGAGACCCATTTCATTCCCCCATGATATACTAGATTAAATGATGAATGTTATTTATGATACTATGGAACATTCATGGTTTAAGGTTATGTTAATGGTTTTTCTATTATAAACCACTAATAAATTATATATATATATGTATAACTCCTGGTATAACCATCCTACTTATGATCATGGTTTCACGTTCACAATATTTTTCTTGTACATGGTTTCAAACCTATATATTTTAAAGTTAAACTATTTTCAGGTATATAATTTTATACATTTACTAGATTTCATGTCCACCACATAATTCGACACACTAATTTCATTTCCACTACTTAATGACTGAAATTTTCCCATCTTTTGCATGTTTACATTGTTGTAATCATATACATTTAAATAATTATGATGTTTCTGATATAATTTTATGGATAATGATTCCACACTATTATGAATTTTTTTTATGAAAAATCCTTTTATCAGGAATCATGATTGAATATATTTAATTTTTTATGACATTATTATATTACATTATTTTTGATCATTTTATGTTTGTTGATTGATATATCATATATTTACTCTTAAATATCAAATGAACTCACCCTTTCATAAGATTCCATTTTCCCCATTTTATAAAGAAGGGTTTTTTTGTGTATTATCTATAAGAAAATTTCTATGATATAATAACATTATAATATATATTAGACACCCTTTACGAAATAATTTGATTAGGTGTTAAGCCATTATAGACTCAGAACATTTACCGTTATAAACTTTTTATTATAAAATGTATTAAATATTCTCCCAAATTATTTAATAATTAGGTCTGTTATGATCAGGTAACATCAATAAAGGTATAATAACATGATCATAAGTTAAGAAATTCATGCCTAATCGGTTAATGATCATTAATCATGAGTCATGGCTAAATGATTTTTTATTTAAAAATAAAAAAGTTATAATATTTTTGAATCATTAATAATCAGAAATAAAACTCAAAAAATATCTTTAATATAAGATAGATGATTATATCATACACATGAGTATATAAAATAATTTTTCAGTCAAGGAAGACTTCCAAGACTAACATAGTGGAAACAGTCCCACAGTGGATCGAGTCAACTCCCCATTCCATTTAATTTCATCTCATCATATATCATTATCTACCCTATAAATCATGGGGTCATATAATTCATGTTACCCACTTCACATAATTAAAACCATATATATGTATACAACAATATAATAATACCTTTCATCATTTCATTATAGCATAATTTGTGAAAAAAATACAAATTATCTCTCCATCACATAATCATATGAAATCTAGAGAAATTAAATTAATGGAATTATTATAAAATATCCCCAATAGAGCCTTCTAAATAGTATTAGAAGTTCTCATAGGTGAAATATACCTTTATAGAAAATTTTAACATTTTATTGAAATGAGGGGGAATTATTGTTTTCCATCAGTATTATTAAAAACAAATAAACTAAAAAAATATTAAAAAATATTTTCTTTTGAAATTACCATGGATAAATTTAAATATTGATTCAATGAAAATAAATTTAATGATAGTGGGAAAAGGAATTCATTTGAAAAATTTTAAAATAATGCGACCTTTAACACTATTTTTATAGAAGATAAATATCATGATTGGAAAAAAATTATATATATTCCAATTTAAAAACAACAAGAAAAATTAAAATACGTTTTAATATAACATGAAATAACAATAAAATCACAGGAAATATTAATTGTTGAATTTTATTTAATGAAAATGGTCATGGAAGTAATTCAACCCTGTGTATAAAAAGAAATATCGATTTCTCTTATAAAAAATGGTTTCTTGAACTTTTTACCTACCAAAGAATTGAGAAATGAAAATATTCATTGAAATCCCATAAAATAGGAGAATACAATATAGGATATCTAAAAGATCAGTATCATATAATAATCCAAATTGTAAATATAACATCTATAATTCTGAATAGAAATGAAATTGTTACAAAGACCCATAATGCTTTTAAAACTGTTGAATCATGAACCCCACGAGAGATATAACATAAAATAAACATTAAAAACCATCAATATGATTATATTCATGATTCAATATATCAAAGGGTAAGTATATTAAATATATAAAATCAAATAATTTCATAAAATTAATCATGACTCATTGATAGAATATTGAAATGAAGAATCCTTATTAATATATAATCATTGAAGTAAAACCTCCTGAAAGGGATAAAATTAGATATATTTTAAATCCCCCTAATATTCATTCAATTATTCAGAAACCCAATTCATGGGATGTATATACAGAACAAAAAATAAACAAGTAGTCAATATGGTATTTGTCTCATTGAAATAAAACACAAATGATGGATCCATTACCATATGTTCTCTCTTTCTATGTATTTTCTCGTAAATATTTGTATAAAAATTCTATATTTATTATAATTTTACATACAAACCTTATTCATATATATATATATAATTCTAGATATGATTGAATTTTAATTTATAATTTCCCTTTTATTAAATATTTATCCTAATAATAATTATTCTGGGTGCTCAGTGTTTCTTTTTTCATACATGTTTTAGTTAAATTTTTTTTCAACACATAATTTTCAATGTTTAATTATATAAAATATATTAATTGTGACATTCCTACATTCTTAAAAGGTAAATACCAGTATTTTTTTTAAATTTCTTGTTTTGGCACTTATAATGATAAATAATGGAGTAATAGATGTCACATGGGTGTCAGGGGTTGTCTAGATACTGGAGACCCAAAATATCAAAAAAACCAACTGGGCCCACTATAATTAGAAATCGTGCATCCAAGCCTATACTGATTCCCAAAGAAGCGTGGCTTGAGATAGTGTTATGTTGGGGGATTATCAGTTTTTTTGCAACTGTGCACCACTATGAAAACACCTTTTCATTATCGTATATATCTTGCACATAGGCCATTCAAATGGTTTGGCCAACTGGGCATCCAAACCGTGCACCCCAACTTTTGAGGGAGAAATGTGTAAATTTACCTTAATGATATTTCAACCCAATTGTCCTTTTCACTTAATCTTTTCTAGAGAACCAATCTCTATTCTCCTCCCATGGGTTCACCTCCTTTCTAATCATGGTTGATTGATATCTCACACATCGGAATTTTGAATCAAGATCTGTCAACATCATTGGATATATGTAGGTATTCCCTTGAGTTCTCTTCTTTCAATTCTAATTTTATATTTAGATCTATTATTCTTTTTAGTTGTGACATATTTTTTCTATTTCCAATGATTCAAACTATTTATATGATTTCTTTCTTTCTAGATTTATTCAAGGGACACCAACATATATGTGATCATATACAAACCTAAGGTAGAGGTTCTAGTTTATTTCCTAGTAGTTGATCACATTTTATAGGGTAAATCATTTTTTTTAATGTCATAACCTTCTAGGATTCCATTATTTTATTTAAAAAATAGATTGTAAGTGTTTCAATTTCTTTTATAAACCTAGTGATCAGAGAATCTCCCATTTGGGTGATTGCATTGATTATAGAAACCCCAATGGGTGTGCTTTCCTATTCAAATCATAATGATCACTAAATTGATGTGTTTCACACTTAATTAATGAATTTAATTTATGAATTTAATTTTTTTACAGTTTAATAGCCATGAATTTGGACATTATGCTGGATTCCTCATGCTTCACACATTTTTTATTTTGTGGTATAATAATTCCATGATATGTTCATACATCTTTATAAAATTTTCTTAGTTCCTATTCATTTTCCTTATGTTCATTCTTTTTAGACATTTTCTTATACGTAGGTTTTATTATTAATTAATTATGTTATCTTCTTGAGCCTTGAAATGTGCCTTATAATTTTGGAATTGATTCTTAACTTGTGCATAATATCTTATTCCATCATAGTTGGTCTTGAATAAATGTATATTATATCTTGTTTATAATTTTATAATGAAATGATTGTATATGTAATGTGATTGTGAATTTCATGCCTTGCATTCTTATAGACTAAGGGGAAGAACAAGTCTAGACCTAAGGATGTTGTGGATGGGCTCATCATGCATCAAGATAGATCTACATGACTCAACAAGACTAACACTTAGATTTCAATTTAAGGTCTCTAAGAGAGGATTTCTTAAACTCGTTAGTGACACTGGTTCCCTATGGGAGAAACCATGCATGAGATCATTGGATAGATGGAAATTACATGCATTAGGTGATACATATTCCCCTAAGTGAGATACCCAATATGGACTCAGATTTTATCATATCCACATAGAAAAGAGATATTTTTCTAGGGTTCTTTGTGGATGGAATCTGAGGTATTGGTTATATCGGATGCTCATGTACCGATCCTTGTGATAATTTCTTGGATTTACATGTATAGGATGCGGATTCTACAATATATTTGAGGGATGTTTTCCTTGGTTTTCATCTAAACCATTTTTTATAATTATAATATATCTTGATTTATATGATAGGGATATGTCCGAAAATCCCAATAAAAAAGATGGGGGTGTACTATACAAGATTGTTTATTTTTGATGAGTCATGTTTATACCTTCTTAAAATTGTGAAGGTTACCTTACTTTAGCCATCCTTATTTGGTCTAAGTCTTTGGTGTCAGTCGAGTGTCAGTTTAAGATCACATAGCAATGAATTTAATCAATTAATTATTTATTTCCTTCACATATTGGGAATTTTATATTTCCAAAAATGGATTTCTCTCGACAGCATTGGTGGTGGCCTATTGAAGTTATATGTGAATCCCTAGTTGAGCCACCTTTGGTAACCAAGAAGACTTTGTGAATGTATGTATAGATAATGGGTATTAGCTAGCTTTTAATGCTTGGTTGGAATTATAGGTTATTGAATGGGAGAAATGGACAGATCTTATTCTTGTTATGCTTATAGTAGCTATTTTTTTACCTTTTTAATTTTGTGTTAGCATATGGTATATGATTGTATCCCCTAATTATCATGCATACTTTTGGAAGAAATACATGACATGTCATCACCATCATTGTATACCTATAAATTATTATTCAACTTTATCCACTCAAACTTGTCCATCATGTTATGAATAAATATTTATATACCAAATCATTGCATCATAATGGTTATTAATATGAGTTTCCATTGGCCTTATTATAATCCTAATTGAAAATATCCAAGAAAAAGTATAATAAACTATATCTCTCATAATATATCTAAAAATATAAAAATATAGAATATTGGGTATATTTTTTATCATACTCTATAATAGTCACATGGGAATTTATGAATTATAAATTTTCACCTTTAATAGCACACCAACACTTGAAATTATTCACAATAAATATTTTTAGAAATATTTGAATATAATTATACAATGAAAATGATAGTCTTATTTCCATTATATCCCCAAAAATATATATAGCAATTAAAATTATATACACTGTTAAATTTTAATATAAAATTATTTAACATAAAAAATCATTCATATAATCAATTAGTTCCACATTTTGATTAGAACTATTAATATAATCAATATATTGATGAAAATAAATCACATAAATATCATATGCAATAAAATAATCCCATCATCTAAAGTAGATTATAAAAAATTAATTTCAAAAAATATAATAATCAAATTCTATATAAAAATCTCATATTGATTATTTTAGAACATGTTTTGTTTTCTATATGTTTTATTTTTACTAGAATATTTTTTTCAAATTTTTTTTAAAAGGTTGTGGATGAAGTCTCATTTATTATTAAATAAAAGAATATCCCTATTTAACAGGGTAGAGGGAGCCCCATTATTTACCCACATGTATTTATATAGGCCTGATATAAATTTATTTCAAAAACTAAATATTTATGAAATAGAACATAACATTTGTTTATCTAAAATAAAATTTAATAAATATGATTAAGTATAAAAATTATAGGATAGATATATTAACACATTATATGTAATATTTTTTATAGGCTTTCTATTTAATATATATAGTCCCATTTTTTATAAATCCTAAACATAATCATCTTCCACTTTTTATTAATGTAACTTTGTTAAATATTTATCAATTTTGAAGCAAAACAATTAAAAATAAAATTAATTTTTTTCAAAATCCAATTTATGGTTCTTAGCTAATAAATCTTTCTCCACATGCATTCACACTTCAAATTTCTAATAATCCCCCACTAGTGGTGATATATTATATTTTATATGATTATAAAGGATTTACCCGTCCACTGTAAATTCATGGTATATCCAACTACCTTCCAGAACAATTACAACATTAATTATTACCATTTATCACTATTCTTATTAGTGTATTAATTGAAATATCATATAAAATCTAAATAGATTTATATAACAACACTTTATACTGGGGTTCCACTACATCCTGTTTTTTGGATCCATTTCATCAATGAATTTATCCTTATAGGTAACATATATTATATAAATATGGAATCTATTAAAATGATAAATTTTCAAAACCATGGTTTGTCTATCACACGTTTACACTATTTTACACCTTATAGATAACATATATGCACCACATGAAAACCAAAATGTTTTTTAAAATTTTATATGACTCTATAGGAATCATACTCAAATAACATACTAAATCCATAGTTAGATGGTTATAATATCACATATCTACTGTATTTGTAAAATAAATTAAAACTAGATGAATTGACGTAGAGATGTGGGAGACAACATTTACACCCTAAAAAATGTATTTATTTATAATAAATATTGAAATATTCTTATATATCTTTCAAGCATCATTTTATCCATAATATATAAAAATATATTCTATTTATTGGCATCACTAAAAGTATTATGTATCTAAACACCATCACTATAGAAATTTTTTATTATTTTAGATGATATAATTAACGTAACATTAGAAAATTTGAGTGCCTCCACTCTCTAACTCATTTTGATTCAAATAAGAGAATATATATTTTCTAAATAATTAATATTATTAAATTTATTCATTGCGGTTTTGAACTAAACATTCCTAGAATCAATTTGTAAGGTTCACTAGGTCACATAACAATAGAGGGGGGTCAGGATATGATAAATTAAAACTAAAACCCCGTGGGATCTTGTTTCATTTTAAAAAAAACACACTCCTATCTTTCTCACATAGAAATATATGAATAGAAATTAAATCATACACTGGACACAATGACTTTTACATGGATCACCATCTCTGGGAAACATCCTAGGATCACAAAAATGATGATGTTCTGATGTACCAAATCCATTGAAACTCACAGAAACATTATACAGTTTCGGTTAGAAATTATATGATTGGGCTCTCTCCCTAAATACTTTTTAGGGTTTACTCACTACATTACTGAGGTTCACTCCCTATTATTCTTCATATTGCTCTCCAATAGTGGTAATGAGCACCATCTTCAACCTCCTTTTCTCACTACTCTTGGAAAGAATCCAGTTATAGTTTATGGATGTGTTGGTCCTATAATTTTCATGTAATCATGTGTCCTCTACTATATATGGATGATTCGTTGAATATAATTATTTACTTCTATATGAATTCCTCTTTTCTGTGTATTGTTAGGTTAGGGAAATTACTTTCTCAAACTATTATTCATATTTTTAATGCTTCCTTGAGTCCTTCGAGAAGCACCTTGATCATTATATATACAACATAGTGGGTATTCATTGCAGATTGACTCCTCTATAAACTAGCTATAATTCCATTCACCAATTCCCCTTGATGGAATTCATATCCCACAAACTGCTTCTTCTAATGTTGTCATGTATCACCTTCATGTACCGACTCCACGACCGATCTCTGTAGACCACATCTACATACTGCCCTAATTTTATAGGCTATTTCTGCTTCCGCAGACCACAGTCCTTCCGTGGACCCATCTTCCTTTCCAGGATATAGTGCCGTGTAGGAATCCTTTTCTATAATTCCTTCAGCATGAGCTAAATAACACTTCCCAAAATTATCCCTTGTGAACATCCTTTGGACTTTTCCAAATTCCCAGAGAAAATATGTTTTCTTATGAAGATATCTTTATGTAATAATGGGATTATAAATTCTCATATCGTCAAATAGATCTGAAAAATCTTCTTATCCGAGATTACACAAATCAACAATGTGGTACAACCCTCATCATCTACCACTTCATCTTCCATGATATGCAATCGTCCCATGAAATGTATTCTATAAACATTCAGTGTACTGCCCCTCTTCTTACATGTCACCCAAAATCTAGTCTCCTTTTCACCAATGATTTACATCTCATATTCTGAAATCAACACCTTTTTTCTACAAATGAAAATCCATCCCACATTCCTCAAGCCTAACAGATACCACATGCCATCTACATACATTATTCCTTCACCGTGAACCGCACAAAAAAACCATATAACATCCCAAAAAAATTCCCTAATGATGTTTGGTATTCAACATAACAAAATTCATGATCCACGAACTGTTCCTGGAGATCCCATTCTACATACTACTTTTGTGTAAAATCATTTCTTTTCCAAAAACATAACTCATGATTTTGAAGCCTAAAAATTTAGAAAACACTAAGAAACAATGTTACCTAAAACACCTGTTTTGGAAAATATTATTCATGCTAATTTGTTCTTATCTCGCATTTTTAAAAAACACAATCACACACTAAACATGCCGAGGAAAAAACATGAGGAATTTTTTCACAACAATCCCCCCCTTTGGGTTTGTTGATAACACTTTTATAATTTCATATATAATTAAAGTTTATTCCATATTCTGCTATCACTATATTCTTATGATTAATATAGTGATCAAGGATTTACTCAACACATACTCTAAGCCCACATGTTGGATGATCAGCATGAGAAATAATAGTAAAATTAAATGTTCAAAAATTAATCACATCATTCAATTCCAACACCACTCTTCTTATTTCCTCACAAACATAATATGTGGTGATATATATCCATTGATCGATCACATATATAATATTTAGATTTAATACTCCCCCTACATCACTTCTCCTCCAATTAGCTTCAGCTAAGCTCAGTTTCAACTCACCCTTTCATACTGCTCCACCTAACAGCTTCTCCCCATGTCTTAAACAAGACATTCCCTCCCTTCAACATCAATAATTCCTCTCCATTTTTTCAATGAACTTGATGGGAACATCATGGTTTCCTGCAATAGGGTAAAGAAAACATATAAATAGATTTGGTAAAAACACACCATAACTCGAGGAGTGGGGTGCATATCCACACTTTTAAAGTGAGGGGATTCGACTAGACTCTAGAGCGAGTTGATTCCATTTAAATGAATATTTGGTTTTGGCATTTTTTAGAATATCAGCAACTTGTTGTTCTTTAGGAACATACTCAAACTTCAAAATCACATCCTCAAAATTCTCCTTGATGAAATGATACTCACTTTTCATTATCCTTGAGTGGTGGAATTTATTTTTTACAATATGTATAACACTTTAATTATCCCAAAAATTCTGATCGGATACTTACCTTATACTCCCATATCATCAAGCTTATACTACATCCACAAGAGCTAATAGCATACTCAAGTGATCACGAGGTATTTTTATTATATTTTACTTAATTAAATAAAATCTAGTTCCTTTCTTAGTCAAGAAATACACAGTCCACAATTATAGAAAGAAAATCATGTGTTGATTTTCATTCATCTGTGGATCCGACCAAATCTTAATATGTATATCCCAATAATTCTTGTTCTGAGATTTGTCATAGTACGTCAAACCGAAATACATAATTCTCCTGATATACTATAGAATTAATTTTTTACTACAATAATATAGATTTCCTTGGGTTTTCATTGATATCACACTTCTTGGCATGTGGAAAAAACCATATCATGTCGTGTCACAAAAAATTACAATAGACTTCCAATGATTTTCCCATTTTCTATGACATTGATTTCTTTGAATTTATCATCACGAGAAAGTTTCATCTGGGTAGCCACTGGAGTCTTCATATCCTTGGAATTATCCATTTCGGCCCTTCTCAAAACATCTATGGCAACTTTATATTAAGAAATGAATCTTTTTTTGGTTCCTTATGTTACAGGTAAACCCAAGAAAAATATCAGTTCACTAATCATTGACATTTAGAATACAATTTTCATAAATATAGAGAATTGTCTACATTGTGCTTCATATAATCCTCAAATAATAACTTCATCGCCATATACCAACATCTTCATTCATTGATTACTGTCATGGTTGAAATTTATATTGTAATCAACTCCACCATACTAAAAATAGATATTTTCAAAAATCATTGTAGCCTATAATACCTTTCTCGTGGTGCTCACTTCAAACAATATAGAGACCTCATCATCCAACAAACTTTGTTCTCATCATCCTAAATGAGAAAACCATCTGGATATTCAATATAAACTATTTCATCTAGAAATCAATTTAGACATTCTCCCTTGACATCCCTATGAAACACACTGAACATTCATTGGACTAATATATCCAAGAATAATCTGATAGTCTATACCCTCTAAACGTATGTAAAGTTATCATAAATATTGATACCCTCTATTTGGTAGTACCTTTTTCACAATATTTGGTCTTTGTTTCAAATCACCACACCATCTTCATTAATTTGTTTTTCAAAAGTGCAAATTTTTCCAAAGGAAATTTCTATAAGATAGTCTCGAAAAATTTTACCATATCATATTTTTGTCAAATTTTTCTAGATCTTAATTCATATCCTGGACCCAATTCACATCACCAAATACATCATAAAAACATTTATGCTCTACTAGTGATAGGCATGATGCCTGCAATAGATACTTAATCCTCCCCATCTTAACTACAATTGTCTAAACACTAATTATGTTTTATCGATCAATTTAACTCTTTTCTTATGTGTTTATGAATAAACTAAATTGTGATCATCTTTCTCAACATCTATATTTTATTTTAAATCATCCCCTAGAACTAGAGCATCCCCCACTCTTCTTATTCATGTATCACTATCATCTTGAGAATGATCATGTATTTGATGAATATTCAACTCATTCTCCTCTATGGTTACATCACCTCTTTCAAAAATGATTCTTAGCCTCTTTTTGAAGAATTTATATTCTTCTCAATTTTTTTATTGGCCAATAACATTCCTTTCATCCCCATATGATTCCAACATCCTATTATTATCCTTCTTCAAAATGATTCACTTACTTATGAATAATAAAAAGTAATTCAATGATGGATTCATTCAATACCATAGCTTATATAAAGACTTTTCTTTTTTCATACATAGTAATTCAATATTTGATTTGTAGACCAAGGTCATCACAACTTCTGTCCAAAAATTATTTTGAATGTATTTCTCAATGATAATTGTTCTTCACACTTAGTTCAAAATCGGATTTATCCAATAAAATATGTAATTTTTCTATGATTTTCCTGCCTCTATATCTCTATGTTGTATCCCATTATTCTCACGATTATCCGCCACTTGGTTATTTCTATTCTCTATTCCATTATCTATTCAAATATTCAATATTTTCTAACCTAGAATATTTTCAACATCCTATTGATATATTTTACTACAACTAAACACCATAGACTTGTGGGTAATTATTGATTCCAATTCCATTATGATATAATCATCAATGAAGAGAACATAATATCTCCTCCTATAAAATGATCATTTTGAAAAAAAAATTCACTCATCAATATGAAAAAAATTACGAAATCTTGTGGAGATTTTTGATTTTCCATTATATTTCTTTTGAATGATCTTCCCTTGTTGGTAGGAACCAAGTGTATGTGTAAAATCACGTGATAATATAGGGATGTCTCGAGAAAAATCATATTTCACCAGATCTACCAAGGATGTTTTTATCCTATGGCCAAGGCAGTTTTTCAACCACTTATTTTCTTCTTTCCTAGATAGAAAAACCATATCTTATTCTCTACACTTGATATAATGATTCCCTTTTTATGATTTCTCTACAAAACAACAACACAATCATTTTCCTTTAAGACAACTAATTTCATGGTAAATCTTATTGAATATCCTTAGCCACACAATTGACATACTTTTAATATGTTGTGACTAAGACCATCAACAACCAAGAAATCTTTACGACTTATGTATTTCCCCCCAATAATTTATTTAGAAAAGTAAATGATTTACAACCCTTCATCATTGTCAAATCATTTGATACCTTCTTTATTGTATCTTCTTCTTGTTATTAATCCTTGATTTTTATCATTTGGGAGGTGCATCCACTATCAATTATCCATATCCCACGACCATCAATTTCCATGAATGCAATTTATACATCCATTGCATGCTCTGATCATTTATTTTATATCCATCTTTTTGACTTCTTAAATAATATTGATTAATATTGATGACATTCCTTGGAATACGATGGTCCAAATTCATCTGTAAGAGCTACAAATATCATTTTCATTTTCATATCATTTGACGATACATTTTTCTGCAACTTATGACGAACCATTATATATTAATGTACATTCATATATATTGTTGATGAGTAATATCTTACCATGTTTCTAAATACTCAACACCTGAAACAGTGGAAATCATATGATATCCTAGAAAATTTATAACTGTAGGAATGCCTCTATTGGTCCTATCACTTTCGGTGCCAATTTTCTATAGAAAAATCACATTTTATATGTCTCATATTGATGCAACACATGCATCTTATATGGGGTAGAATCCAACGTGGAAATACAAAACCACTAGTTATCCATTGAGTTTTCTAAATATTATAACTCTACTTTGTACCCAAATAATTCATATAAAATGGATTGGGTGCTTATGGACTGACTTCAGGAATTTCTGCATTTTGTTTTCAATTAAGACCCATGTCAGACTTACCATATTCATTTGAATCTTACTTCTATTTTGCTAGACCACTATGCGCATCTTTTATCATCTCTTTTGTCAGTATGATATTATTTCCTAATGATGTACTAGAGGACAATAGTTTTTATTGATCTTTTACACTTTATAAAAGATCAAACACTACTTTTTCACATTCTTTAATATGTTGGATTTGATCTTTTATAGTCTCAATAAAAATATCAATCTTCATTTGTTGTTTCTAATTTTTGAGTTAATACTCAATAAACTTTTCTTTTCTTTCTATCATTGATGACTTCATTATTTAAATTTCATCATTCATCTTAGAATTTTCCATGTCCAGTTGCAACTTATAGTGTTTGGAATTGTGAACCAATTTGTTAGATTTCATTGTTTTGGATCTCTAAACATCTATCTCTTCCAAGGAACCTTCTACTTCATCCTGAACATAAACACTTATATCCACTTCCACTTCTTAATTAATAATATCTTATTTTGTTATGAAATTTCTAATAGCTTCCAATAAAGTATTTAACTCATGATTCTTTCATTCCTCTAACTATTCTACCTCAGATTCTTTTGAACATTAATCATCATTGGAGTGCATATTAGTTTTTTTGATGAACTTTCTGATAGAACTTCTCCTACCTTTCACGTGGGATGAATACATATTTTGTGGGATTTCATCATTTTCTTCATTATCATCTTTAAACATCTTATGACATTTTATTGAAAGATGTCCAAAATTTCGACATCGGAAGCATGTAAGTGGAATATTACCATTCAATTTTCCTTCTTCTCCTTAGAGATTTGAAACAAGAATTAAAATAACATTATACAAATTATCTTCCTCTTAACCATATTCAATAGAGTTCTTATTAATGGCCTTGAATACCACTTTTTTGTACATTCCCTTTTCCATACCATCATTATCACCATTAATCATTTTTTATAGAATAAGAGTACTGCGAAAGTTATCAAATGTATTCTCCTTTGGATCCTTATGTTCAAATACTAAATCTTTCATAAAAATACTATGTGGAAGATTCCCCATGATACACATTATAATATTTATACATTCAAGGACTTATCCAAGACCACTCTTGTTTTCCACTAAAAAATTCACCCTATAATAGAAAGCATCCAAAGATATATTAGGGTTCATTCATAGATCCTCATTCTTGTTTGAAAAAACCTATTATTTCACCTATTTAATCATTTAATTTATTTCATAAGCATTTAGAAGCTTTTCCCACATAGTGTGTGATGTTTTCCATGAAATCGCCTTCATAGAAATTGAAATTCATAGGGTTCCTCCTAATGAATGTATCTGTTTACTATCTTAATCTAATTCTATACATTCAGATTTTGATGAATAACCATTACTCATATCAGCTTATATTCCATGCATATCTACAATGAATACATTCATCCCTAATGATCAGATGTATTTATCAATTTAAATCTTCCATAGTTGAAAAATAATTTTGTCGAATGTTGGAATTCCTTTGAGATTGACCACCTCAATTTCTTATACTGAGATAGAATTACTAAATTTTAACCACTCACTCAGATATAAATTGTTAGGTCCACATGTTCAAATACCCTAAGGGGGTGTGAATCAGGGTATGATATATTAAAACTACTATCCATTTAGATATTTTTTCATTTTTAAACAGAACACAATTCCCTCTCTCTCCCATAGTAATATATAAATAGAAATTTAATAATGCAAAGGACACATCAATTTTTAGTTGGTTCTCCCTCACTAGGCTACACCTAAGGAGCATACAACGATGAAGATCCAAATTACCAAATCCACTAAAACTCACTACCAATTATAAGGTTCAAGATAGTACTTTTATGCCCAGTATCACTACCTATTCAGTTTTTTGGGTCTTCTCACTGCTTTCTCAAGGGTTAGTCTTTAGGTCTCTTTCATTAGATCACTACCAGTGGGAATGATCACCATCTACTGCTTTGTTTTATCACTTCTCTTATTAAGGTTTCACTAAAAGTTTTTTGACATGTAGATCCTTTTATTTACATGTAAGAATGAATCCTCAAATATTTATTAATGCTCTATTGAAGTTCCATTCTCACCCACAGATGAATTAGTCTTTTTTGTGTACAATTTGGTTTTCAGAAATTTTAATCTCAAATCGTTCTAGTGATTTAGAAAGATTCCTTGGGTTATTTTTCAACCAACATTCCAAGTTCAAGTACTGTATACAGGGTATGATACGTTGTTAACCACCTCCATGAACTGTTATATTTCCTCATACCACTTCTACTCTAGGAACTGATTCCCCCATGAACTTCCACCAGTGGCACTGTTCCATAACACCTTCACATACAGACTTTACATACCACCACTACATAACACTTCCACATACATCTTCTATGTATTTCCCTGGTTCTATAGGAAAGTTCTTCCTATATACACCACCTCCCTTATGCATACCCTTCTTCCTTTGTGGGATAAGTGCTCCGCCAGAATCCTTCACCAGAATATGTTCTGCATGAACTATATAAACCTTAGCAACATTCTACATTGTAAACATTCTTCAGACATTATCAAAATCCCTATGTGAAGATGTTTTCTTATGAAAATCACTCTACATAAATATGGTATCTTCACTTCTTATATAGGAAAATAAATCCTAATAAATCAGCTAATTCGATATTACCCAAATCATTAATGTGGTATTCCCTTCTTCACATAGCACTACATTATCTGTGATCCACAATACTCTCGAGAAACATTTACCCAATGTGGTCCACATGCCACCTATATTATTATGTGGTGACTAAATTCATAGATTCCCTTTTGAAAATGAATACCTTCACTGATTCTAAAATCATATCCTTTTTTAGATGAACAACACTCCATTCAATGTATGAAGATCCTTCCACGTATCACATGCCTTCCGCGTAATGTTTTCATCTTCAGTGAACCCCACCACAAACCGCATACCATCCTGCAAACTATTCCCCGTATTTTGTTTGGAAATTAGTGTAACAAAATAAAAGATCTGTGATCTATTCTCATAAATCCCATTCACATACATTCCTTGTGAAAAAAAACATTTTCTAAAAATGAACTCGTGATTATGAGGCCCAAAAATTTTAAAAACACTGGGAATATTCTCCACCTTAAACACATGTTTTGGAAAACACCATCCTTTCTCATTCGTGGTCCTCGGGCTTTTTCAACACACAAAATTGCACCCAAAACATACCAAGAAATACCTTGACGGATGTTTTTCAAACACATTTTAAACTATTTATTGTAATGTACTACCTTCTATAAAGGAAAAATGAATTTATAAAAATAAATAGAAATGTGAACCACTGTGAAATAAAATTTATAATTAACTATATCTATTATAGATAACATTTTAAGTCATTCTGTGAATTTATTCCCCATAAAAATAATTTTACTAGAAGATTTGTTATTAAATAGAACAATTTTTAGTCTTATCCAATCATCATTAAATATAATTAAATAACCATATTTTCACTGAGAGGGTTTAGATTTTATGTAAATCCATAACAACCAAATTTTTCCCTTGGTATGTATTTCACCTTGGGATATAAAAACAGTTTTCTTTTATAATTTAAACTCATTGAGGGAGATTTTTTTAATTCTAATAGAACCCAAAAAAATAAGTAACTAATTTAATCAAATATAATCATATAAGTGAATTAATCATCAACTAATCAACCCAAAAATATTAATTATAAAAATGTATTATTATCATGGGGTTTTTAGCTTAATATCTCCATATCGTATTATCATATATATTTCATTATTGACATATTAAAAATTTAATTACCCAAAATAATTATTCCATTAGAAATATTATATAATAGAATATATATGATAATTCAAAACTATTTCATGAACACATAATTTGTAACATAGTGATTCACTGAATATTACACATTTCATTATTCTATAAATTTTTTCAAAATAATATCAATTATATATTGGATATATATTTTTAATTGAAATTCTATATAATGAAAATAATTATATCATAATATCAATAGTTATGATGTGGTTGATGTTAATGTATATTCCATTATATATTTACATTCATAAACAAATTTGGATTGATTGTTTTATTATTTTCTTTATTTTCTAATAATCATTAACCCATACATTTCTATAACAGTAATTTTATCACTTAAATCTACCTAGAATGATATGTTCACATAATTTCATAATTTTTATGGGTTTACCATATATTATATCCTTATCATGATTCAAGTCTTAATTCTTAAGAAATGTGTTTAAAATAATGTATAAATTCCCAACCACTAATTTAACATTGATATTTTAGTAATAAAGTATTATATTTTTATCCGTTTCTAAATATATCACTATAAAAATATTTTAAATAAGTAAAACATAATTAACTTAAAAAAAATTACCTAAACAAGAATTACATAGATATGGCTAACAAAGGTTTATCTAGATAACCGAACCACAAGATTAACTAGCCATTTATAAAAATATTAATTTCTATGATAAAAGAAAATAATAGTAAGAATATTTTTCACCATGATCAATGGTACATCCCTAATTTTGGATTCATCATTGGTTCTTTCAAAACCATTCATTGTTAGAAAAGATAATATTTAATACTGCATTATAAAAAATACCCAATTTTGATTCTTCATATATAAATTTAATTTTATATAAAATTTATCACCATAAAATCTAATTGAATTTTTATAGATTGTGATAACACTCTAATTAAATATTTGAATAAATAAATTTATCAATATTAAAGTAAAACTAATATGTGTCAATTTTTTCAATAATAATATAAAAATTTATGAATTAAATTTTCAATAAATTCAAATAAATGATTTAATTAGATAATGATTTTAATATTAAACATTACATAATCAACTAAAATAATTAAATTCCACAACCCTAGAAGGACGAAGTCAATGCAATATCTTATTTCATTAACATGATTACAAGGATTAAAATACCAACGGACAGATTACTTTAGAAGTATTGGAAATAAAGATTATATATATTCGACCCATAATACATTGGGATATAGGAAATAAAATAATTACACATAATTAATTGAAATAAACATTATCCTTGAATCTCATCTAAATGATTAATATTCATTACCTAGGTAAACGAAACATAATACTGATTAGATAAAATGCTTATAAAGGGTATGTAAAGTGGAAGTAATAATGAATCAATGAGAATAAATCAACATGGAAATATAAATTATAGATTACACATTCTTTTCAAATAAATAGATAAGGAAAATTCAATATAGAAAAGGAATAAATTGAAACACATATCATTTAATCAACAATTTAAAAATTTAACGTACCCATAAATATGTCAACAAAAAATATAATGGTTAAAAAATTACTAAATGAGTTAAATTATTAATTAATGGAAGCCATGTTTCATAAGTTCATGTAACCATTACTTTAAAATCCATTCACAATGTGGTATAACTATCCAGTAAAAAACTATCTACAACGGCTTGCCACCTGTTTTGTCTCATGAGATAATTGATGCATCAATGGGATATCTTTAACCTGGCCCACCCTTGTCATAATTTTCAAAATAATTAGTCATATATAATAATTTATCTAATAAATAAAAAATATGATTTTTCAAATATTGATATTGAATAAATTATTCAGATTTATCAACAATTCCCTAGTTAATTAAATAACATTCAAAGTTAATATGTTATGTAAAATTGATATATGATTTATGTAATAATAGTATATATGAAAAAATAATTGGGATATTTTAAAAAGTTAATGTTTAAATAGAAATTTAATAATCGATATATGGCGTTATTTTAAAGACTATCATTAAACACATTCCTAAGGAAAATAATTTTTAATCATTGAAAAGTGTCTCATACCACTTGAATCATTTATATCATAATACCCAGGACAAAATAATCCTTAATTAAAACATGGAACATCATGAAAATTAATAGTTTATTGATATAACATTTAAATGGTATTATATACACCATAAAAATTAAACTTGGTGGATAACAACAAATTAGTCTCATTTGTATGGAAATTATGATGAAATCCATTACCTTATTATTAGATTTTGTCGTGTGGTATTTATCCTCTTGTATAATGGTTTAAAATAATGTAATAAATTATAATCTAATAATAATCATGTTAATAAAATCATATATTATATTTTTATAATATTTTTTTACTTTGTTGTTTACATGTATTAATTATTTTAACTATTTCGAGTGTTAACTTCCTAGTTTTCTTAACTATGTTCTTGACTAGTCAACTATTCTTACTATTTGTTATATCAGAATGTCATCACCTCCAGAATGTAAACCCTGAATTAATTATCATATATATTCATTATTTATGTATTTAGGAATTATATATAATGTTTATAGATATGAAAATAAAAGAACTATTCATAGAGATAGTAGGTCGTACATACACATGAACGCTACATTTATTTTTTTGTCCAACTAAATGATTGAAAATAAAATGAAAAATATTTACATTATTATTCTTTTATCATATATATTTTATATAGCTTCATTAAAATTATCCATAATTTGTTCCATGATTAGTGAGAATGAATCATAAAGCTTTTTGGAGGCGGTAGTCCATAGTACCACAAACAATGTTATCATTTTAACACAAAATGTAATGTATTAAGGAACGTGTCCTAAAATAATTTATTAATCATAAAAAAATTATAAATTTAATATATATAATATATAAATACTATTTCCATTACAATGATCACCATGATATGTGGTATTGGAATAACAAACAATCATCATTCTATGAGGCAGTAGTTCGCCTTTCATATTAAAAGAATTTTTGTTACCCATTATATGGGTGTATGTGTAAGTAAATGTCTAAAATATAAAATAAAAATAACCAAGTATGTTGATAAAACATTTTTTAAATAATTGTGGAATAAGTAGATTTTAGGTACTCGATAATGGAAATAAAACTAAATATCTTGTGGGTTTGTTACCTATTATTCAGGCAACTCATTTTGGTATGTACCAATAGGCTTCCTTGGATTTATTTATTCCGAATTGGAGGCTTATAGGATGATTTTAGGGATGTTTAGAAGCAATTTATTAATAAATTGGTCATAAAACATGGATTGGGTGGTCTAAAGATGTGATAGGAGGGGAGGCCCTTTTCTAGAGGGGGGAGTGGCACTCTTGAAGTATTTGATAATAGAATTCCATACACATTTTTTAAATTAAAATAGGCTCCCATACTAGTAAATATTAGATTCAATTGGGTATTGGGTTGAAATATTTTCATCCAATGGATCCTGTATAGGTTTCTAGGACATTTGAGAACTTAATATTAAGATTAAGTCCCAATTGAAGCTTAATTTTACATTAATTGTTCTAATTAATTTTAAATAATTTCACTGATTTTTTTGTCAAAATATGTTGAACATGTTAAAAATTATAAAATATGATGATTAAAAATATGGAATCCATTTTTACAAATTCATATATCAAATGTTTCTGAAATTCATTAAATTTAATCCCACGAACGGGACGATAAAACATGATTTTAATGTAAAAACACCCCAATGATTTCAAGATTTGTATAGTCAATTTAAAAGTGAAACTGATTCCAATGAAATAAATTGTATTAGTTTAAAAAATTATATCTAATTAAACTTTATAACCCACTTAAAATGTACTGTAATATTATTAATAATGTTTCTGAAAAATAATTTTAACCTAAAATTAAGTATTATTCCTTACTCATTAAAAAATTAAACATCCCAAAAAAATTCCAAAAAATGTCACTAAACGTATTTTTATTTTTTTATTTAAAATAAGAAGTTAATTTTTACTTTTATAGACTCTAAAAGTTCCAAAAATTGATTCCAAAATTGGTTCTCTATTAAAAGGTGGTAAAAATGCCTTAAAAATATACTATTTTGTGGTTAAAATTGTATTTTTTTCTTAATCCAATAAAATATATTGGATGAATATAAAAAATATTTTATTGAATATATAATATTCAAATGTCATTAATATTAAACACTAATTGTAATTAATTTTGTGTAAAACTGCTTTGTGAGCATAATAATAATTTCCATTATATTTTTTTCAATTTTAAAATTTATTTCTAATTAATTTGTATCCAATGAATACATTTAATTTTTTTAAACCATATATTTTCATAATTTATATTAAAATTTTAAAAAATATTAATTTAATGTAAAGGTTATATTATATTAATCATTTTTTTATAATGCATCAGTATTCAGTAAAACTAGTTTTGGGTGTTCCACAAGACATTTGATAGAACTTGTAGTTGCGTATGTCACATGAGAAATAAATTTCATGTGGGTTTCAAGATATAAATCATATTTAATTTATTAAAAATATTAAATTTACTATAAAAACTTGTGTTATTATATTCCCTTACATGATTTGTGATGGGTGTCAGACATGTTATTGAATATAATTTTCATAGATTATTTTTTAAGGGATTTAAAATTATTATATCTTGAAAATTATATTTTTTTCAAAATGATAACATCCATGGATCCTGTATAATTAATGAGTATAAAATCATTGATTTCTCTAAATAATTGATAATATAGTTTTAAAGTAACAAAAAATTTCTTTTGAATATCATCTCAACCATACACTCTCCATTTATTTTCCAAAACCAAATAATAAACACATATTAGAATTAAACAAGAATCATGTTATATATATAATTTAAGAACCTGAATATTATTTTTATTTATGTTTTCCTTTTCTGGTCATTTTTGAGAAATAGAAGAATTTCTGGAAATTTTTTAACTACCGTGTACTTTATGAGTACAAGCTGTATACTCAGTTACCGCGGGTACCCGTGTGTTGGCTATGTAGTGGCCTTGCACATGGCCATGTGTGGTGACATAGAGACCACCTAAAGCAGAGTGCGGAAGGGGAAAGTACATGCCGTGTATTTTCTTTTTTCATTAAAATTATCGGGGTTGCGTCTAATCGCCATAAAATCCTTCTTCTTGACTAAGTTCGACCAAGAGCGCTCGTACAACCATGATCATTTTTTGTACCCCCGAGCGAGCATCTAATCTCTGGTCCGACCGCCGTCAATTGTGTTGGGATAGCCTCGGTAAGCTTTTCCTTCTTCTTGAGATTCATTCTATGATTCCTCCTCTTTCTCAAGTTATCCTCCATTGAATGGTTTATACATTTTTGTCGATCTAATTTGTTCATGGGTGATTCAAGGCTGTAGGTTCACATATATGGATCTACTAACACAGAGGTAGGTGGTTTGTGCCTTTACGTTGAATGTCTTTGAGTAATATGTGAAATTTTGACAAATACCCTTGAATGTGGTAGTGTGAGTTTACCATTTTAACCAAGTTAATTTTCTCCCATGCTTGTAAACTTTAGTAGAGGTTAATTGGATGTGAATATGTTTAATTGATATAATTTTGAAGTGTTTTCCCATGCATGTTATATTTAAAATCATTTGGTTCAGTTTGGCCTGTAGGGTTTCCTTGATGTTTTCCCATGCCTAGTATGATAGGATGGAGTGATTATTTTTATCTCACATGCTTTGTATGTTGAATATTGTTTAGCCAAGTAGTTCCTGAGTTAACTTTGGTCGTATTGCACTGCTCTGCTCGTTTGACTTACGTAGGGCTGTGAAAACCTGGTGTAGTTTCCTATAAGGGGAATTGACCATGTGTGCTTCCTTAGAGAGTCTTTAACCACTTTTTGACTATAAGGGGAATTGTCCTTGTGAGATTCCTCTGAGACTCTTTAGGAATTTGAATCTATGTGTAATTGACTAGGAGTTATTCATCAGAGAGTCTTTGTTATATCCTTGTAATTTGAACTAGAGGGGTAGACTGTGTGTGCTTCCCAGAGGGTTTCATGTGTTTATAGGTAGGACCAGAGAAGATAGGCAATGAGTAATTTACAGAGGGTTTCCTATTTTTGTTTTCCTTCTTGATTAACTATTTAATTGTTATATGAAATTGAATTCTTTGAACTGTAGGATTGGTTACTGTTGAGTACTTCATTGTTTACTTCCTTCTTTTGTTTATTACTATTCATACATTCACTGACTGTTAGGAACAAATAATGTGGTGGTTACCTACTAGTAATTAGTCTCACACCCTTTTTGGGCCATTCTTTTGGGCTTAAACATATTATATTGTTGCAGGTATAGATAAGGGAATGTGCCCTTCTACTTCATGTACATGATTGTTGTGGATCTAGAGAGCATGGGACAAAGATTAGGCTTGCGATGCTGAGGAACTGTCATATGTCTTTCTATGTACTTTAATTTTGTACACTTTGTATTCCAGCAATGCGATTTGTTTGGCTTCTTCCCTAGACACATATATCATGCATCATTTTTTATATACGCTCCAGCTATTTATTTGTTGAGTATTACATTGTCTCATGAAGTTTGGAATTAATATTGCTTCTGCTATTGTATATTTTCTACTAATACTGTGTTACTATACTGATTAAGGGCATAGTTTACCCACTATCACACCCAAGGCCTTCACTACTAATCAGCATCCTCTGGCGTTCATGGAAATGCACTCGAGGCCATGAGACCAATCTGGTATTGGTGTCTCTGGGCAGCTTCCGGAACCTGAATGTTACAAAGTGGTATCAGAGTAAAAAGTTTTCTTTTTGAATTACTATCTGGAGACTATATCCAGGGGTTGGATGGAATATGTACTTGATAATAAGATGTGCTCGGTCGTAGCTAACCCGTTTATAGGGAAAGTCCAATTTATGTCGTTATTTCAATTTTACGGGGTTTTTAAATATACAGTAGATTATATTTCACCGTTCGGTGATTGACATGTTTTTTACAGTTATTGTTGATGTTATTGAGGTTCTATTTCCATTTCAACCTGATGAGATGAGGGTATTCCATATCATGCATCATATAGGCACGTGCTAGAAATCCCATGTCATGCATTCTTTATATGCCATTTAGGATGAATTATTGATTTCATGTTGTTGAGATAGGTGTTGTGTTAGATATTCATGTTGTTGTGATAGATTCCTTGATAAACTTTCTACTGTTTGATAGAGTATTGGTTGTGTAAGGTTTTATTTGAATGAACACCAAACTTTGGTTCTTGAGGTGTTATGGGCCCTCATGGACTGGAATTTGGTGGATAATTGACTTCTTTTCCTTGAATATGATAGGTATATGATTCCAAGTATGGATTTTCATAGAGTATGGTTCCTCACGGATCAGAATTTTGCACTTAAATGATCGTTTAAGTGTTTTTCTGGGATCCAGAGTAATTTCTGAGGCATAATTTTTGGAAAGAACCCGAATAAATGCCGTATAGTTTTGAATACATTCCATATGATCTTCTCTTAGGAATTAAACCATTTTCCTTAATTACACACCATGTACTACATGTATACACCATTTAGCCTCTAACATTGTCTTAGACTGTGTGAACAAGGACACGGGGTAGGATTTTTTTAAAACAAGATGTGTACCAGATTTAGATGTCATGTTGCAGAACCATGTAACATGTTGTGTCACTAAAAACACATGTTGATTGAGTCTCCTTTAGTACACGCCGTGTCTATCTGTAACACACCATATAGTGTGAGTCGTGTATTTGGCCATGTCACTAACAACATAGGTCGGTGATTCTCATCTAGTACAGGTCGGGTCTAGAGAGAACATGTCGTATAGTATTCTTTTAGAGAACCATGTGTCTTAGTCATGAAGAAGGACTCGGGTAGGGGAAGAGAATCCAAGTACATGTCGTGTGTTAGGAAAACACGTTGTGTGTATGGGGTATTACGTGACCTGGGTTGGCAGAAGTACATGCCCATCAGAAAGTATTAAGAGAACACACAGTGTAGGCATTATACACACCATGTATCCATGTCTTTTAAATCTTGAATGCTTTCTTTCTCTTCTTCCCTTCATACACTTCAAGGTTTCAGTTCTTATCAATATTGATCAAAGGTGTGCACTTGACCTTACAGAGTCATGCCATTGAGACGTCCTCTAGTTGTACGCCAGTTACATGGAGGTGATCAGACACTGGATATGGTTGATCAAGGACTGTGGGAAGATCCTCCAGTTGTTCTAATGCGCTGTTCAGGGAGGGATATATGAGGATGATGTTGACCTTCCTGAGAGCATAGCCTCTTACCCCATCGATGGATGAAGTGATGCGGGTTATTCAGTAGTATCATCCTCTCTCTTTCTTAGGGGATGTATGACCCCAAGCTGTAGAGTCATGGCTAGAAGCCATGTTGACGATCTTCGAGCATCTAGAGATGCCTCTAGAGAGTAGGGCCAAGCTCGCTACCAACATGCTTCGAGACTCTGCCAAGTGGTGGTGGGATGTGATCTCACCGGAGGGGAACCCATAGAATATGGCTTGGGATAAGTTTCCATATGCCTTCTATGATTACTTCTATTCAGAAACCTTGAGGGCTGATAGAGCCCAAGAGTTCATGAGTCTGGAGAAGGGTACTCTTTCTATTATGGAGTATTCCTCTCTCTTCAACAAGCTGGAGTGCTTTACACCCTTTTTTGGGTGTAGATGAGTTTTTCTTTGCATGGATATTTGAGGATGGTCTCAAGAAGGATATTCAGGCTTATTTGAACATCTTCAGGTTGACTTCGATATCCTCTATAGTCAACTAGGCTCTTATTACAGAGTGTAATCTGAGTGATTCTAGAGCTGTGAGCCAGGGCAGTTCAACATCCAGGATTAGTGTTTTGCCGGCAGATTGTAGGAAGAGCCACAAGATGGATTCCTGAGGAGATTAGAGTAGGTGAGAAGCACTTTATCGTAGACTAGTATTGTGCTTCCAATGTGGGAAGTGTGGATATACAAGGCCAAACTTCATGAGAGACCCAGTTGAGTGCCGATCATACGACACGATGGGCCATCTTCAGCGCTTCTTTCAGATTTTCTCACCAGCATCTAGTGACAAGGGTTCTTCTTTGACTCCGCGTTCAGAAGCAGCAACAATAGTTACTCCTCAGTCAGGGAACTAGAGTTCTTCCGGCCGTTTGGGATGAGGTAGAGGTTGTGGTCGTGGTTACCAGTCAACATGCCTTCAGTGACATCAGGGTGGATCAGCTCAGAGTAGCCATGTAGGGTCACACAGCCACAGTGTAGTTCAGAATTTTGTGGTGGAGCAGACCCAGTAGGAGCAGGATCCCGAACCCTCTAAAGATCTAGGTATGATCCTAGTTTCCTCAATTCTATCATCAACTCTTTTTGATACAGTAGCTTCCCAATGTTTTATATCTATTGTTGTTGTGGAGAGCCTTGGGCACTGTATCTTTTCTTCTGATGATATCTTGACACTAGACACTCTTTTGGGGACTAGAACGGAAAGTGTATGTTAGTGAAAAGAGTAGCCTCTTGAGGTTGGTGGGGGTCACTTCTTAAGGAACCTTTATGTCCTATAGATGGCAGGCTTTGAATTCATTCTTGTAATGGACTGGTTAGTTCCCTTCCTAGTATCCATTGATTGATATCACCATAGGGTGAGTTTCACATTACCTGAGGGAAATCATTTCTTCATAAAGGAGATTGGGATTTCTAGGCGAGGAGTGTGGGATCTGAGCATCATGGTTTAATATGAGTTATAGGCCAAATAGCTAGTCTATATCGGGATGATAAGGGGACATCACAATTAGGATTTCCTCCAGTAGTGGATCGTTTTAGGGACATATTTTCAGATGACTTTTCACGTATTCCTTCGAAGGGAGGTGGAATTTTCCTTTGAGATTGTGGCATGAGAGGCTCTAGTGTCCAATCCTCCTTATATGATGGTTAAAACATAGTTATAGGATCTCTAGAAGAAGTTGGAGGAGTTGAAGGAAAAGGGTTTAATCCTTCCCAGCACTTCTCAATGGGGATCGCATGTCATGTTTGTGAATAAGGCAGACGGTACCCCTCAGGCATTGTGTGAATTATCAAAATTTAAACCAGTTTACTTTCAAGAACTGATATCCTTTGTCGAGGATTGATGATCTCTTTGATCAGCTTCGAGGAGCCCAAGTGTTCTCTTGGATACATTATCTTATGGGAGATCATTGTGTGGTTTTCACAAACCACAAGAGTCTTAAGTATATCTTCACTCCGCATTATCTGAATTTGAGACAGTAGAGGTGGGTTGAGTGCCTTCAGTCTTTTGACTTCGAGATTGCCTATACGCCTGGGAATGGAAACACCGTGGATAATGCATTGAGTAGGGGGACTCAGATACAGGCAGTTCGGGAGGCCAGTACTGACTGGCAGCTTATGGCCTTATTCTCTAAGATGCATTTGGAGTTTCACGACAAATAGGGATAGAGGTTTCATTCTTTTGTAGCTGTTACCTCTAATCTTCTTGATCGAGTGTGAATGAGAAAGCTTTCAGATTCTAAAGGCCTAGTCCTATGGGAAGTCATGTCAAGATAGGACCTTATTCATGGATGGACCATTGGCGAGGAGGTGATCTTTCATTTGTAGGGGTGTGTAAGGGTGATAGAATATATACGTGAGGATCTGAAGTGAGACTTTCATTCCTCAGTTTTGGCAGTTAATCCTAGTGTCACCATGATGTATCGTGTTCTACACCATCAGTATTGGTGGCCTGTTTTGAAAGGAGATGTTGCTGCTTTCTCCATGAAGTGTTCCATCTATTAGCCGGTGAAAGAAGAGCATCAACAAACATCCGAGATTTTGCAGAAATTACCCATTCCTGAGTGGAAGTGGAATGATGGCGTGATGGATTTTGTGATAGGTTTATAGAGGTCACCTCGATTGAATGATGCAATATGGGTTGTCATTGAGTGAGTCATAAAGGTTTCTCACTTCTTTCCAATCAAGGAGACCTTTAGTGTTGATGATATGGGGTGGTTGTACATCCATGAGATTGTACATTTACCTTGGGTTCCACACTCCATTATTTTAGACAGAGATACACGTTTCACATCTCAGGTCTGGAAGGGGATTCAGAAGGATTTGGCTACACAGGTACTTTTGGGTAAAAATTTCCATCCCCATACAGATTGCTTATCAGAGCGTATGATTCAGGTTCGTGAGGACATGATACAAGATTGCATTCTGAGTTTTAGAGGTTCATGTGAGATGAACATAACTCTTGTGGAGTTTTCCTATAATATCACTTTTAAGAAACTATTCAGATGGCACCTCATGAGGCTTTGTACAGTAGGCCATTCCGATCACCCTTACGCTGGATGGAGGTTGGAGAGGAAGCTATGATGAGACCTCATATTATATAGGAGACCATAGAGTAGATAGAGTTGATTCATAGGAGGATGGCTACTGCAGAGTTTTGACAGAAGTCTTATGCTAATCAGCAGATATGACATCTGGTGTTCGAGGTCGGGGATCAGGTTTTCTTGCATATCACACCGAAGTTGGGGCATAGAAGGGTTAGGAGATAGGTTAATCTTTAACTAAGGTACATCAGGCCGTTTAAGTTATTGGAGAGAGTTGGATCAGATGCCTATTTCTTGTAGTTACCTCAGAGGTATTGGGCTATGCACAACGTCTTCCACATTTCTCAGCTTCGACATTACTTCATAGACTTGTCTCATGTGTTCAAACCCAAGGAGGTTGAGTTGGAAGTGGATGCATATTTTGAGGAGCATAAAATCCAGATTATTGATTGAAGTATGAAGGTTCCCAATGGTCGGTATGTTCCTCTGGTGCGAGTTCAGTGTCATCATGGGCGTGTGCAGGATGAGACTTGGGATAGGGAGGCGGATGTACCATTATAGTGGCTGGAGCTGTTTGGGGTTTCTTCTTCTACGCTCTCTTGATCGAGAAATTTGGGGACGAATTTCTTTAAGGGGGGACATTTGTAAGAACCCGAATATTATTTTCAGGTATGTTTTCCATTTCTGGTCATTTTTGAGAAAAAGAGAAAATTTGGGAAGATTTTGAAGTACATGTTGTATACTTTATGAGTACACGCCGATTAATCGATTACCGTTGGTATATGTGTGTTGGACGTGTAGCGGCCTTGAACATGGCCATTGGTTTGACCTAAAAACTGCCTAATGTAGAGTGCGGAAGGGGAAAGTACACTATGTGTATTTTTTTTCATTAAACATACCAGGGTCACGTCTAATCGCCAGAAAGCCCTTCTTCTTGACCTAGTTCGACTCAGAGCACATGTACGACCGAGATCTTCCTCTGAGCCCCCAAGCGAGCATCTGATCTCTAATTAGACTATTGTCGATTGCATTGGGATTTCCTCAGTAATCTCTTCCATCTGCTAGATCTTCGTTTCATGATTCCTACTCCTTCTCAAGTTATCCTTCGTTGAACGTTTTTGACTTTTTTGTAGATATACGGTGTTCTTGGGCGATTCAATGCTTGACATTCACATATATTGATCTCCCAAAATTAAGGTTGGTGGTTTGTTCCTTTCTGTTTAATGTCTTTGAGTAATATTTTCAACTTTGTCCAATACCCTTGAACGGGGTATTGTGAGTTTACTGTTTTAACCATGTTAATTTCATGACATGCTTGTATGCTTGATTAGAGGTTAATTGGACACAAATTGGGTTGATTTATATGCTTTATAAGTGTTTTCCCATGCATGTTCTGTTTATGACCATTTGGTACAATTTGGCATGTTTGGCTTCCTTGATGTTTTCCCATGCCTAGAATGGTAGGATTGAGTGATTATTTTTATCTAACATGCTTGATATGTTTCATATTGTTTAGCGAAGTAGTTATTGGGGTTAATTTGGTTGTGTTGCAATGTTACGATCTTTTCCCATACACAAGTCCATGAGAACCTAGTGTAGTAGACTATAAGGGGAATTGACCATGTGAGCTTCCTCATAGATTCTTTAACCACTTTTTGACTATAAGGGTAATTGACCATGTGAGCTTCCTTAGAGTTTCTTTATCACATTGACTAAAGTAGAATTGATAGAGAGTGATACCTCATAGAGTATATTTATATCCTTGTAATTTTAACTAGAGTGGTATATTATGTGTGCTTCATTGAGGGTTGCTTGTGTTTCTACGTATGACCAGAGGGGATAGACTTTGAGTACTTCCCATAGGGTTACCTATTTGTGTTTTCCTATTTCATCAGCTGTTTATTTTTTATATAAAATTTAATGATTTGAAACTGAAGGATTGGTTACTATTTAGTACATCCTTGTTTACTGCCTTCTTTTGTTTATTACATACATTACATTCACTGATTGTTAGGCATACATCTTCTGGTGGATGCCTGCCTGGATTTTGTTTCACATGTTGTTTAGGCCAGGATTTTGGGATCAAAAAGTATATATTGTTGCCGATGTATATAAGGGAAGTTCCCCTTCTATATCAGGTACTTGAGTGATGTGGATTTGGAGAGAATGAGACCAATATGATGCTTGTTATTCTGAGGATCAGCCATTTATCCTTATTTTATACTTTGGTTTAGTACTGTTCGTATTCTAGTATTGCGATTTTTTGCCTTCTTTCCTATACATATGTAGCATGCATCATTTTTATATATGTCCTCTAGCTATTTATTTATTCATTCTTCCATTGTTTCTTATTGGTTGGAATTTCTATTGCCTCCACTATTGTAAATTTTTTTCTTTAACTGTGTTAATCTACCAATGATGGAATAATTTTTCCACTATCACACCTAAGGCCCTCACTGCTATTCAGCAGCCTCTGGGATTCAAGGATATGCGGTTGAGTCCATGGGACCAATTGGGAAAGGGGAATCTTTGGACAGCTTCTGGAACCGGGACGTTATATAAAACCTCATTGAGGCTCTTAATTCTCCATTTAATTAATAAATCTTGAATGAAATATTAATTTTTATTCAGTCATATCATATATATTTTTATATATTTCATATTCCTTTCATTCATTTATTAGCTACTAAAATTCCCTTTCCACATTTCCCATTTTTCATTCATCTATAAACTAGAATGTTAGTTAGTATAATTTTAAATATCCCCAACATAATTGATATACACGTAATTAACTAATATTAATATTTGTTTGAATATATCTCATTTGATCATTTTGTCCCTATGGTTGTTAGTAATTCATAAATAATCAAACATATCATTTTATTTGTTTAGAATACAACTCAATGTTCTTAATAGAGAATATATTATGTATCAATAATATTTTAAATTAATATAATAGATTTTTTTACTAGATTAATTCACATAGTAGAAAATTAATGAATTTTTTTATGTTATGTTATAATAAACAATTTTTCGTGTTGTTGGTATGTATACTTTGGGTAATCCACATTCTAGATTATAGTATAGAGACGCATAAATTTCCATACATGAATATCACATCCCAATAGACTAATATTAATTACAAAAAATAACAAAACACTCAAGAATTGAATTCCTTTACTTTATTTGGAATCATTGATACATAAACAATCTGTTTATATGTGAACTTCATAATTTCCCTATATTTTCTTCATCACTACCATCCCTCTTAGATAAATAATTCATAGTAGCATTCATCATAATTAGAGGGATTAAAATAAAATAATGGATGATCGTAATTGTTAAAATGTGTTAAAAAATAGAGATATCAATATAACATAAGAATATAAGAATGAGATCATGAATATAACATAAATAATTCATACCAAATATATAATTTATTATAATATTGAGTTATGGATTAAGACATTAACACATCTAAAAATTTATAAATCCAAAGATTGTGAAATAAACAAAAATAATTGATGAAGCAAATGTTCAAGACATTTAAAATTGGAACCATCATATGTGTAGACATAAATCCATATGTTACAGTTAACTATTGAGACCATAAACTCATAATGTATAAGGTATCAAAACATATTTCCCATATTTGATCAAGAACATCGTCTTCCATCATATAATAGATCAATAACATGGATTGTTTCCCATAGAGGATCAACCAGGTTGACTTATTTCACATTATTATACTAATAGTTATAAAACATTAACCATTTCATTGGAGGAATATGCAATTCTAGGGAAAAATAACAATTAATTTGTACCATTCATTGGTGTTCCAATATGTCATTAAACATTCCTCAGGTCATCATATCTTAACCCATCCAAATAAAATAGCTTCATAAATATTTCCTCAATCCAAAATTTCATAAATAAAATAAAATAAATGGTTTTTATAAAAAATATCCATATCATAGTGATATAAAATATAGAGAAATAATAAGTATTGGAGCATTGGATAATATCCCTAGAATAAAGTAGGCATCAAAAAGGTAGTTTTCATTGGTTAATGGAAATAAATTATAAAAAAATTAAAAACATTCTTAACAAAATTACCATTTCCAATTTAAAAATCTATTTTCAATAAAATCACAAATATCAAAGAAAAAAGTTCTTTAAAAATAATTATGGATTCTTGTAAGGGCTGTTTTAATTCATTCTGCATCCATGATGGTGGAAAATACCATTCATGTTTTACATTTTAAAACAAATATGTCAGCTAAATATTTTATCAAAATACAAAAAACACATCATTCAGAAAACAATGAATTGAATCCCAAAAAAACTTATCTAAGCCTAATGATGATATAAATTCAATATGTAAAATTAGATACATTATTTAGAAATATTTTTAATACATGGACCATGAAAAAAACTATTTTTGAACAAATATAGAATATAATGTTTCTTTTATTAAAAATTTAATTTCGATATCTTATATATATAACGTCAGGATATATGAAGGTAAAATTAGTTTTTCTAGAAATAATTAGATAATAATATAAATCATGATTTTCATGAAAAATAATTCATAATATTTCATCATGAGAATGATATTCATAATCAATTCTTATAAATAATGAGACAATAAAGTAAAACCATTAACAAATTGGTATTATTTTAATCATAAGAATCATTAAATAAATTTCCATAGAAGGATATATATACCCCATAACATTATGGATAATAATAATAAAATAAATTCATTGTTATTATATTCACCACAAAAAGTTAACAAATGGTTTATATGGAATGTGTCCCACATAGATAAAAGCAAAATAGAAATACCTAAATTAATATCTTAACATTAATAATACACATTAGATCCTCATGTATAATAAATATTGGCATGTTCTATATTTATATATATAAATACCTTTATCATATGAATCATACCATCTATTATTTACTTATATGATTTTATCAACCTCTTATTAACAATTCACTATTAAAATCAATGTATCAGGTAGTAACTATTTAGTTTTTCATGTATGTTTTGTTTTAGTGGTTAGTCTTCACTGCATTATGATCAATGATCGATAATATACAAAATTTTAATAATGATATATATAACATATATATTCATTAAATAATTTTTATATCCATTTATACAATCTAGGGATATAAAAATTGATTGCATTGTTAAGTTATTTATACACATGATCAATAGTTCCATTTTTATATGGATAAATGGAAAGAAAAATAAATAATATACCATATTTAAAAAATATTTTATATTTAATATATATCATATATATTAATTAAATATATCCTTATTACCATCCATGAAAAAAAAATAAGAACAGAGTCGCATTGCATTGAGGTGGTGGTAGTCGAGACATTTCTATGAGGGCCCTAATCAGTTTCTAAATAATTATAATGTAAGAAGATAAATGTTATATTATAATTACATGAGTATGTTTAATTAATAAATATACTGTATAAAAATTCTAGTCTTCATTATCTCTAATCATGAGAAGGGGTGATGAAAGACCAATTATATTGGATCTTTAGGCAGTAGTCTATCATACACAAAATTAATTGTAGTGTTTCCTATTAGATGGAGAAAGAGATGGATAAACGTTAGTAATTTAAAATAATAAAAATAAAGTAAAATTTTTTATTGACTCATCTAATTTGGAAAATATTTCAATGACATGTAAGAATAAAAAAACATTCCTTTAAGAATGATACCTCTTATTATGAAAACATCATTATATTTTTACCCAATGAATTCAATGTAGTGTCTCCTATTAAAAAATCAATATAGAATATGTTGGGGTAAGTATGGAGAGGATTTAGGTAAAGAGTTTTTGAAATAAAAAATATTTGGAATTATGAATTTCAATGGGGATGGGTTCTATTTTGTATGTGATAAAGAGGACATGCTTAATATTTTTTTCAAATAATAAAATATACCATTGTTCAAACCACAAAAATGAGAATCAATGAGCCATTCATAGACCAAAGTTGTAATATGACATAAATATGGAAATCCAATATAAAAATGAAATATTTAGGTTATTCTGAAACATATATTGTTCTTTTAAACCCCAGTAAACCTATTATAACCTTCACCACAGTAACTGACTTTTTCAATATTAACTATTAATTATGAAAAAAAAATTATATTGATATTGTTAACAATTATTAATTATTCTTATTCAATATATATAATAAATTTTATCCAATTAAATTTATATAAGTGGAAAAATATTACTTCAAATCAAACCTGCATAAGCGACTAAGAAGCTGTTTTCCAAACAAATAGGATTCAAATATTTAAATGTTTTTATATAAATATTAAACAAAAATTTAATACTAAAGGATAAATTTGATTAATTTTTATATAATTGAACTAATATAAATTTTAATAAAATATTTAACATTATAAATTCCATAAATGGAATGTTAGTTTTAAAAAAATATTTTTTTTACTATTTATTAAAATGTTAATATTTTTAAAAAAGTATCAAAATTTAAATAATTGAAAAAGTATACATGCTAAAGTTATAAAATAAATTTTATTTTATCAAATATATATTCTAAATATTTTAAATTTCTTTTTAAAAATTCTTGTGAAAAACATAAAGAGAAATGGTTTTCAGGAGAATGCATTCAAGAAAAGAAGAAATTACAACAACATGGTGTCTATTACTCATTATTAAACTAATTTAAATTAATTAATATAGATATTTAAAATAAAATTTTTCTCATATTTAATCAGAATTTTTAATTTTAATTTATTTAAATGGGATAAATATATCCACATATTGTTTTTCAAAAAATAAAAGTTTTTAAGTATAAATATATATTTATACAATAAATAATGAAACTTTATAACTAAAAAAATTATAATTAAATTATAATAAATACAATGAATAATATGTATGTTTATGTCCAAATAAATATTATAATGGGAAATTTTAAATAATTAATTTTATGAAAATAAATGACTATATTTGAAATTTTAATAATTTTCACAACTCCCTATGAAACAAATAATTTCAGAAATATGTAAAATTTCATAGTAAGTTAATTTGTATATTACTATTTCAAATATTAATCTAATTTTATAAAATAAATTATATAAATTTTCAATATATTAATAATATTATTATCTCAGAAAACTCAATAAAAAATTAATTGAAGTGAATATATTTTCCTTGATAATTTTAATTTATGAACAATAGAGTAATTTTTTATTACGAAATTATGAACACATTTATTTTAATTACTAACTTTACATGTGTTTCATAGTATATTTAATATTATTCTTATCATCCAATTTATTTTTTACTTTAAACATTTTATATTTTTATAGCATTATTTTATTACTACAATGAGCTTCGTCAAAAATCATTGGTTTTTATAAAAAAATATATCAAAGAAATCATATTTCTATAATGAAAATTTATTATAAAATCATTGTAGGAATAAAATAAATTTTCATTGGGCTAAATCCACAAAAAAACCATGTTGTCTTATCTTAAAAAAACATTTCAGGTAAAATGTTCAACACAATAAACACATAAACATTTCACCAATAATCATACTAAAAACATTTAAGAACCCATCTATGTATGATTTTTCATTTTGAAATAACTCAAATTAGATATATATTAAAGATAATATGGATAAAAAATTAAATAATATTCCATAAAAAATTATCCTTCTAGACTATAATGTTTACATCCACTTTTCTACAAAAAAACAATGATATAATCATCTATTTTATTAAATGAAGTTTTAGGATACCCTCGCTATAAGAACCTGATAAGAAATACAACGATCATTTGAATAAATCCCAAATAATACATCGAGGAAAAATTATTCATCTTGAAAAACATTTACCAATAAAGAATTATTATAGTGATACTCTTTTATTAGTATATATAATGGTAATTATGACCCAATTATTTTTGGAAAATGATGTATATTTTTATACCCGGTATCTTTTAATCTAAATAATTTCTAATTGGACAGATAAAAAAGATAAATCATAGAAAACCTATAGTTATTTTTATATTAAGTTTTACAAAATTATAGTGTGGTTTAGCATACATTAATCATTTATATCACATATGATCACATGATATCCATTATTGGATTTTATGATTGATATGTAAGACCAAATAAAATTACCCCTTTCAAATAAAATAGTGATTTTCAATAGAGTTATATAAATTATGCCCCATGATTAGATGTATTAATGACATATTATATATTTAGAATAAATACATTAAATTTTAGCGTCTAAATATTATTTTCAACATCATATGATATATAAAATATACTAAAATTAATTTGATAAGAATATTATTTTAATAGAATAATTTAATGATAAAAATACTAGTTTTGTAGAAATGGTACTTTTGTACATATTATGGATATTATAAAAATTTATAGTAATAAAATATATATATAATTTATCTAAATTAATTTATAATATTTCACAAACTATTTATATTAATATAAAGAATGATTAAAAATCCTTTGAAGTTAAAGAAGAGTTATTCTTTAGAGAACATTTAATATTTTCAATATTTGTTTAATAAAATATGTAACTCATTATTGAGTATTGGATTCAGTTAAATTTATTCATTATATGTTAAATAAAATATTTTATACTTCTTTTCAAAATCTATATTATGAAGGGCGTGAATATAAACTCGTTTTTTATATAATATTTTATAAATATATTCTTTTATTGTGTTCTATATGAATATTTTAAAAATTAGATGTCCCACTTTTAAAAATTTAATTTCATAAAATTAATTCCATTTTTATAGTCACTGTATCCAAATTTATTTATGAGGCCACATTTGTGTTTTTTTAAGAATGATTAATAAATAATACTAAAAATATACTGTAACTATTATCATTAAAACATGTTTTTCATGTTATTAAGTTATGATATTTGGATAAGAAGGCCGCATAGGAATTTGTTTTTTTTATTTGATAAATATATTTTTACCCTAACATTTTTTATATTTTAATAAATGTCAATTTAGTGCCTATTTAATCGGAATATGAATTTATATTATAAAAATATATCATGTTATTCAATGATCATATTATCTATCAATAATAAAAGGATACCACATATACTATCTTATATATAACAATTGGATCTTCTAGTTTGGAAAAACAATAAACTGACCATCCTTTTTCTCATCCTTACATCATATATCCATTTTATTATATTATTACCAATCATTCGAGGATTAATTTTTAAGCCCAATGTGATCTCTTAAAGATGGAGAATAAATACTAATTTTTCTCTTGAATTTTATTTTTTATGATACATGATATAATCCTATTTAATAAATATTAACTAAATAATTTTACTATTATAAATATATTTTTATTTTATTATTATCATTGTAGTAAAATTATCCAAATTTTTTACATCAAATTGGAACTGATAGTATTGATCTTGTATTTGTGTGGACTACCACTTGCACATAGTGATATGATTCGTTTTACATCACCTCCTTAAATTTATTCATATAATAATGGATTTAATAATTATATATAATATTTATGATATAATTAATAAAATCTAATAATAAAATATTGTTTATGTTTCTTTAAATAAATTCATTAAAAAATTGAAAATATGTCCATCATATGAACAAACTATTATCCCTAAGAATAGTGTAATTAATTTCTTTATATAAATATTTTAAAAATGGATTATATATGTATAAAATTAATATTTAGGATATTTTTATCATTATAATAAATCTATAAATTATTAAATTATGATCTTGATGAATGTAAGATAACAACTGAATTTGTACAAACATGAAAAACTGAACAGTTATAACCACATTCAATGGTGTTAGTAAAGAATTGTTATGGAACTCGAGGTACGATATTATAATAAAATGATGTATGGTATTATAATTATAAATAGTTTTTTTGAAGTATAATAATCATTAATTTATTTTAAATAAGTTTGAATTCATTTTTATGAATTTCTAAATTGAAGGTAGGATTTTATATTGCAATCTACTAATTTAAAAGAATTATTTCTTGTTGAATATAATATATTTAAATGATATGATATATATATCTAAAGTAATATGTTTTTATATGATTATTTATTTACTTTATAAATTATATTTTTCACTCTTTATATGTACTAAATATATTTATAAAAATACTTTTGATTAATACAAATTATATTTCTCTTCGGTCAAAAGTATTTTTCTTCCAAGTCCAAATATTGATAAAAAATTTAATAATATTTTTATTATTTCAGTATTATTGTTTCAAAATATTTTTTAACACTATTTTAATTTAAATATGTTGGTTTATAGGCAATCCTCATTTCTTTTTATGAATTATGAAATATTTTCTGAAGGTGTAAACATAATCAATATTGTATTGAATATCACAAAAATGGTGTTTCCCTCAATAATGACTACGAATTTCATGAAATATTCATTTAAAGGAATCAAAGGTTTATTTAAATGTAAAATATTTTCCAAATATTCAATTTTTTTGTTATAGAAATTTGATTTCAAACATATAATGATATTTTTCTACAGAAATATTGTTTTGAACTTTAAATGTCAGGTTTAACCTTTAATTAAATCCTTTGATATTAATTATTATTCTGTAGGAATAAAACAACCCTACTCTGTACTACACATTAATAATTGATTTATTAAAAAAATTGTACACTTAATATAGACAATATGATTTAGAAGGACAGTGTCATTTTTAATTAGGTACATGATGTAACAACATAAAGCAAGAAATAGATCATCTATATTGAAAACTTCTCTAACATGCTCGTACAAAAAAATCAGGGGAAATCGAGGGACATACCTAAGAATTTGGTTCACTATATATCCCGATAAGGGAATAACAAATGGATAAAATTATGTAAAAAATACATGTTATATAATAGGAATAAATGTGTTAGAATAATAAATATGAACAATGAGACATGGTATAACATGATAATCATTAAAGCAATATGGGAAATTTGAGAACATCTTAAAACACATCATTATAAATATCAGCCATGTAAAACATCAAATATATCATAATATAAAAATTAGAATAAAGGAATTAGGTTCACTCATTATCACAACATGATGTCTCGTGGGACTGAACATTACCCTGTTCATTGGAGCACTATATAATTTCTGGCGCACCTATAACTTTCATTCCATTCTCATGGTAAAGTCTATTACATAGATCTAACAAACAGATTAATTCACCATGATAATTTCATCCATGGTCAAGGATCATAGAATAAATACATGTTTTCCAAATTCAAATATGTATTAGCTTCTCAAGGTGAATAACTTTGATAAAATATTGGCATGGTTGTCACAACATAATTTTTTTCTCATGGTAAAACACTGTGAAATTCCTATAGCATTAAAACATCAGATAAAAATTTATAATGTTAGGCGATGAGATAAAAAATGGCCACCCATAATTTTAAAATAATATTTTATGTGATAGGGACATTGAAATTTGTATCCCAATATTATGAATTCGAAATTAAAGGCATAATATTATAAAGATAATTTTATTAACAAACCGAAGTTGAGGAACCAAAACATTATTAAGGGACTCCAAATTCTTTGGAGGAGCTTCATGGGATCTTGGGGGAACCTTGTGGGACATTATAGATGGTATTTTATAGAAATTACATGATAATATAATTCTGAGTGAATATAAATGGGAACTTTGGTTGGTTTATATTGGAAATGAGTGGGTATTTTATTAACATTTTTCAAGTTTTGAAATCTATATAAATAAAATACTAAAACTACAAAACATATCATGGTTTTCTCCCATGTTATCCGCCAAATGGGATTGGTTATAATTATGTTATAAGCCCATGGGATGAAAATAGTATAATAATTCAATTTATTCTATGTACGTGTGTCATAATGTTAAAAATTTTATTTTAAAAAAATAAAATATTTTAAGGGTTTTAGAGGATTCATAATGAAATTATAAAAATAACAAAATAAAATTTAAATAAAATTATTTTAATTTTTAAACATGTATTTGGTATATGATAAATTTTATAGAATTTATCGCATCAATTTTGGATCATTTTTATCTCATAATACAAAATTTTTATTTATATAAGATTTAATTCTTTCCCAATAAATCTACTATCTCATAAAATTATAAAAAATCCATATTTGGATATTTTTTTAGACTTAATTGAAAAAATAATATAAATATAATACAAATAATGTTATAAATATAAAAAAACTAAGTTTTAATATAAAATTCACATTTATTGGAAAATTCTGGGATTTTGACAATAAGTGTTTTCGAACCCTTATTTTACATACATTTGAATTTATAAAAATTATATGAGCAATTATATTTAATAAAATATAATTTTTAATAATATTTTTTTAACATATTATATGTTTCAAAAATCAATTAATTTATTAAAATACATCCCATCATTGAATTTTAATAATACCATTAAATACAATTTTTGTTTTATTGTAACAAAAATAATATCTTGTATATTATAAAAAAAGGATGAAAATATATTGAGTATTGAATAAAAAATATTTTACACACTCACACTTTTAGGGTCTTGATACATATACCTCTAATACACTAGGAATCTCCCTATGGAAAAGTAGGGAAAAATGGTACATTCTTGGGGTTGTTCGACGAACATGGTTTCAGTTGTGATGTCGATGAGATTGAACATCTCCCATAAAAGGTTCTCCACATGCTTAAGTTTCCAGATCTAAAATTGGGATTATTCAAGGGGAAATCAAACTAATGATACAGCCATATAAACTCCTATTACTTGTCTTTATGGGGCATGTCCCTACAAGTTGAGGTCATCACATCCTTTGTTTCTGTCAATTAGATTCTTTTTATATTTTACATTTACCTGAATAATGTCATTACTGATCAATGACTTTATTATCATCGATAATCATTCATAAAAATATTTTAAATCTGATATAATATAATAAAACCAAATATTTTCAAGTTTTTGTATAAATATATTACATTATAATACATTTAATTAAATCAAAATGAGAAATTTTAAATCTAATAGTCTGGGTAATTACAATATTCACACCTTAAAGTTTTACCCTTGAAATATTATTCTGCCATATGAAAATAGATGAGAGTAACTCTATTTCATCACCTCGTCGGGTTCCCCCATCACATAAAAAAACTTATGGTCTCTCCAAATCACTTTGACAAGGTGCACTATCATATTTCATTGACCCTTTTTTCTATGATATATGATCTTCACTGGCACCACTTCATACGAACTATACTTTACTAATGTTACACCCTCTTGATTGAGTATATGTTAGTTGTCTAGTTTTTACATCCACATGATTCATGCATGGAATACATCATGTAATTGAGATAGGTTTGGTGGGAGTTCTTATTGATCGGTGACCACTTCGATATGATCAAGGATTTAAATGGGGATCATGTAACATAAAAATTGATTTACCATCATCCAAAATCACATAACATTATTCCATGGAGATTTTGTGGAGGAATAACATTTATTAAACATCTAACTCTATGTACCCTCAAAGAATTTAATCATTTCTCTATTATCGACTCTAATTAACATTAATGTGATGATGAATGGTTTTATCTTTTTGCATATTTCCAGGACCATTTCGGGCTCTATAAGTTTTCAATCCCCAAATTCAGCCCAATAAGTATGCGTTCATCACCACTTCCCATAATTATATACACAGGGATTCATTTGAATGATTTATTGGTAATTTTTATTGAAAGGGAACTTGACCAAAGGGATAGGTTGGTCCAATATTCCATTGAAGTCAATTGCGAATGCTCTCCAAATTTTATCAAGTGACTTGATAGAACTATCATGTTGGAAATCAGTTTTAAGGTGATAATCCATGATAATAATCAACTGTATATATAGATCATGTGTGTTTCTTTTCCACAACTATGAGGATACTATCAGATCACGATTAGATATAATCGATAGTGGAATCCATTCATCCATTCCACTTTATTGATGTATTTCCATGAAAGATGATATACTGAGAATTCATTCTAAATTTTAATGAACTGTGTAGTATTTTTAAGATGACCCATGATGTACTAAACTATAGAGACCTAATCTTGATGAAAATAGACATTACATTACTTTTTTAGAATAAATAATACATGACACGAATAGATGCCCAAAGACTATATTAGTTTAGTGTCTCTGGAAACTATAACATAATATTCTATATTTTTGCAAGATCATCAACATCAACCAAAAGATCATCCCTTTTTTACCTCCTAAAACCATTCTTTACTTCCTAGGGAAAAGAAAACATAAAAATTGAGAGCTCAAATTCTTAGTGAGGGTAATTATTGAGAATATTAATCAACCACAAACATAAGAAAGAAAAAACAAGAACATATTTTTTAAATATCAAAATCATGAATCATGAAATAAATATTGGTTATTCGTAAGGTATAGATCATAAAGAAACATTAACCATGATAAAATAGAATTGGTATAAAACATGTAATTGTTGAAAACAAATAAGCACATAATATGATTTTAGTAGTATCAAATGCATTGTTTCCAAAACCATCAAAGTGGAAAAAGTCCACTACTAAACTGGGTTTACTTATCGTTCCAACCATGTATTACTGAACCAGATTTAATTTTTATTTCAGCCCTATATTACTGAAGTAGATCAACATTCCATTCCAGTCATGGATTTCCCATTAGATATAAATCTTAACCATTCATTGTAGGTATATATAGGTCCCACCCATCTCATAACAAAATTTTTTATACATGTTCCACAAAAACATAATTCATTCATCATAACATAACCCAGAAAATAAAATGGGGTTATGAACCATAATTCTATCATAAAAAATGCATATAAAATATCATTCCATCGATAACAATATCATATAATAAGCGTTATAGGGATATAAACATAACCCTATTTAAAGAGAGTCTTCTAATATTAACACTAATTTTGATAAAACTCATGAACTTAATTCTTGAGGAAAATATCCTTTCTTATTCTAAAATGTTTTCATTTCTCAAAATACCATGAAATTTTAATATAATATAATTTAGTTGAGAATAAACATGAAATATTTTAGAGGAAGCAGCATTTTAATAATGGGTGAGGAAATTGTAAAAATCTATTCACGTCGTATAAGTTTTAAAAACATTTTCCTCATACTTTTGTTGGAAAAGTGAAAAAGTACATTGTATGGTGAACCAACTAATTATTCCTTCCATCCAATGTATTGAAAGTAAAAAATGGGTAACAATTAATTAAAAAATACATATATGAATAGTAAACATTTTAGGAAATCATATTTAGAAAACATGGACATGGATGATAAATATATTCCTAGTAAATACTTATGTATCAATAATCGGGGATAAAAAATGAGATTGAAATATTATATCATACCATAGGTACGATATGGTTCTAATGTGTCTAAACCTAATCTATATTGATTTAGATAAATTTATTAACTTATTACAAAATCAAGGTCATTATATGCGGTCATATTCACCTTATTTGGTTTATTAACAAATAATTGTTAATCAATTTTTTGGGATTTAATTTCTTTATGACCATATGCATGTTTTCTCGAATAAGTTCTGGTTCTAGTTCTTAGGTCATATATATATATCATTATAAAATAATATTAGAAATATTAATACCATATTTATAAATTATGTACATTTATATTAAAATTATTTATTGGTTATCATGTATAACCAAGCACATCACATCGTGGAGACGGTAGGTCGTACATACAGACGAGAAAGGGTAAAATTCCCATTATTATAGAATGGTATTTATTTGAATGTTGTATATTATATCAGAATCAATATAATTTTATAACAATTATATATATTTATTACTTTCATTTTATATCCATCCATGTATGGAGGTGGTGAAAATTTGATTACACCACGGCGTGGAGACGGTAAGCTGTACTTACGCATGCGTGGTGATTTCGCCTTTCATAGGATGGATAAAAAGTTGAATATGGATGTTTAATAATTAAAATAATATATCAGTATATAATTGATACTAGATTTATTATTCTATAATGAAACAAATCATAAAGTAGAATTAGAAATTGGAATAAATATGAATTAATCAGAAGACGAGATTACAACTTATCTAATGTGATCTCTTTAGATATCCTCTTAATTGAACTGGAGTTGGTGTTTTGAGAATCCTGAAACCTATATAATGTTACAAGGAATGTTTAGAAGAGAAATTGGAAGGGTATGGATGACTCAAAGGATGAGGTACAAGTGGCTTCATTGGGAACTGATTGCGGGAATGAAGAACACAATCCACCTTCATTTGTGGGCGCTCTCCAATGGGTTTACGAGGTAGGGGTTTTGATTATCATATATTTCAAGTGAATTTATTGAACCCCTCTATCCTCCGTCTTGTTTACATGCTAATGCAGAGGGGATATCCAAATGAACATGGTCATCACCCTCTGTAATCGTTGCTACACCCTTCCGTTCTCCGTGCAATACAACCAATGTGGTGATGCCGACAAGCTATGAAGAAGGCGTGTGTCGATGCACACAGCAAGAGGAGGCGGCAACACAATGTCGTAGTGGTCATCAGAATGGCCAGCACGGACCATCCACGGAGGAGGTGTGGCATGCTGATGTGTGTTGTCGGTGAGCAGAGGCTCGTGGCTCATCATATGCAGCAATCAGAGGACGCAACCGACACATCCGTCAGCCGTAGATGGAGAGGCGGCATGACCAATGCGCCACTGGGGATCGGAAGGCGGTGCATCCAGAGCACCACCGATAGCCAATAATATGGGGCCAAAGCCGTAGCTGAGGCCAATCCCATACCTATGGAAGGTTCCACGGTGTCCAGGAGGCACCCATGTGGCGCCACTACTTCACAATCCGAATGGCCTCCGGGACATTCGGGATTTCGGGGGACCGGGGGGTCACACCCCCCGGCTATCTAGGGAAGAACCCACAGTAGGAAACACTCCCCCTAGGACCAGACCATTCCCCCCCCCCCCCCCCCCGCACTCAGGTCAAGCCGTGGTCCCTCTCGTACCAGACCGCACCCCACATCGGGTCAGACCGCACTCCCCCTTGGCAAAGCCTCCTCCTTACGGGCCGCCCTTCGCGGGCCTCCTTTACAGGCCACCCCCTTGTGGGCTGGTCCGGACCTCAACCTAGTAGGTCGAGCCCACCATGTCCCAACCTAGACCAAGTCGGGCAGGTTCGTTCTGACCGGGTCAGACCGGACCCCGGCCCACCGGGACTAGAAACACATAAAGAGCCATATCATGAGAACCAGATGTCCATTTGATGAACTATCTGTGGAATTGGGATACTTATTTCAAGGAATTACTTTTTTGTATATTTTTTTGTGTTTTGTTGATAGTTGGATTATGTCCAGGTTGGGTCAAACCTGAATCCAACCGGTTCCCCTGAACTAAAACACTTATAACTCACAAACCTAACATCTGATTGACACACATTCTGTTGCATTGGAACCCTTACGACATGGCGGTTGTTCGGGTTAATCCTTTGAAGATAATTATGGTGGTCAAGGTATAATCGATATATCAATGGAAGTTTCTATGGAACACAAGCACCCTGGGTGCAATAATCTAGTGTTTGGCAGTGAGGTGGAGGTTGGAGACAGATCATTCGGAGTTCATCACTCAACGATCATGTGTGGGTAAGCACATACCAATGTTGTGTGGGTTAGATACTATGTGGGTAAGTGCTCAACTATCCAATGTGGGTCAGTGCATACCAATCATCGGTGGGTCGGATTCTATGTGGGTCAGTGCATATAGATCCTATGTTGGTCAACACATACTAATCTAGTGAGGGTCAGTTCCTGTGTGGGTTAGCGAGGGTTATTTACCAACCGAACCTGGGCTAGTTGGATCCTATTTGGATCTTTGCGGGGGTCAGTACATATAGATACTATTTTGGTCAGACTATGTATGTCAGAAGAGGTACCTCTTGATAGAATAAGATAATATAGCTTTGTGACCAATCATCTGTACTTCTACACATCACTGAGAAACCTGGTTTGAGCTGAGACACTTTTTGAGCTGTGTCTATTGCAACATTCTTTTTAATTGAGATCATACTTTGTGGTTTTACTTTGTGAAATTTTGAGAGACCTTCAAGGGTATCGGGGTCCTTACAGGGTATTGTTATACTCAACCCCGCACGAGCTTCACTCGCACCTTGTTTTGTTTTGTGTAGACAACAAGCAGGTGGGATATGGTTTGATGGAGCTAGGACCAGGCGGTACGGGGAGGACACGAGCGGACGTAGAGTGCAGAGGAGGCTATCTATACCTAACATTTAGTAAGGATCCTCAAAGTAAGACCCATGAGTTATTTCCTTTTTTTCCCGTAGTATTTCTCTTTTCAGTTGTACTTGTTCTTTTCCAGTGGGGGCTTGTATTCTGGCCCCTTACATTCCGCACTCTTTTACTACAACATTTACTTAGGGGTTGCTTATTTTGGAGTTCTATTCTATGTTTTTGTATAGGTTTTGAGGAAATACCATCCCGGTATAGGGATACACCATTCTAATTCTAGTCACCAACCCCTAGCCTTTGGAAGGCGGGCATGGGGTAGTCATGGTACGAGCCCTGGGGGACGGGTCGTGATAATACATTACAAAAATACATGTCCATGAACATTAATAGATTACTATCATTAGAAATATGCAAACTAAATATTCTATCCTGGGGACAGATATTCAATATCTCCCATAAATATCTCCACCTTTAGTACTTTTTCCTAAAATATTTTTTCATAACCAGGGTAATGGAAACGTAAGAATGAGGTGAGCTTAGATGATAATTAAGGGTAAATAAAGGACATGCATTATCATAATGTAAATAGAAGTGTATGTAAATTGACCATAACATTTGAATATGTTACTATGAATATTAGTATTCAAAATAATTATATAAATTCAAAATAAATTGATCATAAGAGGATTAAGAGAATAAGTCATGAAATTATAACATAAGAATATGATATATAATTCGTTTCATGGTCATTTTTATAACATGATGAATTTGTATAAGTAGAAATAGGTTCACAAATTAAATTAGAGACCAATAATCAAGCCCCCAAATCAACTTACAGATATGAAACCATGTCCATGCATAAAATTTTGAATGTGTAATCACATTTTCCCATTACCTAAAGGACATGAAAATAGGTCAATGTATGATTTTGGGAACATGTACTCATGTACACATATATATGTATAAAAATGAAATCAGTTCCATGCGTAAAATGTTAAACTCGTAATAACGTTCACTCATAACATTATGAACAGGTAATCAGGTTCACACATAAACATACGAACATTAAACTAGGTCTATGCTACTATTGTGAAAATGTAATCCGGATCACACATAACATTGATACTCGTGAGTCATCCATCGCAACACAATGTATTGAATGGAGATATAGGTCCCACCCATATCAAATTAAAAATCATTCTTACATGTGATATATGATAATCAAACATTAATCATATCATGACCCATAAAAAGAGATGAGATATATAAACATCCAAGAATAACATATAAAATTAAAATGGGAATAATCACCATTTCATCAAATCATATACTATGGAAAAGAGATAGTTATCAAAATAATTTCATCAAATTAGTAGGATCCAAAATAATATTACATGTGATAGAAAAATATGTTTCATAAGAAACATTACATCAAAACATAAACCATCCATGAAAGAATTTGAATTGAATCTATAGATTAATTCCTATAAAGGCATGAGTAACATAAATAGATATTATCATAGAAGTAAAATAACTTATACGGTTATTATGAAAACATTTCTAGTGGTAAATTTCTTTTTTTTCTTCAAAATCTATCTTCAAAACATAAAACCATTTAGAAACCATTTCCATTTAAAATACATTGAAAACATATTAGTAAGTCTTATAATCATTATGAAAAAAAATTCAATGAAATCTTTTAAAATATTATTGAAATTTTTATGAAAAAAAATTCCTTCAAAATATATAAATTTAACCTGAAAATAGTTTAAAAACAATTTTCCTTGAAAAAATTTTAAATAAACTTGGTGGGATTTTAAAAACCATTTACCTTCAGAACTTATAAAATAATCTTTCAAACATATTGAAAACCATTTTCATCAAAAAATATAAAATAAATATGAAATCATTTTGAAAACCATTTTACATTAAAATATATTTTAATTTTTTTTACAAATAAAACATCAAACATGAAATGAATAATTCAGAGGATTATAAAGTGGTTATTTGATACTTGTCGTATGAGATAAAAGGATATTCCTTTTACTTGGTGAAAATTATTAAAAATGTATAATTTAGAATGTGAAAAGATTATTTTTTTAAAAAAATTGGTGAATGAAAAAAATGCTAAAAATTCTTGTTAATGATCTTTGGATATTAGTAGAATATATATGGAAACTCTTTTTTTGAAACATGGTTTTCTTACTGAATAGAGGGACAAATATGAATTTCTTAATAACAAATTCATGATTATATTATGTACCAAAAAGATGAAATCTGGTACCAATACATGAGTATAGAATGAATAACGAAAGGGGAAGGCAATTCATGAATTTCATAATACGTATCTTCAAATATTTCAACAAGGGAACATAAAAATAAACAAACGTGAAATGCGATGCGACCGTTTCATTAAAATATTCTCACTTGGTTACTTGGGATCATGCCCTAAATTTTGGGAAATGAAATTAAATGATGATTATAATGTCATGAAAATATATATATTCATGATATATCATGCTCAATGGAAGTATACATACCTTAAAACGAATTTATGCGTATAACAAAACTTGAGTATAAAATAGAGAAAATTGAGACAAAACTATTTCACCAATTTGGTATGTCTTGAAATATAAATCCAATGAGATAAGTGTAACACCCCAAGATTTCATAGTACATCATTTCTTCAATGTAATTCAATAACTTGCACTACACACAACACTGAGTTCAAGGGCACCACGGCTTACCAAAATAGGCGTTTAAAAGAGGTTATGAATATTATTAGATAAATTTTGAACATTATATAATCCTTATAATTTTAAAATTCATATTATGAGTTTATTAGACATAATGTAAGAACTAATTCATTTTGTTTCAGATAAAAGTTGTATTTTTCAAAAATGCACTTTTACCGCCTTTTAATGGTGAACCCTTTTTAAATCCAATATTTAAAACATTTATATTTTAAATTTGACAAAATAATCATCTACATTATAATCGGGACATAATAATTTAGTTTCAATAATTTTTTGGTGTTTTTCTGATAACTTTAATATTTGGGTGAATAATGAAAAATACTACATTTTAACTGAAAAAGAACCTTTTTAATCAAAATAATTTATAGTGTTGAATTATAAATTTTAATGGTTTGGAATTATAATTAGATTATATTTTTAATATTTAAACCAATTATGGTCATTGTAAGTAATTTTACTTTTAAATTGGACATAAACAAGTGTCAATCTTTTGGTTGTTATTATTTCTTAAAAATACGCTTCTTAGTTTTGACAATGGGAATCAATTTTAAATTAATTAATGAAACTTATATGTTTTAAATTGGTAAAATAGAATTCATTTTTGAATTTGGAATATCAAAATTAGCTTAGGGTGAATTTTGGGTATTTTTCTGAAAACATTCAATTTTTGATGAATAGTGAAGTACACTAAGTTATGTTTAAAACTGCCTTTTTATTTAATTAATTATTTAATTTATTTTAATTTATTTTAGGTAAATATATATACATAATACTTATATAAACTCAATGTAATTAATCGGATTCATTTTATAATAATTTTATATATATATATAAATTTTATCGAACTTTTTACCGTCTTTTACCCACCTCCTAGGAGCATTTGAAAATTTACATAAAACATAATTTTACCACTTCTATGAGTTGAATTTCAATAATTCGAGAGACAAGGTTAATATCAAGGAGTAAAATTATGTTCAATAAGATAAAAATAAATTTTTTTGAATAGTAACTTTTTACTTTTATTTACCACGGTTAAAAGTAAATTGGGTAATTAAGGGTAAAAATGATATTATTATTACCCTAAAACATGTCTTAATAGCATTTAATAAGTGTAATTCGACCAAAAAAACCATATGAATAAAATATGACCCTTTATGTCCACTTGGATTATATTAATACATTTATTATTATTTTATTTAAAAAAGAGTTAAAAGAGTTAAAATCAAAGTTTAATAACTAAACTATTATTAATATAGGGTTATATATAAGATAAATTAGACTATAAATATTCATTAGAAATATAAAATGATTTACTACCTAATGGTAATTTATTATTAATTTTTATACATTAAATAATTAAATTTATTAAAGACACAATAATGATGCAGTAATTACTTTATTAGTGAAAGAATCAAATAAATGGTATTATAAATATTAAAATAAATATAATTTCGAAGTTTTTTTGACATACACAAATTTTCTAGGTGAATATTACATGATAGGATTGATTAATTTTTTTATTTTTGAAGTAATAATTCTGTTATAATTTTATAAAAAAATAACAAAGAGTGTCAAAATTGACAAAAAAATAGTTTTTAAAAAAAGTATTATATTATTAATTGATATAATAGTTCTAAAAATATATGGATCTGAAAAAATACATATATAATAATATATATGACATTAATGAACCAATTGGGGTTCGATTAAAATTTTATAGTAAATTTATTAGCCATATAATATAAAAATACAAAGAGACATGGTAAATGTCAAACTATTTAACTAAGAGTTAACTCTAAAAGTTAAGGTTAATATGGTAACCTAAACATGTATGAAACATATTGGATGAGGTTTTTGCGACCCATCCCCACCTTATATTTTAAATATTTCATTTTAGAGTCATTCATAAACGAAAATGAATTTACTATAAAATATTATTTTACGTTTTTCCTAAGGTGCTCCTCACCCCTCTTATAAAAGGGCACTTCCACTTCTCTCAAATTAAACCTCCAAATCCATTTGGCTCAGCCAAAAATTACCCAAATATCCTTACAACTATCCTACCTTCATCCTAGAGGACTTATTTTGTCCAGAAAGCCGACCTAATAAGCCCTTTGGATCAAATCCAAAGGAAGAACTCGAAGAAGCCGTAATGATTTCACCAACCTTCTTCAAGTTCACTTATTCTTCCACTTACTCATTATTTGTTGTTTCAATTATAAAATATTAACCCCAGTATCATCTATATACTGTGATGTTATTATAAATATGGCACAAATATATTCATTATTCTATCCATATTATGAATGATAATGTCCCCATGCGTGCGTACGTACGCCTTACCGTCTCCACGACGTGGTGTAATTTTCTATTCAACACTATGTTATATGGATGGGTATAATGATGAGTAATATGTATATAAATAATCGAAATAACATGAAAATGTCTCTATAAAATTAATATACCATCAAATTCCACATCTTTACGGAAATGATATTGTCGCTCGTGCGTACGTATGGATTACCGTCTCCACGACGCGAAGAGATTCAATTCCACGTTCACCATTAATAAACAATTATAAAAATATATATTACTAATAAGTATGTAATATATGACATAATAATTCTACTGGATATATATATATATTTATATATATATACATACATATATCTTATTCACTTAGTTCCGTTCAATACGATATGAAAAAGTAAATAGTTTTTATGCGTATGTACGGACTACCGTCTCCATAAACGGTGTTTTTCATTTCATATATATGTCTATTATACGTATTTATATTCTAAATATATATGATATATAAATCATTTTATATATTATGGATGTTTTTAAATCGTGATCTAAGTGATAAAATCAAGAGTAACCATTTAAAACACTTATGATAAACAAATTGATTTTTACCCAAAATGTAAATTTAACATGGAAATTATTATTATATGGGTAGTATAAATTCATAAAAAATCATGTATGATATCATAAATATTAATATGGTATTGGTATAATTTAATAACATACTACGATCTTCATACAAGAGGTTAAACGTACCCTCGACTAAAAGAAAGTGCAAGGTAAAGGTTAATTCCTCAATCTCATTATTATCTGATATTATTTATGTGTAAGTATTTACTGGGACCTTTTTATCATCCATAAAAAAATTTCATAAAAATGATTTTGAAATAAATATTTTAAGGATTTGTGAAAGTTACACTTTATCAATATCATAATTTTAAATGTTTTAACGATGTATCTTTCTAAATCTTTTTAATTATTGTCCATGTTTTCAAAATGATTTTAAGGATTTCATTATATAGACATGAATGTGTTGAAATGATAATTCTTTTCAAAAGTGTCAAAGTGGTATGGGAAACTGTGAATCAAAAATATCTTTTAAATTACTTCTTTTATAAATATGTGACTTTGAAATGATTTTACAAAAAGGATATTTCTATCAAAAAGTTTTACTCATCATTTTCAACTATGTCGGCATCCTTTACGGGATATTATTTTTGATTGAGGTTGATTTATTATAATAAAATCTTCCATATTTTATTGAATGAGTTATGCTATGTTTGACCATGGATGTTATATTTTTATACCATTCATGGTTTATGCTTAATGTATTGACATTTCATATGCTAGTTTTAATACAAATGTTTATGTTATGTTTCATCTTTCTCATATGAGGAATGCAGTGGGCTTAGTAAATGATGGGTGGAGCCCGCTATAGCTCATCAATGCATCGGTAGGTCTCATGAGACAATCTAGTGTCTTGGAACAAGGGGTTGAAAAAAAATTTATTTGTAGTCTTTTAAAAAGTCCTTGACTATATGGTAATGATTTCTGGCATTAATCATTCCCTCATTATGAAATTTGTAATTACATGTGATATTTGACTAGTAGAATATCAATGTTCATGTTTATATAGTAATGTTTGATTTATTTTTTTCATATTATGTTCAAGTTTTTGTTTAAAAAGGCTGTTTTTTTATCACCCATCTTTCCTTAAGAGTTTATATCTTTCACTAAATTATTTACCCTTACTAGGAATCTGAGCTCACCCCTTTCTTATGTTTTATATTCCTAGGATTCCAAGAAGTGAATTATGATTGATATGCAGGGTTAAGCTAAAGGGAATAATGGAATTCTCAAAGATCTTTTTTTATTGTATGTTAGAAAGAGTAATGTTAAGTTCATGTAAGCAATCTATTTTCCAAGACTACTAAACTGATATGTCTTTTAAGACTTGATTCATTGTAATCATGCCAACGTATTAAAACAATGCACTAACTCTGGGAATCTAGGGTCGAGGAGTCACAAAAGGGTCATAAAATGGATATCTCAATACCAATAAATATTAATATAACTATCATTGGTTACGTATAGAGTAATTATACAAAACACATTAAATTAATGGGCAGTGAATAAAGCATGTTTCTCATGGAAATAAAAAGTGAGAAGGAATCCCTTTACCTGGTGTATTGACTCTCATCATACTCATTAAAACCACCTATAAAATAAATATAAATTATTATTCATATTTTAAATAACCATGTTATTAAATATAACACTATATATGGTTTATTATGACCATATATTCCCCAGTTGTTAGCAATCCAATGTTATGGTTTCACATCAGGTAATATTCACTTTATTATTCGCATGTGTCTGAAATCGTTCGATTATTGGTATTTGTATATTATCAAATGATTTCCATAATGTTAAAATTTATTGAAATTTCATCTTTATACATTATATGTGTATTATAATAATCTATATTAATATAATTAGGAAATATAATACATTGTTCATGGAGAAGGTATGTTATACGTATGAAAGAACTCAATTTCCATTTAATTTTCGTATTGAATGAAATAGAGTAAAAGACATATATGTATATATATATATATCATTATAAATTTATAATTTTTATATCATGTATGTATATTATATATTCACTTAAACCTTCCTTAATATAATCCATGTAGTGTAAGTAAAAATTATATCATTTTGAGGGGGCGATTGTCCACAATTTCCATAAATAATTTTATTGTATTAACAAAAAATTGAAATTAAAATTGATTTGAATTTTAAAAGGTATAAGATCCTTTAATAGATAATATATAAAATATATAAAATATATAAATAGATTGTATTGAATAATTTCCACCATGAGATGTGATAAATAAAAATCAAACTATCATCGTTTAGTGAGGCAGTAGTTCGCCACACACATACAAAAGTATGTTTGTTATCAATCATACGGATTTGGTTGTATGTGTATGATGATCAATTTTCATAAAAACATAATATTAAATTCCGGATAGTTTTTTGTTATAAAACATTTGAATAAAGATATTTGAGGGGGTCGATAAGGAAAATAGAAAAAATGAATTTGAGAGTTGGTGTTGCCTCTTAATTATGTAATGTATCAACCCAAACATTCATTAATGAAAATTCCTCTTGATATAATTAAATGTATTATTATGTGAAATGGATATATAACATATGAAATTATTTGGTTTTATGATTTTGGATTTTTAAAATACCGTTATGAATTTTGACTGTTGGTAATATAGTCATTGAACATTGATCACATGATTGGTATAAATATAGGGATTTAACAAATCCATATTACTTGAAAAAAGGATGTGATGGCCTCATCCTGTGGACCTGACCCATATGAATCCAATTTCAGATGCTTAGAAATGAGGTTCATTCATTGGGGTTTTCTCTTGACTAATCTCAAGCCTTGCTTGAACCTGTTAATCTCGAACGGAACCGCATATGAGATATGTGGATGTTGATAGAGATTACCACCTGAGCAATTTTATCTGAGCCACCCCAAGAGTATGTCACCATCACACACATCACCCTTCAGTCCTATGTGGGAATTATAAGGGGTTATGTAACAAGACCTTAGAACAATGATTATGTGAATTATTATTTTTATATAATAAATAATATACTTTAATTTTATTATTTTACTTTGTAAATATTTTTTAAAGAACAAATAGTATATTTAGTTAATAATAAACAAAGGAATATATTTTGAATTAATTACTAGATTTTTTAATTATATAATATTTTAATAAAATGTCATTATTATTAAATTACTTTTTATTTCGTATAAATTATTTTAAAATTTTTATGAATACAATTGTAATTTTTATTACGGTTTCGGAGATGTTTTTTTGAAAACCCATGAATTTTTTATAAATATCGGTTGTTATTTTAAAAGAAAAAATGAAAATATATTGATAATTATTTGGATAAAATTAATATTATTTTTGGAATTAGTACATAAGAAATATCCAATGGTGGATTTTTAATATTTTAAGAGACTGTCGAATTTTCTAGTAAAAATCAAATACCATTTAAATATATAATGTATTTTATGACATCATAATGACTCAATAGTGATTTAATAAAATACTATAAACATTATATTAGGCCAATATATGTTATACCATTAAAATAATGTGATTTTAATTTTTTGATATATTTTAAAAAGCCTGAGTGGACCCTTCAAGACTTATAATACATTTTAGATTTGGGAATTTTATCCCTTGAGAGTGTTACTCACCTCCACCTAAGAAACCCTATTATTTTAGGAAATTAAGCCATTTGTCATATAAAATATTGTTTTATACTCACATTTTGGAAAACCCGAGGGTTAAAACCAAGGGTTGGTTTGTGGTTATGACTAGTTTAATGTATGGTTCCCCAAACCTAAATAATAAAGAATTCCATCTCCTTTCCTATGTAAACCAACCCAAGATCCCATATCCTTTTCACTCGAAGACTTTGTAGTTTGTCATCCTCTTCCATCATCTCCATATAATTCTCCCAAGAAGCCTTATGCTCCCAATAAGCCTCTCTCAAGCCTCTCCCAATCCATTGAGATCACAATTCAAAGTAAGTGATTCCTTCCTTTCATATTTTTATCGATGATTCATTATGTTGTAATATCCTTTTACTTTCAATTTTAAATTTTGGGGTATGATTTCACACATCACTTATATTCCCTTCTTTCTGTAATAAATGATTATAGGCCTCTTTATCTCTCATTGATACCTCTCATGTACACCCGTTACTATGCCGATGTTCCGTATCGAATTTCCCTCTCCTCATTTACATTCACACAATTATTTTGTATTTTGAATCTATATTACATTACATATGTTTGGTCATGTATCTATATGACCCCATTACTGTCCTTTTCAATTAAACATGTTTAGACACCCTGTTCTCTCTTATCAAACATTTTTATGAAATCATATTTCATGCTGTTACGCTGCCGAAATTGCACAAATTTTCCAATCCAATGTCATTGTGTAGTAAATACTGTGCCCATTTCTCTCTCAAGGGTATTCAATTGTATATAAATTTACTTATTTAATATAATGATTAATGTATTTATTCCACATCACTTTATCTTGGAATAAATTATTATGAGTTATTCCATGTTTTATGATCCATGTGGCACACTTATTCTTAGATTGAAATGATTAAGAAGGGTGCACCCTCATAGCGATCAACACATTGGGTAAATATTAGTATCATGATATTTCAAGTGAATATAGGATTTACCCATGATAATTCAAGTGAAATGATGATTTACTCATCAAAATTCATATGAAATGATGGTTTACACATGCTTCATGTGCAATGAGCCTTGGCTCAAGGTAATTCGATGATAAGTGTTGTTGCCACATTTCCATGTTATTATAATCATGCTATATCATGCCTTTAGGTTAATGTTTTTTATGATCCATTGGTATGAATATTTCCTAACATGTATTGTATTTTTCATGTTATGCCTTGTTTACTCACTTATCCGGGATTTATAGAACAACCTTTTCACATGTATGTCATCAGTTTATCCAATGTAATGCTAAGTATGAGGGAGTGTCGTGGTTATGTAAAGGATGTTTTAAATAAATTTTTTTTTTGTTTTATATTTTAAGTTGTTATGTAATGTTCTTAATCCCCAAATAAACTATACCTCTCAATCTTCCATGTTTTATCAAGTGATGAGTTTATGTAATAAATCATGTTTATGTGTGTAAAAAAATTAGGGTGTTATAGTTTGTATTAGAGGACAAGTTTAGTTATTTGTCGGGTTAGGATTAGAAAACCCTAGTGAATTCCGTAGAGATAAGACTAAGTATAATAAAAACATCCTTATGTTTTGTGGAGTATTGAGTATGTGGTTTACCAAGAAAATACATCCCTGTCTGGATACGAGGAGGTAGAGGCGACTCTAGCACTGATGAACCCAGTAGTGAAAATTCCGACCAGGAGTTTATGGCTTGACATGAGGCATCCTGAACACAACAAATGTCCTTGGGGATCTTTTGGTTATGACACTCTTAGGTGATATGCTTTGGTAAATTCACAAGAATAGTATGGACCCTTATTAAATGAAAAACATCCCCTAAGAATATATGTCAGAATGGATATCATGGATAACATAGATTAAATCCTATATATTCGTATGTTAAGGAATAATAGTAATTTATAATTCATCCACATTTGTCCTTAGATTACCCTTTATTTGTTACCCATAATTTTTCTTCAGTAATGAATAATAAATCATTAGACTTTATGTAGTTTAGTATGAAAATTGTATCATTTCTCAAGGGTAACTCAAAATTTTATATGTTTCATCTGCATGATAAAGGATAGTTTCGAGATAGAAGTGGAAGAACCTAATACAACACTCTTGTCCATTCCTATAGACTTAATAGCTGTACTTATTGAGAAGTAAAGCTCACATAGCATCAAAACAGTTTCTAGTGTACAACGTTCTTGCAAGAAACTCTACGACATATTAGACACCTGCTCCATACCAAAGAATCATCAGGGATCATGGATCACCTATTATCAAATATTATGCTCCAAACTCTATAAAATTTTAAAACGAAGGAGGTAGCTTCATGGTATTTAAAAATGTTTCTCCCCATCCAGATATTATGATGTACTTTTTTTTTAGAATAGCATCTGAAGACGGAGATCTCCGAGCAGCCTATATATATAGTCTTCTCTTCTAGTATTTTTGGAAACTTAGACAATATATTAGAAGAACCACATTTCAATGATTTAAAATCTGACTCTGTCATATGTTGATTCAACAAGGTTTTCCTTATGAATTTTCCATTCCTTCGTGTTTTTAAAATCACAAACACCTTATACTTAAGTAAATATATATTTTACCTCCACAAGGAAAATGTTCTTCTTTAAGATAATTTACCCTAACCTAGATTTTCTTATTCATATCAATAGTTTTCTTACGTACAAAAACCGGATTCATACCCAAAACCAGGAATTTTACAATGACAAGAATTGGAGTATTCTATTTTTAGGATCCGAATTCTGGATGGGAATTGTAATGAAGTTCCACTCCGAATTCTGGATATGAACATTCATGAGTTAGAATTCAAACTCTTATGAAGTTCGACTCCGATCATTAATGATTTCGACTCTGAAATCTTATGAAGTACGACTTCGAACCTTCATGAGTTCGACTTTGAACTCTTATGAAGTTCAACTCCTAACATTCATGAGTTTGACTCTGAACTCTTATGAAGTTTGACTCCAAATATTCATGAGTTCGACTCCAAACTCTTATGAAGGTTGACTCCGAACTTTCATGAGTTCGACTCTGAACTCTTATGAAGTTCAACTCCGAACTTTCATGAGTTTGACTATAAACTATTATGAAGTTCGACTCTAAACCTTCATGAGTTCGACTCCGAACTCTTACGAAGTTCGACTGCGAACCTTGATGAGTTAGACTTAGAACTATTATGAAGTTTGACTCCAAACTTTCATGAATTTGACTCCAAACTCTTATGATGTTTGACTCCGAACTTTTTCTAATTCGACTTCGAACACTGTAAGTTCTGATTCTGAACTCTGGTGGAACCAGACTCTGAATTTCATTAGAAATTCATATTCCAGACTTCTACAGATTTCATTTTCTGAATTCATATTAAACAGATTCTGAATATCATTTCTATTATAGACTCTGAATTATATTTGGGTTAGACTCTGATCTTTTATTTTCATAGACTCCGAACTTTTGTTTTTCTTATTCTTATACATATTTTTTTATAAAACGATGTATTCCATTTTGTTTCAAACTAACCGTTGTTTAAGTGACACATGTATAGGTACCTCCAAATTTTAAAGAAAATATGACCATTGGAGGAGGGAGCCGACCATTTCCACCAAGTCTATAAATAGGAGATCATTTGAAAAGAGCTAACAATAAGATGATCACTCTAGAGACCACATGCTGTAAAGGTGATTTCTAGAGAGATAATCTTTTCATGCCTTGTGCGAAGTGAACAGCTCGTTCAGATTGCTTCGTGCGACTCCGAATGTTGGTGATTACATTCGATGACTTCTGGGGATAGGAAGACAGAGGTTCAGACTACCTTAAAGTTCGAGGGCTTCCTTGCTGAGGAAGATAGAGGTTCCAACTACCTTCAAGATGAGGGCCTATAGGGATAGAAAGACATATACTTAGATCTTCGTATCGAGGGCTTACCCTGGTGTGGTTATGAAAAACTTTCTTGAAAGTATAAATCAAGGGACCTTTATCCAAGGTTGTTTGATACCCTTCTCTTTGGTTTAAAAGACTTACATCTTGTTACTTGTAGTTTTACTACTTGTTTTTCCGCTGCATATTGTATTGTAAGGAAACTATAATCTTCTTATATTTCCTTAAACTTGTACTATGATTCATTAAAATTCTATACGCTTTAAGATAGAATCTCGTATTGTAAACATTAGTTATGTTTCAATTTCCAGATCCATATTTTCAGAACCTATTTTCGGAATCACTTTCCAAATTCAAGCAAGTGCATAGAACTAGAAGTTTATAACTTCATACCTTGTTCCAATTCTCCAATTGGTGTTAGAGGTGTTGTGAATTTGCTTAGTTTTTCTTTTTTAAACTTAGTTCTTTCCTTGTCTAAGGAAATTTTTAAATTGTACAATTCACCCCCCCCCCCCTCATGTATATTGAGCATCTACATCATTATTTTGATCCTACAATTGGTATCAGAGGTTGGAAACCTCATACTCTATACCAATCTCACATTTGGTATCAGATCCAAGGTTCTGAAATACTTTTACATGCATATAAGTTTCTCGTGCTCAGTTTTTCATTGTTCTATAATTTCCTTTCTTAGGAATATTTTTCCTTGAATCTGAACATTTGTGTTTAACATGTTTTTGTGTAGAATGTTTTCTTAAAGATGGTAGGTATAAACGTTGGATCTATAGACAATCTAAATCCTACATGATCACCAATTTTTTATGGTAATGAATACGAATATTAAAGAGATCAAATGAAGACTTTCGTTATAAATAATGGAGTAGAAAACTTTTTTATGCTTACCGGTGGTTATAAAATTTCTGATAAGGAAGTAACTGCTTTCACAAACCAAGAGAAGCATGATTATCAATTAAACTACAAGGTACACAATACTCTACTATGTTCAATGACTAGGAACATATATAGCCAGGTTTCTTCATGTGAAACATCTAACTGTATATGGAAGAAACTTGAGGATACACATTTTGGTACATCCAAAGTGATTGAGACAAGAAGAGCTATGTCGAGAGTGGAATATCGTGGTTTCAATTTTCCTTATGGTGAACCCATTGGTAAAGTACAACAGAGGTTTATGAAAATCGTAAATAGTCTAAAATCTATGGGAGATAATGGTCTGGATGATGAAGCCCTAGTGGACAAGATTTTTGATATTATGCCCAATGAGTGGGAATCAAAGAGAAAAGCTATTGATGAGAACAGGAAGGTTACACATATTTTGTTAGATGAGATATTTGGAACTCTTCTCCAACATGAAAAAAGAATGAAGAGAGACGCTGACTACATCAAGAAGAAAAATGGAAATGGTACTCTTGATTTTACAATGACATCAAATCTTTTGAAAGCTAACACTCCTGAGAGGGTAACTAGATCCACATATAGGAAGGTGGTTATTCAATCAGAATCTAGTGAGAGTTAAGTCTCAGATAATGAGTTAGCTAATCTTGCTCGAAGGATGAATAAGATAGATAGTTAGATAAATTTCCAGTCCATATATAAGAAGAAGGATATGAAAGATAAGAAAGATGGAGAGGTCACGTGCTATGAATGCAAGAGAAGTGGAAACACACGACCTGATTGCCCTATGCTTAAAAAGAAATAATGAAAAGAGATGCATTCTGAAAGGAATGGGAAGAAGTATTATAAAGCTAACACTAAGAATGTTCTGAAATCTAATGACATCTAGACTGCCAGTGGTGGTGACTCTTTAGATGAATCTTCTAATTATGAATCTTTAGGAAAAAAGAATCTTGGTCTTATATCCAGGCTGCCTATTTACAATTGTTGCTTTATGGATAAGGTACACAATACGGAATCATTTACCAATGTTTCTTTAAATTATAAGGATATTAAATATTATAACTCTTTAGATAAAGAATCATATTTTGATGAAGAAAATACTTTACCGACCTATGAATAATTTTCTAGGTTTGTTGAACTTCTTGAGATTTAGAATTCTAATGTCAATAAAAAACATGTTAAGGAAAACTCTAGGAATTATATTCTTATAAAATAAATATCAAATCTTTCTAAATATCTTTATAGGAAAAATTCTGATTTTGAAAATATTTCCAAAAATCTTGAGGCAGTAAATTCTGAAAAGAATAATCTTTCAAAAGATCTAGAAAATGTAATTTCTATGAAAAGTTTTTTCGAGCCTAGCTCTAGTTCTAAGTCCAATGGTTTTGAAGATAAAAACATGGTTATAAAAATGAAGACTGAAATTTTTTCCTTATAAATTTTTTTCAAACTTTACCCATGGTAAAGAAAATTTTGAAAAGATGCACTCACAAATACGACTTTTAAAAAACAAATCCGGATTTGGTTATACCCATACAAAACCAATATTTAATAACAACTTCCTGGTTCCAAAAAGTGCCCCATTTTGTACTAAGTTTTAATGTGGTGGTCACTGGGCAAAGAATTGCTCTTTAAAAAAAACCCAATCATTAGGTTTTCATAAGGCTTATTTCTCTAAGAATATGTGGGTTCCTAAAATTTTTCTTTATGGAAATCTCGGATCCAAACAAGTTTGAATTATGAAATTCTAACTCTTTTCTTTTTTTCAGGAAGATAAAGGAAGTACTAGAAACAATACATGGTACATGGATAGTGGATGTTCCTGGCACAAGACTTGTATCAAAAGCTATTTTGAAAAGATTATCAAGACGAAAGGAGGAAAAGTAACATTCGGAGATAATGCTCAGGGAGAAATTGTTGGTATAGGTAATATTTTTATTCTTTGTAAAACTTTGATTTCAAATGATTTATTTGTTAAGGGTCTTAAGCACAACCTCATTAGCATAAGTCAATTATGTGATGAAGGTTACCTTGTGAATTTTAGGAATGATAAATGATTAGTACACAATTCCAAGGAAGAGTTTATTCTCTCTCCCAATAGGCAAGGGAATGTTTACACTTTGAACTTAGAAGACATTAGGAGCCAATACCTACCTTACCTAAGTGAAATGGAAGATCATTCTTGGTTATGGCATAGAATATTAGGTCACTATAACGTTAGGAACTTATGTAAACTATCTATGAAGAAATTATTTAAGGATCTAATGGAGATTAGATTTGATTCTTCTAAAATTTGTGATCCTTGTCAATATGGAAATCAACATAAATTTAGTTTTAAATCAAATGGTGAAGTCTCAACAACTGATGCATTACAGTTGGTGCACATGGATCTTTTTGGACCAACATAAACTGGAAGCATTGGAGGAAAATACTATGTGTTTGTTCTAGTTGCTGATTACACTAGATTTACATGGGTCTATTTTATAGCAAAGAATTCTGAAGTTTTTTACTATTTCAAAGGTTTTAGAGCCCAAGTTAAAAATGAGAAAAACCTTCCATTGAAAACTATTCATAGTGATCAAAGAGGAAAATTTCAAAATTCAGATTTTGAAACTTTTTGTAGTAGAAATGTTATTACTGACAACTTTTCATCACCTAGAAATCCTCAATAAAACGGTGTAGTTGAAAGAAGAAATAGAATTCTTCAAGAGATAACTAGAACCATGTTGAGTGAATTTTCTATAGCTAAACATTTCTAGGCTGAAGCTGTAACTACTGCATGTTATACTATAAATCGAGTTTTGATTAGATCTTTTCTAAATAAAACTCCTTACGAGTTATGGAATGGTAGAAAACCTAGACTTTCCTACTTCATGGTTTTTGGTTGCAAGGTATTCATACTGAATACTAAAGATAATATACACATAATCGCACCAAAATATGATCCTTTTGTTTTTAAACCATCCCATCCTACATCTTCGGATGTGTTTTGAAAAACTGATTATCAACCTTTGATAGAAGATCCTTCTGATAAGGAAAATTTTCAAGAAGATACTTCTGAAACATTTACCCTCGAAGAATTTCTACCATATGTTGATGAACAGGTTTTACAAAACCAAAACCAGGTGTTCCTTAAGAATCATCATAGTGATAGTATCATTTGTGATGTAAATAAACCTGTAAGGAATAGATGTTCCTTGAGAAATTAAGTAGAACATCTAGCATTCCTTTCCCAATTAGAAACAAAAACCACTGATGAAGCTTTAGGTGATGATGATTGGATTAAAGCCATACAAGATAAACTAAATGAATTCAAAAGGAATAAAGACGTCACCTTGGTTGAAAGACCTAAGGAAACTTCTATTATTGGAGTAAAAGGGGTCTTCAGAAATAAGTGTGATGAAAATGGAGTCATTATAAGAAAAAAAGCTAGACTAGTCGCTAAAGGCTATAATCAGCAAGAGGGAATGAAGAAACCTATGCTCCATTAGCTAGACTTGAATCTATTCATATTTTACTCGCCTTTGCTGCATTCTTCAATTTTAAACTTTTAAAATGGATGTAAATTGTGCTTTCCTTAATGGTTATGTTCAAGAGGAAGTTATTGTTGAAAAACCTCCTTGTTTTGAAGACACAAAATACCCGGATCATGTTTTTAGACTTACCAAAGCATTTTATGGTCTTAAACAAGCCCCACAAGCTTGGTATGATAGACTTACAAAATTTTTACTTCAAAATAACTATGTTAAGGGAAATGCAGATCCAACCCTTTTTTATAAAGAAAGATAAGAAAAATGGTTTGATAGTTCAAATTTATGTTGATGACATTATATTTTCTTCAACTCAGCAATCTTTAACTGACTATTTTTCATGTCTAATGAAATCTGAGTTTGAAATGAGTATGATGGGTGAGTTAACGTTTTTCCTTGGTTTTCAAATTTCTCAAAGACCAGAAGGAACCTATATATCTCAACATAGGTATATTAAAGATCTTATTAAAAAGTATGGATATGACAACACTAAGAGTATAAGTACTCCCATCGGTACCTCAAACTCTTTAGATCTTGATGATGCTGGGAAACCAGTAGATCAAACATCTTTTAGAGGTATGATAGGAAGAATACTATACTTGATAGCTAGTCGACTAGACATGATGTTTTTAGTATCCTTATGTACAAGATATCAATCCAATCCTAAGGAATCTCACTTAAAGGTAGTGAAAACCATTTTTCGCTACTTAAAGGTAACAATGGATCTAGGATTATTTTATACTTCTGGAAATGATTTTGTTTTAAAAATCATTTCGGATACTGAATTTGGTAGATGTAGAATGGATAGAAAGAGTACATCCAGAACTTGTCATTTCTTTATTGATTCATTAGTTTTTTGGTCATGCAAGAAGCAACACTCAGTAGCATTCTCCACTGCTAAAGCTAAATATGTAGCAGCTGGAAGTTGTTGTGCTAAAGTATTGTGGATGAAACACACACTCATAGACTATTACTTTTGTTTTACAAAAACTAAAATTTTGTGTGATAACACAAGTTCCATTTCCCTTAGTAAAAATCCTGGACATCACTCTCGTTCAAAGCACATAGATATTAGGCATCACTTTCTTAGGGATCACACACTTAAAGGAGATATCATTCTTCCGTTTATTAGAATGCAATATCAAAATTCTGATATTTTCACAATATCTTTACCCTCTGATAGATGTGAATACATCAAACAAAAGTTAGGAATGATAACCGCAAGGTAATCCTTCTTCATTAACTTCTTGTTGAACAATTCTCCTTAATGCAATAAACTCATTTTCATATGGGGGGTACATTTTCATGTAAGCCTAATCAAATTTTTTTTCACTGTCTGTTTTCTTTTCAAACTTATGTAACTAATTTTTTTTATAACATGTTTTGGAAAATTCTCCAGAATGGAAATTTTTGGAATGGAAAATCTCTGAATGGACATTCTCGGAATGGAAATTTCAGAAAAAAAATTATTGGAATGGAAATTCCAGAAATAGAAATTTTTCGAAACTGAAATTCTCGGAATGAAACTTTTCTTAATGAAAACATCCTGAACCGAAGTTTTCTTAATGTGAATTTTCATAACGAAGTTTTCATAATGACAATTTTCGTAACGAAGTATTCGTAATGAGAATTTTCGTAACAATGTTTTCATAATAAGAATTTTCGTAATAGATTTTCATTCCCAAAATTTTTGAAATGAAGTTTTCATAACGAGTTTTTTGTACCAAGAATTTTTCATAATGGGAATTTTCGTAACGAGATTTTCGTACCCAGAATTTTCGTAATGATGTTTTTTTAATGAGTTTTTCATACCCAGACTTTTTCATATTGAGTGTTTCGCAATGAGTTTTTTTCGAACTCAAAATTTTCCTCAAGAAGAATATTACCATTTACGGAAAATCTTTCTTTCCAATTCTAAATGTATGATTTCATTATTTAAATTTTTCCAAATAATATTTTGATTTCTGGAATTTTCCTGAGTTTTTAAAATAATTCAGATTCTAGTTTTTCCTTAAATCTGAATGTTTTTTCTTAAAACCTCAAAAGATCGGAGTCAAGATTTCCTTGTAGGATTTTTCTCAAGCGTCAGATCAGACAAAAAGTATTTTCAACCGTTAGATGTCTTTTGGAAGACCAAAGGTCTAATCCATCACCTATATAAAGGGGACCCCAAAACATGTCCCACATCGGGTTTTCAAAGCTTTCACGTCTCGAAGCCCTGCTACTTTTCTTAAGACCTGTTCTGAACTTTATAAAGATGTTCCAAATCCTTCAGATCTCTCTGTTCTGAATGTCAGTTGAAGAAACATCTCAAAATATGTCAACTAAAAATCCAATCTCAAAATAGTTAGTCTTCAGGGAAAGGTTGGTGCATACGGATTTTTACAAACATGATTCTATTATAACCAAGAATATCAGATTGAATAGTTTGAAGATATATGCTTGTTTAAGTCAGAGAAATAGGATTCGGTTTACAATTATTTTCTGATCGAGTTCTATGAGTCTATTTCCTTCCAGATGGAAGATGGTAGAGAGTGGTTTTTGTTTATGTCTTATGGGATGACTTACAAGTTATCCTACACCAAGGCCGCTATCTTGGTTGGTTTATCCTATGAAGGGGAAGATGAGTTTTGATCACATAAGCTTCCAGATGAGCAAGGAAGTTTCAACAAGGTGAAGGCTTTAAAATGTCTTGGACTTAAGGATGCTATGACTACTAAGATTACTCATCTCACTCCAAACAATAAGATTCAATAGCTCTGGGTACAAGGTTTTCTCATACCAAGAAGAGGCGACAAAGATAATCTGATGAAAAGTGATATATATGTCTTAGATTTCATAATAAATCTAAGAAAGATAAATTTGCTGAGGCATGTATTGATTACGATTAAGAACATCAAAGAAGGGAACTTGAGATCTCAAATAATTATGTATCATGCCTTACTATCTAAGATGATAGTTTAGTGCTTAGAATCCTTCAAGGTTGCATGCAAATCAAAAGTCCAGAATTGCTAGCTTATGCTTGTAAGTGATGATACTTTTAAGAGGATGAAGATGGGTTTATATAGTGAATAATGAGAATTCTACCCTCTATCTGTGGAAGAGGTTGAGGAAGCTCAGAAAGATACACAGACTCCGGAACCATCCTAAAAGGCATGGAAGAAGAGAAAGCTTAAGGAAGTGGTTGCTGATGAAGAAAATACCAAGTCTAAAGAAACTCAGTCTGCCCCCCCAAACCAAAGAAACAAAAATCCTATCCTGATGAAGTTGCTCCAAAGTGGAGGGAAGAAAAAGAGAAGAGGAAATAAGGGGATCCACATTTTGGATTAGACCCTGCTGAGGCAAAAGCCTTAAGTGAAAAGGCTGCGGATGTGTTAGAAAAAGAGGCGAAAGAGAAGAAGTTGAAGAAGAAGATGACAGAAGAGGAGATTGTTTAATCTATTCTCAAAGAAACAGAGGTAGCCTCTAAGAAGGTTCCCATTCCAGAAACCTTCAATGTACAACCATCCCTACCAAAGACTCCGGGTAAGAACTATGTCTCCCTTGAAAAATTTAAAGGTAATGAAGTAGTTGAGGATGTAGAAAAACAGGCAGCTGGGGAAGAAGTAGAGGAAGAGGTTGAAGAAGAAGAAGAAGAAGAGGGAAGTGATGATTTGGATGCCTTTATCAAGCAAGTAGAGGATTATCAATATAAGGCAGAATCCGCAAAGTTAGTTACTCTAGGAAAGGGAGTTAAGGAAGATAGTAAGGATGATGATAAGGAAAATCAAGAAGAAACAAAAAATGTTTTGTATGTTGAGGAAGAATCCTATCAGAAGGATTTTCAAGAGGAAGGAGTAGAAATGGAAAAACAAGATGAATATCAGATTATTCAAGTTTCTGAATCTGAGGAAGAATATCCTAATGAGGAACCAATTCTAAAATCTGATAAGGGAAAGCATGTTCTGATGGATACACCAACAAAATATTTTTTCAAGAAGAAGGAGGTTGGTGGTTCTTCTAAGAGGAAACTGGTACAAATTGAAAAAGAACACTATCCAAGAGAATTATCTAATTCGGATTCATCGGCTCATGGGCATGATTTTAATGTTGAGTCTTTGAAAAAGTCTATGGATGTCATTCCAATCTTTCCCACCATTGACACTAGATGTCAAATGCTTCAGCTAATCCAAAACCAGAAATCAAAGTCACCATCCATGCTGATGGATAAGTGTTTGAAGATCGAAGCTGAACAAAAAAGTTACTTTATCGATTATGATGTGCACATATAGTTCTACAGTAAGGTAACAAAGTGGTCTAAGAGAGTTGATGAAGACTTAGTGCAGTTTGAAAATTTTCAGACTCGGGTTCCAAATGCTTTTGACATGGAGGATAAAAGGTTTAACGATCTTTATGAAAAGCTGACCCAAGAGAAAAATTCCAATAATCAATAGGTCAGGGACCTAAATGGGAAGCTTATCTCAATTAATCAGAATTGGAAAAGTGAAAGAGATTTCCGGAATGAGTTTAAGGAGAAGTTGGAAAAGAACGATGTTCTAATAAAGATACAGAAAGAAGCCATGGAGGCTCAGGCAGAAGCTTTGAAAGTTCAAGGGGAAATGATCTCAACTTTGGAATGGCAAGCCGAGGAAGACCAAAGGGATTTGAAGGAACTCAAAACCTTATTAAAGAAGCTGATCCCAAAGGAAAAGGAAGACAAATAAACCCTCTCCGATTTTTTGTAGTATTTGTCATTACTTGTAAAATTTTTGACAACTCTAATGAAATGTTATTTGGTTGGTTGTATAATGTAGTGTTATTACTAATCTTTTAGGTACCATATTTTCCATTACCATACATTCTTTTTGAAAATCACAAAGGGGTAGAAGGATAAAAAACTACTTAATAGGGTAGAAAGACTTAAAATGGAGAAGGAAAAATTTCTAAGTGAAAATATCCTTAAAGTAAGGGGGAGTTTTCAATTACAAAGTTTTTCATTCCCATGATAATGAAAAATCCACTCCGGAAATTCAGAATAGAATCCTTAGAGTTTCAATGCCTAATGGGGAATTAGTTGTATTCACTATTATCCATGAACAAAGCGAGATAAGTTTTTAATTTCAATGTTTAATGAAATTTTTTCATGTCCTTATATTCTTTTTCGTAAGGATGTTTGTGCTTTCCAAAAGGGGGAGATTGTTGAGTTAATAAGGATTTCATAATGACTTTTCCATTCCTTCTTGTTTTGAAAATAACAAACACCTTATACATAATAAAATCTATATTTTACCTCTATAAGGAAAATGATCTTCTTTAAGATAATTTACCATAACCAAGATTTTATTATACATATCAATAATTTTCTTATGTACAAAAACCGGATTCATACCCAAAACCTTGGAATTTTACAATTAAAAGAATTGAGTATTCTATTTTTAGGATCCAAATTTCGGATGGGAACTGTAATGAAGTTCCACTCCGAATTCTAGATACGAACATTCATGAGTTCGACTCCGAACTCTTATGAAGTTCGACTCCAAACTTTCATGAGTTCGACTCCAAACTCTTATGAATTTTGACTTCGAACATTCATGAGTTCGACTCAGAACTCTTATAAAGTTCGACTCCGAACACTCATGAGTTCAACTCCGAACTCTTATGAAGTTCGACTCCGAACATTCATGAGTTCGACTATGAACTCTTATGAAGTTCGACTCCGAACATTCATGAGTTCGACTCTGAACTCTTATGAAGTTCGACTCCGAACCTTCATGAGTTCGACTCTGAACTCTTATGAAGTTCGACTCCAAACCTTCATGAGTTTGACTCCGAACTCTTATGAAGTTCGACTCCGAACTTTCATGATTTCTACTCTGAACTCTTATGAAGTTCGACTCCAAACTTTTAATAATTTGACTTCGAACTCTATAAGATCAGATTCTGAACTCTGGTAGAACCAGACTCCGAATTTCCTTAGAAATTCAGACTCCGGACTTCTACAGATTTCAGGTTCCGAATTATTGTAAAACAGAATCCGAATATCCTTTTTATTATAGACTCTGAATTCTATTTTGGTTAGACTCCGAAATTTTATTTCCTTAGACTCCGAATTTTTGTTTTTCTTATGCTTATACATATTTTTTTATAAAAAGATTCCTTCCATTCTTTTTCAAACTAACCATTGTTTAAGTGACACGTGTACATTTCCCATTGAATTTTAAGGAAAATATGATCGTTGGAGGAAGGATCCAACCATTTCCACTGAGCCTATAAATAGGAGCTCATTTGAAAAGAGATAACAATAAGTTGATCACTCTAGAGACCACATGCTATTAAGATGATTTCTAGAGAGAGAAGCTTTTCATTCCTTGTGCGTACTGAACTTATCGTTCATATTGCTTCGTGCGACTCCACATATTGGTGATTATATTCGAGGAATTCCGGGGATAGGAAGACAGAGGTGCTGAATACCTTGAAGTTTGAGGGCTTCCTTGATGAGGAAGATAGAGGTTCTAACTACCTTGAAGTTGAGGGCTTGCGGGGATAGCAAGACAGAGAATCAGATCTCTATATCGAGGGCTTACCCTGGTGTGGGCAAGACATGCTTTATTGAAAGTATAAATCAAGGGACCTTTATCCAAGGTTTTTGGATACCCTTCTCTTTGGGTTAAACGACTTACATCTTGTTAATTGTAGTTTTACTACTTGTTTTTCAACTGCATATTGTATTGTAAGGAAAGTATAATATTCTTATATTTCCTTACACTTATACTCTGATTCATTTAGATTCTATACTCTTTACGATAGAATCTCATATTGTAAACTTCAGTTATGTTTCAATTTTCGGATCCATAGTTCCGCAACCTATTTTCAGAATCAATTTCCAGATTCAAGCAAGTGCATAGAACTAGAAGTTTATAGCTTTATACATTATTCCAATTCTCCAATTGGTGTTAGAGGTGTTGTGAATTTTCTTAGTTTAGCTTTGTCAAAAATAGAACATTCATTGTCTAAGGAAATTTTTAAAGTGTAAAATTCACCCCCCCCCCCCTCTTGTATATGAAGCATCTACATCATTATTTCGATCCTACATCATACTATTTTCAAAAACATGTTACATGGTGATGTTTTGAAACTATACATTATAAACAATTTTTTTTCAAAAAGTGCATCATATTTTCCATCAGTATGATCCATGTTGCAAAGATGGAGTCTGGACTAAGGATGTGGAAGAATTTGAGTGTGCATTGGGGTATTGTTGCACTAAGTAGACCCACTTTCTCTATGATCGACATGATAAAGAGGGTAGGGGAAATCTTAATGGTGGTGGGTAAGAAACCATGATGTTGGGATAAAATTTTAAAATTATTTTTGTCTGTAATCAAAATTCGAGTACGCCTTTTTAAGGGGGAAGATAGTAACGACCCAGAAATTCATTAATAAATTTTGTTCTTAATCTAATTATATGTATTATTATGTGAAATGGTTATAAAAAATATGGACTTATTTGGTTTTATGACTCTGGATTTTTAAAATACCATTATAAATTATTATCGTTGCTAATATAGCCGTTAAACAATAATCACTTGATCAGTATAAATACAGGTCTTTAACAAATCCAATTTACTCAAATAAAGGAAGTGATGGCCTCATCCAATAGACATGCACCATACGAATCCCATTTTTCAGAGCTCAGAAAGGATGTGGATTCATTGGGCTTTGCTCATGACCAATACTTAGTTGAGTTTTAACTTTTTTTAGCTCGAACGAAACCTCTTATGGGATAACTGGGTGTCGATAGAGATTACAACTCGAGCGATGTTATCCAAGCCACCACAAAAGTTTGTCAACATCGAACACCTTAACCATCAGTCCTATGTGAGTGTTATAAGGGGTTTTGTAAATTACCTTAGCAATATGATTATGTTCATTATTTTTCTATATAATAAATAATATACATTCATTTTATTATTATTACTTTGTAAATTGTTTTTAAATAATAAATAGTACTTTTAGTAAATATTCAACAAAGGAATATATTTGGATAAATAAATGGATCATTGAAATAAATAATATTTAAATAAAATATTATTATTATTAAATTATTTTTAATTTTGAATAAATGAGCATATAATTTTAAAGAATAAAATTGTAATTTTTTATGGTTTGAAAGTTATTTTCCTCAAAACCTATGAATTTTCGATAAATGACAGTTTTTATTTTAAAAGAAAAAATTCATATATTTAGAAAATCATTTTGATAAAATTCATATTATTTTTGGAATCAGGTCATAAAAAATTATCTTTCAGTTAATTTTTTATGATTTTCTAAGACATTCGAACATTTTGGTAAAAATTAAACACCGTTTAAATATATAATTAGTTTTATGACATCACAATGACCCAATAGTGATGTAATAGAATACTATAAAAATTATGTCCTGACAATATATTTTTTAACATTAAAATAATGTGTTTTTAGGTTTTTTTTGATTTATTTTACAAAGCCTTAGTGGACACTTCAAGACTAATAAAGCATTTTAGATTTTTAAATTGTTTCCCTTGAGGGAGTTACTCACATCCATATAAGCAAACATATTATTTTAATAAGTTCGCCCATTGGACTCGTAAAATATTTTTTTTCACTCCAATTAGTAAAAAACCATCAGCAAACCCCAACATTAGGTTTTTGGTTTTGATTTGTTTAATGTGTGGTGTCCCAAACATAAATAATAAATAAATCCATCTCTCTTTAAACCCACCCAAACACACACTTCCTCTCCACTCAAAGCCTTTTGATTTCTTCCAATATCTTCCCACATCTCACTATAATCATCCCAAGGTGCTTGAAAATCCCAGGAAGCCACTCTGAATCCTCTGTCAAGCCTTTGAGATCACACATCCATGTAAGGGGTTCATTCCTTTCTTATTTTTATTCTAGTTTCTTTATGTGGTAATACCCTTTTACATTTAATTACCAATATTGGGGTATGATTTTTCAACTACCTTATATTCCCCTACTTATGTATGAAATTATAAGATACCTCTTTCTCTCTTATTACTACCTCCCATGTACACCTGTTACTATGCCCAAATTTCGTAAGGAATTTTACCCCTCTTGTTTGCATTCAAGCAATTCATTTGTATTACGAATATGAATTACATTACATATGTAGGGAAATAAATCTATATGTCCCCCTTACTATAAATTTCATTTATACATGATGAGACACACCTTTCTCTCACATTAAGCATTTTTATGAATTCTTTTGCCACGTCGTTACGCTGCTGAAATTGCACCGATTTTCCAAGCCAATGTCATTGTATAGTGAATACAATGACCATTTCTCTATCATGTGTATTCATCATTATGAGAATTTACTTATTTATCATCAAGATTAATTTATATATTCTACATCCATTTATTCTGTATTAAATTATTTTTAATGATTCCATGTTGTATGATCCATTTGGCATACTTATGCGTGAATAGAAATGTTTAAGAAGGGTGCACCCTAATAGTGCTCCAATGCATTGGGTAAGATTAGTATCAAGATACGTGAAGTGAAATGAGGATTTGACCATGTTAATTCAATTTCCTTGAGTATTAAATCATTATAATTCAAGTGAAATTAGGTTTAAATCATGCTCATTGTGCAATGATCCTTGGCTCATGCTAATTCCATAATAATTGTTTTTGCCACATTTCCATGGTATGATAATCATGATATATCATTTCTTTATGTGCATGTTTTATTTATGCACCATTGATATTCCTATTTCCAAAAAATTATTGTTTCTTCATGTTATACCTTGTTTACTCCCTTACTGGCCTTTATATCACACCATTTTCACATGTATGTCCTCAAGTAATCCCAAGCAATGCTAAGTATGGGGGAATGTCATGGTTATTCCATGAATGTTTTCAAAAAGGATGTATTGTGTCTTATGTTTTTAGTTGATATGTAATTTTACTATGACCCAAATAAATAAGACCTCTTGATATTCCATGTTGTATCATGTGAAGAGTTTATTTAATAAATCATGTTTAAGTGTGTAATAAAAAGCAGGGTTGTTATTGGTAACTCCCTCTTGCCTGTGCTAAAAGGTTTCCTTTATTATTCATATGCCCAGGTAGAGGCTTATATAAGGAAGGGAGGGATTTGAGGAAGTTTATTGGGATGATATTGGACTAACAGAAGGGGTTTGGGAGGTCTAAGGAAGTGGGAGAGGTGGTGGCCTTCTATAGGGAATGAAAAGGACTCACATGGAATATTGGAAAACAAGTTAGGTGTACACATGTTATTAACTATGAAAAGTTATACCAAACTAAGATAAATCAATAATATAAGTAATAGGGATTAAATATGGTCATATAATCAGTTTAGAACAATTTTATACGTCATTTTGCCCACTAAGATTAAGGATTAGTCCGTAATTATGCTTAATTTGACCTTAATCGCTGTAGTTAATTTTATGCTCATTTACTAATCAATTTAGTCATGAATCAACATGATATAACTCGAATATAAATATTATACCTTTTAAAATTTTAAAATATCATTTTTCCAAAATTCAATTCATATAATTTGGGAAATTATGATTAATGATAATCTCGTTTATGGCATGAAATTGCAGGTCTTTACTGTAGAAAGAATTTCAAAAGTTTATTATATTTTGATATTCAAATTCCAAGTAAAATTTTTTATAATTTACTATATTGTATTAAAAGGGGTATATTTTATCAAATGTGAAATTAATAAAATTAAAAACTAATTTAACATTAATAATTATTTAAAAGAAAATTTAGTTTTTAACTACAAATTGATATTTATCAATATTCATCAAAAAATAAAATTTCTCAAAAAAATAAAAAACATTTATCCTAAGATATTTTAAATATGATAAATTAAAAAATAAATATAATTTGATAAAATTAAATTTCAATATATATTCAAAATTACATTTATTATTAAAAACCATTCATTGGTGAAAACAATATTTTTACAATGAATTTTCCAAAAATCATATATATCATTATCAAAAAGTCTTATCTATATAAAAAAATTATATAAATTTTTAAAATAATAATAATTACTCTTCATATTAAAAATATTAACGATTAGTTTATAATTATCTCAATTAAAAAATTATTGATTTCTTATCATTTATAATCATTCATATCGCATTGTGGAGATGGTAGGTCGTATGTACGAACAAGAAAGGGTAAAATTCCCATTATTGTTGAATGGTATTTATTTTAATGGTGTACATTATATCAGAATCAATATCATTTTATAAAAATAAAATATAGTTATTACATTCATTTTATATCTATCCACGTATGGAGGTGGTGAAAATATGATTACACCACACCGTGGGGAGGGTAAGTTGTACGTACGCATGTGTGGTGATTTTGTCTTTCATAGGATGGATAAAAAGTAGAATATTGATGTTTAATAATTATAAAAACATATCTGTATATAATTGATACTAGAATTATTAATCTATAATGAAAAAACTCATGAGCTAGAAATATAAATTTGAAGAAATATGAATGAATCAGAAGAGATGATTACCACTTCTCTAATGTGCTCTCTTTAGATCTCCTCTTAATAGAACTGGAGTTGGTTTTTTTGAGAATCCCAGCACCTATATAATGTTACCAAGTATGTTTAGAAGAGAAATTTGCAGGGGATAGATGACCAGAAACATGTGGTAGAAGAGGTGTCATTGGGAACTGATTTCGGGAATGAAGAACAAGATCCACCTTCATGTGTGGGTGCTCTCCAATGGGTTTACGAGGTAGGGGTTTTGATTCTCATATATTTCAAGTGAATTTATTGAACCCCTTTATCCCCATGTTTTTTATTTGCTAACACGAGGGGGAAATGCTAAAGAACGTGGCCAGGAACCTCCGTAATCATTGCTACCCCCTTGCATTCTATGGGGAATACCACCAATGTGGCGACACATACCGGCTACGAAGAAGGCATGTGTCGACGCACAATGCAAGAGGAGGTCGTAACAAAAATTCATGGTGTTCATCAGAACAGCCAGCACAGACTATTCCCGAATGAGGTGCGGCATGCCAGTGGGCACAGTCGGTGAGCAGAGGGTCGTGGCTCATCATCTGCGGTGATCGGAGTAGGCGACCGACACTTCAGTCAGCCGTAGATGGAGAGGCGGCACGACCAATGCGCCACCGGTTAGAGGGAGGCGGTGCGACCAGATCGCCGCCAATATATAAGAATCTAGGTCCGAAGCAATAGAGGAGGCCAAACCCACACCTACATCAAGTTCCACAGTGACCAGGAGGCTCCCACGCGGTGCCGCCTCTTCACAATCCAAATGGCCTCCAGGCCATTCTGGATTTCCGGAGACCTGGGGGTCACACCCCCCGTGTTGTTTAGGGAGGACCCCACATCAGGATGCACTCCCCCTAGGACCAGACAGTGTCCCCCTCCCCCACTTAGGTCGAGCCATGCACCCCCTCATACTGGACCGCACCACACATCGGGTCAGACCGCGATCCCCCTTGGCTGGGCCCCCCCTTGCGGGACGCCCCATTGTGGGTCGGGCCACCCTTGTAGGCCGACTTTACAGGACTCCCCCTTGTGGGCTGGACCAGACCTCAACCTAGTAGGGCTCGCATGCCGTGGCCCAGCATAGATCGGGTCGGGCAGGGTCGGTCGGACCGGGTCGGACCGGACCCTGCCCCACCGGGACCAGAAACACATAAAGAGCCATAACATGAGAACCGGATGTCCATTTTATGAACTATCTGCAGCATAGGGATACTTATTTCGAGGTATTCCTTTTTTGTATACTCATATTATGTTTTGGAGACAGTTGTATTACGGCCAGGTTGGCTCAAACCCGAATCCAACCAGCCCCCCTGAACTAAAACACTTATAACTCACAGACCTAGCATCTGATGGACGCACATTCTATCACCTTAGAAACCTTTCGACATGGAGATACTTGGGATTGATACTTGGTAGAGAATTATGGCGTTCAAAGTATGACCAATATCTTAAGGTAAGTCTTTATGGAATACAAGCACACTGGGTGCAAGAATCCAGTGGTTGGCAGTGAGGCGGAGGTTGGAGATAGATCATTCGGATGTCAGTGTGCAGCGATCCTGTGTGGGTAAGAGCATACCAATCCTGTGTGGGTTAAATCATGTGTGGGTCATTGTTCAGAAATCCTACGTGGTTCAGTGAAAATCAATCCTCTGTGGGTCATATTCTGTGTGGATCAGCGCATAGATATCCTATGTGGGTTAACGCATACCGATCTAGTTAGTGTTAGTTCCTGTGTGGGTCTGCGAGGGTTATTTACCTACCGACTTTGGGCTGGTGGGATCCTATTTAGATCATTGTGGGTGTTAGTACATATTGATACTATGTGGTTCAGACTCTGTACGGTCAGAGGTAGTTCCTCTTGACAGAATAAGATGATCTAGCTTCATGACCAGTCATCTTTACATCTATACATCACTGAAAATCCTTGTTTGTGCTGAGACACTTTTTGAGCTGTGTCTATTACATCATGCTTTGTAATTGAGATCATTCTTTGTAGTTTTACATTGTGAAATTTTTAGATACCTACGATGTTATCGGGTTCCCTACTAGGTATTGTTATACTCAACCCTGCACGGGCTTCGCCCGCACCTTGTTGAGTTTTGTGCAGACAACAAGTAGCTTGTCTAAGGTTTGATGGATCCAGGACCATGTGGTACGCAGAGGAGACGGGCCGTCATAGAGTGCGGAGGAGGAGATCTATACCTACCATTTAGATAGGATCCCCGATGGATGACTCATGAGATATTTCATTTTTTCAGTTGTATTTCACTTTTCAGTTGTACTTGTTCTTTTCATGTTTGGGCTTGTATTCTGGCCCCTTACATTCCGTACTCTTTTAATGCAACATTTACTTAGTGGTTTCTTCTTGTGGCGTTCTAGACTATGTGTTTGTACAGGTTTTAAGGCAATACAATCCCAATATATGGATACACCTTACCGATTCTAGTCGCCAACCCCTAGCCTTTGGAAGGCGGGCATGGTGTAGTCATGGCACGAGCCCTGGGGGAAGGGTTGTGACAATATATTACAAAACTAAATGTCCACGAAATTTAATTGGTTACTATAATTAGAAACATGAAAACAAAATATTCCATCCCGGTGACAGATATTCAATATCTCCCAGAAATATCTCCACCTATAGTTCTTCTATCTAAAATATTTTTTAATTACCAGGGGAATGGAAACATAAGAATGAGGTGAGATTAGATGATCATTAAGGGTAAATAAAGGACATGCATTAGCATAATGTAAACAGAAGGGTGTGTAACTTGACCATAACATTTGAATACTCTACTATGAATATTATAGTTCATAATAATGATTGGAAATTCATAATAAATTGGTCATATGAGGATTAATTGAATAATATATGAAAGTATAACATAAGAATAAGATATATAATTTGTTTCATGGTCATTTTTATAACATTATGAATATGTATATGTAGAAATAGGATCACATATTAAATTAAGGACCGAAAATCATGCCCCCACATCATCTTATAGATATGAAACCATGTCCTGGCATAAAATTTTGAATGTGTAATCACATTTACCCATTACCTAATGGACAAGAAAATAGGTCAATGAATAACATTGCAAACATGTAATGAGGTTCACATATATATTTATGAACATGAAATCAGGTCCATGCATAAAATTTTAAACTCATAATAACATTCACTCATAACATTTTGAACAGGAAATCAGGTTCACACATAAACATATGAATATTAAACTATGTCTATGATACTATTGTGAAAATTTCATCTGGATCACACATAAAATTTATACTCATGAGTCATCCATCACAACACAATGCATTGGAAGGAGATATAGGTCCCACCCATATCAAAATAAAATTTTTCGTACATGTACTATATGATAATAAAACATTCATCATATCATAACAGATAAAAAGCGATGAGATATATTAAAATCAAAGAAAACACTAAAAAATTAAATTGGAATAATTAACATTTCATCAAATCATATACTACGGAATAGATATATTTATGAAAAAAATTTCAACAAAGTATGACCTATGAAAAGAAGCAGGATCCAAAATAATATAACATGTGATAAAGAAATATGTTTTATAAGAAACATTACATCAAAACATAAACTATCCATGAACGAATTTGAATTGAATCTATTTATCATTTCCTATAAAGTCTTGAGTAACATAAATAGAGTTTATCATAGAAGTATAATAACTTATATGGTTATTATGAAAACATTTCTGGTGGTAATTTTGTTTTTTTTCTTCAAAAATCTATCTTTAAAACATAGAACCATTTAGAAACCATTTCCATTTAAAATACATTAAAAACATATTAATAAGTCTTATAATCATTATTTTAAAAAAATCAGTGAAAAACATTAAAATATAATTGAAAGTATTTTGAAAAAAAAATCCTTCAAAATATATAAATTTAACATGAAAATTGCTTCAAAACATTTTTCCTCGAAAACATATAAAATAAACATGAAGGAATATTAAAAACCATTTTACTTTAGATCTTATAAAATAATCTTTCAAACAAATTGAAAACCATTTTCATCAAAAAAATATAAAATAAAAATGAAATAATTTTGAAAACCATTTTACATTGAAATATATTTTAACTATTTTCACAAATAAAACATCAAATATGAAATGAATAATTTAGATTATTATATGGTGGTTAATCAATACTTGTCGTATGAGGTAAGAAGAATATTCCTTTTTCTTCATTAAAAGGATTAAAAATGAATAATTCAAAAAGTGAAAAGATGATTTTTTAAAAACATTGGTGAAATGAAAAAATGGTAAAAATTCATTTTAATGATTTTTGGATATTAGTTGAATAAACATGGAAATCCTTTTTATTAAAACATGGTTTTCTGACTTAATAGAGGGTCAACTATGAATTTCATAAGAACAAATTCATAACTATATTATGTACCAAAAAGTTGAAATTTGGTACCAATACATGAGTATAGAATAAATAACCAAAGGAGAATAAAATTCATATATTTCATAATATGTATCTTTTAATATTTCATCAAGGGAGCATAAAAATAAACAATCTCAAAATATGATGCTACGGTTTCATTAAAATCTTCTCACCTGGTTACTTGGGATCATGCCCTAAATGATGGGAAATGAAATTAAATGATGATTATAATATCATGAAAATATATATATTCATGATATATCATCCTCAATGAAAGTATACACACCTGAAAACGAATTTAGGGGCACCACAAAACATGTGTATCAAATAAGGGAAATTAAGACAAAACTATTTCACAAATTTGGAATGTTTTGACAGATTAATCCAATAAAATAAGGTTCATAAAATGAATATATAAATACCAATAAATATTAATATAACTATCATTGGATACATCTAGAGTAATTATACACACCACATAAAATTAATGGGTGGTGAATAAAGCATGTTTCTCACGGAAATAAAAAGTGAGAAGGAATCCCTTTACCTGGTGTATTGACTCTCGTCATACTCATTAAAACCACCTATAAAATAAATAAAAATTATTATACATATTTTAAATAACCATGATCTTAAATCTAACACAAGATATGGTTTATTATGACCATATATTACCTGGTTGTTAACAATCTAATGTTATGGTTTCACATCAGGTAATATTTGCTTTATTATTCACATGGGTCTGAAATTGTTCGATCATTAGAAGTTTTATATTATAAAATGATTTCCATATTGTAAACATTGATAGAAATTTCATGTTTATAAATTATATGAATATTATAATAATCTATATTCATGTAAGTATGAAATATAATACCTTGTTCCTGGAGAAGGTAGGTAATAGGTATGCATGAACTCAATTTCCATTTAATTTTCATATTGAATGAAATAAAGTAAAAGACATATATGTGTATATATATATATCATTATCAATTTATATTTTTATATCATGTATATATATTATATATTCACTTAAACCATCTTTAATATAATCCATGTAGTGTATATAAAAATCATATCATTTTGAGGGGGTGATTGTCCATAATTTCCCTAAATAATTTAATTGTATTAACAAAAAATGGAAATTAAAAAGGATATGTTCTTTAAAAGATATAAGTTCCTTAAATAACTAATATATAAAATATATAAATAGGTTGTATAGAATACTTTCCACCACGATAGGCGATTAAAAAAATCAAACTATCATCATATAGTGAGTGAGTAGTTCGCCATACACATAAAAAAGTATTTTTGTTATCCATTAGATGGATTTGGGTGTATGTGTATGATGATAAACTATCATAAAAACATAATATTAAATTACGGATAATTTTTTTTACAAATGAATGGAATACTTTTAATGGAGGGGGTGGAAAAAGAAAATAAAAAAATGAATTTGAAAGTTGGTGTTGCCTCTTAATTAGGTAATGTATCAACCCAAACATTCATTAATGAAAATTACTCTTGAAAAAATAAAATGTATTATTTTGTTAAATGGTTATATAACATATGAACTTATTTTGTTTTATGATTTTTGAATTTTAAAATACCTTTATGAATTTTCACAATTTCTAATATAGTCATTGAATAGTGATCACATGATTGGTATAAATATAAGGATTTCACAAATCCAATTTACATGGAAAAAGGATATGATGGCCTCATCCTGTAGACCTGACCCATATGAATCCAATTTTTCAATGCTCAGAAATGTAGTTACTTCATTGGGATTTTCTCTTCACCAAGCCCAAGCCTTGCTTGAACATGTTAATCTCGAACGGAACCGCATATGAGAGAATTTGATGTTGATAGTGATTACCACCCGAGCGATTTTATCCGAGCCACACTAAGAGTCTGTCACCATCACACACATTACTCTTCGGTCTTATGTGGGTTTTATAAGGGGTTATGTGACAATACCACAGAACAATGATTATGTGCATTATAATTTTTATATAATAAATAAGATATAATAATTTTTTTATTTTACATTGTAAATAGTTTTTAATGAACAAATAATATTTTTAGTTAATAATCAACTAAAGGAATCTATTTTGAAAAATTACTGGATTTTTTAATAATATAATATTTTAATAAAATATTTTTGTTATAAAATTACTTTTTATTACTTATAAATGATTGTATAATTTTTATGAATACAATTGTAATTTTTCTTACGGTTTGGAAGCTGTTTTTGTCAAAACCCATGAATTTTTGATAAATGCTGGTTTTTATTTTAAAAGATAAAATGAAAATATATTGAAAATTATTTGGATAAAATTAATATTACTTTTAGAATTAGTACATAGAAATTATATAATGGTGATTTTTTCATATTTTCTGAGACTGCCGAATGTTTTGGTAACTATTAAATACCGTTTAAATATATAATGTATTTTATTATATCAAAATGAAATGAAAGTGATTTAATAAAATACTATAAACATTATTTTCACCCAATATATGTTTTACAATTAAAATAATGTGTTTTTAGATTTATTTTATTTGTTTTAAAAGCCTGAGTGGACCCTTAATGACTTATAATAGATTTTAGATTTTATAATTGTTTTCCTTGAGAGTGTTACTCACCTCCACAAAAGAAACCCTATTATTTTAAGAGATTCGTCTGTTGGACATATAAAATATTGTTTTACACTCAAATTTGGAAAAACCCAAGGGTAAAAACCATGGGTTGGTTTGTGGTTTTGATTAGTTTAATGTGTGGTGTCCCAAACCTAAATAACGAAGAATTCCATCTCCTTTCAAATATAAACCTACCAAGGCTCCCACATCATCTCCACTCAAAGCCTTTGGAGTTCATCCAACCTTAGTCCTCATCTCCTTAGAATTATAAAAGGCACCCTATGCTTCCAATTAGCCTCTCTCAAGCCTCTCCAAAGCCATTGGGATCACACTTCCAAGTAAGGGATTCCTTTATTTCTTATTTATATCAAAGATTCATTATATTGTAATAACCTTTTACATTCAGTTACAAATCATGGGGTATGATTTCACACCTCACTTATACTCCCCTCAATCTGAACGAAATCATTAGAGACCTCTTTATCTCTAATTCATTCCTACCATGTACACCCGTTACTATGCCGATGTTCCGTAAGGAATTTCTCTCTCCTTATTTACATTAAAGAAATTATTTTTTATTTTGAATCTAAATTAAATTACCTATGTATGAAAATGAATCTATTTTACCCCATTACTATCATTTTCAATTAAATATGATTAGATACACCTATCTCTCTCATCAACCATTTTTATGAAATCTAATGTCATGTTGTTATGCTGCCGACATTGCACCAATTTTCCAAGCCAATGTCATTGTGTAGTGAATACCATGCCCATTTCTCTATCAAGGGTATTCACTTGTATGCACATTTACATATTTAACATAATTCTTAATATATTTATGCCACATCACTTTATCTTGGAATAAATTATGATGAGTTATTCCATGTTTTATGATCCATGTGGCACACTTATGCATGGATTGAAATGATTAAGAAGGGTGTGCCCTCATAGAGATCCAACACATTGGGTAAATATTAGTATCATGATACGTCAAGTGAATATAGGATTTACCCATACTAATTCACGTTCAATGATGATTTACACATTAAAATTCATGTCAAATGAGGGTTTACACATGCTTCATGGGCAATGAGCCTTGGCTCATGGTAATTCCATGTTAAGTGTTGTTGCCACATTTCCATGATATTATAAACGTGTTATATCATGCATTTATGTTCATATGTTTTTATGATCCATTGGAAAGACTATTACCTAACATGTATTTTATTTTTCATGTTATGCCTTGTTTACTCCTTTACTAAGATTTATAGCTCACCCTTTTCACATGCATGTCATCAGTGTATCCCAGGTAATGCTAAGTATGCGGGAATGTCGTGGTTATGTAAAGGATGTTTTAAATAAGAATTTTGTGTGTTTTATGTTTTAAGTTGTTATGTGATGTTCATAATACCCAAATGAACTATACCTCTCGATCTTCCATGTTTTATGTAATGATTATTTTATGTAATAAATCATGTTTATGTGTGTAAAAAAATCAGGGTTGTTATAGTTTATATTAGATGATAAGTTTAGTTATTTGTGTGTTTAGGATTAGAAAACCCTAGTGAATTCCATAGATATAAGACTAAGTATAATAAAAACATCCCTATGTTTTTTTGAGTATTTAGTAAGTTTTTTATCAAAAAAATACATCTCTATCTGGATACGAGTAGGTAGAGGCAGCTCTAGCCCATATGAACCTAGTAGTGAAAATTCCGACAAGGAATTTATGGCTTGACCCGAGGTATCTTGAAACAGAACAACAGGCCTTGTGGAACTCATGGTTACGACAATCTTAGGGGATATTCTTTGGTAAATTCACAAGAATAGTAAGAACTGTTATTAAATAAAAAAATTCTCCTAATAATATATGTTAGAATATAGATCATGGATATTATAGATTGAAGCCTCTAGATTCATAAGTTAAGGAAATAATTGTAATTTATAACTCATCTACTTTTTTCTTTGGATTACCCTTTATGCATTACCCATAATTTTTCTTCATTAAGTAATAATAAATAATTACACTTCATGTAGTTTAATATGAAAATTTTATCATGTTTGGAGGGTAACTCAAAATATGATATGTTTCATCAGTAGGATAAATGATAGTTTCGAGATGGAAGTGGAAGAACCTAAAACAACACTCTTGTCCCTTCCTATGGACTTAATAGATATAATTATTGAGAAGTAAAGCTCACATAGCATCAAAACCTTTTCCAGTATCAAGTGTTATTGCAAGACACTCTATGACTTATCAAACACCCGCTCCATACCACAGAATCATCTGGGATCATGGCTCATATATGATCAAATATTAAGATACAAACTCTAAAAACATTCAAGATGAGGGAGGTAGCATTATGGTATTTTCAAGTATTTCACCATATCAAGATAGTATGATCCACTATTTGATTTTATAAGAGCTTCCGAAGAGGGATAACATCGATCAGCCTATATATATAGTCTTGTCTTCCAGTATTTTTTGATACTTAGACAATATATTATAAGAACCACATTTCAATGATTTCAAATCTGACTCTATCAGACTATTTTCAAATACCTGGTACATGGTAATGTTTTGAAACTATACATTACAAACAAATTTTTTCAAAAAGTGTATTATATTTTCCATCAGTTTGACCCATGTTGCACGAACTATGTTTGGACTAAGGATATGGAAGACTTTGAATGTGCATTGGGGTATTGTTGTACTAATTGGACCCTCTCTCTCTCTGATCAACATGATAATGAAGGATGGGAAATTCTTAATGGTGGTGGGTAAGAAACCATGATGTCTGGTTTAAATTTAAGAGTTCTTTTTGTGTGTAATAAAATTTTGATGATGCTTTTCTAAGGGGGGAAGATTGTAACAACCCAAAAATTCATTAATAAATTTATTTCTTGATCTAATAAAATTTATTATTATGTGAAATGGTAATAAAACATATGCAATTATTTGGTTTTATGATTATGGAATTTTAAAATACAATAATAAATTATTATTGTTGCTAATATAACCATTGAACAATAATCACTTGATCAGTATGAATACAGGTCTTTAAAAAATCTAATTTACTCAAAAAAAGGAAGCGATGGCCTCATCCAGTAGACATTCACCATACAATGCACATTTTTCATAGCTCAGAAATGATGTGTCTTTATTGGGCTTTCCTCATGACCAATACAAAGCGAGCATCAACGTGTTTAGCTCAAACGAAACCTCTTATGGGAGAAGTGGGTGTTGATAGAGATTACAACTCAAGAGATGTTATCCAAGCCTCCCCAATAGTCTGTCACCATCACACACCTTATCCATCACTCTTATGTGGGTGTTCTAAGGGGTTTGGTAAATGACCTTTGCACTATGATTATGATCATTATCTTTGTATGTGATAAATCAAATACATTAATTTTATTATTATTACTTTGTAAATAGTTTTTAAATAACAAATATTATTTTTAGTTAATATTCAAAAAAGGAATATATTTGGATAAATAAATGGATTTTTGAAATAAATAATATTTTATTAAAATAATAATAATATTAAATTAGTTTTAATTATGTATAAATGATCATTCAATTTTTATGAATACAAATGTAATTTTTTTATGGTTTGATAGTTGTTATTGTCAAAACCCATGAATTTTTGATAAATAATTGTTTTTATTTTAAAAGTCAAAATTCACATATTTAGAAAATTATTAGGATAAAATTCATATTATTTTTGGAATTAGTTTTTCAAAAATTATCCAGGTGTGAATTTTTTATAGTTTTCTAAGACATTCGAACATTTGGGTAAAAATTAAACACCGTTTAAATATATAGTGAGTTTTATGACATCATAATGACCCAAGAGTGACATAATAAAATACAATAAAAATTATTTTCTGCCAATATATGTTTTATCATTAAAATAATGTGTTTTTAGGTTTTTTTTATGTATTTTACAAATCCTTTATGGACCCTTCAATACTAATAAAACATTTTATATTTTTAAATTTTTTTCCTTGAGGGAGATACTCACCCCTGTATAAGAAACCCTATTATTTTAATATGTTCAACCATTAGACATATAAAATATTTTATTCCACTCCAATTTTAAAAGAACATCGTAAAACCCAAATGGTTGGTTTGTGGTTTTGATTAGTTTAATGTGTGGTGTCCCAAACAAAAATAATAATGAATTCCATCTCTATTTAAACCCACACAAGCTCACACTTCCTCTCCACTCAAATCCTTTGGATTTTTTGAAACCTCTTCCCAAGTCTCACTATAATCCTCCCAAGGTAATTGTAGATCCCAAGAAGCCACTCTAAATCATCTCTCAAGACTTTGGGATCACACTTCCATGTAAGGGATTCATTCCTTTCTTATTTTTATTCAAGTTTCATTATGTGGTAAAAACCTTTTAAATTAAATTAACAATATTGTGGTATGATTTTTCACCTCCCTTATATTACCCTCCTTATGTATGAAATGATAAGAGACCTCTTTCTCTCTCATTAATTCCTCCCAATTACACCATTTACTATGCTGAAATTCCGTAAGGAATTTCTCCCTCCTTGTTTACATTCAAGCAACTCATTTGAATTATGAATCTAAATTCCATTATATATATAGGTAAATATATCTATATGACCCTATTACTATCTAATTCATATACATATAATGAGACACCCCTTTCTCTCACATTGAAAATTTTTATGAATTCTTATGCCACACCGTTACGCTCTTGACATTGCACTGATTTTATAAGCCAATGTCATCGTATAGTGAATAAAATGACCATTTCTTTATCAAGGGTTTTCACCATTATATGAATTTACTTATTTATCATAAATATTAATTTATTTATTAACATAGTTTAATTCTGTATTAAATGATGATGAATGATTCCATGTTGTATGTTCTATTTGGCATTCTTTTGCATGAATAGAAACTTTTAATAAGGGTGCACCCTGATAGCACTCCAATGCATTGGGTAATATTAGTTTCATGATACGTGAAGTGAAATGAGGATTTACCCACGCTAATTCACATTCCATGTGGATTAAATCATTCTAATTCATGTTAATTTAGGGTTTAATCATGCTCAATGTGCAATGATCATTGGCTCATGCTAATTCCATGTTAAGTGTTATTGCCACATTTCCATGTTATGGTAATCATGCTATATCATGAATTTATGTTCATGGTTTATTTATGGACCATTGATATTCCTATTTACTAAACATTATTGTATTCTTCATGTTAAACCTTTTTTACTCCTTTACTGGGCTTTATAGCACACCATTACAACACGTATGTCCCCAAGTAATCCCAAGCAATGCTAAGTACAGGGGAATGTCATGGTTATGCCATGAATTTTTTCAATAAGGATTTCTTGTGTTTTATGATTTAAGTTGTTATGTAATTTTTCTATGCCCCAAATAAATTAGACCTCTTGATATTAATTGTTTTATTAAGTAAAGATTTTATTTAATAAATCATGTTTAAGTGTGTAACAAAAAGCAGGGTTGTTATTGGTAACTCCTTCTTGCATGCTCTAGAAGGTTTCCTTTGATATCCATCTTCCCATGTAGAGTCTTGTATAATGAAGTTAAGGATTTTCAGAAGATTATTGAGCAGATATTGGAATAATATAAGGGGTTTGGGAGGTTTGAGGAAGTGGGAGAGGTGGTGGCCTTTTATAGGGAATGAAAAGGACTCACTTGGAATATTTGAAAACAAGTTAGGTGTATACATGTTATTAACTAAGAAAAGTCATAAAAACTAAGATAAATCAAGAATATACGTTATAGGGAAGAAATATGGCCATATTATGGATTTTGGACAATTTTATACGTCATTTGGCCCCCTATGATTAAGGCTTAGTCCCAAATTATGCTTAATTTGACCTTAATAGTTGTAGTTAATTTTAATCACATTTACATATCAATTTGGTCAAGAATCAACATGATATATCTAGAATTTAAATATTATACCTATTAAAATTTTATTATATCAGTTTTTCAAAAGTTAATTCATATAAGTTGGGAAATTATGATTAATGTTAATCTCGTATATGGTATGCAATTACGGGTCATTACTGTAGAGAGAATTTCAAAATATTATTATGTTATGTTATTTATATTCAAAGTAAATTTTTTTCTAATGTAATAAATTGTATTAAATGATGTTTATTTTATCAAATGTGACATTAAAAAAATTAAAAACTAATTTAACATTAATAATTTTTTAAAATAAAATGTAGTTTTTAAACAAAATCGGTAATTATCAATATTTATCAAAAAATATAATTTCTCTGAAAAATAAAAACAATTTATCCGAAGATATTTTAAATATGATAAATATACAAATAAATATCATTTTATAAAATTAAATTTCAATATATATATATAGAATTACCTTTATTATCTAGAAGAGTTCATTGGTGAAAACAATATTTTTTCAAGGACTTTTTCAAAAATAATATATATCATTATCAATAAGTTTTATCTATATAAAACAATTATATAATGTTTTAAAAAAAATGTTTATTACTATTAATATAAATAAGATTAAATACTAGGTTATAATAATCTCAATTAAATAATTATATAAATAAAATGAAGTTTTTTTGGAAAATATGTGATGCGTGTAATGTACGCTAGGTACATGATTGATGTAGCTTAAGCTATGTCTGTATTTTTTGTAGTGTAAGAGAAGTCAGTAATGTGTGTAGCTCAAGTCAAGTTAGTGTCATTTGAATTATATTTTTGACATATTATTTTAATATATATATATAAGTATTTCTAGTGTAATGTGAAATGAAAAAATATCTAAAAGGTAGATTAATTTGATAGAAATAATTCCCAAAATCAAGGGTTTTACATTCTACCCCAATTAAAATTAATTTATCAGGGAAACTTTTTATGGGTTATCAAAGGTTTAATAATAGAATGTTTTATTCATATAATCCCTTGTCATAAAAATGGATACTATTACTTACATTAGAAAAGATAGTGAGCAACATAGAGGTTATCAAAAGAAACATATAACTGGGTTTCTATATATGTTAAAATATGTTGGAAGTGGAAACATGAAAATTAACAAAAAATACACATATCATGTTTTGGTAGAGAGTGATAGAGGAATGTTTTAGGAGATTGTTAACAATCAAGAACCCATATATCTACAATGATCTAAGGGACCTACCAATACGTCCAAAACAGAGGTACTAAGATAATAGTTTTTTATTCAATATAATTTTTCTTAATATTTAAGAATTTTTATTAAGAGATATACTTGCAGGATTTTAGAAAAATGTCACCCTTTGTTGTTCATTGATCATTATCACCTGTTTTTTTTAAAATGAAGATGAATTTTTCATTCATAAAGTACTAATAGATCTTTATATTCATGATATGCCATCTGAATTTTCATTAGTTATCATCAAAAAAAATTATTTTGAACATTCTATTCAGTGTATCATAATATTCAAATGGATAAAATATACATTAATCTTACTAACATCATCTGAAGTTTACATAATCATTCCATAAAGGGGTAAACATTGAAACAACCATAATTACAATAAATCCTTTTTTAAAACAAGCAGTATTCCTTATTCATATGACTACTAGATATATTCTTTAAATACAATAAGTTGTAATCCTAATTATGAATGACATAGAAAATATTTTTAATAATATATTACAAGGTAATATGTGCCATTGAATTTACGTATTCATATATTTATTAATAAAACATTATCCCGACGTCTGACATTGATTAAGGGTTACCGTCACATAATAAAAATACCACATTTCAAAAAAAAATTATATGTAATAATTACAATTTAATATATCCTTATCAATCCATAATGAATTTTTTTCTGAAAATACATATATATTTCCTAATTCATATAATATAATCTACAAATTCTAAAACATATATACTTCATTCATCCATTGTTATTCGAAAACTATAACTGAGGCTTCATAAAATTATTCCTTGATACCTCGTTCCTCAGAATATAAAATATAAATCATGTCTTAAGGTTTCAAAAACATAATCTAATCATTCTTCATACAAAAAAAATACTCAAATAACAACAAATATCTTTGACATGTTGTTTCTAGTATCTTTATCTTCATAAGTTCAATCAATACTTGTACCATATTCTTGATTCTATTTATGATATTTCCACATGGGAAATATATGTCATAATTCCTACACATTCCAAATCATTGAAATTAAATGTTAACAATGTTCCATCTTGTTATATCCATTGAATAGAACAAAATACCATTGTGAGAGAAGCATTTAATGTATTGGGATACCATATAATCAGAAAATATTACTTATATTTTGCCTAAATCATTTCTCCTATATCATTAATATATGACAGATTAAATTTTTCCTAGGTTATTCAAGGTAATCATATATTTAATCTCGTCAAAATGGTTTGTAATGAGTTTGTAAATTTCCAATGAATATCCCCTAGCAGTTCCAATCTAAGTGTGCAGTAAGGTCCAATGTCGTGTAGCAAATTACCACAAGTCAGGCCGGAAACATCTTGTTGGAGTTGATAACCCTAGATACATATCTGATAGATCTATATCAACATGTATTATCTGAAACTAGATGTGTTTCTAGGAAACCACTTATTCTATCCATTACCAAATTTTCAGGATATTTTCCTAAATGTCAACTCATCCTTATACCTAAATTTATGTGCATACCTAGACTTATTCGTATAAATATATCTAGGGATCTCACTAAACATTCCTCATTATAGTTTCCACAGGATGACTAATCCATTCCTTTGATAACAAATACAGTGAAACATGCATAACATAGATGGATATTAAATAATATTAGACGAATACATAGTAAATTATCAAAATACCTGCACAAGGAAAATAATAGTTTAGTGCCTTTTGAAACATAGAAAAAAAATCTTCTATCCCGGTGACAAATATTATACATATCTTATAATGATATCCTCATTTATTACATTTAACTAAATAAATTCTTCATAACCCGGGGAAAGGAAACATAAGAATGGGGTGAAATAAGAATCTCATTAAGGGTTAATAAAGGACTCTTGTACTCATAATGTGAGAAAAAGGGAATGAAACATGAGCATAACCTTTCATGATCATACCCAATATATTAGAGATCATAATAATGTTTGTTAGTTTAAAATACATATATCATAACATTATAAGAGTATATGTCCTGAAACAATAACATAGGAATAAGACTTGTAATTTATGGGATGAGCATTTGCTTATAATTTTTCGAGCATGTTTAAGAAGTAACATGTGGGCTGATTAAGTTAAGTACTTAAAATCAAGAACCTGCATTAACTTTTCGACATTAATATATATCCATGTATAACATTATGACGGTGTAGTCTGGTTCACACATAACCTTATGTATATGAATCGAGGACTATCCTTAACAGTGTGATCTAGTAATCAGGTTCACACAAAACATAGTGAACATTTAATCGGGTTCATACATAATTTTATGAACATGAAACAAAGTCCATGCATAACATTTTACACACATAATAAGGATCACTTGTAACATTGTGAAAATATATTGATGTTCACACATAATCATATAGATATGCAACCGGTTCAATGCATAGCATTTTGAACATGTAATATGGATCATACATAAAATTTATATTAATGAGTAATCTATCATTCCCTAGTGTATTGGGTGGAGATATAGTTCCAACCCATATTATAAAAAAATCATTAAAATGTTTTCCATTAGATAATAAAACATCCATCATATCATGACCTATAAAAAGAGAACGGTTATATAGACAACAAATCATAACCCCTCAAATAAAATTGGAATCATTAACATTTAATCACATCATAAACTATGGAAAAGATATAGGTTTGATAATCACTTCATAAAATCATAACTCATGTACAAAAGAATTTTTTAAAAAATACAACTCGTGAATGGAAAATGGTGTAATTATAATCATTACATCACAACATAAACCATTAATGAAAGAAAATGAATCAAACATTTGGATTATTTCTTAGAAGGGAATGAATAACATCAATAGATTCCATCTTAGATGGAAAATAACATAGAAATATATTTTGATAACATTTCATGAAGAAAATATCATTCCATATTAGGAAATCTCTCTTGAAAATATAAAATCTTTCGACAATATTTTCCTTTAAAAATACCTTTATAAATTAGAAATTAGGATTTAATTTTTTAATACCTTTCCTTTTGAAAAAATTTAAAATAAGAATGAAAAAAATTAGAACCATTTTCCTTGAAAACATAGAAAATAATCATGAAACCATGTTTGAAAAAAAAATTTATTGAAAACATATAATATAAGCATGGAAACATTTTTAAAACCTTTTTCATTGAAAACTTATAAAATTATCTTGAAACGTTTTTGAAAATAATTTTCCTTGAAAACATATAAAATAATTTGGGAAAATTTTGAAAACCGTTTTCCTTGAAAATATCTTTTCAAAATAATTTTATTCAAAATAAACCTTTAATAATGTAATGAAACCTTCCAAGTATTTATGAAATGTAAATTAGTACATGTCATATAAGGTTAAAACTATCCTTTTCATGATAAAAAAATTTATAAAAATGAATAATTTAGAAAGTGGTCAGAAGATTAGTTTGAAACCCTTCAAAAATAAAATAATGTTAAAATGACTTATATTGACCCTATGAGATTAGTATAATACACATGGGAACCCATTTTAGAAAACATGGTTTTCCGACCGAAGAGATGGTAAACTATGCCTTTCTTAAGAACACTTTACTAACTATCTTACGTACCGAAGAGTCTAAATAGAGTAAAAATTCATGATTATATCATGAATAACCAGAGGGTAAGAAAATTCATTAAATTCATGAGCAATGTGGTATACTATTTTTTCAAAGGTGCGTAAACATAATCAATCTTATAAATCAATGAAATTGTTTCAGTAAACTCTTATCACTTAGTAACATGGGATAATGCTCTCCGTGTAACAAATGGAAATTAATTGAATCTAAAATATAATGAAAAGATAGATATATAGGATATAAAATGTAAAAATTATGTATACACAGCTCAAAATAAATGCATGTGCATACCTAAATAGAAGTATCAAAAAAGTTAAATTGAGAAAAACTATTTTTACAGATTTTCTAATTTTTAAAACATAAAACCCATAAAATAATGTAAAATGAATGGATATGTAAGTTCCATTATATATGAATATAAGATTAATTTATTACATCTATGGTAATTATAGACACCACATAAAAGTAATGGATGGCCAATAAAGCTAGTTTCTCATAGAAATAAAAAGTGGGAAGGAATCCCATTAACTTGTGTCTTGACTCTCTTCGTACTTGTTTTTACCACCTGTATAATAAACATAAATTTATCATACATTTTTTATGGTACTATATTGTTATATCTAATAACATATATTGTTCTATTATAACATTTAATTTCCCTCTTGATAACAATCCAATGTTATGGTTTCACTTCGATTTGTAATCACTTTATTATTCGCTTGTGTCATAATTTGTTATATATATAGTATTTATGATTTATATAATGATTTAGAGAATGTAATACATGATATATATATCATGTATATACAATATATTTTTATTATAATATTATATATAATAAATATATATGATATGGAATACAGCATTCATGGAGACAGTAGACCATACGCACAGATGAATGCTTTTTCCGTTTAATTTTCGTGTTGAAAGTAATATTGTAAAAGAGAGATATAAATATATATATAATTAACACATAAAATTTATGATATCATATATTTCATATATATTCACTTAAATCAACTTTAATATAATCAATGTATTATTTGAAATAATCATATCGCTTTGAGGGGGTGGTAGTCTAGACTTCCTCAAACAAAATTATCATATTAATACCCAATGGAATGTAAAAGGATATGTGTTATAAAAGAAATAAATAATATTATTGATATAATAAATTTAATATATAACATATATATATTTATATTTTCCATGATAATTTCCACCATGTTGGGAGGCAATGAAAATTGAACCATCATCGATTAGTGGGGTAGTATTTCGCCATACATATAAAGAATTTGTTCAGTATCCATTAGATGGAGGTGTGTGTAAGTGTTTGGGTTAATAATCAGTAAAACAAAATACTGTTTTATTTATGATGCTATTTTTATTTTGAAATCATTTATTAAATATATTGGAGTGGTGGGAAAGGAAAATTAATCTAAGATACTTGACATATGGTGTTGCCTCATAATCATATAACTCTTTTTTGTTCGTTCAAAAATCCATCCTTAGATTGGCTAATTCCCAAGGGAAGGATTATATAATTAATTTAGGTATTTTCTAAAGTATATTAGGATGATATTTTCCAAACATAACTGGTATGAGATGTGTTAGGATGTGGGAGAGGTGGCAAAGTTTTATTGGTAAGGAAAATGACTTACAAGGAATTTTTAAAACAAGTTAAGTGTACACATGTTATTACCAATAAAAAGTCATACCGAACCAAAATAAATCAATAATGGATGTTTTTGGACTAAATTATTCCCTCCAATGGAGTTTTTAAACGTTTATAGGTCATTTCCCCCCTAATATTATGGTTTATTCCATAATTAAGCTTAATTTATCCATTACTTTTGTTATTAAATTTAGGTCATTATACTAATAATTTTGGAAAAAAATTAACATTATCTAATTGGACTCAAAAATAATATACTGAGTACGTTTTTGTATGTTGGTTTTTGGAAATTTAATTCACATAAATGGAAAATTTAATATTGTTGTTAATATTACAAATGTGATGAAATTATGGTTCTTTAAAGTAGAAAGAAGAACAAAATTTTACTAAGTTTTGATTTAAATTTCAAAGTGAAATATATTATAATTACATAAATTGTATTAAAATATGTATAATTGATTTCATTTAAACATATAATATATATAATATATAGTTTAAAAATATTAAATACTTAAACGACAAACATTATTAAACCAAAAAGCATAATTTTTCACTACTCATCAAAAATTGATATTTCTCATGAAAATCCCTGAGTTTAAATCTATGATAATTCCAACATTTTAAAAAAATTAAATTTATTTTATTAAATCCAGTATCTAAAAGAATCTAATATTATTTTTATTATGAGAACTGGTTCTTTTGAGAAAACAATTTTTTTAAACTTAAAAAACTTTATCAAAAATTATATATTTCATTATCAATATGTTTTATCTATATAAATAAAATAATAAATAATATTTTAATTTAGTTATTATTATTTATATAATAATTTATTGTGGATTTCTTATAATTATCTCATTTAAGTAAATTTAAAAATAATGTTATGTTTCATAGAAACATATGTGTTGTGGGTAACGTATGAAAAGTAGGTGTTCCAGGTAGTGAAAGGAATGTTTCTATTGTGTGTATTGAAAGACAAATCAATATTGTGTTTAGTGCATTCCATGCCTGTTCAATTTGAAATGAATGTTTTAATTAGTTTTTTAATATATATATGTGTGTGTGTGTGTGTAAAAAATTTTAGTGTCACATGAAATGAAAAAATACTGAAAAAATATAATAATTTGAAATAAAAATTATTCAAAAAATATCTGGTTGTTATAGAAACCATACAACCATTTCAAATTATCATTTTAAATTCATCAATGAACCCATTTAAGGAACATGAAGTTCATCACCTCCTTTTAGAACTGTAATCCCTTGTTCAAACGTTACCTTCATTCCATGAAAACCATAACCAGGTCAAAACCTAATGATCATCATGTAAACCATTTCAAAAAACCATTTGGGAATTTCAAAAAATATTTTCATCTTAAAAAATAAATTTCAAACATATAAACTTCATATTCATGTGAAAACCAAAATATTTTATGATAAAAATACAATGAAATGGTTTAAAATACCAATAATTCTTTAAAATAAATAAATAATTGTGTAAACTGTGAATTTATAAAGCATATGAACACTTTGAATTCCAAAATTAGATAACAGCATTTAAACCCCGTGAAAAATCTTGTCTCGTTGGATAATGGCCACTTGAATACATTATTTTTTCACTTCAACACATACTCACCTTTATATATATATATATATAATCCAATCACCATTATACATATTTTCATTAATATAAATGAATATCTATAAGGGGACCTTATATATGTTCTTATATTTACATATAAAGTTAACTTTCATTCATGGAACCTCATAATAACTTATAAAACCAGATGGAAACTAAGAATCATGAAATTTCCAATTAAAATTGTTCAAAAAGTAATGGTTTCATAAAAAACTGTGTTATTTAGTTTTGGGGTATCCAAAATGGTCTAAATCACTTTTTTATCAATGGTGAATGAAAATAATACATCATTTTTTCTCAAAGGACCAATCTTATACCCTATCATGGGATGAAATTACATAAAATTAGGTCACCCAATAATCTAGATTTTACCCAAAAACGTAATGGTGATAAAAGAGTGAAACATTTATAACATTGGAAGAAGGATGAAGTTAGAACAATTTCCCTTGGTTGTCAAAAATTAATCCTGATGGAATCACATAAAAAAATGTGGCTAGGGATGCTTGGGATAGGGGGAGGAATGTGGATATCGATGATGTTGGATTATGGTATCACACGACATTATAGGGGAATGTAATGTTGAATAAAAAATAACATCAAAAAAAACTTAAAAAATTAAAATAAATAAATTTATTTATTTATTAAAATAAATTGATGCATCTCATGGTTTCTCAAGTCATTAACCATCTATTCAATTCCTACAGGATAAGCAAGGGGTTACTACATAGCAAATCATAGTCTATGGTATGATTAAGCTACCCATAATCATGTCCTGCAAATTCGAACTCTCTCGATTACAGAACCATAAAATCAATAATTCTATGTTTACACCTAATAGTACAAAAATAGTGGAAATAACCTTCTCCCATAACAACATTACGATTCCTACTCAAAACTACAAGGAACCTATAACTGATCAAAAAATAAATAAAATAATTTATAAATTTATATCATTGTCACACATTGGGCATCACAATTCAAATTTAATTAAATTGACTAAATGTATTGAGATAAAACTTATCTTAATTAAAATAAAATTCAATGATTGTGACATTTAAAATTCTTAATATATTGAAAAGGTGTGATAAGATTATAAAAAACATAACTTTTTGTTATTCAATGAAAAACCAAAATTTTCAAAAAAAATCAACATTTCACCCTATAATAATATTGGTTTTTTTTAATATGAAATTAATTTTATAAAAATCAAACTTTTTATTTTATAATTTATATTTTTAAACAAAAACATATAAGTGAAATCTTTAATAAGAACCATTTCCTTTATTGTTTTAAAAATTAATTACCATTCATTTTAGTCAATATAACTATCTAATTCATTAGAATTTATAAACACAAAAAATATTTGATCTATCATTACATAGGTTTTATATTTGTTCACCCGTTTTAAAATAGTATCCTTGAAATTTAATTGTCTTATTAAACAAGTGAGGATATCATTTCCTTATAGAATTTTCATATTCTGAAGTTGATTAATCAACTATATCTGTAACGACCCAAAGATTCATTAATTGAAATCCCTCTTGATCTTATTAAATGTCTCTTTATATAAAATGATTTATAAAATGTCATCTTCTTTTGTTTTATGATAAGTGTTGTGACCGTTACTTTTATAGTCGTTGAACAGTGATCACATGATTAGTATAAATATAAGGCTTTAACGAACCCAATTTTACTCAGACAAAGGAAGTGATGGCATCTTCTAGTAGAATTTCCCCATACGAAGCCCATTTGTCAGAGCTCGGAAAAGTGGGGGCATCCTTGGGCTTCTCCCTTGACCACTCCCAAGCTGAGCTTCACCATGTCAAGCTCTAACGGGACCGACTACGGGAAAAGTGGAAGTTGATAGAGATTACCACTCGAGCGATGTTATCCGAGCCACCCCAACAGTCGGTCACCATCGCACACCTTAATCTTAGGTCTTATGCGGCTTTTTTAAGGGGTTATCTAATAAATAAGTAGTTCTATGTTCATGTACATTATTTCTTTGTATATAATATTGAATATAATTTCTAGTCATTTTTGATACGTTGTAAATAGTTTTTAAAGTACAAATGGTGTTTTTAGTTATTATTTAATTAAGAAATATATTTTATTAAATTAAGGGATTTTTTATTTAAATAATATTTTAATAAAATAATAATATTGTTATTAAATTAATTTTTATTAAATATAAATGATCTTATAATTTTATGAATGTAATTTAAATTTTTATTAAGGTTTGAAATCCATTTCGTCAAAACACGTGAATTTTCAATACATGTTTGTTTTTATTTTAATAGTGAATATTAACATATTTAGAAATTTATTTAGATAAAATAAATTTCATTTCTGGAATCAGGACGTCGAAATTATCCAACGGTGAATTTTTCATAATTTTCTGAGACAGTCAAATTTTTGGGTAAAAATTAAATACCGTTTAAATATATAATGTGTTTTATGACTTCATAATGACCCACTAGTGATGTAATAAAATACTATAATCCTTATGTTCTGCCAATATATGTTTTACCATTAAAATAAAGTGATTTTGGTTTTGTTTGAATTACTTTTAAAAGCATTATTGAACCCCTCAAGACATATTCAACACTTTTCCTTTTTAAATTAATGTCCATGGGAGTGTCACTCACCTCCACATAAGCAACCCTAATATTTTAATAAGTTCTGACCTTGGACTTGTAAAATATTTTTTTTCCTCTTTCCTTTTCCAGTAACCATGGGAAAAAACCATGGGATGGTTTGCGGTTTGGATTAGTTTAATGTAAGGGCTCCCAAACCTAAATAATAAAGAAATCTCTCACCTTTCCTATATAAACCCACCCTAGCTCCCAATTAATCATCTCTAAAATCCTTTTGAGTTCATCCAACCTCTGCCCTACTCTCTCTATAATCCTCCCAAGTTTCCCCAAGCTCCCAATTAGCCTCTCACAAGCCTCTCTCTAGCCATTGGAAGCACACTTCCAAGTAAGAGTTTTTTTCTTCCTTTCACATTTTTGTCAATTTTCATTAAGTCGTATTGCCCTTTTAATTTCAATTATGAATGTTGGGGTATGGTTTCGAACCTCCCCCATACTACCCTCTTATTGTTTGAATGATGGGATACCCCTTTCTCTCTCATTAAATGCCTCCCATGTACACCCGTTACTATGCCGAAATTCCGAAAGGAACTTCTCTCTCTTCATTTACATTCAAGCAATAATTTTGTATCAGGAATCAATATTCCATCACAATTGTTGGGACATGTATCTATATGACCTCCTTACTGTCCATTACATTTAAATATGATGAGTAACCCCTTTCTCTCTCATTATCCTTTTTTATGAATTCTTATGTCACGCCGTTACGCTGCCGAAATCACACCGATTTTCTAAGCCAATGTCATTGTGTAGTGAATACCATGCCCATTTCTCCATCAAGGGTATTCACCATTATGCACAGTTACTTATTGATTATAAAGTTTCATGTATGAATTCCACATTCCTTTATCTTGGAATAAATTATTATGTTTTGTGAATCCATGTTTTATGATCCATGTGGCACACTTATTCATGAAATGAAATGTTTAAGAAGGGTGCGCCCTCATAGCACTCCAATGCATTGGGAAAAGTATAGTATCAAGATACATCATGTTCAATGAGTGTTGACTCATGATAATTAATTTGCAACGAGGGTTTACTCGTGCTTCATGTGCAATGAGGGTTTACCCATGCTCCATGTGTAATGACACATGGCTCATGCTAATTCAATGTTAAGTGTTGTTGCCACATTTCCAAGTTATGATCATCATGCTTTATCATGCCTTTATGTTCATGTTTATGTTATGCTCTATTTCCATGCATATTTCCTAACATGTATTGTACTCCTCATGTTATTCCATGTGTACTCCCTTACTGGTCTTTATAGCTCACCCTTTACTTATGTGTGTCCTCAGGTTATCCCATGCAATGCTAAGTACGAGGGAATGTAGTGGTAATGTAAAGGAAGTTTTGAATAAAGACGTTGTATTTCATGTTTTAAGTTTTTATGTAATGATCATAATCCCCAAAGACACTAAAACTCTCAATCTTCTTTGTTGTATCAAGTGAATGTTTATGTAATAAAGCATATTTATGTTGTAATAAAAATCAGGGTTGTCATAGTTGGTATCAAAGGGAGGTTTAGTTATTTTTGGGATTAGTAAACCATAGTAAAGCCTTAGAAACAAGAATACATATAATAAAAACATCCCTAAGTTTTGGTAAATACTAAGTAAGTGGTTTATCAAAAAAATACATCACTGTCTGGATACGAGCAGGTAGAGGCGGCTCTAGCACAGATGTATCCTAGGGGTAAAACCCGAAAACACCACTTTGAGCTAGAATCGAGCGAGAACTGGTGCACGACTACGGGCCTTGCTGCACTCTTGGGTAAGACACTCCCGGGGGATATGTTTTGATAAATTCACAATCTTAGTATGAACCCTTATTAAGGTAAAAATTCCCCTAAGAATATATGTTAGAAATTAGATCATGAAAAGTCTAGATTAAATCCTATAGACTCATCAGTTAAGGAAATAAAAGTGTATTTATGAGTCATCAACTTTTGTCTTAGGATTACCCTTTATGTGTTACCCCTAACATTCATTTTATTCCAGCCAGTGGCCGGTAATAGGAGGACTCGGGCTAACAACCGTTGTGAAGATCAGTGTGATGACTGTACTAACGAGATGTCGTGGGAATCTCGAACATTGTCACGCTTCTCTCTCAGCTAACTCAAGTTTTTAATAGAAACACGGGTCAAGAGGAATGTTCAACCCCCCCCCAAGAAAGAACAAGTCACTATGGAGTGCTTCATGAGACAAAGGCCTCCTACTTTTAGTGGCTCATCTGATCCCACGATCGCTGAACAATGGATCAACTCCATTGAAAAGATATTCTCCATCCTCCAATGTTCTGAACAATAGAAGGTTCTCATGGAGGCTTATCGTATTGAGGGTGAAGCTGATCAATGGTGGACGTTGATCAAAAATACGAAGGCTGAGGAGGATATCGAGGCATTGGAATGGAAGGAATTCCAGAAGATGTTTTTCAATAAATATTTTTCGTGCACCATCCGGCTTAAGATGGAAAGTGACTCCCTTTACCTCAAGAAAAAAGATGAGGAATCTGTTGGAGCGGACGAGGCAAAATTCACAAGGCTTGCACGATATGCTTCCGTCTTTGTCGTTACCCATGAATGCAAGGTTGACCACTTCTTTGGTGGGATGAAGCCTATCTTGCGGAATGCATTAGCAGTCCATGACTTCGACAGCTATGAGGAAATTGTCTGATGTGCCATCAAGTTTGAAATGGAGATCGGAGAATCATAGGGGTATCATGGGGATAAGAAGCATAAGGTGGACTTCAATTCTGGTGGGCCAATGGATAAATCCAACGGTGCTATGATGTTCCAGCACCCCACTTGCCAAAAGTGCGGAAAGAAGCACCCTGGAAATTGCCTTAAGGGGATGAGAAAATGCTTCAGGTGTGGAAGGGAAGGGCACCTAGCTGTTAACTGTCGGCAAGAAGGACCCGCGGCCACGACAGAGGAGTGGAACACTCCGTTCGAACCTCAACGCGTTGTTCAATGCTATAAATGCAAAGAACCAGGTCATTTTGAAAATCAGTGCCCTAATCCAAGGGTTATCGGTGGCAACCAACAACCTCCAAGATAGCAAGGAAGAACTTTTGTCATTACTTTTGCCGAAGTGAACCCCGACAACGAAGTGGTGACATGTACTCTAGTTATTCATTCAAGAATAGCGAATGTACTTTTTGATTCAGGTTCTAAGGATTATTTTATATCTCGAATGTTTAATAGAACAATCCCAGCACCACCACAAATCATGGAAGTAAAGATGTCATTGAGTACGGCAAATGGGGCAATCATTACATCCCATGAGTTTAAGTCCTCCCCTGTTATAATCTGTGGATTGAATTTCCCAGCGAACCTCGTCATTCTCTCTTTGGTGGAATTTGATGCAATTCTTGGCATGGATTGGCTTTCCTTATATATATCCAACATAAATAGTCGGGAGAGGGAAATCACACTCCATATGAAGAATCGACCACTGATTCTTTACAAGTGTCAGGAGGAAGATGAATCTCCTTTAGCTCCATCATCTCAAGAATGGATATTACTACGCTATGAGCATGAATATCTGGCTCAGATTATTGAGTCCAAAGAAGAAACCATCCTTGAAGAAATGCCTATTGTGAGGGAATTCGCTGAGGTGTTTCCCGAGGAACTGCCCGGTCTTCCTCCTGTAAGAGATGTTGAGTTCTCAATTGAACATATACCTGGGGAATTACCAATATCCAAGACTCTATATAGAATGGTTGTTGTTGAGCTTGAAGAGCTGAAGAAACAACTACAAGAGAATCTAGATAAAGGGTTTATACGCCCAAGTGCTTCACCATGGGGTGCACCATTCCTCTTCATCAAGAAAGAAGGATGGTTCAATGCGGCTTTGCATCGATTATCGTGAACTTAAAAAAATCACAATAAAGAACAAGTATCCTCTACCAAGAATTGATGACTAGTTTGATCAGTTGCGTGGAGCACAATACTTCTCCAAGGTGGACTTGCGGTCAGGATATTATCAAGTAAGGGTGAAGAAGGAAGATGTCCCCAAGACTTATTTTCGTACAAGGTACGGGCACTATGAATTCATAGTAATGCCTTTCGGACTCACCAATGCTCCAACAATATTCATGGACTTGATGAATAGAGTCTTTAGAGATTACCTTGAAAAATTTCTGGTAGTCTTTATAGATGATATTATGATGTACTCCAAAACCAAGGAGGATCATGAGGAGCATTTAAGAACTGTACTGGAGACTTTGCGCAAGGAGAAGCTCTATGAAAAGTACAGCAAGTGTGATTTCTGGTTGAAGGAGGTCTCATTCTTGGTCCATATCATCACAAGCAATGGGATATCTATGGACCCCTCCAAAACAAATTCAATTGAGGGATGGCCGAGGCCAACATCGGTAACGGATATCTGTAGCTTCTTGGGGATAGCTGGATATTATTGACGATTTGTGAGAAATTTCTCACGATTTTCCAACCCTCTTACCAAGCTAACTCGAATGGGAGTAATGTTTTCTTGGAGTGATGAATGAGAAGAAAGCTTCAAGGAGTTGAAAAGGAGGCCTATCACTACACCCATGATCACTTTACCCACAAGTGGGGAACTTTTTGTGGTATTCAGTGATGCTTCAAAGAAGGGCTTAGGTTGTGTGATGATGCAGAATGATAAAGTGATATCCTATGCCTCAAGGAAGTTGAAAATCCATGAGCTAAAAAATCCAATGCATGATTGGGAGTTGGCGGCTGTTATCTTTGCCTTGAAAATCTGGCGGAATTATCTCTACGGAGAGAAATGTGAGATATATACAGACCACAAGAGTCTTAAATATATATTCACATAGAAAGAGCTTAATATACACCAGAGAAGATGGATAGAGCTCATCAAGGATTATGACTGTTCAATACATTACCACCCTGGGAAAGCGAACAAGGTGGCAGATTCCCTAAGTAGAAAGGATCCACCGATTCTATCAATGATGAGAATTGAGAAGGATCCAATCTTCTTAGACTTGATGATGATGGTTGTGGGAATCATAAAGAAGGGAACATCATCAATCCTTTCAAAAATTATTGCTCAACCATCTCTTTTGGAAAGGTTAAAGGATGCTCAAAAGTATGATGTGGGAATTCAAGAAAAAGTGGAAGCTATCAAAAAGGGGAAATCCTCGGAGTTTAATGTTAATGAAGAAGGAATTGTGCGGTTTGGAAAAAGACTATGTGTTCCATCATGTCCGGAGCTGAAAGAGGAACTCCTAAATGATTTACATAGTTCAAATTTCTCTATTCACCCAGGGAGCACAAAGATGTATCGAGATCTCCAAGAAAACTTTTAGTGGGATAATATGAAGAAGGAGATCACCGAATATACATCAAAGTGCCTGGGGTGTCAGCAAGTGAATGAAGAGAGGCAGAAGTCTAAGGTGATGATGCAACCATTTCCCATACCAGAATGGAAATGGGAAAACATCACCATGGACTTTGTCACAAGACTTCCAAGGACATCCAAAGGCAACAATGCAATCTGGGTTGTTGTGGATCGTCTTACAAAGACTGCACACTTCATTGCTATTCGGGATGATTTCTCATTGGATCAACTGGCACTGATATATATCAGGGAAGTGGTAAGGTTTCATGGAGTACCACTATCTATTGTGTCTGACCAAGATCCAAGATTCACCTCTATGTTTTGGAAGAGTCTTCAACATGCTATGAATACTGAACTGAACATCAGTACGACCTATCATCCTCAAACTGATGGCCAATCTGAGCGGACTATCCAAACACTTGAGGATATGTTGAGAGCATGCTAAATGGACTTTAAAGGAGGATGGGATCAACATATTCCTCTGGTTGAGTTCTCTTATAATAACAGTTTCTACTCGAGCATCCAAATGGAACCATATGAAGCCCTGTATGGTAAAAGGTGCCGAACACCGGCATGTTGGGATGAGGTCGGTGAACGTAAGCTACATGGACCAGAAATGGTCGAGGAAAAGGTAGAGAAGGTTAAAACCATTCAGTTGCTTATCAAGGCAGCCTAGAGTCAACATAAGAGTTATGCAGATAATCGTTGATGAGACCATGAGTTTAAAGTAGGAGACAAGGTGTTTTTACACATATCTCCGTGGAAGAAAGTCATGAGGTTTGGAAAGAAAGGGAAGTTAAGTCCAAGGTACATCGGCCCCATCGAGATTCTTGATCGTGTTAGGGTTGTGGCCTATCGACTAGCACTTCCACCTACTATGGCCAAGGTGCATGATGTCTTTTATGTATCCCTCTTAAGGAAGTACATACCGGACCCTTCACATGTACTCTCTTACGAGGTGGTACAATTTGAAGATGATCTTTCTTATGAGGAGCAACCAGTGATGATCTCATATCATAGAGAAAAAGTTCTATGAAATAAGCCAATTCCCCTCATCAAGGTGTTGTGGAGAAAACACAATTTTGAAGAAGAGACTTGGGAGTCGGACGATATGATGAAGCTGAGTTACCCACATTTGTTTTAGTGTGGGAAAAGAAAAAATTCGAGGGTGAAATTTCTTAAGGGGGGAATGTTGTAACGACCCAATGTTTCATTAATGAAATCACTCTTGATCTTATTAAATGTCTCTTTATATAAAATGTTTTATAAAATGTCAACTTATTTGGTTTTTTGATATGTGTTGTGACCACTACTTTTATAGTCGTTGAACAGTGATCACATTATTAGTATAAATATAAGGCTTTAACGAACCCAATTTTACTCAGACAAAGGAAGTGATGGCCTCATCTAGTAGAATTGCCCCATACGAAGCCTATTTGTTGGATCTCGGAAAATAGGTGGCATCCTTGGGCTTCGCCCTTGACCAAGCCCAAGCTGAGCTTCACCATGTTAAGCTCGAATGGGACCGTCTACAGGAAAGGTGGAAGTTGATAGAGATTACCACTCGAGCGATGTTATCTTAGCTGCCCCAAGAGTCTGTCACCATCGCACACCTTACTGTTAGGTCTTATGGAGCTATTTTAAGGGGTTATGTAACAAATAAGTAGTACTATGTTCATGTACATTATTGTTTTGTATATAATAATAAATATAATTTCTAGTCATTTTTGATACGTTTTAAATAGTTTTTAATGTACAATTGGTGTTTTTAGTTATTATTTAATTAAGAAATATATTTTATTAAATTAAGCGATTTTTGAATTAAATAATATTTTAATAAAATAATATTATTATAATTAAATTAATTTTTATTAAATATAAATGATCTTATAATTTTATGAATGCAATTAAAATTTTTATCAAGGTTTGAAAGCCATTTCTGTCAAAACCCGTGAATTTTCGATAAATGTTGGTTTTTATTTTAAAAGTGAAAATTAACATATTTAGAAATTTTATAGATAAAATAAATTTCATTTCTGGAATCAGGACGTTGAAATTATCCAACGGTGAGTTTTTCATAATTTTCTGAGACAGTCAAATTTTTGGGTAAAAATTAAATACCGTTTAAATATATAATGTGTTTTATGACATCATAATGACACAATAGTGTTGTAATAAAATACTAAAATCCTTATTTTCTGCCAATATATGTTTTACCATTAAAATAAAGTTAATTTGGGTTTGTTTTACTTACTTTTCAAAGAATTAATGAACCCCTCAAGACATAGTCAACACTTTGCCTTTTTAAATTAATTTCCATGGGAGTGTGACCCACCTCCACATAAGCAACCCTAATATTTTAATAAGATCGGACCTTGGCCTTGTAAAATATTGTTTTCCTTTTTCCTTTTCCAGAAACCCTGGGAAAAAACCATGGGATGGTTTGTGGTTTGGATTAGCTTAATATAAGGGGTCCCAAACCTAAATAATAAACAATTCTCTCACCTTTCCTATATAAACCCAACCAAGCTCCCACTTCCTCCTCACTAAAATCCTTTGGAGTTCGTCCAAACTCTGCCCTAATCTCTATATAATCCTACCAATGTGCCCCAATCTCCCAACAAGCCTCTCACAAGCCTCTCTCTAGCCTTTGGAAGCACATTTCCAAGTAAGGGTTTTTTTCTTCCTTTCACATTTTTGTCAATTTTCTTTAAGATGTATTTCCCTTCTAATTTGAATTATGAATTGTTGGGATATGGTTTTGAACCTCCCACATACTTCCCTATTATTGTTTTAATGCTGGGAGACCCCTTTCACTCTCATTAAATGCCTCCCATGTACACCCGTTACTATGCCGAAATTCTGAAAGGAACTTCTCTCTCTTCTTTTACATTCAAGCAATAATTTTGTATCATGAATCTATATTCCATCACAATTTTTGGGACATGTATCTATATGACCTCATTACTGTCCATTAAATTTAAATATTATGAGGACCCCATTTGTCTCTCATCATCATTTTTTAGGAATTCTTATGTCACGTCGTTACACTGCCGAAATCACACAGATTTTCTAAGCCAATGTCATTGTGTAGTGAATACCATGCCCATTTCTCCATCAAGGGTATTCACCTTTATGCACATTTACTTATTTTTTATAAAGTTTCATGTATTAATTCGACATTACTTTATCATGGAATAAATTATTATGTTTTGTGAATCCATGTTTTATGATCCATGTGGAACACTTATGCATGAAATGAAATGTTTAAGAAGGGTGTGCCCTTATAGCGCTCAAATGCATTGGGTAAAGTATAGTATCATGATACTTCATTTGAAATGAGTGTTGACTAATGATAATTCAAGTAAAATGAGGGATTACTCGTGCTTCATCTCCAATGAGGGTTTACTCATGCTCCATGTGCAATGAGCCTTGGCTCATGCTAATTCAATGTTAAGTGTTGTTGCCACATTTCCATGTTATGATCATCATGCTTTATCATGACTTTATGTTCATGTTTATCTTATGCTCTATTGTCATGCCTATTTCCTAACATGTATTGTACTCCACATGTTATTCCATGTATACTCCCTTACTGGGCTTTATAGCTCACCCTTCTCTTATGCATGTCCTCAGGTTATCCCATGCAATGCTAAGTACGAGGGAATGTAGTGGTAATGTAAATGAAGTTTTCAATAAAGACATTTTATTTCATGTTTTATGTTTTTATGTAATGATCCTAAGCCCCAAATACACTAAACCTCTCGATCTTCTTTGTTTTATTAAGTGAATTTTTATGTAATAAAGCATGTTTAAGTTGTAATAAAAAGCAGGGTTGTCCTAATATGGTTATTACATAAAACATTTACATCATGAATACCATTTTTCAACAAATAATTCTCATTGGGTTTAATAATTCTTACTTATTGTTCCTTATTAGAATGAATACCTTATTACTGAACATCACCAGAGCTCAAAACATGAGATGAATCTGACACTAATTTCCCAAACACTGATGCATAAAATACATTGTGTGCCTTGGATAAAATCAGAGGAAAATCTAACCAGGTGGCTACAGATCCAACATTAACTAGCATTTCATTTGTTCAGATTACCTATTTAATTGACATCCATTTTTTAAAAAACTCATTACACATTTTCATAGATATAGTTTGAGAATAAAATCAACACTGACCTCTAAAGAATGATATTTCCTTCCATTTTCAGCATAACATTTCATCTCCCCCTATTCTATAATCATATGATTGTAAGTGAACATCTCATTATCTTACCTTTATTTTACCAACCCTATTCCCATCAACTTATTTTTTCAAACTTCATTAAAAAAAATAGTATCTAACCCCTCCCCCCATTCCATATAATTCCATAAATGGTTCCATATATAAAATATTATATAAACAATTATTTTAAGAATGAAAACCAAATAAATATATTAATCCCAATATCCCATGTAATCCATTTAATAAGAATAAATCATATCATCATTTGTATGATATTTTCACACACATTGTCCATCAGATTGATTATGACATGGTTTACTAAAATTTTATTCATTTCCCCATGATTTCTGAAGTATTTTACAAAAAATATATTTGACCCTAGGATCAAACTCTATTACAAAGAAAAGATGGCCCATATATACATATAGTACCTACCTTTGATATATTTTAGAAACTTTATATATTGAAACTTTATCTAGAATTGTAAACAAATTAATTAATTATTTTAGTTGATAAAAAATATCCCTAATCAAATTGTATCTTTGAAAATTTTTATATAATCCCACCATGAAACATATTGATATATTCTATCATATCTAGAATAGTAATATAAATGGATGACTCATCTTCCTAGGTAAATTTAATTCTACATTGTCATGATTACAAGTGAAACATTTTAGTGTAATGTTTTCCATATATGTTTTCATTCCATTCCACCATTAATAATATTAATAGTCTCAATACATCATAGTGTTAACATGAAGAGAAGAAAACAACGATCTCTAAGATTTACAAAAAAAATTATCTTGAAATGGGAATCTCAATCCCTATATAATATATTTTCAAACCATACAACACTTTATTTATTAATATTACATTCCTGGAACATATAACATTAATAGTAATCCATGATCATCCAATCATCTACCCTATAACTTGTATAATTCTTACTAAATTAATGAATAAATCTAATTTTGGAGATTAGAATATATTTTATATTTTATAGAATATAAATTTTTCAACAAATAATTTAATGAAAAAAAAATTATCTAATTACATATCACTCATAGAATAATTTAACTCATTTGATTTCAGGTTTTGGGAATAATGGAAATTTACTAATCATTCAATACCAATAAATAACCTAGTATCTTTATAGAAGCATAATTATAGAAAATATTTAACAAATTCTAAAGGGAATGTAAACTACTATATCATTCAAAAATATTAATTTTAGTTCTTATAACTAATCAAATAAATTCTATTATACAAATTAATTTAACTCCATATCAATTTGTCTTCGTCAGTGCGAAAGACAACCAATTTTTCCACATACAGTTGAGAGTACTAGGAAAATCAATTAATAATATGAATATATTTGAGATTCATGGTTGTAGTAAATTATTTAAAAAACATATTTATTATATACCACTTTTATCTCATTATTAAATACAATATTCCAAAATGAAAACATTTATCACAACCAATGATATCCATTTGACTCAATTATTGGTACACTACCGTGAGATCAATCTTCCAAATATATTATGTTACCTAGAGATAATCAACCAAACCACTTATATGATGAGAATGATACTTATTAGTAACAATTATGTTACTAATATATTGATGATAAATATAATTTCATATTAAAAAATAATTCTTTTTAATTATTAATTCAGAGGAACATTATTTAAAAATGACTGGTCAGTTAAATACATTATCTAAAAACTCATGAAAAAAATTTTTTAATTAAAAATTTTTTTCTTTATCCATTATATAAGTTTTGATTATGATAGTCTTATCATTAGGAACAACTTCAATAATAATTTAAACCAATTGATCAAGAATTACAGCAGTTAAATTCCTAGAAAAAAAGATTATTATATTCATTCACTAATTGTTGTTAACCAATTTGAACTCTATAATTATTTTAAAAAATAAGATCTAGGTAACATTATCCGCTATACCTAATCAATTTAAAATCATCTGGTAGATTTTAAATCGATTTAAATAATGTTGAATAACATTTATAGTAAAAAATTCTATCTTATCATGACAAAAAAATCTAATACATACCCAAAATGATATAAATCTCCTTTTTGGGGAGTTGGAAAAGATTTTATGGAAACATAGTCCCACTAATAACCTCAAGAAGATTATTGAAATAATGTTTGTTTTAATACATCCAACAAGTTACTTTTCTAAATGTTTTATAATATTTTTATATGATGAAATTCCTATTGTATATGAAAATTTATCAAAAATAAATGAGTGTGAAGGCCCATGTTGAAATAGTTCATTTTCATAATTTTAATAGTCATGTACTATTCTAATTAAAAATTTATGTGATGTACCAAAAAAACATTGGTAGTATAAAATGATGTTTCCATGCCTTTCTATTTCCAATATAGCTTCTTTTCTCTCTAGGTAATAAATATTGCAAAAAACATTAGCATAATGAAGAATCTCATTCCGACTAAAAAACATCACCAATTCCTGGATAATTATTCAACCTTTAAAATATTTTCAAAGTATCTATTAATTATATTCATGAAACGTATGATTAAAATTATTATACCTTTCAAATTTCCAGACCATGTCAATCATTTATAGAAATGTTATTTACTACACATACGACTTGCTGGGGGATTTCCTCTAGACTTATAAAATGGATTATTTTACATTTTCTTCCACAATAACCATTTTTTATTCTATCTATATTTGGGAGAATATTTTTTAGTAAACTATATCTCTACTTTATATTAAAAAATAACTTTTACCTAGATTTAAAATACTCAAAAGTAAAATAACCTTTGTAAAATTGGGTTTTAATCGGATTATCATATAAAATTTTTATTATCAATGTCATGAAAAAAAGATTATATACATTGATAGTCATGTAAAATTGGATATATAAAATTTTTCCAAAGAGTCATTTTTTCCACAATTTTAATATTGGTTTCTCCAGACAATTTGCATAAATGATTCCCTCTCAATGGCTTCAAGATCAACTCTCGCTTTGGTATGGTTAACCCAAAGAAATTATCCATCAACCTCCCAATAAAAATGATAAATTACATGGGTCACATTTGGTTTTTTTTAATATCACATGATTGAAAATAACTTTTCTACTGAATTGATCCATCCTTCAACTTCCATTGGTTTAGAAGATCTTCGGAATTATGGAGGTTGTATTCTCAAAAAAAGTTCCACTATCATTAGGTTCTTATAAGGAAGATATTTTTTCTCTCTATTATTGATACAAAAAACATATATAGATTGTTTTATCTATGAAATTATAGTAATAAAACTACATATTTTAAATTACAACCATTATTTGATGTTGATTTTGATGGATATCCTCTTCTTGTGCCTTCATATATTAGCGTCGCTAATTCCTCTGTGGAAATCATTATAAACATACATAGTTTAAATGAAGAAAATGGAAAAATTTAAATTATATACCCTGATGACCATCTGTTAATATCCCTTACATGTAATTATATACATTATCTTAACCTCTAATGTTAATTAATTCCTTCCTCCAATGGCCCAAATGCCTTAAATTTTAATTTTTTGGATAATCCACCTTTTAGGGGTAAGGTGGAGCCATAACAAGGCACGAATGTGTAAGTACTACAAGGCCCATAGGCCTTACAAGAATTCATTGCCCGTAGGATTCAACCATAACATACTCCCAAGACTAACTACTTAGAACTCCTCCTCCCCAGCATCTACATCATGAAATCATCTCTCCATCATCGCATTGTTGTTCAAATAGGCTTTCACATGCAGACACAGGCTTGTCCTGATGGAAGTTACCACACCCTCCTATTCTTGAAATCCATTTAGCTTCTTCTATAGTGAAATCTCCATGCTCATCCTTCTTATGTTGCTTCTTCCTTATAGGATGTCTTGTATGCATCTGCCCTTAAGGTGGCCCGATTGCCTTACTGACCTGATGTCCTGGGTAGCCCGAAGGCATTAAAGGACTCAAGGACCAAATCAGTGGCCAAAAGTCCTAAACGGAGGGATATTCCTGGCTGCTACAGTGCCAAAAACTACCAGCTACAGTACTACTATATTTCCCACTACCGTACTAATATAGTAGCTGCTACAGTACTTCTATAGTAACCTGATCTTAGATTCATTGTAATGGTTATGTAAAGTGGAATAAATTATGAATCAATTATAATTTTGAGTATTCCAAGGTAAAATACTAAAAAGTATTATATTTAAATAATTTGACAATCAAAATCAATATATAATGGTAGAAAATAGAAAATACATTCCGTTTAATTAATAACTTGAATATAGTAACTAGATAAGGACTAATCAATTTAAAAATTTAAATAAAAAACATTTGATTTAATAAATATTTTTAATGAAAGACATAAAGAGATAATATCATACATATGATCTCATAGATAATAATAACTAATTTCAAAAAAATTAAAAGAATAATTATTGGACCTAATGATTTCTAGGATCAGTATACCTCTACTATCAATATCTATTCTAAAGATAGTTTAAAAAAGATAAAATAATAACTTTTTAAATTAAGGTTATACAAATATTTCATCTCATGAGACTACCAATTCTTCAATGGGATTTTAACATTGTGGACCCCCCATTTCCATCATTTACAAAGTATTCATCGTATATTTAATAAAACATTTAATTAATAAACAATTTTCTTTGTCTTCAATTATCCATATTTAGTATAGAATAAGGATTTATCAATATTCATAGGATAAAAAATTTCATTCAATATAATAAATATTATGTTGAAATTATATATATTTTACATAATTAATATATAAATTATATATAATATGGAAATTTATGTCAAAATAATTGACTAATGATAAAATAAATGCAAACATTTCTATGTAATGTTATTGACTACAAAAAATGAATCAAGGAAGTGAAGTTCAATACAATACTTGGTCAACATAATCACAAACCATCCATTGGGATAATAATGATTATATCTTTAAACATAACCCAAGGATATTACATGTAAAATAATGTTTTGATTTTTTTGACAAATATAAATACCATCAAAATATAATTAAAATCAGTATGAGGAAAAACATTTAAGGTTAAAAGTGAATTTTTAAAACATATAACATATCAAAAATACATTTATTTGACAATCTATTTTATAAAATTTGAATTTTCAGAATCATAGGAAACCATTATCTTTAAAATATCATTATAAACAAGTAAATTAATCTTTAAATAATTTATTTTTAGGATGAGGGATAATTTTTACATGATTTATAAGATATAAAAATCATTCCCCTTCATTATAAAATTGTTAGACACATGGATTGTTCAGAAATTACAAGATGATTCTTTTCAAATAATTTATTAAATTTATAAAATGGGTTAAAATTAAATTAGTAAATCATTTTGGATTAGATAAAAACATTTTTTTAACATTTTTCGGAAATATGGTTTTGAGATAAAAATGATTTTCATTCAAAGAGTGAAATGATGTTAGTTATTATATAAATATTTTATCAATTATTTTATGTACCAAAGAGCAAAATGGTATTACTATGACAAAATAGTGTCATCAATAAACATGATAAATTAAACTAATGTTTTTTATTAAGATATTCTAAAATAAATTGCTTCAATTATATATATGTATAAAAAATCTCGTTTTGAATGTTATTGTGAAATAAGGCCATACAATGATAATGACTTTTAAGTGATAATTAAAAATTTAATCGATTTTTTTGTGGGAATTATAAATACTACTAATTTTTTTTTGGAAATAAAACATATTAAATAAAAATACAATCAATACATAATCATATAATATAAAAGAAGATGTTTATTTAATATAACCCAATGAAAATAAATTGAGTTATCATATTCTTTAACACTTAGTTATTCTCATTTCATATTTTTTTGGATGTAATATTTCAAATTTAAATTGAAAATATCTTTAAAATTTAATTAATCATGTCTTCTACATGAAAATATGGAATTATATATAGAATATAAAAAAAATTTGTTCATATCATTATAATATGCCTCAATTAAATGAATTTGAGATGAAACCCCTTTCTTCACACATCTTTTTGGTTAAACGTGATTTATCATTCAGTGTAGTGATTTTAAACCTGATATTATCTTATAAATTTAAAGTATTAATTATTTAATATCATATATTATCCTTTTATGAAATTATATAACTCATTCGTTAATCATTTTTCATTGTTTTTATTTTCTTAGTGTTAATTACCAAATTTTCTCATTAGTGATTTTCCATAAAAGATCTGGTTCTTATGCATATAATATCGTTACAACATCACTGGAATAATAATCATGACATAATTATCATATTTAAAAATAAAAATAACTATTAAGAATAATATTTTAATGATGGTTTGGATTAATGAATAATTCTACGATCATAGAGATGGTAGTTCATATGTACACATGAGTAACACTTCCATTTTACAATAATTATTATAAATATAAGTTATGTTATATTATATATATTCTAAATGAACATAATATCATATATAAAATGTTATGTTTATAAAAACAATATATTTATATTTATATTTAAATATCATCCTTGTGGTGTGGTGACTAAAATATACTGGCATCACTTCATAAAGGTGATAGTCCCCACATACACGAATGATGTAATCATTATTTTTGTGTATGAATGAAAACGACATATAATATTTCAAAAATTATAAATATTTCATTAATATAATGATTTTATTATTTATATCAAATATTTTTACTAATATTTTTATTATTACCTTCCATGTAATAATTTTTTGAAACATGAATCACAACGCTTCATGTGGCGGTAGTCCACTTTACACACGAGAGTCATTGTTTTATCTCTTATGGAATGGTATTTAAAATGGAAAATTTGATAAAATGAATTCATATAAATAATTCTATTTCAAATATCAAATATATAATTTATATAAATCATCATACATTACTATAGTTTATTGTAATGAAAAAATTATAGACATAAGTTCAGGAGGCAGTAGTCTACAAGACACATGAATAATGATTTCATAACTCATTTTATGGATGTGGATATGGTATTGTGTCATGAAAATAATAAAATAAAATATATGTATATATAAGAACTATATGTTATTATATATTATTCTTTTAATATTAATGTTATGTGGTGGAGGACGATATAATATAAAAACTATCATTTATGAATATTTCATCCACATAGTGTATCTTCATTATGATAGCATAGAAATCCATCGAAGGATTAATTTATGCCAAAAATAAGGACTATAAGATTATAAGAGGGATAGTTTTAAGAAATATTGTTAGTATTGGATAAAAAAATTTAAGGAGATATTTTTAAAGGATAGTGAATGTCATTTATATATGAGGTGAGTGGGAAACATATATATTTTGAGAAGAAAAATGTTTAAAATGTAGTTCACCTGAATAAAGGGTTCAAAATGGATTATTAAAGTCACTGAGATCAGATATGATCTATCATTTACATAAAATTGCTTACTGAAAATAATTTATTTAATTTCAACCCACACTTTATTAGTTCAACACCCGGGTAAATCCATTATTACCTTAGAAACCATAAATGTTTTTATTGTTATCAATTTTAATTTTAGTCAAAAATTATGATGAAATTATTATAAAATATGAATTATTATCATTCCAAATATTTAAAAAAATAAACATTCAACTCATAGAATATGAATAATATAATTTAAAATTATTTCCAAATATGAGATGAGAAATTGGGTTTTCAAAAAAAATGATCATAATAATAAAATGATCAAAATAATAAAGAAAATTATAAAAAAATAAAAAAAATAAAATGACTCAAATGAAATATTTTTTGGTTAATGTATTTATTATAATAATATTATTACTTTAAAAATAGTTGATAATATAATTTAACATTATTAATATTTTTAACAAAATTGAATTTTTTAATTATAATTCAAAATTTACATTGATCATCATAAAATGAATCATTTCACAATCATTCAAAAAATAAAAAATAATACGATATGAATATTTTTATTTCAAAAATAAATTTCATTTTTTAAAATATTTTTTTTGAAAGTCTTGAAAAGTAATTTTCAGTTATTTACACAAATAGAATTTAACCATATTTTAGAAATAATAAATTTTCTAGAAAATATTTCAATTTATTTTAATTGATTTTTATTTTATTTGTAAAAAATATATATAATAATTAAAAAAACAGTTATTTAAATTCATACTCGCCAATTTTATGTCTAGGTTATAATGTTAATGTATATTATAGGTAATTTAAAATAAGGGTTTCATGCTACACAAACAATCAGAGATAATAAATTTTATAAAATATTATTCTCATTTTTTAAGAATGATTTGTAGTGTTTCCTGTGATATCAATAAATTTTTCATATTTTATAATTTAGTGGTGTTACATTCTCCCCGCCTTCAATAAGTCTAATCCTTTCAATTTAAACATGACTATAATAATCAAGGGTATGACATTTTGAAATACAATTGTTAAACAACCCACATTATAAGAGGGTTAATAATATATCCACTTCATATAAGATAATGGAAAGTAAAATAGTTCATATTAAATAACACACAACCAGTTATCCATCTATGAGAAAAGTTTTTGAACGTGGAGGTATGGAAGTGGAATAAAATAGTAAATATTTATAGAGAGTGATTGAGGTTATTAATCACAAAAATTGAATGATCAATGGACTGTTAAAGAACTCAAACCCATAAATCAAATAGGTGGTAAAATGGTCATTTTTATAATGAAAAATGGACATAATAAGATAACACATATATTTCCATAACATATTTCATAATTTTTATGAATTCTTTTTTGGTATAAGAATGTAATGAAATATACATACTTGATACATTTTTAAAATATATGTACAAATTTTCCAGTTAGTTGTGCTACAATAAATTTCCAATTGATCTCTTAATCAATGATACGAATATACAAATATTTATTATTTATTCCTGAAGCACTAAAATTATCTTTTATCAAATCATCAGATCATTAAAATAGTGATATTTGTTTCTGTATGTCTCTAAATATTTTCTAAATCCAATAAACTGTTCACATGTTATCAAATGTAATAAATTATTCATTAAAACTCAAAGTAACACCATTTTATCTTTATTAAAATTTCATTTTCATGTAGGTTGACTAAAACAATTACATAATAAAGAGGACATTTCATAGTCTAGTTCTATACAATAAAACATTATCATGATACGTCTTTGGTTTAAGCCATTTGGTCTTTCAGGACTTGTTCGAATGTCATCCGATATTTGGATTGTACTTTATCTAAAACCATATTAATATAATCCCAATAAGTATTGTAAAAATATTTTGGATATACTTTTAATAAAATTAATCATTATTTTACGCTTTTGAGAATGTTTTCCATAATACTTAATTTTTTATCAAATGATCTAATAATCTTATTTGACTCTAATTATAATTTCATTAATAATCATATTAACCATATAAGTTATCAAAAACATTAATATTTTGTCCAAAAAATGTAAGTGAAATACGTAAGAAATAATCTATTTTTGAAAAAACACATACTAACCCAATGAGGTTTTTTTCTATAAATGTCACTCAAAAAATCCATAATCATATGAGACTCACATCACATTAAATTTATATATAAGATTTTAATACATATAACATATAATAAATCTCAAAATCGTTAATCCATTATGGTATTCAAAACACATATAACAAATAAAAATGTGAATTTAAAATTTAACATAATCCTTATATTGTTCTTGATACTTATTACCAAAATACCATAGGTAAAACACTTCTACAATTTAAATCATCAATCAAAATACACATATACATCATCTATTTTATTTCAACATAGGTCCTTTATTAGTTATGTCATAATCATTAAAAGAGGGATTTGATATCGATAATTACCAATCTTCCAAAATTTAGGATAATTAACTAAAAATTGATCATTTTGGATGGTTTTTATTTCCTTCCATCGTACTCGTCATTTTTAAAGGAAATTCATATAATTATGTCATTTTTTTCTAATCATAAATACTTTCCCATTAAATAGAGATACTTTCATAGGTGGATCTTTCCACATTTATGACATGATGGTAGTTTGTCTTCTTTCCTCTATGTTATACACCGCTCAATCTCTTATAAACACCCACACTTATCAACATTGTTCAGTCTGAGATTTGGTTAATATGTAGGTTCATAATCCAATATTGGGATAATTAATTAGGATTAATAACTATGTATTTCACTCTTATCAACAACCAATTTAGTTTCTCTTAGCCCCATCATGTTCCAGCAAGTTAATTGTTAACACAATTCATTCGAGTTACATCCATTGATTAAAAATAAAACTTGTTGTGTGAGTGATAAAAATATTATAAAAACCATATAATCATTTATATGTCTTTTAAATGATGATATTATTTTTCTCAATCTAATATACTTTAGATTTTACTTAGTACATTACATTTTCATTATTTAATCAAATCCTCTATATTTATTTGTAAATTAAATGTAAATAATTATTTTTATATACCTCCACGAGTTTCAAGTATGTGCATAGTAGGTCCTGTTTTCATAAACTAAAGGATGATAGTGTTAGTACCAATTCACCCATTCTATAATTCTAACCCATATTTACATTTTTTATAGAATGAAACACAATTTTATTATCTATAATGGAGGAATCTCTAGAAAAAACCACATAATTTATTCTTTAAAAATCATTTGGATGTTCATGTACTTATCCTCAATTTATATCAAAGGATCATGTTCCAAAGTATGTTGTGTCCAAAATCTAGTTTTCAAGGTTTATAATAAAAATCATCTAATACAAAATATATTGAAACTAACCCCAGTATCCATGATCTAATGCCTTCTTTAATGAATAGGAAGACCATACAATTAATGATATACTAAATGAACTAATGTTGTAGTAGTCACGATAGGCTAGGTATATACATAATTATAATATTATATTTGAATAAAAAGTTACTAAAAAATATTTTAAGAATATCATTATTCCCTCCACCATATTCTTGCATTTGTTATTAGTACACATTATGGACTCCACAGAATGAAAAATTAGGGTGATCTCAATTTCCTAGTAATTTTTATGTATAGTTGAAGAAATCAATAATTAATTATCATAATCAACATAGAAAGGTAAATATGTAATCAAAAAATACATTTAAATATTTTTATTAGCATATTAAATATATAAAACTAAATAACTAAAATAATCATCCATTTATTAAATAACATGACTATCAAAACTAGATAATATATAATCAATATGAAAATGTAAATATTTTAAAACACTTTCCCTTTAATCATTAACTATGAATGAAATTTCACTAGTGATAATACCATAGAGAAAATATCTGGGATAATAATAACGCAATTCTGAATGAAAGGAAATATTGATTATTGGATGTCAGGTTTAGTAGGAACTTTTTATCTCTACTATCATGAATAATCATCATGATAGTTTAAAACCGATTGGTATAAACCCATTTAACAATGTCCTACTAACTCATTCACCTCATGTGAATACTAATCCATCGAGGGCTATCTATTATAGGGCCCCACCAAGGTCCTGTATATCCAAATCATTCACCATATATAAAATAATAAATTGAACTACTAAAAAATATGCCTTAGTATAGAATATCCATATTGAGTAAATAAAATATGCCTATCAAAATTTCCAATATAAATAATGGACTTTCAATTTAGACAACCAAACATAGAAATTATATATAGTTAAATTAATAGAATCTTTCATGATAATTAATGAATTTAATATCTGAAAATTTAATATACAATGGTCATATGGAAGTGAAACTTTAATTTATGTTTTAGTGACTACAAAAAATAATCTATAAAGTGAATTTTAATACATTCAATGTTTAAAAATTTTGTCTACCATCTGGATAGAGAATAAAGATTGTATCTTTTCAAAATATCCCCTCTATATTATATTTTAAAAAAACCATTTACTTTCATTGACCAATAGAAATAACAAAAAATATTATTTAAAAATATCTTGATGAAAATATACTTTTAATTCCAAAAAACTAATTTTAAAACATAAAACATTTTAAAAACTATTTTTATTTCAAAATAATTTTAAAAAAATACTAATCGTCATGATTTTATGAAAAATATTATATTTAAAAATATCCTTTTATAATTTTAATTGTGTGTTTATATAAATTATGTTCATTATGGAAGGGTTAGATAAACCAAACATTTCATACATGTTTCAAAGAACATTAAATTCTCACTATAAAATGGATAGAAAAGTATATTTTCCCAAAATAAATAGAATATTAATTTAAAAATATTTAAAAATTTAATGGGTAATGATTTATTTATTAAATTATATTAAAAATATTACAAAATATTTTGAAATAGTTGTTAGAAAACTTTGTTTTGGAAGAAAACTCATTTTCAACCAAATTAATAAATGAATTCAAATTTTAATAAAAATGTTTTCTACGATACATTATGTACCAAGATGTGAAATAATATTAATAATACATGAAGGTATAATTAATAGACACATGATAGTGAAATTAAATTTTTTATTAGAAAGTTTCCTAATATTTGTTTTTTGAAAAAATATTTAATAATAAATAATCTAGTTTGGAATGATATTGTTAAATAAACCCATACAATGGTCATAAACATTAAATGAGAATTAATTAATATATAGATTATGTGTATTGTTCTCAAATCCAAATAAAACATTTATAAATATAGAATGTTATAATAAAATTTTATTCCACACATTATCTTATAAAATCAATGTTTTTGAAGATGTAATATAACGCAATGAAGATAAATTGATTTATAAATTATTTACCACTTGATAACTCTTAAGTCAAATTCACTTTCATTTAATAATTGAAATTATACTTTAAAATAATTTAATTTATTAAAAAAATTAGATATTAGATATAAATTGTTCAGTTAGTAGACCATGTAATGGATATTAGTATCATTACGTTATAATATCCTCAACGAAATGAAATGGAGACAAAATATCTTACCTCATGGTTCATTTTTTAATGACCTTTAACTTCATTTGTAGTGATTTTAAACATGTTATTAAATTATTATATAAATATATTAATAATTTTAGTCTCATATATTCTCATTTTATAACAACTTGTTGGTCATCTATTAATAATATTGTGTTATTTTCATTGTTTTGGTTGTTAATTGCATTTATCTCACAAGCATGTTTTGTTAAAAAATTTATACTTTATAGAAATAATACATAATCCTATTATCTAAAATAATAATAATAATGATATTAAAAACATATTTATAATTTTATGAACGCAAATGTAATTTTTATTAAGGTTTGAAAGCCATTTTTGTCAAAAAACCCATGAAATTTTTGATAAATGATGATTTTTATTTTAAAAGTTAAAATTAAAATATTTAGAAAATTATTTAGATAAAATAAATGTTATTTCTGGAATCTGGATGTCGAAATTATCCAACGGTGAATTTTTCATAATTTTCTGAGACAGTCAAAGTGGTGGGTAAAAATTAAATACCGTTTAAATATATAATGTGTTTTATGACATCATAATGATCCAATGGTGATGTAATAAAATACTATAGGCTTTATGTTAAGAAAATATATGTTTTACCATTAACATAATGTAATTTTGGGTTTGTTTGACTTATTTCACAAAGCATTAATGGACCCCTAAAGATTTATTAAACATCATGTCTTTTTAAATTATTTTCCATGGGAGTGTGACTCACCTCCACATAAGCAACCCCAATATTTTAAGAAGTTATAACATTGGACTTATAAAATATTGTTTTTTTATTCCCTTTTCCAAAAACCATGGGCAAAAACCATGAGATGATTTGTGGTTCGGATTAGTTTAATGTAAGGGGTCTGAAACCTAAAAAATAAAGAATTAACTCACCTTTCCTATATAAACCCACCCAAGCTCCCACTTCCTCCTCAGTCAAAGCCTTCAGATTTCATCCAACCTCTTCCCTACTCTCTCTATAATCTTCCCAAGTTTCCCCAAGCTTCCTAGAATCCTCTCTCAAGCCTCTATCAAGCCTTTGGAAGCACACTTCCATGTAAGGGTTTTTCTTCCTTTCACTTTTTTGTCCAATTTTATTAATATTGTTAGGACCTTTTAATTTCAGTTATAAATGTTGGAGTATGGTTTCCCACCTCCCCCATACTACCCTCTTATTATTTTAATAATAGTAGACCCCTTTCCCTCTCATTAAATTCCTCCTATGCACACCTATTACGATGCCGAAATTCTGAAAGGAACTTCTCTCTCCTCATTTACATTCAAGCAATACCTTTGTACCATGAATCTAAATTCCATTACAATTGTTGGTACATGTATCTATATTACCCCCTTACTGTCCATTTTAGGTATATATGATGAGGCACCCCTTTCTCTCTCATCAAACATTTTTTATGAATTTTTATATCATGCCGTTACGCAGCCAAAATTACAACGATTTTCTAAGCCAATGCCATTGTGTAGTGAATACCATGCCCATTTCTCAATCAAGGTTATTAAACATCATGAACATTTACTTATTTATTACAATGTTTAATTACACATTCCTTTTTCGTGGAATAAATGATTATGTTTTATGAATCCATGTTTTACTATCCATGTGGCACACTTATGCATAAAATGAAATGTTTATGAAGGGTGCGCCCTAATAGCGCTCCAATGTATTGGGTAAAGTATAGTATCATGATACATCATGTGAAATGAGTGTTGACTCATGATAATTCAAGTGAAACAATGGTTTTCTCGTGCTTCATGTGCAATGAGGATTTACTCATGCTTCATGTGGAATGGGCCTTAGCTCATGCTAATTCCATGTTAAGTGTTTTTGCCACATTTCCATGTTATGATTATCATGCTTTATCATGCCTTTATGTCCAATGTTTCTCTTGTGCTCTATTGATATTCCTATTGTCTAACATGTATTTTACTCCTCATGCATTCCATGTTTATTCCCTTACTAGGCTTTATAGCTCACCATTTTTTATGCATGTCCTCAGGTTATCCCATTAAATGCTAAGTACGAGGGAATGTACTGGTCATGTAAAGGAATCTTTCAATAAAGATGTTGTATTTCAGGTTTTAAGTTGTTATGTAATGAACCTAAGCCCCAAAGACACAAGACCTCTTGATCTTCCATGTTGTATCAAGTGAATAGTTTATTTATTAAATCATGTTTATGTTTGTAATAAAAGAAGGGTTGTCATAGTTGGTATCAGAGGATAGGTTTAGTTATTTTTTGGATTAGGATTAGAAAACCCTAGTAAATCCTTAGATACAAGACTAAGTAAAATAAAAACGTCCATAAGTTTTGGTGAGTATTGAGTAAGTGGTTTATCAAGAAAATACATCCCTGTCTGGATACAAGCAGGTAGAGGTGACTCTGGAATAGATGTATCCTAGGGGTAAAACACAAAAACACCGCTTTGAGAAAGACTCGAATGGAAACTGGTGCACGACAATGGGCCTTGCTGCAATCTTGGTTATGATACTCCTGGGGGATATTCTTTGGTAAATTCACAAGCTTAGTATGAACCCTTATTAATGAAAAATAACCATAAGAATATATGTTAGAATATAGATCACAAAAAGCCTAGATTGAAGCCTACAGATTCAGAAGTTATGGAAATAAAATTTATTTTATAAGTGATCAAATTTTTTCTATGGATTACCCTTTATTGGTTTCCCTTAACTATTCTTTTATTCCAACCAATGGCCGGTAATAGTAGGACTCGGGCTAACAATCGATGTAAAGATCAGTCTGATGACTGTACTAATGAGATGCCCAATCCAATGGGAGAGGGAATCACGAACTTTGTCATGATTATCTCTCAAATAACTCAAGTTTTGAATAGAAACACGGGTCAAGAGGAATTTTCAATCCCCCCTAAGAAAGAACAAGTCGCTATCGAGAGCATCGTGAGACAAAGGCCTCCTAATTTTAGTGGATCATATGATCCCACGATCACTAAACAATGGATCAACTCCATTGAAAAGATATTCTCCAACCTTCAATGTTCTGAACAAAAGAAGGTTCTCCTGGCGGCTTATCGTATGGAGGGTGAATCTGATCAATATTGGACGTTGATCGAAAATAATAAGCCTAAGGAAGAGATCTAGGCATTGGAATGGAAGGATTTCTGGAAGTAGTTTTTCGATAAATATTTTCCACGCACCCTCCGACTTAAAATGGTAAGGCACTTCCTTTCCCTCAAGAAAAAATAAGAAGAATCTGTTGGAGCATAGGAGGAAAACTTCACAACGCTTTCACGATACTATTCTAGCTTTGTCGTTACCCCCGAATGCAAATTTGAAAGCTTCTTTGGTGGGCTGAAGCCTAGCCAATGGAAAGCTTTAGCAATCTGTGACATTGGCAGCTATGAGGAAATTGTCCAATGTGCCCTCAAGGTCAAAATGGAGATCAGGGAATCATATGTGTATCATGGGGACAAGAAGATTAAGGTGGAATTCATTGTTGGCTGTCCAATGGATAAATCAAACGGTGTTAAGAAGATCTAGCACCCCACTTGCCAAAAGTGCAGAAAAAAGCTTCCTGGAAATTGCCTCAAGGGGACGAGGAAATGCTTTAGGTGTGGAAGAGAACGGCACCTAGCTATTAACTGACAGCAAGAAAGACCCATGGATGTGATAGAGGAGAGTAACGCTCCGTTCAAACCCCAACGCGTTGTTCATTATTACAACTGCAATGAACTGGGTCAATTTGAAAATTAGTGCCCTAATACAAGGGTTTTCGGAGGCAACAAACAACCTCCAAGGAAGCAAGGAAGATAATTCTCCATCACATCTGCCGAAGTGAACTCCAACAACAAAGTGGTGACAGGTATTATAGTTATTCAATCAAGAATAGAGAACATACTTTTTGATTCAGTTTCTATGCATTATTTTATATCTCAAATGTTTAGTAGAACAATCCCAGCACCACCACAAATCACGGAAGTGAAGATGTCCATGAGTACGGAAAATAGGGCAATAATTGCATCCCATGAATATAAGTCCTCCCCTGTTATAATATATGGATTGAATTTCTTGGAGAACCTCGTCATACTCCCTTTGGTGGAATTTGATGCAATTCTTGGCAGGGATTGGCTTTCCTTATATGGAGCCAACAGAAATTGTCAGGAAAGGGAAATCACAATCCATATGGAGAATCGACCCCATATTATTTACAAGTGTGTGGAGGAAGATGAATCTCCTTTAGCTCCATCATCTCAATCATAGATATTGTTGCCCTATGAGCATGCGTATCTGGCTCAGATGATTGATTCCAAGGAAGAAACTATCCTTGAAGAAATGCCTATTGTGAGGGAATTCCCGGAAGTGTTTCCTGAGGAACTGCCTGGTCATCCTCAAAGAAGAGATGTTGAATTCTCAGTTGAACATATACCAGGGGCTCTACCAATATCCAAGACTCCATATAGAATAGCTGTCATGGATCTTGAAGATCTGAAGAAACAACTACTGGAGAATTTGGATAAAGGGTTTATACGCCCAAGTGCTTCACCATGGGGTGCACCAGTCTTACTCGTCAAGAAGAAGGATGGGTCAATGCGCCTTTGTATCGATTATCAGGAGCTCAAAAAAATCATGACAAAGAACTAGTATCCTTTACCATGAATTGATGACTTGTTCGATCAGCTTCATGGAGAACAATACTTCTCCAAGGTGGACTTGTGGTCGGGATATTATCAAGTAAGGATGAAGAAGGAAGATATCCCCAAGACTACTTTTCACACAGGATATAGGCACTATGAATTCATAGTAATGCCTTTAGGACTCACTAATTCTCCATCAATCTTCATGGACTTGATGAATAGAGTCTTTAGAGATTACCTCGACAAATTTTTGGTAGTCTTTATAGATGATATTCTAATATACACCAAAACCAAGGAGGATCATGAGGAGCATTTAAGAACTGTACTAGAGACTTTGCACAAGGAGAAGCTCTATGAAATGTACAACAAGTGTGAGTTCTCGTTGAAGGAAGTCTCATTCTTGGTCCATATCATCACAAGCAATGGGATATCTGTGGATCCCTCCAAAACAGATGAAATTGAGGGATGGTCGAGGCCAACATCTATAACGGATATCTGTAGATTCATGGGGATAGCTGGATATTATCAACGATTTGTGACAAATTTCTCACAATTTTCCAACCCTCTTACCAAGCTAACTCGAAAGGGTGTAAAGTTTTCTTTGAGTGATGAATGCGAAGAAAGCATCAAGGACTTTAAAAGTAGGCTTATCACTGCGCCCGTGATCACTTTACCCACAAGTGGGGATCCTTTTGTTGTATGTAGTGATGCTTCGAAGAAGTTATTAGGCTATGTGCTGATGTAGAATGATAAAGTGATATCCTATGCCTCAAGGCAGTTGAAAATCCATGAGCGAAACTATCCAATGCATGATCTGGTGTTGGTGGCGGTGATCTTTTCCATGAAATTCTGGCGGGATTATCTCTATGGGGAGAAATGTGGGATATATACTGAGCACAAGAGTCTTAAATATATATTCACACAGAAAGTACTTAATATGCACTAGAGAATATGGATAGAGATCATCAAGGATTATGAATGTTCAATACATTACCACCCTGGGAAGGTGAACAAGGTGGAAGATGCCTTATGTTGAAAGGACCCTGTGATTCTATAAATGATGAGAATTTAAGATGATCCAATATTCTTAGACTTGATGAAGATGGAAATGGGAATCATAAACAAGGGAACGTCATCAATCCTTTAACAAATGAATTCTCAACCGTCTCTTTTAAAAAGGTTGAAGGATGCTCAAAAAGATTATGTGTGAAATCAGGAAAAAGTAGAAGTTATCAAAAAAGGGAAATCCTCAGAGTGTAATGTTAATGAAGAAAGAAAAGACTATGTGTTTCATCAAGTCCGGAGATGAAGAAGGAGCTTTTGGATGATGCACATACATCAAATTTCTCTATTCACCCAGGGATCACAATGATGTATCAACATCTCCGAGAAAACTTTTGGTGGAATAATATGAAGAAGCAGATCGCTGTTTATAAATCAAAGTGTCTGGTGTGCCAGCATGTGAATGCAGAGAGGATGAAGTCTAAGGGGATGAAGTATCCATTGCCTATACCAGAATGGAAATGGGAGAACATCACCATGGACTTTGTCACTAGAATTCTGAGGACATCCAAAGGCAACAATGCAATCTAGATTGTGGTGGATCATCTTACAAATACTACACACTTCATTTCTATTCGGGAGGATTTCTCATTGGATAAACTGGAATAGATATATATCAGGGAAGTGGTAAGGCTGCATGGAGTACCACTATCTATTGTGTCTGACCGAGATCTAAGATTTACCTCTAAGTTTTGGATGAGTCTTCAACATGCTCTGGATACTGAACTGAACTTCAGTACAACCTATCATCCTCAAACTGATGGCCAATCCGAGCGGACTATCCATACACTTGAGGACATGTTGAGAGCGTGCTCAATGGAATTTAAAGGAGGATGGTATCAACATCTTCCTCTGATTGAGTTCTCTTATAATAATAGTTTCCACTCAAGCATCCAAATGTCACCATATGAAGCCATTTATGGGAAAAGGTGCAGAACACCAAGGTGTTGGGATGAGGTCGGTGAACGTAAGCTTCTTGGATAAGAAATGGTCGTGGAAATGGGTGAAAAGATGAAAACCATTTAGCAGTATATCAAGGAAGCCCAGAGTCGAAAGAAGAGTTATGCAGATAATCATCAACGAGACCTTGAGTTTAAAGTTGGAGACATTGTTTTTCTATGCATATATCCATGGAATAAGGTCATGAGGTTTTGAAAGAAAGGGAAGTTAAGTCCAACGTACATCGTCCCCTTCAGGATTCTAGATCATGTCGGGGATATGGTCTATTGACTAGCACATCCACCTACCATGGCCAAACTACATGATGTCTTTCTTGTAACCCTCTTAAGGAAGTACATACCAGACCCTTCACATGTACTCTCTTCTGAGGTGGAACATTTGGAGGATGATCTTTCTTATGAGGGGAAACCAGTGAAGATCTTAGATCATAGAGAAAAAGTTCTATGAAATAAGACAATGCCCCTCATCCAGGTGGTGTAGCGAGACCACACATTTGAAGAAGCGACTTGGGAATTGGAGGAAATGATGAAGCTGAGTTACCCAAATCTATTTTAGTGTGGGAAAAGGAAATTTTGGGGGAAAATTTTCTTAAGGGGAGAATATTGTAACGACCCAATGTTTCATTAATATAAATCCCAATTGATCTAATTAAATGTATCTTTATGTAAAGATTTTATATATAATTTCATCTTCTTTGGTTTTATGTTATGAATTACAAACGTTGCTAATATAGCCATTGAATAGTGATCACATGATTAGTATAAATATAGGGATTTAACAAATCCAATTTACTCAGACAAAAGAAGAGATAGCCTCATCTAGTATAATTGCTCCATATAAAGCCCATTTGTCGGTGCTCGGAAAATAGGTGGCATCCTTGGGTTTTGCTCTTGACCAAGCCCAAGTTGAGCTTCATCATATCATGCTCAAATGGGACCGTCTAAGGGAAAAGTGGAAGTTGATATATATTACCACTCGAGCGATGTTATCCGAACCACCCCAAGAGTCTGTCTTCATCCCACACCATACCCTTAGGTCTTATGCTGCTGTTTTATGGGGTTATGTAACAAATTTCTAGTACTATGTTCATGTTTATATTTTTTTGTATATAATAATGAATATACCTTCTTGTAATTATTGACACTTTGTATATAGTTTTTTAAAGCACAAATAGTAATTTTTTTAATATTCAGATAAGAAATATATTATGATGAATTAATGGATTTTTGAATTAAATTATATTTTGATAAAATTTTATTATTATTATTAAATTAATTTTTATTAAATATAAATGATCTTATAATTTTATGAATGCAATTGTAATTTATATTAAGGTTTGGAAGCCATTTTTGTCAAAAACCCGTGAATTATCGATAAATAACAATTTTTTTTAAAGTGAAAATTAACATATTTAGAAAATTATTTAGATTAAATAAATGTTATTTCTGGAATCAGGATGTCGAAATTATCCAACGGTGAATTTTTCATACATTTCTGAGACAGTCAAAGTTTAGGGTAAAAATTAAATATCGTTTAAATATATAATGTATTTTATGACATCATAATGACCCAATAGTGATGTAATAAAATACTATAGGCTTTATGTTCGGCTAATATATGTTTTACCACTAAAATATTGTGATTTTGGGTTTGTTTGACTTATTTTAAAAAGCATTAATAGACCCCTCAAGACTTATTAAACATCTTGTCTTTTTAAATTATTTTCCATGGGAGTGTGACTCACCTCTACATAAGAAACCCCATTATTTTAAGAATTTAGGACTTTGGACATATAAAATATTGTTTTCCTCTTCCCAGTTCGAAAAACCATGTGCAAAAACCATGAGCTGATTTGTGGTTTGGATTAGTTTAATGTAAGGTGTCCCAAACCTAAATAATAAAGAATTCACTCACCTTTCCTATATAAACCCACCCAAGCTCCCACTTCCTCCCCACTCGAAGCCTTTGGAGTTCATCCAACCTCTGCCCAACTCTCTCTATAATCCTCCCATGGTGCCCCAATCTCCCATGAATCCTCTCTCAAGCCTTTGGAAACACACTTCCAAGTAAGGTTTTTTCTTCCTTTCACTTTTATGTCCAATTTTAGTAATATTGTTATGCCCATTTAATTTCAAATATAAATGATGGGGTATGATTTCTCACCTCCCCCATACTTCCCTCTTATTGTTTTAATGATGGTATACCCCTTTCTCTCTCATTAAATACCTCTCATGTACACCTGTTACTATGTCGAAATTCCGAAAGGAACTTCTCTCTCCTCATTTACATTCAAGCAAAACTTTTGTATCATGAATCTAAGTTCCATTAAAATTTTTGGGACACATATCTATATTACCCACTTACTTTCCATTTCATGTAGATATGATGAGGCACACCTTTATCTCTTATCAACTATTTTTTAAGAATTTTTATATCACACCGTTACGCTGCCAAAATTAAACTGATTTTCTAAGCCAATGCCATTGTGTATTGAATACCATTCCCATTTCCCTATCAAGGGTATTCAACTTCATGAAAATTTACTTATTGATTATAAATTTTCATTCCACATTCCTTTGTTGTGGAATAAATTATTATTTTTTATGAATCCATGTTTTATGATCCATGTGACACACTTATGCATGAAATAAAATGTTTAATAAGGGTGCGACCTTATAGTTCTCCAATGAATTGGGTAAAGTATAATATCGTGATACGCCATGTGAAATGAGTGTTGACTCATGCTAATTCAAGTGTAGTGAGGGTTTACTCGTGATTCATGTGCAATGAGGATTTACTCATGCTTCATGTACAATGGGCCTTGGCTTGTTGCCACATTTCCATGTTATGATTATCATGCTTTATCATGCCTTTATGTCCATGTTTCTCTTTTCCTCTATTGAAATTCCTATTTTTTAACATGTATTGTACTCCTAATGTATTCCATGTTTATTCCCTTATTGGGATTTATAGCTCATCCTTTTTTATCCATGTCCTCAGGTTATCCCATGCAATGCTAAGTACGAGGGAATGTAGTGGTCATGTAATGAATGTTTTCAATAAAGATGTTGTATTTCATGTTTTAAGTTGCTATGTAATGATCCTAATCCCCAAAGACACTATATCTCTTGATCTTCCATGTTGTATCAAGTGAATAGTTTATGTAATAAATAATGTTTACGTTTGTAATAAAAGTAGGGTGTCATAAATATAGTATTATTATAGAGATGTATAAATTATATGGTCTAACTATGTCTAAACATTGAATGTATTTTTCTGGTCTTTAGGTCTTTTTGACCCGCATCATTTTAGTTTATCCCTAGGAAAATCCATTTTTACCTTTATCGACGTAATTAATTTTTCATGTTTTAACTATTTAGTTTGGTCAAAAGATATGTCAACCATATTAGACAATATAATTGTTCTAATTGGAAATATGAAATCTATTTTTATAAATTCAATTCATATAAATGGAAAATTTAAATTTTATATTAATCCCTACAAAGCAATGAAAAATCTAGTTTTCAATGAGAATATATTCAACAGATAGTAATACTTTATATCCAAATTCCATATCAAAATGGTTAAAATAGATAAAGTTAGTTAACTTATACATAATTGAACTAATTTTACAAAAGAAATTAATTATATAATATTTTAATATAAATAATTTAAATGAAAATTTAGTCTTCAATTAAATTTTAGTAGTATTCACAAATCATTGAAAAAGGAATCATTTAGTAAAAATAAAAACTCTTCACCTTAAGATAATTTGGATATTATGATTTCAATGATGACGGTGTTTTTTTAAATTTAATTTTATAATTGTGATAAAAATTTATTTAACATTTTGAGCGAAAACCATGGATATGATATCCTTTAAACAAAATATGTGTTTTTTCTGAAAAAAAAATTTCCCTTTAAAATTATTCTAGTTTTATTTCGGATCAATAGATGACCATAATTTCTAAATTGGGAAAGTACGAGTAAAAAAACCAATTTACTAGCTAGTTAATGATAGTACATTATATTATTATTCATGTATGATTAGGAATATATGTTACGTAATATATCAATGAGACTATAATTAAAGAAATACCTTTATTGTGTTTTAGATGATCTATTTTTAATGAATCAAACACTATCAAAATAAATTTTTTTATATAACATATTAACCTAAAAATGGAATTATAATCAATTTAAAATGTTTATTCTCATACATTTTGAATTTAAATAATTTCCACGAAACATCATCTGCAAGCATAGAAAATTCATATATGTTCCTTTAGAACTCATCTTTATAGAACCCTATAGGATGTAATAACCATTAGATTGTAGTACATTACAATTTTATATAAAACATAATCATTACCAAATTACTTGGAAAATTATAATGGGACACATCCATCGTATAAGCGATATTGAGGTCACTAATATGCCCAAATGGGGCTCAAACTATCATTTAAAAATATTCCATAGTACAATAAAATGAATATACCATTTTAATCTTATATATATTCATTATTTGACCGTTGAAAATCTCATTTAAACATTTGTGATAAATATTTTCAGATATCATAATAGCATATTATTTTAATAAACAATTTTCAAAACTAATATTTTAGGAAAATATGTGGATATTTTCTCATTGATTAATACATTAAGGAATATAGAGGTATTTAATCATCAATTAATTATTTAATTAGTGGGAAAATTCATTTTCAACGTATACATTTAAAAAGAACATTCCTTTTTATTTTATAAATAATTTCAAAATTTCCAAAGAAATATTCTTGTATTCAAATTTTTGAAATAAGTAAAATGGAACCTAAATATGTCCTTTATAATAATTATTTTATCACAAAAATTAATTAAAAATAATGTTTAAAATATGTATATTTGATTATAATTATTTAGAAGATAAATCACTAAATCACTAATACATTTTAAACTATGTTTTTTGTGGAAGTGTCGCATACCATCAGTGTTACTCTTCATGTACATTATTTATCATGAAAAATAATAAAATAATTTAACTATTTACTTTCTAAAACCATTTTTTACTTTACAATTCATTTTATTTCAATTATTATAATGTTATATACAATTATAAATTTATTTTATATCATTTAGGATGTTTTAGAGATATTTATCTCATATATGAAAAACGAATTCCATTGGCTGACTATGGTCAAAGAGGTAATTATTCAATAATATCCATAATTATAATGAAGGAATCTATATAATTATCATACATAAATTATAAATTTAATCCCATCCATTAATTTTGGATATCAAAAATTTATTATGCTGCGATCATAGAAAAGATAGGCCACACATAAACATGTGTAACGTTTCCATTTTCAATGATCAGTATAAATATAAGGTAATTATCATTTTACAAATAATAATTTTTAAAATATAATAAATTTTTTATTCTTTGTTTAAATATTATATTTTATGTCTTCCATGTGAAGTGGTGATGAAAAATTTATCACATTTCTTTGTAGAGGTGGTAGTCCACATTGACATACATACATCATTATCATTTTTCAAAGAATGTTAAGGTTAAAAAAATAATATATTATCCATTAATATAGTTAATATTTATTTAATATCATATATAATTATGATTTCCATCATTAAATCCATATGTGAGAGGCTATGATTAAAAAATGTATTACATCGATTCATGAAGAAGTAGTACACTATATACACGAATGATAGCTTCATATATCATTTCTTTGAATTGCTTATGGATTTAGGTTATTAAATTAAAAAAAGATCATATTATGCTATTATATATACATTTTTATTATGACATAATGGTTCACAAAAATAAGTATCTCATGAAGAATCAAAAAACAAAATGCTCGGTTAAGAATGAGATCTCTTCATTGTATAACCTCAATAGGATTATACTTAATCTCATCATAGATTATACTTTTGATCAATAAAAAGAGATTTTGATATGGGGATGGATGTAATTAAGGTACTAGTGTAGTTATTGTATGAAAAAATGGGCATGAATGATTTAATAATAAATGATAGGTGGTTAACCATTATATGTGGGGGAGAGGAGACACATGTAAATTATTAAACCAAAATGTTATAAAAACAATTAACACACTCCAAAAGACTCTATTAGGGTCGATTATCAACCCATAGATGAGATAAGTTTAAAATATGTTAACAAAAAATATTTATATCTATTTATGTGGTCATTTTAATTCTTATCAGTTTAGTTTAACCCCATATAAACCGGATTTCACATTAGTTGTGATAAAATATTTTTACAACATTCATTATTCATTATGAAAAAATATTAAGTTGAATTGGATATAAAATATACATTATAATTAGTCAAAAAATGGAATCTGATTTACCTAACTAATTTTATATATTGGAACTAATTGAATTTAAAATTTTAACCCTAGAAGCGAGGAAGAATCCGTTTTTCAAAAAACAAAATTTTCTAGTATAAGATTCTTCTATTAAAAGTCTATTAGTAATAAATATTATTATATAAATATAAATTATAATTTATATTGATTTATTATAAAATTTTAATTTAAATAAATATAAATTATTAGATTTATTAATTTATTAACTTTTGATAAACATTATTCAATGGAAATAAACTTTAGAAAAAATGTGTTTTTATGCCCAAAAATCATTAATCTAAAATAAAAGATAAAGATGATTAAAATATAGTTAATTTTATTAAATATAAATATAATATATTTTTTATATTAATAAAATTAAAACTATAATAGTAGATTAATATTAATTATTTTCTATAAAAATAATGATTTTTTACACAATACAATAGCTTTCACTATTCACTGAAAAATAAAATTTTTTCAAAGAATCAAAAAATATCCACACAGATAAATTTGGATTTAATTTTTTTCAAAAACCAAGTTTCATTTATCATTTTTAAATTTCATAATTTTGCAATAAATATTTAAATAAAAATTTATTATTAAATCTTTTAATTACATCTACATCTATTTTTATTTTAAAAAATAGTTAATAGTATTTATAATGAAAATAACTGGAAATAGATAAAGGGTAATAAAAATAGAAAATATTTATTATATAATTTCCTAGGATATTAGAAGGAATGTATTATTATGATTAATTATACGATCATAGCTTATGCCACTCATGAATGAATGGTTTGTGAGCATAGTTAGCCATCACATGATCTTGATTTAGCATTTCTAATATTACTATTAATGATATGAAGGCATTATCATTACATTGATATATTTGAAATATATAATTATTTGAAATTTTTATAGTATATATTCACCCATGAATTTTTTTCATATGTTCATTATATGATGGATGGTATTAATGAATTATAATGACTACACAATTCATGGCCACTCTGGAATAATGGACAGGGTGGATGAGGATTTGAGTTGAAGTAAGCATTATATATTACACAAAATGAGGCTAAAAATGATATAGTAACTTTAACGTATATATGGATTAGTCATGAAATTGGGAGGGGAGGGTAGAATTCATATCTTTCTCATGTTACTTTAAAACCATTTATCCATGTGAAGACTCAAGGGGCACATAAAGATAACGTAAACATGTAATGTAATGTGACCAATGTTCTAAAATTAAATGTTGATTGTGACCAAATAAAAGTTATTAGGAAGAATGTATTTTTTAATCCATAAAAAACATTAATATGTACATATTTTAAGAGTTCCATGGTTACTAATATTCTATTTATCCTAGAGGTAAAAAAGAATAATAGTTATTTAAATGAGTAATTTTGATAATAAACAATGACGATTGTTATTGTAAATTTTGTATCAAGGATCATAGTATATTATAATTTTATGCTTAGATACTGAATTATATGGTATTTTTATACAAATTACCTATATCATAATGAATAATATACAGAATCCTACTGGACTGCTCAAAATATCATAAGGATAAAATTTAATTTCAGTTGAAGTTGAGGGCTTAATTAATTAATAGTATTTCGATGATATCATAAAATATTTACCACATGAGGAGATTTAAAATATATTAAATAAAGATTTTTTTTATAGAGTATCAAATAATATTTTATTGGATTAAGATATGATCTTTACCTCAAATATTTTGGAAAGCCTTTAGAATGATTTGAATAATGAGTATTGATTTAATACTAAATAATGTATTCAGTTGGATGGACAGTCTAATATGACCATTCCAATACTCTATGATATGCTAATATCACATTCGATAAATTTAAAATTGATTTTGGATCAACACCATCTTCTTGTGTAATTATATAATAACAATAGTGTTTAATCAAAAAAAAATAGTTTCCATACATATCAGTCTATCGAAAGAAGTGGAGAACTATAACTTTATACGATGATGGTGAATAAAGAATGGTATTGGGACATATGGAATCTATTAAAAAGGAATATTATATTATATTCATCCCAAACCCCAACAATTTATCTCATTGTTGTTTTAAATTAAAATGTTTTAATGTTGTATTTTAGGATAATGACATTGATGAAACAAATGAAGTTGGTAATGATGATTGGTCAAAGTTAATGATGTGTTATCAAATCTATTAGGAATGTTATTTTTTTAAGGTAAAATTAATTACAAAATATGATGAACATTTCCCTGTATTTATGTGTTACATGGGTGATTGGTAGTTACAAACATAAAGACTATGTTTAATATTCATGAAATCCTACTAAAAATAATTAGGTGCATAAGGATTGTCAAAATTTTCTATATTATTAATTATATAAGTGGTGATCCATGTTTACATATCTGATGTAATTATAAACACATTCTATAATTTAATATTATTAAAAGTACCAAAGTTATCATAATGAAATAATATATTTTGTTTTAACGATGGTGAAATGGAATTGATTTTTATCTTATGGAAACCCATAAATGTAAATTCAGTTACACTATAATATAATTCTTTTACATTTATAAGATTTCATAATTTCAAAAGTAATTTGTCTTAGGAATGACATATAAGAATGTTTTTATGATAATTCTTTTATGAGTACATTCTGGAGGATATTTAATTACGGAAACTACATTTGTCTTATGCATGCATGATATTCTGAACCGTATAGTATGTTAAAAAGCTAGTAAGATAATTTCATCTACAAAAAAGATACTTGATGGGAAATATATTACAAATATTTGTGTAATATAATTAATATTCACATGAATAATTGTTATAGAACCTATTTTTTATGAGGATTAGTCATACAACTATATGATATCAATATATGTAAGATAATTAGAAATATAGATTTTTGTTACATGGATGAATGAGAACATAGTCCATATAGTATTTGATGATGAAATTTAGAGATCCATTATTTCTATATTATGAATGAACATTTGTTGTAAAATTTATGTGGAGGTATAGACACATTTGATGGCGGTTTTAATGGCCATGGGTCATGATGAACTAAAATTATAAGGCAACTAACATTTTGGGTGAAAATTGAATTTTTTATAATTTTGGTAATTTCATGGTGGCCTATGAATATATTCCCAAACAAAATTATCATCAACAATCATGCCCTCCCAAAATTATAATTTTCATCCAGATTTTTTAAGATAAATTATTATACATTATTAAAAATTAATATTAATCTTGTATTAAGTAATTTATCATATTTGGAAATATGTACATATATGTGGTGGAATTGGATATATATATTTAGGTAGTTATGTCTTCCAAATTGTGAAGAATTTTAAATTATTAAAACCGGAATCTAATAATAAATTTGGAATTATCAAAGGTAAATGGATATTCATGCCCAACCATTTTATTTAATGGATATAGATGAAAAATCTCGAAAACTATGTTTAGTAGTTATAGAGAAAATAATTCAGCATATATCATATTAATGATATAATTTTTTGATGGAGTGTAAGGTGTTTTTCATAGAGACAAGATTGAAGCATGAATAATTGATATCATGTAATATCATCCCAATATTGAAAAAAGTTTTTTTTACTTATATAATTCTATGGATTTTATTGATATTCTAGAGAGAAGGTGATGGATCATAGTTTTCTTACATAGGTGAAGAAGTCGAAAAAAATTAATAAAATCAATGTTGTTTGAAGATTCTTCTTGAATTTTTGATGAAGTCAACTACATTTTTATAAACATTGTGTGGAACCGTTCTATATAAAAGAAGTATGAAAAAATTGTAATAATTTCAACTGAAACTTTCCTAATAAAAGAATTTTCGAGTGTGTGACCCTTGTGAATCTATGAGTTGTCCAAAAAACATGTTTTGAATTGTGCATAGAAATATGAGTGAAATATAGTTATCTAATAACACCTTTATATTTAAATATAATAGCATTATTTTTTATATAACCTTTCACAAGCAACAGTGATGTTAAATAACCCACAAAATATATTGCTTTAAATTTAAACACTTTGATAAGTTATGGAACATGAACCCTGAGTCTAAAGGAACTGAAATATTGTTTATAGTTATGATCATGGAATTAAAATGGATGGTATTAATAGTACGAAATATGTTATAAATATTATTTTTATCTATTAAATATAAATAAAATAATTCCCATTTAAAATAAAAGGAAATTTTTTCTAAACAAGTGTATTATTCTCTATGATGGTTTAGTCCAATTTTGAGAAAATAATTTAAAATTAATTTCTAAAACTTTTGGAAACATTAGTTGATAAAATAAAATAAATTTTTGAAATCATCATATCCAAATTATATTTCGGTATATTTCAGAAATTTTTATGGAGATTTTCATTTTTCATTAAATATTGAATATAAGAAATTTTAAATTGAAACATCCATTTCATTTAATGTTTTTATAAATATTAAAACATTAATAGATTTTATATAATTATATAAAATTATATATTTATTAGTCATGTATATTTCATTTTAATAATTTTATTAATTAGTTTTGATGGAAAAAAATTGTACACATTTGAACATTTTCTCTGTAAAATACCGCCTGCCCAGCACATCGATGTTCTTATTTTTAAAATAATTATTGAAATTTATAAAACCATTTTTCCATATTATTAAAAATTATGATTTATTATATCTAATGTGGTCAACATAATTTTTGAAAAAATTGAATAGTGAAATATTAAAACATTCTTACAATGGTTAAGGTAAAAAATATTATTAAGGGTCAAATAAAAAAGATAAGCATTCAACGTACATATAAACTATACTAATATCTATTTTTGACATATTTTGAAACTATATTATATACTTCTCACAAAAAAATTGGACCCTTTTTGAATGTGAAAAAAACTGGGTACCCAATTTTATTTTCAAAAATTAAAAGTGTTCCACTCACCTCACAAAAAAGGCTACAAACTCTCCTCTATTATTAAATCATTAAAATAATTTTTGGTACTGAATATACAAAACCAAATAATTTACTAACATCAATAGCCTCATCCTGAAAGCCTCGGTTTGGGAACAAATCCCCCCATGGATGTCTTTTTGTGAAAACATAAGGAAATTAGCTGAAGAAGAGATAACATTCTTCAATGATCATTTTTATTTTATTTCATCTGACAACCTATTAAATAGATTTTAAATAATGATGATATAATAACCATTTTATATTATATATAATGAGATGTTATTATTCTACATGAATGACCTTAAATGATCACTACCTATATTAAAGTGATTAAAAAATCACTATTAATGGGTTAGGTGTGTTATTGCCTCATGAACAGATGTTATTATTTTTTCAATTACAACTTCTTATGGTTTGTGCAGTCACCAAAAAGTGCTCAAGGGATGAATAAGGTTTCCAAACAACAATGCGAAGTCCTATTCGGACATGGGGACCTTGTTCGGGGGCCCCATAGGGGTCATGCGAAAAAATTCATTGGTGGGAGAAAATATTATGCCCCAGGTAGAATGTTCCTGGATTAGCGAATGTTCTTCAGTGTGGGTGTGAAATATTTAACACCCCGCCCCGTACGGTCAACATTTCATACCACCATTGACATCACACAATTTTTTCACACCGACCCGGTTTCCGCGCCCCCGGACACCTATAAATAGAAGGCGACCCCCTTCCACTTCATGGTCAAAGAATTTGAACTGGCTCTCGAGCGCGAAATTCTCCTTCTGCACATGCAAAGATGGCCTTCATGTATGATTCATTTCACGCCTAGTCACCCTGGGTTCTTCCTTCATGTGATATTCCATTGGATGAAGATTTAATTCTAATCCCTTTGGGGTATTCCCCTACTGTGGAATCCCTTTCACTTGCACGCAGGCCGGCCAATTGCGCGCAATTCCCTTCCATTGCGAGCACCCTAGCCAGTCACGCACAATCCTCTTCAATTTCCTACACCCCGTTCATTCAGAACAGCCTCCCCCAATTGCATGCAATTCATACTCCTTGTTCTCAAACCTTCTTAGTTGGTTGGATCCATTTACACGCAATCATCATTGATTTCGCGCGAACCCGGTGTTTTTCGCACAGGGCTACTGATTTTGAATGAAAGCCTCAAAGGTTGCGCACAATTCCTCAGGACCCCTCACCTCGACACTCCCCGAGAATCCCCTTGTATGGGTTCCCGATGTGCTTCTTACGGATGACATTTGCGGGTGCCTCTCATGCCTCGGGCATCCACATCATACACTGTTTTCCCGTACGACCTTCTAAGCTCGTACAAAGTTACTTCAATGTCCCTTGGATGATACCACATGTTTCATTGCTTTTCCTCATGCTTCTTCACATAGTCATGCTAAAAACTATTTATTCATCACATATCCATGCTAACGTGGACCCCTCTATGGTTAATTCCATGACACCCCCTCGCTATGGCGTTGCTGATGCCTTCCCTTTCACAAGGAGCAGAGGGTACCGGTTTTGTAAGTCCTAGGGGTGTAGAGCAATCCCACCTCATCCAAGTTTCAGAACGTTAAAATACCATGTTCCATCATCCTCAGCAGATGACATTAAACTGTGACCTATCCCCATGCCTCACACGTAGGGTCCCCCCACCTTGGACATTCTCAACCCCCACTCGGCTCCACGGGGATCGGATCACCACTCACATGGGATGATATCCTCCTTATTGGAGTGGCGTTTGTCAGCGGGGAAAGGGCAGCCACCTTGGTGCAAGCGCCTAGATTTTCTTACCGAAGGTAGCATCCCTGCTCCTCCTTTCAACTTCACTCCCAAGGGCCAGTGAGGGGTGTGGTGGGAAATAGTGATCCTCCTTTCTTCGGTCCCAAGTCCCTCTCCCACTGCGCTTTGTCGCCCTTGGGCCTCCATCCTAGAGTAATCCATGACTTCTCAGGCTACTAACCACACATAAGCCACTATTTCATATTTGGGACACCTCAGAGTGTAAGAAACAACACCTAGGATGCTCTGTGTCTAAGCCCCACCCCATTTCCCTCAGACGCACCATTCACGGCGTGCTCGTCGGGCCTGTGCAACCTCTTGTTTCTCACACCGAGCATGACTCATGTGAGCTTAGAGAAAGCACTGACCATGACCAACACCTTGGGCCGCCTCATAGTGTAATCCCCATACCATCCTGAACTATGGGGACTTTAATCCATGTCATGGAATGGTGCATCGGAAGCCTCCACGAGGTTCAAGCCCACCTCCCGGTCATTCTGACCATCCTCACATCGGTTCACCAACACTTTGGGCCACCTTAGAGTGTAAGCCCCATACAATCCCAAACTATAGGGACTTTCACCATGTCATTCCATGGTACATAAAAAGCCTCCATGAGGTTCAATCCCACCACTCGGTCGTTCCGACCATCCTCACATCGGTTCACCAACACCTTCGGTCGCCTCAGTGTGTAAGACCCATACCATCCCGAACTATGAGGACTTTGATCCATGTCAAGGCATGGTACGTAGGAAGCCTGCACGAGGTTCAATCCCACCACCCAGTCATTCCGAACATCCTCACATCAGTTCACCCACACCATGGGCTACCTCAGAGTGTAAGCCTCATACCATCCTGAACTACGGGGTCTTTGATCCATGTTATGGCATGGAACGTAGGAATCCTCCACGAGGTTCATGCCCACCACCCGGTCGTTCCTACCATCCTCACGTCATTTCACCAACCCCTTGGGCCACCTTAGAGTGTAAGCCTCATACAATCCTGAACTATGGGGACTTTGAACCATGTAAAGGCATGGTACGTAGGAATCCTCCACGATGTTATAGACCACCACCCGGTCATTCCGACCATCCTCACATCGGTTCACCCACACCTTGGGTCGCCTCAGAGTGTAACTCGACACCATCCCAATAAATGAGGACTTTGATCCATTTCAATGCATTGTATATAGGAAGCCTTCACAAGGTTCAAGGCCACAACCCTGTTGTTCATTCACATCAGGTTCTCCCCCGTCCCGCATGACGATAAATTGTATCCACCATCCCAAACTACGAGGGCTTTGAACCATGTCAAGTCATGGTACGTAGGAAGCCTCCACGAGGTTCAATCCCACCATCCATCAGGACCCCAGGTCCACCTTCACGTCAGTTTACTAACACCATGGGGCGCCTCAGAGCATAAGCCCCAAATTACACCTAAACTATGTGGACATTGATTCCCAACCATGGGGAAACATACGAATCCTCCATGATTATTGAGCCCATCACTTCTGTCTCATCATAATCTCTCCCTCGAGACCATGTGTCTCGGGAATCTCATTCCCAAACTCAGAGGATCCACTTCCGCTAGGTCCCATCAATGTGTCCATTCACATGGGTCTCCTCCTCAAGTGTCCCATCATCCCATCGATCTACACAGACTTTGATTCCCTGCCACTGGAATACATAGGAAGTCTCTTTGAGGCTCAAGCCTAAAACCATCGTCACCACATGGTGGTTCCATCCCATTCACATGACCTTCCATCACCCATCCTGATCCTCACCCGGGCCGCTACATACCGATGGAATCTTGCAACCCCATCCCCTACTCTGTTTAGAGGTATTCAGGAGGCCACCCATGTGTTGGCCCCAATATTGGTGATCCCTATAGGGGGTTCCTCCATCTGATCCACTCTAGTCAGTGTTCTGATTAGTCTGATCTATCTCCACTAGATGTTAAACTAGCAGCATACCCTGTTTTAAACATGGGAAGCTGAGGAAAACCTCAAATATATGCCCATGGAATACGATTCCCCACATTTGACGTGGGAAGCCTTTGGATCTCGCGCCCTCAAGAAGCCCTATAATAAGGGAAATAAGACAGACATGCCAATGATTCCCAACATGACTACTCCCCTAACGAAGGTTGCTGCCCTAGGTAGACCCCGTGGAATGTCTTGACAGAAGTAGTGTAATTAACTGGTGTCGAAGAATATATGACTCTAGGAAGAGTTTCACGAACAATGTCTTAAATATATGAGGGAGACCCAGACTAGGAGACGAGCTTCGAGGAGGAATCCATGGAAGGAAGAACCAACATCCCATCATCCCGTTTCGATCAAGGAGCAGAAGTCTCTAAACAAAGAGTGGATACTACCCACCTTTGGAAAGCGGGAATGCGGGGAAATAGCTGCACGTCCTCTCCGTGAATGATTTTCGCGCTCCGACGAAAGCATCGGAAATAGAAATGGTGAACCGGACGTGAATATATTTTCCACAACATGGAGACTAGTAGTTTTCGATGCATCTGGGGTTTAGTAAGTCATCTGACCCCATAATCCGGAAGCAGGTCCCACCAAGCCGGCCGAACGTGAAACTCACCAGAAGTAGGGGCGGTTAGGATGTTGAGTATTCCGTTCTGCGATGTTGGAAGCATGGATACCTCATACCATCCATGGAATATGGAAAGGAGATGTGGAAATGGTTTCCGATTTCTTTTCCTATCAGTATTAATGAGTTCATCTCCCTGCTTTTAGGAACCGAGTTGTCACATCTGGAACGCAATCACCACCTTCCCACTGTCACATGGGAAAGGGAAATAACGACATTGCCACCACACGTAGTTCTACCTCTCCCATGATAGCCTCAACTGCCACGACTGTTGGGCACCCACTCCCAATCTCCCCTACCAAAATTATCCAACGAAGGGTAATAAATGACCTTGTACACAGGTACGAGGAGGAAGGGATCATCCCCACCAGAGATATGGCCCACCTAGATCTAGAGGCGGTCGTGCCTCGACATCAATGCCACCCCTGAGGGCCACGCCGGGAGCCGTTTCTCCCCACCCTGACCATCAATCATTTCTGGATCTTTTCCCCGGAATTCCTTGACAACTCCAAGCCCTATGCCGATGAGGTAGGGTATCGGGTCAGCCCGATCGGATTTCCGCTCCAAGGGCTCTCGGCAGGGGCCCCCACCAAGCTGTGTCAGCGCCGCCGTCTGGTTCCCCGAGCCAAGGAGTAGGAAAGCCACGCGCCTTCACCATTGGCTTCGGTTCATCTGACCCGGTGCCAGCGTCGGGCGCAAATGTAAAAGGACTTCGGCCATGGGGTGTCAACATCAACAACTACTATGGCCTGAGCCACTGCTGACTCATATCCCCAATACCTTGCATACGTTGAGTAAGGTCAGTTATACACCCGTCTAGGATGGAGGCCCCAACCACCCCATGGGTAGGCCGGGTCGACTCTCTCGGTCATCGGCACAGGCGATTCCAACTGCGGACCAATCCACAACAATGCCACCAAGTGTGGAGGCCCACTCCGAACCACCACTAATGATGGTGCAGGTCCTCCCTGCTTCCGACCTCAGCTTTGAGGTCTGCCTCATGTCGCCCTCAACCCATGAGAGGGTCTCCCCTGTTACAGCAACACTTTGTATGAGGTTATCTCCCACGCTCACTATACTGGGTACTAGGTCGCTCCCCTTATCGCAGACCATAGGTATAGAGACATAGCTTGTCCGGTTACTCACCGGCATGGAGGTCCTCCCCATGTCCCCATGCCTATCGGTGAAGCTCCTCCTTGCCCCATCGATCAGAGAGGTGGATTTCAACCACACATCACCAATCCCCAGCATGGGGGTCCTCCTCATGTCCCTTTGACGTCTACCATGGTGCTCCTCAAACCGCAGCCCACCCTGCTGGGAGCTCTCTCCACCCCAACACCAGTATGGTCGAAGTACCTCCTCATGCTGAAAGTGGTCCTTTCCCAAAAGAGCCACCAAGGGGATAGAGACCAGGTGGTCACCACTGCCAAAGGAATTAGGGGTAGGGCCGTACATGAATCAAACCAGTCCACTTCTCGGACTCCGAAGTGGCGTGTGACTCGGTGCTGGAACCATCCCCTAAGTCCCCCGAGTCAAGGGATGGGGTATGAACAAGGTGCATCGGCCTCATACTACTAGAATGCGAGGTCTATAGGATCCATGTCTCCCTCCAAAGTTATATCATGGAGGACAAGAATCTACCATGTCCAAAGGGACCGACCACACAGTTGCCACCATCATCTTCATAAGCACCCTCTGCCTCACCTAGAGACTATAGAGAGAAATTTTGGGGGTCAATGGTAGGAGAACCGTGGAATAGACCAACCTCGGCAGATGCCGATGCTATTTCAAGATCCTTGGTTTCTGGTCTATCTTATCGTGATATGGTAGCCAGGTCGCTACAATCCTCGGAGGACAACCCAAGATTCGGCGGCCAGTCAGCCTGCTCGCTGTATTCACCGCCAGCTAGTCCGTTGTCCCAGTGGTGTGCCTCAGTTCAGCTGCCGGTTCCTCATCCACCCCCATTTGGAGAGTGGAAAAATCAAGGGCTAGACCTTGAATTTTATCCAAGGAGGTTTTGGACAATCCTTGCAGCGAGAAACTTCCACGAGAAGTTTTTGCTGGTTACAGAACCCAATTTCTATGTGCCAGAATCTCTCACCCCAGAAGAGTTTGAATGTTTCCACAAGAACCTCTGGAAACTCACTTCTGTCTTCTCCACCAGTGAGTGAATTATCTGAGGATCCATGTGCATATTGAAGACATCGGAAAACAATGCCATCTGGTTGACATGGCCACACTCCCCATGGTCTAGCACCCCGAGTCACCTGGTCTCCACAGTGCCCTCCAACAACAATGCGTTCAGAGTTTCTAAGTACTCCATAAAGTAATTAAAGAGGCTACCCCCAACACGCTAGTCTATGGATGGGGGTAGTACATTTCCCCCCTCTTCAGTGCTCTTCACCGGCAGCCCGCCTCTCTTGGAGACATTGAGGACATGGCCCCATGAAGAGTTGTGGTCAACATGACTGATCTGTCGAGAGGGGAAAACGAGATGGAGATTCATGATGGGAAAGTTCTCACTGAGGACGTTCCACCACTACCGGACACATCAGGTAGTATTACTCATCAGCAGAATAACTTCCTAGCTCTCCCTCCACCCACCGAGGCATTGGTACTTAGCCAAAATGCCAATAAGGGAAAAGAGCATGTTGGAGCTATCAAGCACTCAAACACAACCGCTTCAGTGAAAAAGAAATAGGAGTACCCTCGAGAAGGCCACATTGCACCAATGACTTGCTGAGTAGAAAATATTCATCAATGAACTACTGGATGAACGCACTGCAGAGTGACGACCCAACTACGGTGATCCTAGACCGGGGCAGCATCGGCAAAAATAGCTTCCTCTTGGCGAGCTTCCCCCAGGCAACCCTGATCATGCTGCACTCACAGGCAGGGAGAAATCTGAAGCTCATAGAAAGAGGGTGTGGTATATCTCCCCAAACCCTCCTAAACAGTGCGAAAATCCAAGGAACCTTGATCGGGCACCTCTAGTAGCCCCAAGGGACGCTCCATCGGCCGATCCACGAGCCGTTGATCCTGTCTACTACATTGACGAACCCCGAAACACATTCATGGTTAGGGACCCACGTCAAGAAAAGGACCCCCATCCAGATGATCCAATGGTGGAACTCATCTCCCGCCTAGAGGCATTAGAAACATGACAGGTGGCCATCCCACCTGATGGCAGTCCATATCCGGCATCGGTGGACGATATGCCAGCACCCCTGGGATTCGAAAATCCCACCTTCTCCCCCTTTAATGGGACCATGGACCTGCTGTAGCACCTGGCCCACTTCAACACAAGGTGTGGGCCTATGATGAAGACCCCAATGCTTCTGGAGGCCACAATGATCTGTTGTTTTTTCCAGACACTGGAGGGGCCGACATTCATTTCGTACAGCCATCTCCCCGTCAGATCTGTGACTAGCTGCGAGGAACTTCACAGGCAGTTCCTTTTCCAGTTCAGCTCTACCGCCTGGAAAACAAGCATCACAGACCTCTTTAAGTGCAAAAAAAGTCCTCATGAGTGAGTCACATACTTTATCGCCTGGTGGAAGGGGCTTACATACTGCATTGACATGCCCCTGACTCAGGAGAAATTTCTTACGATGTGCATGGGGAATGTCAAGATGGAGCTTGTACCCTCCCTGATCACTCAGAACTATCCTAGAGGTTTACGATACATCTCAGATAAGGCCCAGCGCCTCGAAGAACCCCTGCAACAGGCCATCCAAGCACGTCCACTGCCCCCTGTAATCCCAACAATGAGGGCTGCCATAGCCGAGCCTGTTGTGGTGGCCCAGATAGAGGCCCCTAGGCAGCTAGAATTGCTACCAGTGGAGCCAGCTCTGCATACCTGCAGAGGTCCACCACCACGGACGAAGATTCCAGCCCAGCAGCATCCAAGTCTAAAACGACAGGACCCTCCTCGTAACGCACCGCCACCACCAAGGTGAGATAATCAAGTTCCTCTTCCTCAGAAAGCTCCTATGTCCCCCCGTCAAGGTCAGGTTCCCAGAGCCCCCTTTCCTGATGGAAGAAATCAGACCTACTCTTTCAACAAGGCTCAGGTCCCTGGTTACTTCTGCAGCGGCTTAGAGTAGGGAATCGTATGCCTTCCTTAGTGGTGAATGCCAAAAGAGGTGAATCTCGCTAATCGCCCCAACTACTTCCCTTATCACCGGATCCTATGGCACACCATCAAGAAATGCTATGTTTTCAAAGACTGCCTACAAGACTGGATTGACAACAACATAGTCAGGTTGGTCCAGGCCCTGTCACAAGTGGCGGGTGTCTTTGTGAGGTCATACAGCAGTAGCGACGACGAAGGCGAGTGGCAGCAGGTTTTTGACCACAGGCATCAGATGTATAATGACTGGATGGCTCACAAGATGGTCTCCCATTCCCATGGAATTATCAGTGCATGCTTGAATCAGCAGGAGCCTTCAGAATCTACGACAACCACTTATATATCATCATCTCAACCGGACTCTTACCAGAATAGAAAGCATCGGTGGCGCGAGAAAAAGCAATGTGCCCCGCCAATGCCATCGTCGTCCTGTACTCTTGGAGACTTTATGCCCCCTAAGATGGGGATCCCTCCAAGGGTCCACCAAATATTGGATAAATCTTTATGTGACAGTCAAGGGTACTCTTCAAACAATACCGTTGAGTTGGTAAAACCCTATATGACTCCCGACGAGGGGGAGCGCTAGGCAAACCTCCCCAACGTCCCCAGCCAACGCCAGCGTCGGCGGAGTCAAAGCCATATGGGTTGTCATGGAATGTCATTTGGAACCTCTATTCAGGCCGTGCATTCCCATGAGACAAGACAACAGTCCCAGCGTAGAACCCAGCACGCGCAACCTCTTCATTTGATGTTGACATGCCCGCCTCCACCACTGTTTGTGCTACTGGATTTGGAAGAACCACTTTGGCCATGTCGTGACCAGCTTCGCCCTGCTACAGGATGATCTCAGTTGTCCGGTCATCACCCAAAATATACTCTCTAGGATTCGACTAGTGAGTAGTGAGATATACCCAGTTCCATCCAGTCGTCCGGTCCTCACCTAGAAGCTACTATCCAAGCTTCGACTAGTGAGCGGCGGGATATAGCCAGTACCAGTAATCCACCAGTCTGGTCGGCAGGGCCCGCCATGCCTTCCATCATAATATGGCTCCCTGCAAGAAGTAGTTCGTGCTTGGAACAGAAGTAAAATGTTCTCATGAACCTCGTCGGCATTCCAGCGAGGCTTTCCATCCTTGAGACCCTTTGCCTGTCGCCAAATTTACGCGAAGCACTAACCGGGGATTTAAGGAGCCCCCTCTAGTTTGAGATAGAGATAGCAGCTGCAGAGGCTTTCCAGGCTCAAGTGCTTGAGATTTCCAAATGGTCGGCCATCATTTCAATCTCAGGAGTGGATTAAGGCTCCCCCATACAGGGGAACATCCTCCCACATTATATCATCGGCCAATTTAACGATGTGGATTTTGCCACTGTCTCGTTGACACTGGCTCTGGGATCAACCTTATCCCAACACGAACACTACAGAAGCTAGGGTTATCTGAAGATGACCTGACTCCCTCTAATTTTAGAATCCAGGGATATGAAAGGATAGAGAAAACCCCAGTCGGCATGATTCGTTTTAAGACCCATTTTGGCGGCCTAGTTTCCAACATCGAGTTCATGGTTATCTCCCAGGATAGCGCGTATAATGAATTGATGGGTAGGCAACGGATCCACCTTCATGAGGCAGTCCCCTCATTGTATCTTCAATGCCTCAAGTACTCCCTTAATGGTTGAGTGGGTATACTCCAAGGTGATGAATCTCCTTTCTCCTCTTGTGAAGCCCGCTTCTTGGACACTGACTATTACAAGATCAAGGATAAATAAGTCCAGGAAAGTGAAGTTGAGCCCGTCACCACTACTATTGACCCTTGGGCAGGCTTGAATGATGCCTATGCCTTCCAGATCCATCGATTGGTGGCCACGACCCCCGATATGGGGCACTGTTTTGTCATTTCTGGGATAAGGGGGAACCATTCTCCCAAATCCTGGAGGCGTCAGAAGATCACTTAGTATTCTTATTCGAATCATGCCTCAGTGATCCCGGAGCCTCCCACTCCCATCAGGTATCTGGAAGTCCAGCTCATGGCAACGGTAGTACGTCACACTTGTCTGTTTCACCGAGATGGAATAAGTTGGCTCCGACTGATGTGCCACAGTTGCTTTGATATTATAAAGTGTGGCCCCTTAGGTTGGAGACCATAAAAGATTGGGTTGACTGCCTTCTTTGTTATGGTCTCGGTAGTGCCGAAGTGCCCATGTGCAATAACCACTGCCGCACAAGCTGGTACCAGCCTTCTATTGGGGCCTGGTAGCTTAGATTCAACTTCCCCCAAGGAGGATCCCTCCATAAGTGGAGAATAAGATATAGAGGACACCCCCTTTCCTTTGAGTAAGGAATCTCCGCCATGGTCGATGAGTTTGTATAGGTGAACCTCAGAAGCGAGGTAGACCCAAGACCCACATTGATTAGTGCCGCCATGCCCCCCAAGGAGCAGCGGTTGTACATAGACTTCCTTAAACAGAATAGTGACATGTTTTCCTAGAGTTATGATGAGATTCCAGGACTAGATCCTCAGTTAGCCTTCCACTGCCATGGCCTTCTGGAAAATCATCGCGGATTCAAGCAGCCTCCCAGAATGATGCACCTTTCTCACGGTGCCATGGTCGAGGCCAAGGTTGACAAGCTCATCAGGGCCAAATTTGTTAACGAGGTCCAGTACCCCAAATGGCTAGCCAACATTGTACCAGTCTGGAAGAATAATAGATAGATCAGAGTCTGTATCGACTTCTGAGATCTCAATCACCATTGTCTGAAGGATGATTTTACCCTTCGAGTGATAGAGTTGTTGATCGATGCCACGAATAGGTTCCAAGCCCTATCCTTCATGTATGGTTACTCTGGATATAATCAGATCCGGATGGCCACCAAGGATGAAGAGTCCATAAATTTCAGAGCACCCCAAGGTAATTTCTGTTACCAGGTTATGGCCTTCGGCCTGAAGAATGTAGCAGCCACCTATCATCGGACCATGAACTACATATTCAAGCCAATCCTCAGGTCATTGGTGGAGTGCTATGTGGATGATCAGGTGGTCAAATACCACAAGATCCAGGACCATCTCAATGATCTTGAAGAAGAGTTTGGCTTCCTCCATTCCCAGCACCTGAAGAAGAACCCATTGAAGTGTGCTTTTGGGGTCACCTACGAGAAGTTTCTTCGCTTTGTTTTTAGGTACTGGGGCATTGCGATCGACCCAAAAAAGTTCAAGGCCCTCAGTCAGATGCCTCCCCCGAGTAATATTAAGGATACTCGAGGTTTCGTAGGACACATGGACTACATACGCCGATTCATTGGGAATCTGACCGGCAAGTGTAAGCCCTACTCATGGCTCATAAAGAAGGGAACCACTTATGAATGGTATATAGTGTGTCGGACTGCATTTGAGGAAATCATGCAGTATCTTCTCCATCCTCCGGTTTTGATGCCACACGTCTCCGAGAAGTCGCTGGTCCTCTATGTCACCGCCCTAGAACGATCCCTCGTGCACTTCTCGCCCAGAAGAACAAGGAGGGGACGTTGAACAACCTATACTACCTCAGCCACATGCTCCTCGATACGGAGACTAGATTCTCCACCATCGAGATGAGATGTATTGTGCTCGTATTCGCCGTATATAAATTGCATCTTTACTTGCAGCACCACGAGGGACAACTGGTGTCTCAAGTAGACTGGTTGAAGTACATCCTAACCTACCCCATGTTGACTAGAAGACTAGAACGATGGGTGCTAATCCTCCAGCATTTTGACATCAGGTCTGTGTCTCAGTAGGCTAGAAAGGGACATGCATTGGTGGACTTTATAGCTTCCCATACAACCTCCACAGGCCAGTCTCTAGACATGGATTTTCCAGATGAGGCAATCCTCTCAGTAGATCAAGTCATCCTGGGTTGGAAAATTAACATTGATGGTGCCTCTCGGAGCCCCACTAGTAGAAGGCTCGATGATCCTAGGCTCAACAGAGTAGGCATGGGTATCGTCTTTATTAATCCAACGCAAGCCATTTTTGTTGTACTCATTCCTATTGTCAGAAGGATACACTAACAACAAGGAAGAGTATCAGGCCCTCATTACTGGCCTCAAGCTGGCCCTCGAGATTGACGTGCCCCATTTTTATGTGACAGGGGACTCCGAGATAGTCAGAAAGCAGGTCCATTATGACTATCTTGTCAGGAAGCCAGAGCTCGTACCATTGTTAGAATGAACTCTCCAGCTAATGGTTGAGTTCCCTTCTCGGCCAGAGGTTATCCATGTCCCTCGGTCACAGAACAGTCAACCAGATGCTTTGGCTAGCATAGCTTCATCACTTGTAGAGCCTGAACAGGATGATTGGATTATCCACATAGCGCATTGGAGAGTCATAGCTCATGTTACCCCGGATAGGGATGATGGCCCACAAGTAAGCCATCTTACCATCGGCGCCTCTGCGAAAAGACCCATAGGTCGTCCGGATGCATTGATCGAAATTGTTCCTGATAGGAGGACCCCCTTGCTTGAATACCTCCACCATGGTAATCTCCCATCAGACCAGGCTGAGCGCAATCGAATCCAACGTCGCACGCTATAGTTTACCCTCCAGTGCAGTTTCATCCTTGATCTAATCTTCTATAAGAGTGGGTTTAGTGGTGTTCTCCACTGTTTCTTTTAGGGGGTGGAGATTCCACAGTTCGTGCATGATGTTCACGCCAGCTCCTGTGGTTCCCATCATGATGGTCCTAAACGATCTCACCAGATCCGTAGATTTGGGTATTTTTCGCCCTCCATGATCCACAAATTCATCGAGTTTTCTAAGAGGTTCCATGCATGCCATGTTTATGCTAACTTTGTGCATCGGCCACCGGAGCATTTCCACACTACCATGTACTCTGGGCCCTTTGAAGTATGGGGATTAGATTTTGTAGGACCATTCCCACCAACAACAACTCACCAATCCCAAGTCATTCTTACCACAACAGATTTATTTTCCAACTGGGCAGAAGCAATTCCGCTCAATGAAGTCAAGTGTCGTTCTATTTTTGACTTCGTGAGTTCCAATATCTTCCATCGTTTTGGAGTTCCTCATGCTATCCTCACCAATAATGGCACAAACTTCTGAGAAGCAGAGTTGAAATATTTGTATACCATGCACAACATCCACTCTAACCATATCTCATGCTATCACGCACATGCAAATGGAAAGATTTAGGTGTTCAATAAAACCCTATATAAAATCCTACAGAAAATGAAGGGTCAGGACAAGAAGATTTGGCCAGATAATCACCCCAACGCCCTCTGGGCCTATCGGACGATGACTCGTAATTCCACCCAGGTGACAACATATTCCCTAATGTATGGAACTGAATCCATCCTTCCCGTCATGATCCAATTTCACTAATTGCGCACTGCGGTATATGACCAACAAGTGCCGAATAGAGTGGCTGAAATCCGTCTAGATGAATTGAAAGCACTGGACGAGAATAGGCTTTGTGTCGTGCACAACCTAGAAAGGCATTAGAGCAGGATGGCTCGAGCCTTCAAAAACGAGGTTCTCCTCCACTCATTCCTGTAAGGAGACATGGTATTGGCCCTCAGGGCACCAATGATCCCCAATAGGAAACCCCCCATGTTGGATCCCAAATGTGAAGGACCTTTCATTATTAATAAGGATTATCCAAATGGTGCTTACTTGCTGGTGACCATGGATGGTGAGCATATAACTCCACCCACCAATGCCAAGTTCTTTAAATAATACTTTTCCTGACCCTTATAGGTCCTACATGACCTTAAACTGGTTTCTGGTCCAGCACGACCATAAACGGTCAGTTCTGTATGACCCAAAAATGCACACTCATCTCGCATGACATTAAACAGTATATCATCTGGCATGATGTTAAAATATATGTCCTTCTGCATGATGTTACTCTGTATGTCTCCCCGCATGATGTTACATAGTATGTCATACTGCAAGATGTTAAACTGTATCTTCAAGAACCATGTGTGGCTTGATTCCCATTATTATAGGATACATAGGACCGCCCGAATATTTAAATTTCAGTTCCAGACCCTCCTAGGTCGAGCCCCTCGACCCTTTACAGTGGTTCTCCGATGTGACTAAGAGTACTCTGGTCTAGGACCTGGAGTGTAGGATTCAACTTGGGCAAGTCTCTAGCCACTTGTCAAGATTCATGTTCCCCTTCATTTGGGCCCCAGTTATCTTTCACACGTGAAGGGACCCCCAAAATGGCATGGATGCTAGGCCTAAGAGATCTCTTACAATTATGGTCCAACGCCCCCGAGGGTTTCAGACAACAAATTGATACATGTCCTACATTGCAAACATGGTCAGCAGTCAACGCTCATTTGTTTGTCCCCATTTTAGGTTAATGCGACAGGATGCTGTGTTGCGAACATGGTTAGCAGTAATCCTCTTTCTTCATGCTAGCCCCTTCAGGACTTGAATGATTGTTACATGATTCCCATAATGTTCCACCCCATCATGTCTAGGTGGAATAATGACACTCTTGGCACTATCCCTCAGTCGACCTCTGCACGTCAAGCTGACAGAGCTGCAATATGGCGTTCTTCGGGGCTCCCATGGTCGGGGCCTTAATACCATAAACTAAGATCCTCTCTAATAGCTCTGTGTGGCTTGATCCTCATTCTCATGGGATGCGTAGGATCACCCAGACATCGTGCTTCTGGGTCCAGCTCAGCTCGGAGCTTGCTTCTCCTACCCCTTATCCCCTTGGCCCTAGGATCCTCTCCTGGAATTGTGCACACCAATGATGTGGACCTCGTCGTTATTCACGTCGGGTTCAGCATTTCTGTTTCAGAAGTTTTTTCTGGGGATTTCGTATCCGTCATGGAGAGGACGCGCAGATGTTTCCCCATATTCTGGCTTTCCAAAGGCGGGCGGAATCTGGTCCTTGTTCCGGGACGTCTGCTCCATGATCGAAACGGGATGATGTGATGTTGGTTCTTCCTTCCGTGGATTCCTCCTCAGAGCTCATCAACTATTCTGGGTCACCCTCATAGATTTAATAAGTTGTTCGTGAAACTCTTCCTGGCGCCATATCTTCATGGAAACCAGTTAATTACACTGATTATTTTAGGACATAAAAGGGGTCCGGGCAGGGCATCAACCTTCAGTTTTGGGAGTAGTCATGTTGGGAATCACTTGCAAATATTGACACTGGGGAATTGGAATCCATGTCTTCTGTCCTTTATTATTGGCTTCTCAAGGGTGCGGAAGCCCATGACATCTCACGTCAAACGCAGAGAATCGTATTCCATGGGCATGTATCTAAGGTTTTCCTTAGCTGCCCATGTTTAACACAAGTTATGCCACAAGTTTAATGTCCAGCGAAGACGGATCAGACTGATCGGAACACAGACTAGAGTAGATCAGATGGAGGAACCCCCTGGAGGGAACGCCAATATTGGGGCCAACACATGGGTGGCCTGCCGAATGCTACTAAATGGAGTAGGGAATGAGGTGTAATGATTCCATCGGGATGTGATGTCCGAGGTGAGGATCAGGATGGGTGATGGAAGGTGTGACAACTGGGCCCCACCCACCATTTGCCCCGCAGACACGTGGGCCCTATCCTAGGTCCCACCCACATGCCCGAATAGGTTATCTGACTAATGACAGTCCCCATAGGACAACACATGTCCTTTCCAGTGTGTTTTGTCCTCACTCACACACACCCTGGGAAACTTCCCAGAAGGTCACACATCCTGATCACTACTCCAAGCCAAGCACGCTTAACTGTGGATTTCTAATCAGGTAGGCTTCCAAAAAATAAGGTGCACCTTGTTGACATGAGTCATATCATTTATCCATTTAACACTTTATCATTCGGGGGTGTTACAATCACCCCCCTTTAGAGCACAACGTCCTTATTGTGGTCCCTACATCTCAACCCAGGCAGTGCACCGCACTTAAGGCTGGGTTCCTCCTCAGATACCGAATGTGTGTTTTGTCCTCACTCACACACACCTTGGGAAACTTCCCAGATGTTTACACATCCTGATCACTACTCCAAGCCAATCTCCCTTAACTGTGGATTTCTAATCAGGTGGTCTCTCGAAAATGAAGTTTCACCTTGTTGACATGAGTCATATCATTTATCCATTTAACCCTTTATCATTCGGGGGTGTTACAATCACCCCCCTTTAGAGCACAACATCCTTGTTCTCGGCCCTACATCTCAACCCAGGCAGTGCACTGCACTTAAGGCTGGGTTGCTCCTCAGATACCAAATGTGTGTTTTTTCCTCACTCACACAGTCCCTGGGAAACTTCCCAGAAGGTCACACATCCTGACCACTACTCCAAGCCAAGAATGCTTAACTGTGGATTTCTAATCAGGTAGGCTCCCGAAAAATAGGTGCACCTTGTTGACATGAGTCATATCATTTAGCCATTTAACCCTTTATCATTCGGGGGTGTGACAATCACCCCTCTTTAGAGCACAACGTCCTTGTTGTGGGCCCTACATGTCAACCCAGGAAGTGCACCGCACTTAAGGCTGGGTTCCTCCTCAGATACCAAATGTGACAACTGGGCCCGACCCACCAGTTGACCCACAATTACGTCGGCCCCACCCTAGGTCCCACTCACGTTCCCAAACGGGTTATCTGGCTAATTACAGTCCCCACAGGCCAACACATGTAATTTCTAGTGTGTTTTTTCCTCACTCACACACACCCTGGGAAACTTTCCAGAAGGTCACCAATCTTGATCACTACTCCAAGCTAAACACACTTAACTTTGGAGTTTTAATCAGGTAGGCTTCACGAAAAGGAATGTGCACCTTGTTGACTTCAGTCATATCATTTATCCATTCAACCCTTTATCATTTAGGGGTGTTATAGAAGGTTCTGTGAATGGTATGGAATCAACATGGGGAGACGATGGTTTTGAGATTGATCCTCGAAAATACTTCCTATGTATCCTCGTTGTAGGGAATCAAAGTCCTCGTAGATCAATGGGACGATGGGACACCTGAGGAGTCGACCCGTGAGAATGGACACATGAATGGGACCTAGAGGAAGTGGAACTTCTGGGTTGGGGTGTGAGAATCCCGAGACACAAGGGCTTGAGGGAGAGATCAGGATGAAATAGTAGTGATGTGCTCGAACCTCATGTATGATTCTTACGTATCCCCGTGGCAGGGAATCGCGGTCCACGTAGCTAAGGTGGCATTTGGGGATTACGCTCTGAGGTGGCCCATGGTGTCGGTAAACCAATATAAAGGTGTACCTAGGGTCCTGATGGATGGTGGACTTGAACCTCATGGAGGCTTCCTACGTACCATGTCTTGACATGGAACAAAGTCCTTGTAGTTCAAGAGGGTGGATACAGTTTATCATCATCCAGGATGGGGGAAAACCTGACGTGAAGGAACGACCGAGTGGTGGGCTTGAACCTCATGGAGGCTTCTTACATACCATGCCTTGACATGGATCAAAGTCTCCGTAGTTTGGGATGCTGTAAGGCTTACACTCTGAGGCGGCCCATGGTGTGGGTGAACCGACATTAGGATGGTCAGAACGACCGAGTGGTGGGCTTGAACCCCGTAGAGGCATCCTACGTACCATGCCTTGACATGGATAAAAGTCCTCATAGTTCGGGATGGTATGAGACTTACACTCTGAGGCGGCCCAAGGTGTTGGTGAACTGACGTGAGAATTTTCGGAAATACCGGGTGGTGGGCTTGATCCTCATGGTGGCTTCTTATGTACCATGCCTTTTCATGGATCAATGTCCCCATAGTTTGTGATTGTATGGGGCTTACACATAGAGGCAGCCCCAGGTGTTGATGAACCGACATGAGGATTGTTGGAATGACCGGGTGGTGGGCTTGAACATAGTGGAGTCTTCCTACGTACAATGCCTTGACATAGATCAAAGTCCCCATTGTTCAGGATGGTCTGGGGCTTACACTATGATGTGGCCCAAGGTGTTGGTGAACCGACGTGAGAATAGTCGGAACGACCTGGTGGTGGGCTTGAATCTCATAGAGGCTTGCTACGTACCATGACTTGACATGGATTAAAGTCCTCGTGGTTTGAGATGGTATGGGGATTACACTCTGAGGTGGCCCATGGTGTTGGTTATGGTCGGTGCCTGCTCTAAGCTCAAGTGAGTCATGCTCAGTGTGATAAACAAGAGATAGCAGAGGCCTGACGATCACGTTGCGAAAGATGCGTCCATGGGAAATGGGGTGGGGCTTACTCACGGAGCATCCCAGGTGATGAGGCATACAATTTGAGGTGGCCCAAAGAGGAAACAAGGGATTATGCATGGTTAGCAGCCTGAGACGTCGGGGATTACTCCATGATGGAAGCCTGAGGGTGACAAAGCATAGAAGGAGAGGGACTTGGGACTGAAGAAAGGTGGAGCCTCGTTTCCCACCGCACCCCTCGCTTTACCTGGGGACCAAAGATGAAAGGAGGATCCAGGATGCTACCTCCAGCAAGAAAAGGTAGGGGCTTACACCAAGGTGGATTCCATTTCCCCTCAAAAAATACCACTCTAATAAGGAGGATATCATCCCATGTGAGGGGTGATCCCATCCCCACAGAGACAAGTGGGCATGGAGAATGTCCATGGCAGGGGGACAGGTCACATTTTAATGTCAGGTGATGAGGAAGATGGTGCTTGGAAGTTTAATGTCCTGCAGCTCAGACGAGGTGGGTTTGCTCTGCACCCCTAGGACATACATAATCGGTACCCTCTTTTCCATGTAGAAGGGAAGGTATCGGCAACGTCGTGGCAAGGGGGTGTCATGGAACGAACCAATGAGGGGTCCACGTTAGCATGGCTATGAGAAGAAGTAATATATCTTAGCATGCCTATGTGAAGAAGAATGAGGCCAAGAAATGCAATGGGCGGTATTGTCCAAGGGACATTGAAGTTACTTCATACGATCCTAGAAGGTCGTACGAGGAAACATTGCATGATGTGGATACTTGGGGCATGAGTGGAACCCATGAATTGCATCTGTAAAAAGATCATCGGGAACTTGTACAAGGGGATGCTCGGGGAGTGCTGAGGTGAGGGGTCTTGAGGAATTGCACGCAACCTTTGAGTCTTGCGCACGAAATTTGTGTCCCTCCACGAAAAACACAAGGTTGGCATGAAATCAATGATGATTGTGTGAAAATGGAGATGAGAAACTTGGAAGGTTTGTGCGCAAGGAGTAAAAATTGCGTTCAATATAGAGAGGCTACGTACAATGACCGGGGTGCATGCAATTGAAGAGGATTTCACGCGATTGGATGGGGAGCGCGCAATGGAAGGGAATTGAATGTAATTTTTTGGAATGCACACAATTGAACGGGATTTCATGCCAGGGGCAGACCTCGAAGGGATTAGAATTTAGTATTAATCCAAGGGAATCTTGTGTGAAGGTGGACCCCGGGGTGACTTGATGCGAAAATAACCGTACCTGAAGGCCATATTTGCGTGGGCGGAAGGCAAATTTCGCACATGAGAACCAGTTAAAATTCATCATCCCCAAAGTAGAAGGGGGTCACCTTCTATTTATAGGCGTCTGGGGGCGCTAAAACCAGGTTGGCGTGATTAAATTGTGCGATGTCAATGGCAGCGCGAAATGTCAACCGCGCGGGGCGGGGTGCAAAATATTTTGCACCCCCCCCCCAAGAACTTTCGCGAATCCCGGAACATTCCACGTGGGGAATAATGTTTTCGTGCAACAATGAATTTTTTTGCAAACCCCCCCCCCCCCGGACGGGGTCCCCGAGTTCGAATATGACTTCGCTTTGTCGTTTAGAATCCTTCTTCATCCCTTGAGCGCTTTTCAGAGTCTAAAAATTCCCCCTCCCTCAGAATTGGATTGGCGAGAGGTCGCAATGGTCAGATTCCAAGGGAAACGCCGAAATGCAAAGATCAGTAGGGTCCAGGCCTGAAAAAAACCAGATTTTTCATGTAAAACTCCTAAAGGCACTGAATCTGCTATTCGTGCGGGCGCGGAAACCAGACTTAGCCTGTAATAGCCGCAGCGGGTCTCATTGAGCGTCAACGGCATGACACTGGCAAATTTCAGCAGAGAGGGTCGCAAGCCATTTAGCTTCAGCAGCATGAGACCTGCAGAAGCTTTTATAGGCTGAGCCTGGTTTCCACGCCAGCGCAAAAAGCGTATTCCGTGACTTCATGGGGTTTTCACACCGCATCAAGTTTTTGCGCGCATGGACCCTATAGAGCCCTGTATTTCAGCATTTCCCTCAGAATCTGACAGTTTTGATGCCTTGTTTATCCAATTCTGAGGGGGGGCATTTGAGAAGGCCGAAAAGCCCTCAAGGGATGAATAAGGTTTCCAAACAACAATGAAAAGTCATATTCGGACTTGGGGACCCCGTATGGGGGGACCAGAGTGGTCGGGTGAAAATAATTCATTGGTACGTAATCAAATTATAGCCCACGTGGAATGTTCTAGGATTCATGAATGTTATTCGGCGTGGGAGCGAAATATTTCATGCCCCACCCCGTGCAGTCGACATTTCGCGCTTCCGTTGACGTCGCGCAAATTTTTCACACCGACCTGGTTTTCGTTCCCCCAGACGCCTATAAATAGAAGGCGAGCCCCTTCAACTTTGGGGCTGTAAATTTTGAACAGGATCTCGTGTGCAAAATTCGCCTTACACGCGCGCAAAGATGGCCTTTAGGTACGGTTCATTTCATGCCACGTCACCCCAAAGTCTGCCTTCGCGCGAGATTTCCTTGGTTTAATACTGAATTCGAATCCCTTCGGGGTCCGCCCCTAGTGTGCAATCCCTTTCACTTGTGCGCAGGCCGGCCAATTGCATGCAATTCCTTTACGTTGTGCGCACCCCATCCAATCGCGTACAATCCTCTTCAATTGCGCGCACCTCGGTCATTGTGCACAACCTCTCCCGATTGTGAGCAATTTTTACTCCTAGTGCGCAATCCGTCTTAGTTTCTCGACTCTATTTACATGAAATCATAATTGATTTTGCGCCAACCCAGTGTTTTTCAAGCAGGACTACTGATTTCGTGTGAAAGACTCGAAGGTTGTGAAAAATTCCTCTGGACCCCTCACCTCGGCACTCCATGAGCGTCACCATGCACGAGTGCCCGATGCTCTTCTTATGGATTCCATTCCTGGGTTTGTCTCACTCCGCAGGCATCCAGATCATTCACCGTTTTCCTGTACTACCTTCTAGGATCCTAAAAAGTAACTTCAAAGTCCCTTGGATGATACCTCCCGTTGCCATTTTTTCCTCATGCTTCTTCACATAGGTATTCTAATGACTATTGCTTCGTTGCATAGAAATGCTAACATGGAACCCTCGATTGTTTGTTCCATGACACCCCCTCTCCACGGTGTTGCTGATGCCTTCCCTTCCACAAGGAGCAGAGGGTATCGGCTAAGTAAGTCCTAGGGGAGCGGAGCAAACCCACCTCGTCCGAGCTGCATGATGTTAAAATGCCAAGTGCCATCGTCCTCAACACATGATGTTAAATTGTGACCTGGCCCCATGCCTCGCATGTAGGGTCCCCCCACCTTGGACATTCTCCACGCCCACTCGGCTCCATGGGGATGGTATCATCCCCCACATGGAATGATATCCTATTTATTGGAGTGGAATTTCTCTATGGGGAAAGGGTAGCCACCTCGGTGTAAGCCCCTATCTTTTCTTACAGGAGGCAGCATCCCGACTGTTCCTTTCATCTTCGGTCCCCAGGGCCAGCGAGGGGTGCGGTGGGAAATGGGGCTCCTCTTTTCTTCGGTCCCAAGTCCCTCTCCAGATGCACTATGTCACCCTCAGGCCTCCATCCTAGAGTAAGCCCCGACTTCTTGGGCTGCTAACCATGTATAAGCCACCATTTCCTCTTTGGGGCACCTCAGAGTGTAAGCCCCAACACCTGGGCTGCTCCATGCATAAGCCCCAAGCCATTTCCCATAGACGCATATTTCTCGACGTGATCGTCAGGCATGTGCTATCTCTTGTTTCTCACACCGAGCATGAATCATGTGAGCTTAGAGCAAGCACTGACCATGCCCAACACCTAGGGCCACCTCAGAGTGTAAGCCCCATACCATTCCAAACTACAGGGACTTTGATACAAGTCAAGGCATGGTACGTAGGAAGCCTCCATAAGGTTCAAGCCCCCCACCCAGTCATTCCAACCATCCTCGCATCGGTTCACCAACAGCTTGGGACACCTTAAAGTATAATCCACATACCATCCTGAACTATGGGGAGTTTGATCCAGGTCAAGGCATGGTACGTCGGAAGCCTCCACAAGTTTCAAGCCCACCACCCAGTCATTCCAACCATCCTCACGTCGGTTCACCAACACCTTGGGCCACCTCAGAGTGTAAGCACCATACCATCCCAAACTATGGGGACTTTGATCCTTGTCAAGGCATGGTACATAGAAATCCTCCACGAGGTTCAAGCCCACCACCCGGTCATTCCGACCATCCTCACATCGGTTCACGAACACCTTGGGCCGCCTCAGAGTGTAAGGCCCATACCATCTCAAACTATGGGGACATTGATCCATGTCAAGGCATGGTACGTTGGAAGCCTCCATGAGGTTCAATCCCACCACCCAGTTGTTCCGACCATCCTCTAGTTGGTTCACCAACAACATGGGCCGCCTCAGTGTGTAAGCTCTATACCATCCCGAACTACGGGGAATTTGATCCTCGTCAATTCATGGTATGTATGAAGCCCCCACGAGGTTCAAGACCACCACCCAGCCATTCTGACCATCCTCGCGTCGGTTCACCCACACCTTGGGCTACCTCAGAGAGTAAGCCCCACACTATCCTGAACAACTGGGACTTTGATCCACGTCAAGGCATGGTATATAGGAAGCCTCCACGAGGTTCAATCCTACCACCTGTTCGTTCCATCACATCAGGTTTTCCCCTGTACCTCATGATGATAAATTGTATCCAACATCCCGAACTACGAGGACTTTGATCAACGTGAAGGCATGTTACATAGGAAGCCTCCACAAGGTTCAATCCCACCATCCATCAGGACCCCAGGTCCACCTTAATATCGGTTTACCGGCACAATGGGCTACCTTAGAGAGTAAGTCTCAAATTCTACCTAAACTACATGGACTTTGATTCCCTGCCACAAGGATAAGTAGGAAGCATCCATGAGGTTCAAACTCATCACTTCTATCTCATCCTGATCTCTCCCTCGAGCCCATGTGTCTCGGGAAGCTCACATCCCAAACCAGAAGTTCCACTTCCTCTAGGTCCAATCCATTTGTCCATTCTCCTGGGCCACCTCCTCAAGTGTCCCATCATCCCATCGAACTACGTGGACTTTGATTCCCTACCACGGGGATACGTAGGAAGTCTCTTCGAGGCTCAAGCCCAAAACCATCGTCACCCCATGGTGGTTCCATCCCCTTCACAGAACCTTCCACCACCCATCCTAATCCTCACTCGGGCCGCCACATCCTGGTGGAATCATGCCACCCCATTCCATGCTCCATTTGGCAGAATTCGGGAGGCCACCCAAGTGTTGGCCCCAATATCGGTGTTCCCCCCAGTGGGTTCCCCCATCTGATCCACTCTATTCAGTGTTCCAATCAGTCCCATATATATCCACTAGACATTAAACATGCAGCATACCCTGTGTTATACATGGGAAGCTAAAGAAAACCACATTTACATGCTCATGGCATACGATTCCCCACGTTCAACGTGGGATGCCTTGGGCTTCCGCGAGCTCGAGAAGACCTGTAATAAGGGATAGAAGACAGAAATGTCAATTCCCCATCATCAAGACACACCAGTGATCCCCAAAGTGACTACTCCCCTAACCGAAGGTTTCTTCCCTGGCCGGACCCCTTGGAATTTTCTGAGAGAATCCTTGTAATTAACTGGTGTCCATGAAGATGTGGCGACGAGAAGAGTTTCATAAAAAATGTCTTAAATCTACGAGGGAGACCCAGACTAGGTGACGAGCTCCGAGGAGGAATCCATGGAAGGAAGAACCAACATCTCATCATCCTGTTTCAATCATGGACCAGATGTCCCTGAACAAGGAGTGGATGTCTCCCGCCTTTGGAAAGCAAGAATGTGGGGCAACAGCTGTGCGTCCACTCTGTGACGGATGTGCATGCCCCAACGAAAGCATCGGAAACAGTTAGGTATGATGTTAGAAATATACTATATATATGTTTTTAATAATATAGTTATTTTTATATAATTATTATATCTAATATAAACATTTTTATATTCCATTTCATTTGGGATATGATAACATCGACTGTACGTATAGAGGACTACCACCTAAATAATTGATGTTATTCCTCTTTAACTAACATTTAACAAAGAAGGTGATAAGGGTATTGTTAATTAATAAATAATATGTAAATGAAAAATAATTATATTCATTAAATTATTTTCATTGTGAAAATATAATATATTATTCTCTATCTTAGAATGAAAAATGAAAACATTATCCATGTATGTGTGGAATATTTCCTTCGTGAAGTTATATGACTCTATTTTTATTTCCAAACCACAATAATGAAATTTATTAGTGTATTAAAATAAATATTATGGTATTTATTTTATTATAATCATTCTGTAGATATAAAATTTTTCTTACCACTTCTATGTAATTATTGTTGAATAATGGAATCGTTACTCATCCTTAAATACAAACTATTATATTCATGATTGTAATATAAACCATTTATAAAAACCATCATTCCAAATTGGTCATAAAATTATAATTTATGTATTAATGTAATAATTATTCCATTAGTATTATTCTGGAGATAATTAAATGATATTATTTGTGAAAGAACATGAAAATTCGTAAACACATGTATGAGAACAAAATACAATTATTACCTGAATCAATGAAAATAATAAAATATAATTAAAAAATTGGTTGAAACATCATATAAAATTATCATACATGATATTATAAACACTATTGTATTTCTATTATATGTTAATAATATCATTCAAAAAATAATAATATATTTTGATTGACATTTGACAAAAAATAAATCATGTGGTAATGGATTTCATTACTAAATTGTTAGTCATTGGTTTAAATAACTGATTTATTTATTACATTAGGATAAAAATATGTGTGTAATTAACCTTTATTATTTTATGTTGTATTTTAACTTTTTTAATTTATTTACATTTGGCTCAAAAAATAAATTCATTTCTTAAACCCCACATCAATGATATGATATTTGTAATGGTCTTCCTTTCAATATGTCATCGATGAAAAATATTGAAATGTTATAAAAATAATCTAATTATACTTAAACTTAAATTTTTTATTTCAAAACACTTTTAGGGAAATTGAGAAACCATGTAACACAACCGCACAAGAAAACAACAAACACAACCAACATCAAAAAACCACCAAAACAAACAAAGAACAACCAACACAACAGCTAATAATCATAATATCCATACTCATCACCACACCTGACACATGAGTCCTCCTCCACAGTGGTGAATTCCCATTCAGAAGCTGGTTTATATTGCCTCCAGAGATTGTCGCCTTGGACCCGACTCCTCATTTGATCCTGAGAGTGTTGCTCCAAGATCGGTTGTATGGATATGCTGTCCTTTTTGAAAGCCAGGATCACCCCGTGATCACACTTGGCAGAAGCTCTGGTAATCGCCGGGCACGATAGATAAGAATAATCCCTTCTTGTTTTCCTTCTTGATAAGACTGAAAGCGATCCAACATCTTCATTCATCTTCATCCCCCCCCCCCCTTGAACTATATCACTAAAGGATCGAATGACAAATTCATTCGGGTTTTCTTTATTACCCCGGGATGAATACCCCCTCTTTCCAAAATGAGTTTCTGACACAGGTTCCTTGAATCCCTTGTTCATTCCCTTCGTCGCACCTGGTGTGTTGCATTCAATCACTGAGAGACACCTAACCTCATCTCCATTGAATTTAGAAGAGTTCTTCTCCTCACCCTCTGCCCGTCTTAGAGACCTCTTCTTTGTCTTCCAAGATCCCAATGTCCCGGCTGTGTATCTCTTCCACCGGCAAAGTTGTCTCCTCGCACCCCCCCCCCACCCTTCATACTCTGGATTCTCCTTGTCACCCTCATCCACACCTCCGGAGAGGACTTCCACATGATATGTTACCAGTTCGATTTCTAATAGACTATCAAACCTGTTACACAACTGCAAAATAGGTCTCACCGGTAGAGTAGGATCTCCCTCCTCTCATATCCTGACTGGACTGGTCACCTCCATAGCAGACAAAACCCCTTCTCCTTCAGCAAGTTGAACATTCACCTCTGCGGTTCCATTCATTTGAATTTCCTCTTTCCCCTCCTCACGAGAACCATTTGCCTCCTCCCGTGATCCCTGCCGGTAAGGCCCCTCCAAATCCTGCCTCAGCCTTCTAAAAACGTCAGACTATGTTGGGTTGATAACCAATGCTTCTTTCACCACAGAACCGAGAGCACGAGCTTCAAACTCCTTGCGAACTCCTTCCAAAGCCTCCTGCTCCACTAGACCCATCGGCCGATTCCTACCACAACTATCTGGATCATGCACCCTCTGAACTGGGATATCCCCCCAGAAAACTGCAGGTTCAGTATCCTTTATAGCTTCTTCCTCCTTGCCGCAACCTGTGTTGGTGGTCTCCTTCGGAAAAACCCCAGAGAGTGGCCCAGACGATTACAAGATGCACAAAAATCAACCCATTTTTTATAAATAACCCTTTTCTTACATCTATACTCCTCTCCTATGGTAATACAAACATAATCGAACAGAATCCGTGAGGCATCAACTTCATCACAGACTCGGGGATTAATCGGATGACATACAGCCTCCGTTCTACTATCCGCGCATAGAAACCTCCCAATGAGGTTACCCAAAAATCTGATAATAGAAGGATTTTGAAAGGGAAATGGGAGGATAGGAAAACACACCCAAACCGACACCGAGGGGGGATCCGGATCCATATGAAAATCGAAAGACCAGCACAGGAGGGAGAAATGACTCTCGTTGCAGCTGCGAGGGGCCGACGACCAGGCTGTTATAAGGTCTTCCTCCGATTCTAATCGAATCATGATGTTGTGGCCCTCCATTAAACCAACAACCACCCTATCTTGGAGATCGCAAGAGGTGAACACGAATCTATCGAAGGCGTTAACTGAAGGTCTCTACTGTTTGAATCGGGCAATCAGTGTGAGGTTGAGGAGCGTCGGGGACTCCGTGAACTCAGAAGGCAAAATCTGGAGATTAGGGATTCCATCAAGAAGAGCCGGAACCTTGGGACAGACGGACACTTTCAGGAACGAGGGAATGAAATTAGGGTTAGAAAATGGTCGAAAAGGAAACCCTAATCTCCCGAGTGAAGACGAAGCTGCCTTCCCCGTAGAGGGGGGAGGAGCCGGAGCTTCGAGCACCGCCGTCATCTCCAGGGGAGAAGCATCGCTAGGGTTCGCTCGAGCGCCGTCAGAGTTGCATCCAATTTGATCCTTAGATTTCCTATCTAATTATATGGTTTATATACTTCCATCATCATGTAATATAATTATTTTTTCATAATTAATGGTATTTTATGTTTAATATGATTAATTTCATCCAAGGGTATTTGAATTCAAAATTTCAAAAGTTGTAAAAGTATTCGAATAATATTACTTTATTTCATGAACATTAATCTTCTCTTGAAATAAGAATTTTTGTGAAAAATATTCACTGGACATTGTTATTCTCTTCAAAAAAATCTTGTATGATGGATATGATTATTCCTGAAATCAAATACCATTTTTACATATGGTTTTTACATTGTATGTTTTCTGAATAACAAGGGAAATAATGATAAATTTGCATCCATTACTCAATATAGACATTTAATGATGAAGAATATTTATTCTCGATGTAAATCAATTTTTTGATAAGTGTATGATTATATTGACCTATATATATGGTTGGATCCTGTTAATAAGTAACGTCTCAGATCTGGGTGCCAGCCAAAGGTGCCCCGTACCCAGTTGGCCACATGGCCTCAAGCGAATTTCCCGGAATGCCAAAGTCTACTGACTTTTAACGATGGACTTGCGGGGTATAGTGGGGAAACAATTACATGATTATCAGAGTAACCCAATAGAAAGAAAAAATAAATAGAAACTGAAGTAGTAATACCCTAAAACAAAGTAAACAGCGGAAGACTGATACTAAATAAACAACTAGACAACATATATAAATGACGCATGTCACATATGTCTTGGAAAGCAGCCAAACAAGTCAAAATGCTGGAAATACAATACTAAAACAAACTGCAAAAGAAAACAAGTAAACTCCAGTATCATCACTAGCCATAGTTGGGTCCCATGATCTCTACCTCCTTCATCAATCCAGTATATAATTTAGAAGGGTTCATGCAGTTATCTGTACCAACAACCATATAATCTTTTTGGGTCGAAAATCATGACCGAAACTGGGTGTAAGATGAATCCCAATAGGAAAAAACCAAAATATATGTGCTTAACTATTACTGAATATATATATAATGCATATATGAAAATAAATCAATAAACTATGAAGTACTAAAAAATTAAACAATCCCACCATTTTCAAATAAATTCATTTCATTTTACTTCTTATTCAATCCATTGAAAAATGAATGTGGGGTCTATACTAATACTTATATCACTCTATGTTATTGTGAAAACAGACATCTCATAAGACCATTTAAACAACTAAGTAAGGCTAAGTCCATGCTTGTTCTTTGACAGGGAAGACTCATCATAGACATTCAATCATAAATTCATAACAATATTCTGGGAAAATAAGTCAAGATTCAACCCCTTTGGATTAATAGAACATTAATACAATATAGAAAACCACATGGTAAGCTCTTATGGTCAATACCCATGGGTCCACATATTATTAATAAATTACACACAACCTTCGAGTAGCTCTCGCGGTCCACACCCACTGGGTCAAAGTAGTGTTAATAATCACAAATGACCTTTTCGTAGCTCTCAATGTAAATACCCTCTTGGAAGAAATATAAGCCAAGGATTTCATGGTCATGTGTAAAGAATCACAGAAACCCCCACATTTTTCTTGGTCCAAGAATCTCATGGTCCAAGGATGATCATCAAACATACAATATTCATATAATTCTATACATGCAATTCAATGTATTACATGGCTCAAATTTAATCATAGCATAAAAACGCCCATCCCATATAATACATAAAATCTATCCTAAAAAACTCAAGAAATGAAAACGCAGTATTCCTCATAGGGAACCTAGGCCCAACGACCAATAATAGTCAAACAAGGGAACACATCCACAGGGTGCCCCATAAACAAGGGTGTACATTCAAATACATATGAAACAACAGTTAATAAAACCACCAAAACCATAGTAGGTATTAAAAAATGTGAAATCCAAAATATGCAATAACCCAACATGGGTATTCTTCCATAATAAGAATATATAATTCAAAGACAATAAAATAAAGGTACGAACCACCTGACTCTCTGTGGTATGGTGAACACCCTCAAATGTCACCCATTGAATTGGCCGAGAATGTTGTAGATAAACAAAAAGGTCCAACATGTTCAACCTTGGATAACATACAAGAGATGAGAAATTAGGAAGAAAGGCTCTAGGGATTGTGAGAACCCATCGGTCAAAATCCAATGCAACCCGCGACATCATGATCGAAGCTCGGACAATGGAACGACAGGGGTTCGAATTTATCGTCTATATCATCAATCTCTTATACGAATCATGAGAATAAGAGACTTATTCTAGAGATGTGATGCGACCTCAGTCTGGTTAGTCATTTAAAAAGGAATGTGCATGGTGTGTTCATTTAATTTAAACGTCGTGTACATGTCTTAACTAGCCACCACTTTAGGTGGTCATCCAGGTCCCCTACACAGCCATGTTCTCGGTCATAACATAGCTAGTACACGGTTATGCATGAAAACAGTGTACACGACATGTACTCAATAGTAGATGGTGTTTACATAAAGAAAATTTAAAACCTCCTTTTTCCACAAAAAAACTCGAAATAAAGTTCCATACCTAAAATGGAGATTAGGGTTCTAACAAAATTTTCCATTTAAATCAATTTGTCCCTGAATATCCCTTCTAGGGGTGGTAAAGAAGAAAATTCAAACAACTTTGGCCAATATGATCGTATTTCGGCCTCCATCTCCCTAGTCTTTTCCTATACTTGCATGTTCTGCCATAACAGTCGTACAGGAGGAACATACCAGCCAAGAAGAACCATCATACTATGATCCAAAATCCATAAAGGGTTCTCCTAAAAGGAAACATCCACCTCTAACTCAACCTCCTAAGTTTGAAAAATATGAGATAGGTATGAAAAGTGAGATAATTGCTGAGAAACAAGGAACGTCGTGCATATGCCGGTAACTTTGATGTAACTGAAACTGATAGGAAACCAGCCCGACTCTCTCTAAAACATAAAAATGTCTAACATGTCTTGGTGAAAGCTTCCATGGTCTCATAATACTATTATTTCCATACCTCAGTGTGACATGTAAGAAAACTTAACCTCTAACCTCGAACTCCAGAGGTTATCTCTGTCGATCAGCATAGGATTTCTGCTGGAACTGTGAAATATCCATCAGTTTCCAAATCAAATCCACTAACACAATTTTATCCTAGACAAGAGTTCCCCTCATAGCTACCTCGCCTACCTCCAGCCAAAATATGGTTTTTGGGATGACCTACTGTATAAAGTCTCATAAGGTTTCAAATGAATCATCTCCTGGAAACTATTGTTGTTAGAGAACTCCACTAAGGGTATGTTTCTTTTCCAATAACCCCCAAAATTGTAGATTCATGCTCATAAAATTTCCTCCAAAACATGAATCGTTTTCTCAGACTATCCATCCCTCTGGTGATGGTTAGCGGTACTCAGAAGTACATGTGTACCCAATGCCCTCTGTAGTCCATTCCAGACACGAGAAGTAAAATGGATGTCCCTTTATAAAATGAAAGTGTACAGAACCCCATGATAATCTACATTTTCTCATATGTACAACCTTCCAAGATCATCATCACCGAATGTATCCTTGATTGGTAGGAAATGTTAAGCCTTCATGATTCAACCAACAACAATCCGAATTACATCATTCCCTTGAGGCGACCTTGGTACCCCCATCGTGAAATCCATCACAACATCATTCCACTTCCACATAGGAATAGGTTACTGTTGTAAAATCAGTGTACGTCATTGATGTATTTATTTCACTTGATAATAGGTGGAAAATCTCAAAAAAAAACCCAGAAACATCCATCTTCGTACCTGGCCACCTATAATGATGGGGTAAATCATGACAGTTCTTGGTGACGCCAGGCTGAACTACCCAAAATGAGGAATGAAAATTTCACATCAACTCCCCACGAATGTCTTCTAATACCCATATGCATCCATTAAAATTCAAGATCTCATCATCGTATACAGTCTACCCATGAGTAGGGTCCTCTTCTGACACACTATCATATATTACTAGGCCATTAAAATATAGTTTGCTCATTTGCATTCGAAGCTATAGAGTAGAGGTAACAATTATAGATTAAAGAAACATCAGCCACTGTCTGTCATGCACCTGAAAATTCATCGCATAGAATAAATCCATAAGTTTCTAGCCTCCTACACTCCTTATATTTATGTCCTCCTACTCAATGCATCAGAAACTACGTTACCTTTCCCAAGCGTATAGGAAAGCACAAAGTTAAAAGACTCAAGGTACTCAACCCACCTCCATTGTCTTAAATTTAGATCATGCCAAGTAAATATATACTTTTGACTTTCATGGTCAATGAAAAACACAAAATACTTACACAAAAGATGTGGTATCCAATTGTATAAATCTTGTACAACTGTAGTTAAATCAAGATCGTACGTCGGTTAATTCCACTCATGTGGCCTCAACTACTGAGGGTCGTATGCAATGAACCTTCCCCTTGCATAATCACTGCTCTTAGACCAATACCTGATACATCACAGTAAATGGTGTAACTCATTCTCAGCACTAGAAAACTAGTATCATTTTTGAATTTATTCTCCCTTTCAGCTCATAAATGGATGAATCACATAAATCTGATCACAAGTACATCTAACCCCTCTTAGTCAGGCTTGTATATTGGGTTTTTAAGAATGATAAGTCTTGTATAAAGTTCATGTAGTAACTAGAAAAACCCCAAAAAACATCATACCTCAAATACGTTCTTTGGATGCTCCATAGAAACTACTTCTATCACTTTCTTTGGTTTTACTGATACTCATGTATCTAAAATAACATTACCCATGACATGAATATAGTCCATAAAAAAGTGGCATTTTTAGTGCTTAACATATAATTGATTTTCACTTTGTGTACTAAAATTGATCTCAATATGGGTGGCATGGTCGTTTTATGTGTGATAGTACACCATGATATCATCCAAAAAGACAACCAAAAAAGAATCCAAGAAATAATGGAACACTCAGTTACTCAGTTCCATGAAAGCTGCCGGTGCATTCATGAGACAAAATTGCATAACTACAGACACATATAAACCACAACTGCTCAAAAAATATATATGAGATATATATGGTTGTTTAACAAGAAGAAGATGATAAAAGGATCTTAAATCAATCATTAAGAACACCAGAGATCCTTAATGATGATAACATAGATCACCAATAATTGGAAAGTGATATTTATTCATGACTATCAAACGTTTCAGCTTTCGATAGTCCATGAAATGTTTGAGGTTACCATCTGCTTTATTTGTGAAAAGAAAAAGCGAACCCCTAGGATAAGTACTAGTCCGGATGAAACCCTTTTCCGGAAACTCCCCATACATCTTCTTTGGCTTCTATACCTCTAGTTTAGCCTTCCTATACAGAGTAATGTATACCGGTGCCATTCGTGGATAATGCTTAGTAAATAAATAGAACTCTCTCTTCAGAGGTAGAACAGAAAATTCTTATGTAAAGACATCTCTGAAATGATCCACCACTAAAGTAAAGTCTATATGTGAAGTCTCATAGTCATCTAGATATAAAATAGCTCTATGGGTGGTAATTACTCTCAATCCATGATGCTCGGGTCCAACTATGTTGACATAAACATCCTATTCTCCCTTGTGTAGAACATCCCCACCCTCTGGTGACATGAAACTCACCATATGGTGATAGATGTCAACAGATGTATGAGAGGCTACTAACTATTCAATTCTGGGAATTAAATCAGTTCATGTTATCTCAAATACATAGAGGTCCCCTAAAAAGTGACACCCACCAATATTAAGAGGTTACTCCTTGCACATATGTACAATAGACGTCCTAATTCCCTATAGAGTTTCTTACATCATTACATCCTTATGAATAATGATTCAGATCCCAAGGTTGTCCACAATAAAAACATATATAAATCTATGGGATAACCATGTATCAAAAATATAATATTCTAAAATTGATGAAACTAAAATCATACCTCTAACTGTAGAGGGTCTGGGGTCCTGCTCCTGTTGGGACAGCTCCACTGAAAAAGAATGGCATGTTCAACAACCTTACAACCATGCTTGACTTCACTTAGCTGATCCACCCTACTATTGTTGAATCCCAGAATCTTGAACACCATGAGCACGCTAACCTCATCGTCCTGAACAGCCTGAAAAACTCCAATTCCTTGAATTAGGAAAAACTGGTGGTCCTTCTTCTAAACATTGAGTCATAGTTGATCCCCTCTCACTAACTACTAGTGAGAAAAATATGAAAAAACACTGAAGATTCCCCATAATTCCACAAGATCGACACTCAACTAGATCTATTGGGAACTGAGGTCTCGTGTTCCAAGTCATTCTACACTGTTAACACCTCAACATGCTACCAGTAGATAAATCCCTTTTACTAGAATCACCATGTGGAGGATCCCTACGGTGTTCCTACTATAAGATGAAGGAGTACCATCCCCGGATGCTGAACCACCCAGGATCCTAGCTCTAAACTCAATCATAATATTCTTTTTTTGTGTATAGTAATAGATATTTTCCTTGAAGAATACAACAAAAAATCCAGTTGAGGATGGAACACTCGGTTTATAAGTGCCATGAAAACTCTCGACATGTTTGTGAGACAGAACAACACAACTACATACTCGTGTAGACCATTCCTACTCTGAAAGTATGTATGAGGTATATCTGAAGGTCTAACACACAACTGATGATAAGAATGTATCAATTAAATCTTCGAGGACACCTGATATCTTAGAAGATGATCATAGAGATCATCAATCCTCGAAAAAATATATCGATTATTGATCTTCAACTGGTTTATCTTCGGATAGTCCACACAGTGTCTGATGGTACGATCCACCTTATTTACAAAAAGGATAGGAAAACCCCCCAAAAAAGTAATGGGTTAGATGAATCCTTTTAGATGCAATGCCTCCAACTACCTCTTGAGATACTTTAACTCTAGTGTAGTCATCCTATATGGAGGAATGGAAACCTGTGATACTCTTGACACATGATTAATAGAGAAATATTTCACTCATTGTAGAGGTAAACATAAAAAGTTTTCTAAAAAGACATCACCGAAATGATCCTCCACTAGAGGAATGTCTATCTATGATGTACCCTATTCATCCAAACATAAATGAGAAATATGGCTCGTAATTCCCCCCAACCCATGATGATCGGGTCAAGCTCTGCTCACTTAAACATCCCATTATCCCTTATGTAGAAAAGACCTAGCCTCAAGTGACGTGATTCTTACCCTACAATGAAAGTAGTAAAAAATGGGATGAAAACTACTAAATAGTACATTTCAAAACTGTAATCGTAGTCTATCATCTCTATGACATATAGGTACCAGAAAAAGGGACACCCACCAATCTAAAGTGTTCACTCCTTTCACTGACGTACACTAGCATTCCTAACTCCCAACAGAGTTTCTAGTGTCACATCATCCTTAACAGTAAAGATACAGAGCCCAAGTCTATTCACAATAGGAAAAAATATAAAACAATGGGAATCCCCTATATCAAAAAAGTAGAACATAAAACAGAGGAAACTGGAATTGTACCTCTAATAATATAGGGTCTCGGATCATGCTCTGGTTGTGTCTGCTCAACTTAAAAACTCTGTCCTATTCCGTGGCCCTGGGTCTCTACATGACTACCCTAAGCTGATTCACCCTGCTGTCGCGGAAAACTGAAAGCCTAATGACCACGGATATAACTGCCTCCTCAGCATGAATGGCCTGACGAACACAAGTTTCGTTACTGAGGAGAATCTGGAGGTCATACCCTTGAAGGTGGAGTCGTATATGATCCCATCTCACTGTTGTTTGTGAGAGAAAATGAAAAAAACACAGAATATGACCCATCTTTCAACATGCTCGACACTCAACTGGGTATTTCGGGCACTGAGGTATCAGGTGCCTAGTCATTCCCCACTTATAGGACCTCACCTGGCTACCTATAGATACATCCCCACTACTAGAATCACCACGTGAAGGCTCCCTTTGGTGCTAACTGCTATCAGATGAAGGAGTACCAGCCCTGGATGCTAAACTTCCCTGGCCCGTAGCTCCCAAACCATCAGATTACAATCTGTAATCAGCACCCATTTCAATAGAGTTGTCACCATTTTCAAACTAATGACATTCACTTGCTATCATATGTCATACCTGAGACCATCCTCAAACTTCCTAGATTGTGATAACTCATCACCTCCCAAATCAGGTGCAAATCACTGAAGCACTATGAAATTAGAAGAGTATTCCATCACTAATAAAGAACCCTTCTCCAAATGCATGAAATCTTAGGCTTAATCACCCCTCACCATCTCAAGATAGATTTTTTCATAGAAGGTCCACTGAAACACTTCCCAATATATATCCCGATGACATCCCATTTGTTTCATAACATTTGACAATCATCTAGTGGAATCACTCAGAATGTAAGAGGAAAGCATCACCCTCCTATCCGTAGGCATTTTGAGATGCTCATAGATTGATATCATAGCCATCAACCATGGATCAGTTGCCTGTGGTCCTCCATCCCCTAAAAAGGTTAGTGGATTCTACTGCTGGAACAACCACGTAAACTCTACCATAGTCGGGGCATGATGTGGTGCTCACTTCAAATTCTGCATCATCCTCAATAGGACTTCATGGAATTATGCATCAGCAACTGTGTACGGTATAAAAGCTCGTGCCAAGACATTCCCAATAGGAGGATCTACTAGTAATCCTAGATCTATCCTTTTTGGTGTCTCGTCATCACCCTGCACCAGGTGCACAACTAGGGGACGACAAAATGGCATGACAATCATGTTTGACATGTGATATCTTGGAGTGCCTATATGACACATGAGAAGGAATACCCTCATCTCATCATGTTGAAAATGAAAAATAACCTCAATAAAATCAAATATAACAACAAAAAACAAGTGAGTCACCCAATGGTGAAATCAAATCAACTGTAACATTTGAAAAATCATAAGAATTAAAATATTCAAGGTAACATGGATATTCCATGTACATGGTTGATATATTCACTGGAATTACTTACCAATTACCATATCCTTCGTATCCCAGTATATAAGATCCAAATAGTAAAACGAAGAAGAAAATAAACACATGTGATATCACTTTTTAATGTCCTCGATCTCGGTAACGCCTAAATGTTCCCCATAACTGGTTGTTCACAAGGCCTAAATTGTATTTCCATGAACAATAGAGGCTTCCGACTATATAGATCTTCTTGTGTGTGATAGTGGGGAAATTATGCCTTCAATTGTAGAGTAAAAAGGGGGAAATAAATAGTAAATAGTAATAGAAGAATTAATACCATACAACAAAGTAAACAATACATGACTAATAGTTAATAAACAAATGGAGCCCATATACAAAGGATGCATGTAACATATGTCTATAAAAGCAGCCAAACAAGTCAAAATGCTGGAAATAAAGTACTAAACCAAAGTACAAAAGAAAGTAAGTAAACTCCAGCATCATATCAAGACTCATCATGGTATCATGCTCTCCATCTCTAACAGCAATTAAGAACCTGATGTATAACAGATATTTCCCTTATCTATACATGCAACCATATAATCTATTTGGGTTGAAAAGGATGACCCAAACAGGGTGTGAGAATAATCCTAGTAAGAAACCACCAAAGGATCTATGCCCAACTATCATTGAATATATATAGCCGGAAAATATGAAAAATGAAGCAATAAATTATGAAGTACTCAAAACTAAACCATCTGAAAGTTTTCAATTACATTCATTTCAATTTATTTATTATTCAAACCATTGAATATTGAATCCTAGATCTAGCCTAATCTCTATATCCATCCTTTTAATAGTAATAACAGAAATCTCAAAATACCATCTAAACATCAATGTATGAACGAGTCCAAGCGTGTGATTTGTCTTGGAAGACTAGTCACAATCATTCAATAAAAAATTCACAACCCACTGGGATTTTATCATAATCAATACCCCTGGGTCCACATAGTATTAATAAATTTCACATGACCTCCGGGAAGCTCTCACAGTTAATACCCCATGGGTCAACGTTGTGTAAATAATCATAAATGACCTCTGAGTAGCTCTCATGGTCATTACCCCTGGTTCAAAATCTAAACCAAGACTCTCATGGTCCTATGTAAATAAACATGGAAATCCACATAATTTTCCTAGTCTATGCCTCTCACTATCCAAGGAAGATGATTTCACATACGACATTCATTAAAGGCTCTAAATTCAATTCAAACTATTACACGGCTAAACATTAATCAAAGAATAAAAATAGGCATCATGTTTAACCAATAAAGTCTATCTTAAACAACTCAATGCATTGATACATGGTATGCCTCATAGGAATCCAAGGAACATCAGGAAATAATTATCAAATAAGGGAACACACCCCTTTGGTGTCCCATAAACAAGGGTGTATAGTCTTATACATAAGAAACAACCCTAAATCAAAAAACCAAACCATATAATGTATTAAACAGCATCAAAAACAAATTACCCAATACCCCAACATTGGTATTTGGCCATATTAAGCATATATAATCTAATGACATTCAATGAAAGGAACAAAACACCCACCTTTATGTGGTACAGTGAACACTCTCGATTGTCGGCCCTTAAATCAACATAGAACGTCATAGATATACAAAAAGGTGAAAAAGGATCAACTGTGGATAACATAAAAGAGATGAGAAATCAGTAAGGGAGGGTGTAGGGAAAATTTTAACTCACCCATGAGAATCCAACGCACCCGGCGACATCTCGACCAAAGCATAGACGAAGGAATGGTAGAGGTTTGATGTTCTCAAAAATATCATTGCTCTCCTGTATGAATAACTGGAAAAGTGATGTGTTAAGGATGTGAGACAAGACCCCAGTATGATTAATTTAATAAAAATAAAATTACACATCTTGTTCATTTAGTGTAAACGATGTGTACATGCCTCAACCGGCCGCTGCTTCTGGCAGTCTTTCATGTAACATACATGGCCATGTACTCAGCCATAACATGGCCAGAACACATTTATACATGGAAACCTAGTACATAGCATGTACTCAAGAGTACACATTCTGTACTTGTGAAATTTCCAAGATTTCCATTTTTATCAAAAAAAACCCGAAATAATGTTCCATACATAAAATAGAGATACGGGTTCATACATATTAAATAACCGTCCATTCATTGGAAGGTCTCTTTCAGAAAGGCAATTTTTCCAATTTAAAGTTAACTAAATATATTTTAAATTATCTTGTTAATGGTCATAAATGTAAAATTATTAGGTAGGATTAGATCATGGAGTTTAGTAATATGGCATTTATTTTATATCTAATTCAGTCATTATTATTTTCCATGACATTTTCAGAATGAAATTATATTTGGATGCATTTAATTCAATTATTAATGATTAAATTAAATGTCTGATCACATATTTTACCATGCCATATTTATTATTCATCTTACAATTATGAAAATTTAATATATATAACAACACATATTTTTACTAAACCTTAATACATGATTTATGGCATAAAATTACACTTAATAAAACCCAAAAGATCAATAAGTATAGTGTCCTTTTAAATAAGGAAGATATCATTACATATTGAACTTCATTAAAAATAATATTATTGAAAACATCCTTAAAATTCTTTTAAAATTCAATGGCTTTTTAAAACATCATGGGATTTCTTGGAAAAAAACATAAGAAAGGGGTGAGTTACAAATCCTGATAAGGGAATAAAATAGGAATTACATAGAGAATGTGGAATACATACATGAATGTACCCAATCAATAATTTTATATTCATAAATGTGAATTTTGTGGATATAAAAATTCGTATGGTATACAGTACACAATTAATTTGGTGTGGAAAATAAAGGTCAAATTTTGGCAGCATAATGATGTTAGATAAAATTTTGTAAATTTTTTGGAAGAGTGTAAAATTGGTCCCTCATAATTTGGAAATATGAAAGGTAGTAATAGGGACATGGAAATGAATTTATCAACATTAAAAAATTGAAATACAATACATAATTTCGTAATTATATGTGAAAAAAGAAGAGATGGTAAGGATCCCTTTTAGAATTTGGGATAGTAAAATCTTAGGTAAGCATCCAAATGGGAAAATATAAATGTCAACAAATTCAATTAACAATAATTAAAAAATAATAGAATTATTATAAATAAATTAAAATATAATCAATTTAAATTAAAAGATCTAATTTAAAAAAAAGGACATTGAACTTGAAAGGGGGAGAAGAAGGTCCCATACTAGACTGTGTGACTACAAAATCTTTAAATGTGCTTCATGAGAGCATGGAGGAGCCTTGGGAGGACTCTAGAGATTGGATAGAATAATATGTTATTGCTCCAAGTAGTTGAGTGAAGTGAAATGATATCCTGGGTGGATTTTTATAGGAAAAGAGTAGCATTTTATTATTATTTTGTTATTTGGAATCTATATAAAAAATATACAAAAACACACATCGCCCCATGGGTTTTCCATGGTTTTTGAAAAATTGGAGTGTTTCATATTTTTTTAATATTCAAGGGACTACCTTATTAAAATAATTCCCCTCATTATATGGAGGTGAATGACACTCTTAAATAAATTATTTTAAAACCTTAAAATATTTTATATGTTTCAGTAGATTAAAAATGTCATTACAAAATAATTAAATTAAATTGAAAGTCAAATTCATTTGAAATAAAAAACATATATATGGTCATTGATCCAATTTATATTAATTATTACATCAATTTTGGGTCATTATGAATTCACAACACAGAAAGTATAATTATACAGTACGTATTTTTGAACTGAAAATTCTACTCTATCAAAAAATAATGAAAAATTCCCAATTGATTAATTTTTGTTTTATGATTCCCAAATTCATATTTATTATATATTATTAATATTATATATATCTGAATTTTTACATAAAAAATCAATAGATTTTTTTTTTAAAATCCTCATTTTATTGAAAATTACAATTTTTGGACACATAGAACAAATTAAATTTGACTTAATAAAAATTATTTGATTATTAATATTTGAAAAAAATATTGAAAACATTATTTATTTCTAAAATACATTAATTCATATATTCAATAATTTAATTTTAATATTAAAAAAATACAATTTGTTCTTTAAGGTATCAAAATAAAAATCATTTAAAAAGTGACAAAATATGATGAAGACATATTAATTATTCTATACAAAAAACTTATATATTAATATTACTTGGTTCATGATACATATCCATTTAATACACCTATAATCTCCCAAAGTGTACGGTTGTGATGTTGGGAATTTGATGATCCAGTTCTGTGAACAGAGTTTGAACCGTAATGTCGATGGGCTTGATCATCACATGTAAACCGTTTTTATCGTGCATATTTTGTTGGATCGTAACTTGGGATTGGTAAAGGTAAATCACATAAATCCTCACTCCCATGGAAGCTCCAATAAATTGGCTTCATAGGGTACGCTCCTACTAGTTGATGTTATCCCTTCCATTTTCAGTGTCGGTGAGATTTTTTAAAGCCTTATATTTATACTAATCACTTGATCACTATTCAACAAATATATTATCTATGGTAATGAATCCAAATGGTCATTTAAATGAAATAGTATATAATAAAACATAATAAGTGAATTTGTTATCTATAACAATATTTCATAATGATACATTTATATAAATAAAAAACTGAATTTTATTTATAATATTTTTTTCATTACAATATTCCCCCCATAAAAAAATTTACGGTTCAAATTTTCCTTTCCCACAATAAAATTACATATGGTAACCCTACTTCATCACCTCCTCCAGTTCCCATGTTTATTCTTAAAATATTTGGTTTCTTCAAATAACATTGAAAATGTGCCTTATCATATTTCCTAGAGATTTTTCCCTTTCATCTATGATCTTCACCAGCTGATCCTAATAGGAATATTTTTTATCCAATTGTACTGCCTATGGATTGAGTATAACTAAGTGGTCTGGTATGTACATTCTTAGGAGGGATACATGGAATACATATGGTACTTTATATAGGTTTGGCAGGAGTGTTAGTAGAGAAACCACTTCTATGATATGATCAAGGATATCATTGTTGCTGATGTATCTTAATCTAAGATTTAACTTCTTCCAAAATCAAGTTATTTTCTTACATGGTGATATTTGGAGGAAAACAATTTTCTAACATCAAAATTAATGTCTCATAGATGACTGTCCTCATTACTCTTATGTCGACTCAAAAAAGCCTTTATGTTTTGTGTAATTGTCATAATATATACCACCATTTCCAATACCACTTTTGGACCCAACAATTTTCATTCCCCAACATCATACCAACATGTAGGTGTTATGCATCTATTCCCATAAAGGTATTCATAGGGAGCCATTTGGATGCTTGAGTGGAAACTATTCTGGTACGAGGACTCTACCAAAGGGATATTTTTTCCCATAATCTATTGAAGTATGTAGACCATGCTAACAAAATTTAATCTATTTTCTAAATAGTCCAATAATATTGACCATCACTTTTAGGATGGCATGTCGTACATATGTTCAACTCAGTGTTTTGATCATGTTGGACATAATTTCAAAACATTGAAGTAAATCTAATATCTTGATTAGATACAATCGATAGTTCTACTCCACCTAGACATACCAAATATGTGATGTATATCTGTGAAAGTTGATCCAATGATATTTCCTTTCAAATTAGAGAAAATGTAATGTCTTTATAAGAAGATCCTTAACAACACTTATAGCTTTGTTTCTCTAAGTTGTATTCAGATGTCTGGTGTTGAAGTCCATGGTTATGTTCTCCCATTTCAATTTTGGTATGGGTAATAGATGCACCATCTACTTATACATTTTTTCATTCATCCTTCACATACTGAAATAATAGTAACATTGAAGTATAATTGGTGACATCCATATTTATATTTTCCCTCTAATAGTTCTTAAAGAGAACATAATACTTCATTTGCGTCTTATGTGAATGTAGAAGGTAAGACTACATGAATCATCAAACAGTTCCTTCTTTAACTCGTGACTTCATGGAGACCATAATCCCAACCCAAATCTCAAAATTCCTTCTCCATTAACATTTAAATCTAATGATTTCCTTTTCTATATAGTTTCCACATCCTTTGGAATTCAATCATCATTCCTTCTAGCATCCATTATCCTTTACTGAAGAGATGGTTGGGAAATAATTTTGAAAGGATTTATGAATTATTCTTCCTTTAAAACTACCATGTCAATTTTCATTAGATTTAATAATATCTAATACTTTCCAATTCTAATCGATGGTAGAATTGCGGGTTCCATTCTACTTAGAGTGTCTTCCAATTTATTTTCTTAACCAATATGGTAGTGGATTGAGGCATCATTATCCATGATCATATCTAACAATCTTCACTAGTGCATATTAATTTATTTTATTGTAAATATTTTTTTAGGCTCTTGTGATAAATAGATATCTAAAACTTCACCACATAGAGAAAATTCCACCATATTCTTAACACAGTGATCACAATATCTAACTCCACATCCTGCATTGTATATTTTTTCCATGAATTTTAAACATCCTTTATTCATAAGCACTAAATTTATCATTTCCATCAGTACATATCCTAATCCATTAGAATCATTGTATACCTCAAATAGTTCCCCACTTGTTTGTAGTGTGAGAACTGGTACATTGATAATCCTATTTTGGAGTTCTGTAAAACATTTCCCACATTATTGTGTCTAGATTTACTTCACTACCTTTCTATTTTTTTTGGTTAGAGGGGTTTAAAATCACAATAAATTTCTCACAAATCGATTTTAATACCCATCTATCCCAAGGAATCTATGGATATCTGTCACAGATGTAATCCTCAACCGTCCATCAATTTATTCTGTCATTGAAGGGTCCACAAAAATTAAATTCCTTGTGATTATATGAACCCTGGAAGATACATCCTTTAACTTAAAATCAACTTTTTTATACATCACATAAATCCTCTCCTTTCTTAGGGTATACAGCCCAGTTCTCATAAACATCTCACTCTCCTCCATGCATTTGGAGTATATTATAAATTCATCTATAATAATATCCAAATTTACATTAGAAAATATCTAAACACTCTATTCATCATGTATGTGATGCTTTATGGTGCATTAGTGGGTCTGAATTTCATAACAATGAAACAATAGTGCACTTACCTAATATGAAAAGTGTCATTGGGTATATCTTCCTTCTTCACCCAAAGTTTATAATATCCCTATAGAAGATCCACCATAGAGAAGTATTGTGCTAATCAAAGTAACCAAACATGTGATTAATAATAGCAATATTTAATGTTTTCACTATCAAGATATTTTTAAGATAATGATATTCGATGAAAACTTTCATTGACCCATACATATTCTTGATCAATCAGATTGATTTACACCATGGTGAAGAACTTGGGCGTGTGAACCCTTTATAAATATTCTCATATAGTTGATTCATTAGATCCTAATGTTCCAAAAAAACCATATTATACAATATCATGGATAATGGAAACACCCCAAGAATAATAAAAATAGAAAATCTAGCTTCTTGTCTATGATGAATAGTAGAAAATATCTCCAGAAATCTATTAGTGTATTCCCTCACAATAGGCATGTCCTTGAGGATTGTTCTTTCCTTAGACTCAATCATTGGTATTGATATGCTTTCACATATAGTAATAATATCCAATATTGATATGTTAATGAAAAATAAGATTCATTCTCATCAGTTCACATATACATAATTAGTGTTTGATTCACAATACAAAGAGTTATTTCCTTCTCGCGGCAATTTATGTTTGCTCTATATAGGTAGATACAATCCATGACCCGATTTGAGTCCAATTACACCCTAGGGAGTATGATAAGGTTTTTATAGAAGTCCGAAAAATAAATTGTGACAAGGAAGAAGTTATATACTTGGCATATAATAATTTAACCATTTTTAGTTTACACCTACAGATCTATTTATATTCTTTGTTGTAGTTTTTGAATAGTTATAATAAACATTCGTGATATGAAGTAATGTATACAACTGTGACGATAAACCAACTTTCAACTATTTCATTATAGTTCTACAGTATAGAATATAGACGTAGGGATGTGTATATTTAACTATTAAACACATAATGGGTAATCCAATGACATTAAAGAGATAATATCTAAATTAATGTTATCTCCTAAACTTATGAGTTTCTAGGATTCAATCTATGTTATCCATGATACAATACCTAAAATATATTAATATGGTAATTTTGATTCCCTTAATAATTGTACGTAATCATATTATGAATTTACTTATGAATACCCCTTAAGGGTGAAAAACTAGGTGCGTAGTAAGGCCTATTTTCGAGTACCAGGTTACCCCGAGTCACAGTCGGGACACCTTATCCGATTAGTTACTTATATATACATCTATAACAGATCCACTATCAATTTTAGTATCTATATAGAGATGTATTTTATTAATAAACAACATACACTATACTAAAAAAAATTAGGTATGTTTTCTTATATATTATATTACCCCTAAGGTGATTTATTGAGTTTTCAATGCCTAAGCCCCAAAACAATTATTTTTCTATGATACCAATTATAACAACCCGAATATTTATTACACATGAAACCACTATTTATTAAACAACATTAAACTTAATAAAACCCAAATGATTGATAACTATAATGTCTTTTTAAAATAGCATCAATTAATAACAAGTTGATAATGGGATATAATACCATTATTGAAAACATCCTTAACATGAGTTCTAAATTAAGTGGATTTTTATAACTACATGAAATAAGCATGGGAAAAAAATAAGAAAGGGGAGAGATTTAAATAATATTAAGGGAAAAAAGGCATAACATGAAGAAAATAGTACATTTTAGACAATATACATATCAATGAGTAATAAAGGAACATGAACAATAGGGCATGATATATCATAAAGATCATAACATGGGAAATGTGGAAACAACTTAAAACACTGAATCATGGACATAGATTAAGGATGATCCTGCTAAGAAATCAAAGTGTACAAAGTCACTTAATGTAACCGGGTTCACTCCATATCCCACCATTACATATCATGAGACTAAACGTTACCCAACACATTATAGTGTTGTCTAGACACACCAATCATATCCTTCTTAATCTCATTCTAATTCATGTATCAGAGAGGATACAACATGGATTCATTCAAAATACCCATTTATTCCATGATCATTTAAAATTGGAATAAATAAATATTTTTCACCACTAAATATGTATATTTCCATAATGTAAAATACCTTTGATTGAATAAATGGGCGTGTAAGTCAATACACAAATGTTTTGGGATAGAAATTCGACGTGAAGGTTCTGCTGAAAAATTAAATTACTTAAAAATTCAGAAAAATGGTTGCTGAGAGTGAAATCGGTCCCTCATCATTTTAAAATAAAATAGACAGCAATAAAAAATGAAAGAAATATAAAACCCTTACGGAATGGAAATAGATTGCTTAATATTATACATAGACATGAATAAAAAAAATAATGTTAGGATCCCATATGGAATTTTGGTATAATAGAAACTTTGGTAAGGGTAAAAATGGGGGAGCATAAATAACCCCCATTTTGATAACTATTATTGGATAGTAAGGGAATGATTATAAATGAATGAAAATATAATAAATTTAAATTAATATAACCAATTTCAATGAATGTTCTTGAATTTTAAAGGAGGAGAGGAGTGTCCATTACATGAGCATGTGACTCTAAAATCATTGAAGGGACTTCATTAGATATTGGGGGAACCTTGGAATGACACTAGAGAGTGTAATTATGTGTATTATCATTATCTAAGTAGTTTTAGTGATGATAAATTAGATATTGGGTGGGTTTATATATGAAATAATAAAGATTTCATTATTATTTATGTTTTGGACACTACATTATAATGTGTCCAAAAATACAGACCATCCCATGCTTTTTTCCATTAATGATTCTATATGAGAGTGTTTTTTTAATTTATATGGAAAATGGCAGAAAGTTTTAAATTAATTCCATTGTTTATTAAGAGGTGAGTCAAACTCTTAAATAATGGATTTTAAAAAAATAAAATATTTTATAGGTTTTGTAATACTCGTATTGGATTGAAAAAATAATCAAAGTAAAATAAAAATAATACTATATTATAGGGAATAATATATTTTGACTTGTATATGATATATATTAATTATTACATCACCTTTGGGTCATTATGATGTCATAATACACAAAATATATTTATAAAGAATTTACTTTTATACAAAAATTATACCTTCTTTGAAAATAATGGAAAATTCATCATTGGATAATTTTGAAATTCTAATTCCAAAAAATAATATTCATTTTATCTAACTAATTTTATAAATATATGAATTTCACTTTTATAATAAATTTAATATTTATTAAAAATGATTTGATTTTTTGACAATAACCGTCTTCAATCGCTTATAAAAAATATTTTTGACAGCATAAAAATTATATAGTCATCTATATTTGAATCATATCCCTTTAACACAACTACAAATTCCTTAAGAGTAAGGTTTGTGATGGTAGGACATTGATGGGGTGGTTCGACCAACATATTTTGTGTCATGATCTCAATGAGCATGAAATTATCTTATAAATATTTTCCTAATGATTAAGTTGTTGGATATCATCATGGCCTTAATAAATGAAATACTTGAGGAATTTTATCTCTATCGGAACCTATAATAAATTGGCTTCATATGGAATGATCCATCTAGATGAGTCCACCACATCCTTTCATTATTTCAATTGGATTATTAAAAACCTATATTTATACTAATCAAATGATCACTATTCAATGGGTCTATTATCAATGTTAACGAAACATAATGTTCATTTAAATCTAACAGTATATAAGGCAATAATATATGTTTATTTATATAAACATATTTCACTATGGAACATTTAAATAAACAAAAAGGGGAATTTATTTTATAAAAGTATGGTTCATTATTATATGTATTAATTTATTTAAAGGTCACAATGATTAATATAATTTATAGAAGATATATCCTATTTTAAATTACCCTTTATATGCATTTTATTTCACTATTTTCTTTCTATTACCTTGGATATGAAGATGAATTCTTGGATTGCGTTCAACGATTCCAAGTGTTTTCTATTTCTACACATTGTATTGTATATCCCTAAGTAAAATGGGTACAATGTTTGTTTATGGTTCTCCAAAACTACTAAATTATACAGTACATTGGGATTTTAATCATTGCCTATTTTTTGTAATAATGAAGTAACAACATCCTAGATATTGGGGTTGGGGTTTCTATTGTTTGTATTAGATGATGTTTTTGAAAAACAATGGTGATAGGATTTAGGGAAAAATTGATTATGAAAAATAACCTTATTATATACATTGAGGATAATTATATAATAGTAACATAAAATTTTGTTAATGAAGATAATATGTGGGGTTTACTTGATGTAAAACTCTTTCTGGATATTATATGGCAACACTCATATAGAATAGATGTACATACGTGTATTGACTATAAAAAGGTCACATTGTGAACAAGTCAATTGTTACGTGGTGTATTAAAATTGGACTTACTGCACACTTAGTTTTAATCTCATAGATGATATACTTATGACAATTCAAAATTCACTTACAAACCATTATAAATGATTTGAAAATAATGATATGACCAAGGAAACCATGTTTCCGATAATAAGGGAGGTTATTAATATTTTTTCAATTTAAATTAAATATTTAAATAGTATTTGGATAATAAAATATGATTAAAATGATATGATTTTATATAGTGTATTCCACTATTTATAAATGGTCCCTAGAAGAAGGAATTGTAACCCTATCAATGCACATAATCCAAATAGTAATAATGATAATCTCTTTGAGGGGATTTGAGAAATCTCCCGAAGGAACTTGTTTCCAAAATATTTTCATCTTATGAGGATGTGGCATCATGTTTTATCATGGAATAGAATCTATTTTCTATTTATAATAGATTATAAGGGAAGAATGACAGGACATGGATGATATGAATAAATACAGCTAAATGGAAGAAGCGGAAGAAGAATTTTCAGCCATGTGATAATTATGGAAAGAAACAATATGGTACATAATTAAATGGAATTGGATATCTCTTGAGGTGTGGATAGAAGTGTCAACATTATCATAATTAAAATGAATGAAAACGGTTTCTAATGTTCAAAGCCCTATCCAAAATCATTTGGGCCACTAAGATAACGAATTCCCCATAAATTAAATTAATATGGATAAAAATTGGCCACTATTTCATGTTTAGGCTTATTCTATTACCACCGATGAAGTTGAATGATCAATGTTCATGTTCACAGATTAATGAATTATGTAATTTTAGTATTCTATCAGTCATATTATATAGATAAGAATTATTAAATGTATATCTATTTTACTACAATACATTATCATTAAGGATATGAATTTGTATATTGAATGGTACCGATGACAGATTAAAATGAATAAATGGAATATTTAGCTTCTTATACAAACCATGATTTATGGAAAGATAACCCTTAATATGTTCGTAACGATGATTAGATGATTTTTGGATAAATAAATGATAGATATAGATTACATAATATACATAGTGACAACAACCCTAGATTTTATTAAGGAATTTCTTTTAAAAGTTGTTAATGCTATCATTGATGGAGTTTATAACATTTCTATATTTGATTATTATTTTTAATAATAAGTGTTTTACAATAGAAATATGAAATCATGAAATTTTTTATACTATGTTTTATAAAAAAATTATTATGTTGATGTAAATATTAGGCACATAATCTACCCCCCGCCATAATTCAATGATATGATATTTTTATGGGACATCACCACTATTTTTATTCCTTGAGAAATATTGTAATGTTATCCACAAAATTTCTTTATTTGGTGAATAAAATGACTTTTTAAATGTAAGATAACAAATATTTTTATAATTTATGATTTATGGCCAAATTCAGTAATTTCATCAAAGGGGATTCTACGTGAAAATTACTAAGTGGTAAAGTTTATTGAACAATATCATTTTATTTTGTAATATTTAACCTTATCTTGAAACAATCACAATATTTTATCCATTATTCATTATAAATTAAACATATCCTAAATAGAAATTTTTATATAATTTATATTTTAATTTTTTTAACCATATGCTACTTTTTCATATGGTGGTTACATTGAATATAATTTTATTAATTTTCTATATATTGATAAATTTGTATTCATTACTCAATATAGATATTTTATGATATTGAATAATGATTCATTGATTAAATTTATTATTCCATATATGATGAATGATTTGGACCTTTAGTGATGGGTGGGGACTCGTATTATATAGCCCCTAGATATCATGAGACAACTAAATTAACCAAATTAAATAGGTCTCAACCGATAGTTTTCAATTGTTTTTGAGTGGTCTTAACAGTGGAGGTAGTGTGATTCTTGAGAATATAGAGCCAATTTTGTTTCATTTTCATTCATTTAGAATGTGGTTATTATTTTTCAATTATATTTTCACAATTATTTTATATCTAAATTCATTTCATTTTTATGTTATTGATTAATTTTATGTGTTTTATATTATATAATTTTAAATATTTATTATACATCATCTAGTTATTTAAAATGAACTGTTATTCAATTATATTCAATTACATGGTGATTATTTATTCATGATAGATTCTGATATACATAACCCTTGATGGTAATTTTATGATATCATGTTTTCCATTCATGCAACAATAAATGATGTGGAATTCTGGAAATGAGTTCAAATATACCAATTGTTTGATTTTTTATGAATTTTATTGTGTATACCTATGTGAAATGGGTATCATGAATATATTTAGTTCATTGAAACTACAAAACTGATTGGTCCATTAGAATTTGGAATTTTTAAGTATTCTAATATAATAAATTATTTCAATAGGATACATGGGTTTGTGTTGTCGTAAATCCCTTAAAATTATTGTTCCTAGTGATTTTCTTAAACTAACAACATAATGAGTTCATGATCCCAAGGCAATAATATGGGGAACCAAGTAAAACTATATTAACATATTTACCATTTACTCATAACCCACGAAATATCAATAGTTCTAAATAATATATAGTTAAATAGAATAAAATGTATTCATCATGGTTGAGTAGTCATGATACTAAATTGAATTTATAATATAAAATGAGTAATAGTTTTAATATTCAAAGACAATAGAAACCCTAATAAACCACCACCCCACCCCTTGTGATAATCTCACTAAAATTCTCTTCTATACTTCAACAAATTGTTATTAAATGGAAATTTATTTTTCTATTTTTTCCCTCAAACATGATATAGAGTTTTATTGATGGTTTTATCCTCATTAAAATTTCCTTTAATTCATAAAAATTAATGTAAATTAAGGAAAAATTCCATCAATATATACATACATTTTTCTCTTAGTGTTTATCATGTGGCGATATAATACGGGGTTACTCTATTGAGTAGACATATAGTTTCCATTTAAATCTTTTAATGAACAATAGATATAGATGATTAAGTAAAAGAGAACTTGAATGTGACACTTGAGGAAGAATTTCACAAAAATATTAAATTGTTCATTTTATATAAATTAATGTGGATGAATTTGGATGAAATTTTTAGTAAATTAGAAAGTTCAAGTGAGAAGTGAATCATGAGAGAATTCATGAATGGGGGGGGGGGGAGTAATACGAAGTCATTGTAGAAGTAGTGTTTTCCAGAAATGTAAAAATATATATGTGAAAATACTTATTATAATCTTCATGTAGAAAAGTTTTGTTAAATCTTGAAAACTACTTTTGATATAACCATTATACGTTATTCTATAGATGAAATGGAATGAAATAAATTTTTTATTTAAATTAATTCTCTTAAAACAATAATGAATAACCCTAGAAAATCATTCTTCAAGTCTACTATTTTATTATAGAGTATTTATTGTTGGAATAATGTTTTGAAAAAGAATAGTTGACTATGAATTTAATCATTCATAAAATGGTAATATTGATAAAAGAGTAAATAAATCTACTATCATAGATTTCCCAAAATATAAGAGTTCAAATAGAAATGGAGAAGGAATTAAAGGATAGAGTTCCCTCACAACGACAAAAATATGATGAATGGAAATGATCTCTAAGAGATGATCGGTAAGGGGTTAAAAAGCTAGATATAGATCTTCTAGAATATAATAATTACATATGATATGTAGGGGATATTATGGAAACATAATGGAGAATGTGATAATCCATCAAATATCTATCCCTAATTGTGATATAAGAAATTGAATTTTATTTTTGAATTGTAATGGTAATGATTTATTCTATGATAAATATTGAAGTGTGTATCTAACAATTTTAAAGGAACCATATTTCTTTTATTTTAGATGTTTTTTGAAAATCATTACTAGTTGTTCGAAGCCAATAACTCCAAATAAGAGATAAGATCACTATTAGTACCGATATATCATTGAAGTATAGGAAAAATGATGTATTATTATTATGTATTATCTTTAATTTTTTCTCACCATAGTTTCATGGAACTGTAATGAAATTAGAGGAATGCATTTTACGGTGATGATTCCATATACCGACAGTCCACTTCTATATATTTCCAAGAAAATGATTATCAAAAACTACTATTAAGATGGAGAATATTTCCAAAAAATTAGAGGAATATAAAGGGAAAATGAAGGGTGTATAATGTATTAATAATTTATTTTCAAGACACCACTCTTGGATGGAAAAAAGAAAAATTTGGAAAAATACGTTTTTCTTACTGTGAATATGGTGTAAATATTTGAGATGTTGAATCCATTAAAGAATCTGATTTCAATGATAGAATGGTATCCCATCATGGAAGAGTACTTTTAAATCTTTTATCAAAAAACTAAAAATGAGAAAATACAATGATTTAATGGAGAATAAATATGGAGGTTAGATCCATTTTATTCAAAACTAATGAATACACATGGCCATATGTGATTGATTCCAAATTGATCAAAATATCCAAAACAATATATAACTTTAATGTTTGTATCCATGAAAATAATTATGAAATTGAAATATAAAAATAAAAGTACATTTGAAATATGTTCAGTTGTCTGGCTATGAGTGATGATGAATAAATTTGAGAGTTTACTGCGTTACTTTCATGAAATCATAAAATGTGAAATGAAAAGGTGGATGGTGTTATGTTGGCTTGAGTTGTACATACCAATTCATTGTCATGAGGAACATATAGGTCACTAAATCCCCCATATTATTTAATTTATATAAATTTTTTTAATAGATTCATAATTAGAGGGGTGATATGATCCATGGGGTGATTATTATTTAAAATCACGCTATTGATTCTATAAAGAAAGAATAACATAATAGAGTATAATTAAAATAAATAGAAATCAGAAATATCATGAAATTAATTTTTTTTGATGATTTTCATAGATTAAACTACATGGAATGGCATTAATATTTTTTCTCACCAATGAAATGTATAGATTTAATGTTTTAATTAAGAATCAAAATGGACGAATATGATTTTCAAAGGGCAGTATCAAAATAATTGAATTTTAAATTCATACATTATTATCTAACAAAAGTTTCCTTTTTTGTATCGTCTTATACATTCAATATATCCTGATGCTTTTGAATTTGATTATTCTTTTTAACATTTATTATCCCCATTTTTTAAAAAATAGTTTTTAAACAATATTGTATAGAGATAATGTCTCGAGGGGATATTATTGTAAACATCAATGTCTAATAAACTATCTAAATTGTTTTTGATGTCTATAGAGTTTGAGAAGGTAGGGAGTTCAAATAATATATTTTTATCAAATTAAAAATACAATTGGTGTCAAATTTTCACCCGGCTATATCAATTACTTCATCATAGGTGTTTTTGTGACCAATTTCATTAATTTTATGTACCAGGGGTTGTTTGGATGTGATGGAGAGAAACCATTTTCATTGAATGCTGGAAAATCCAATGTTTTCATGTGTGTTAATTTGTGTTAATGAGTGACATGGACATACATGATTTTTTCCTAAAAGTTATCATTTCCTGCACTTTGAACTATCTTTGTTGATTTAGAATACTGTTTAACATCTCAAGAGGAATGTGATAAATTCATACAGTGGATCTATTGATATAATATAATTATAATTGAGATTTGTTTCATATTGATTCAAAGGATTTTCCAAATCAACATGTGGTCGATAACAACAAATGAATTTTTTTTGAATCATGTCAATAAGTTGTTTCATATGGGAGTAAATAAGATATCTCAAATGAGGATATAATCATTCTATAAATTATATCCAAAAATAGTTCGTAAATGGTGAAAAGAATATATTCCCTCTAATGAGGATAATAATTAAGACAAGTGTATCCAAATATTTGTTGAAAGAATACCCTTCCCAGTTAATAGTAAATTTTCATTTCATTAACAATAAGTGGGATAATAAGATATCATATTAAGGGGTATAAGATATGTTCTTTGGTTCATTGAATAAGGGACAAGGAAATAATATTATATTGTAAAAAAAAAGAATAAATGTTATTATTAGAAATTTAAATGGTTTAGTGTTAGATATGTTATTAATAAATTTGATGACCAATAAAAATGTTTTCCAAGAAGGATATTAATGGTTAATGATGTGTGAGATTCACATAGAAGAGATATGTATCTAAGGGAAATAGCGTTGTTTTCATTATATATTATTTATATAAAATTGATGAACTATTAAATGGGAGAAAAGTATTTCCAAACATAATGACCATGTTATAGAAACATAGAGCCTTTATATGAACTCATTATGTGAATTAGGTTGTTTAAGGAAGGGACCAATATTGACTAAAAATTATGGGAGTTTGGTGGAGTTGTGTATAGTCATGTGTTAAATATTTCATATTTGAACATTATGTAACTATAATATATGAGAAAAATGGGGTAATATATTTTTATCCAATGACTGTGAAATGAAAAATTTATTTCTCTTTTGGTGTACCTAATTTGTAAATTAATTAACATCATGTATATATTATATTATTCACATTGGATTTTTAATTTGAAAATGTATTTATCTTGAACTTGTTATGCATGTAAATTATGTTCCATTGTAAAAACACTATATTTCTCATACCTGAAAAATTAGTGTAAAATTTAGAAAGATCCTTTTTCATACACACATTATATGTTTTTATCCCTTAAGATTTTGATAAATTTTGTTAATTTAATCTCATCTACATAGTCAATGATAAATGAAAAATTATCTTATGTGGAGCTACGTAAGCTAATTTAGATTCAATTTAAGAATTGTGAGGTGATGAGTTTGGACAAGAGGATTTTATCATATGAACATCAAAAATTGGATTATATAAGGATCATATGTGTGTGGATTTTGGTAATGTGGATAAATAGATATTTATACTATATGTGATTACTGGAGGAAACAGTATGATTTCCCTACTTCTAGTAGATGCATGGACCTGGTTAGTTATCCATAAATAGAGGTTCAACCGCATTTTATAGTTTTTTTATATTGATTATTATAGAATTTATTTTTGAATACTACCATTATCTAGGGTGTATATTTAGTTTTCATGGTTTTATGGATGGTCATGCTAGAAGATAAATATATTGTCATGGGATATAATAATATACCTTCGTAACTTTCCTATATTTTAATATCCATATTTAAACACATGCATATTTTTATATAAATATATAGATCATAGAATTATATTTTAATTAACTAGATTTATATATTTAATTTTTTTAAATATATTATGTGTAAGTGGATATATTCTTATGTGGTTATATATTTCATATAAGGAATTAGTTCATACTAATATAAGAAATAAACACTTGGGATACTTGTTATGATTCCATAAAATATAAGATCAACTCCATAATTATGTTGAATAGAGAAAGTTTAATTATATATATAATATTGAATTCAAATAAAAATTAAATTTTCTAAAATAATATAATATTTTTGTTAATATTTTAAGAGTGAGGATATAGTTTTAGTGCTGATAATGGGTTGTAATATTAATTAGTTGGAATCTCTAATGACCATTACAATGTAAAAAAAGTTGTCTCTTATGCTTAATAAGTTATTCCCGAGATTTATTTAGATTAAAGGTGGTTCATGAAGGGTTTTTATAGAGTTGAAGATGAATCATTATCGAATACCATAAGATAATATACCTTTTTTGACAATGTTTTTATTTTTTAAGACAAATGGACCAAAATATCCATAAACTATCTCTGGATCCATTCAGGAGTAGTTGGAAAAGTATAAGAAATAAGGATATCCTATTCACTAGAAGTGGTCCAGGAAGAAAATATTGTGTGAGTGACTATTTTTTACGTAGTGAGTATCAATAAAAAATATAATGATGTGATATTGGGATTTAGAGTGACCTATCGTGGTCCTCTAAAGTCATTGACCATAATGAATTTCATCCACTAATATAATTTAGGTACCACGCTCCTTGGACATAGCCATGTAGTGAACCTAGAATATACTCTTATTTATATCAACAATACGAATGAACACAAAAATGGATAATTAAATTTATATAACATATTGTTATGGTGAATACCAAGTTACCCTTACTTTTGATAGGTCATGATCCTAAAAGGCATGTGATATCATAAATAGAGTAATAGTTTTCAATGTCATTGATAGTTTATAAACTGACTTAATCACCTCATATTTTATTCTTACTCTATTTCCCTTGTTTATTTCCATAAATATTCAACCTATATGTTATGTTTAAATTCATTAGTAATATCTTGAGTTTGAATTTTCCAATATGGTAAACCTATATATTTCACATTAGAAAAATGTTATGAGATATGGAAATAATGAAAGGTTGATCCTTTGGTAATATTGGTTCCTTTGAGATTCTTTATTGATTAGAGACTATAGATTTTCTATTTTCACATCAAACGAACATCTATCATGTTCATTTTAACTTACATATATGAATTTTTATGAATTAGGTACCTAATCCTTGAAACATAGAAAAATAATTGTTTGAAAAACAATATAATAATCTTTACACTATGGAGCAACCAGATGAAATATATGATCTTATAGATAATGATCTATGGAATAAGATCTCTCAACTAGTAGGTGATCTCTAGAAGAATTTATATGTATGGATAATAATTGGGATTATGAATAAGTAATGATGATTATATCGTCTAAATTAAATATATAATATTTACATAATTTATGGATTGAAATTCAATTTTATTGTGTGGAATTTAACTCCCCAGTATTTATAAAGCATTTCCATCAAAATAAATATGAGGTATATAAAAATATCTTCTACATAAAAACCTGAAACAAATTGAACACATGGTACTGTATATATCTTTAACCTTGCCATTGGATTTTCATGTATGAATAGGACTAAACCCATTATGAAATATATATATAATTTTAAAAATATTTTTATAAGAATTTCATTATAATAGAATCATTTAATCATTAAAAGGAAAATATTTTGGAGAAATTTATTTTTTTATAAGAATTGACCAATGTGTAAAAATTGATCTCTATAATAAATATATTCAGAATATATATATATATATAATTGAATAATGATTCATAAATTTGATATCAAATGTTTAGTAATGATGATCATATTATTAAAGGGTGGAAAATTTTATTTCTCTCTAAATATGTGTCATTTGTGAATTTTTTTTATAATCTTTCAAAAGTTTAAAAATATTTATTATTTAAAGATTCTTAATAAATTGGTGGATTATATATTCATAAATATGTTTTAAAATATATTTTATGTGTTATTTCAATTCATGGATGGAGTGTATATTGTGTTTTATATTTAAAATACATTTTTCTATAAATGGAATTTCCATTATTTAATAATTCATATATTAAGAATAAATTTTCCTTTATAAATAAATATAATTTGAAAGAAATTGATTCTATATTATTAATAAAAATTGAAAAATTTTATAATGAGTTATCTTTTATTTTAATTTATAATTAATATTAAAAATCCAAAATCATCCATTACATAGTTTGGGTTAAGATGAGTTTACCAGGGGTATAAACTAAGAGATAAGGCTAAGAGTTGAACATAAATTTATCTAATTAATATGGAATAAAAATACTTATTACATATATAATATTACCTTCTATGAAATTACTATTATGATATATATTAACATGTAACTGAATATACATTATTTAAATAATTTATGTATTATCATTTTCTTTATCTCCCATAATAGTAGATGAAATCCTCTACTAGACCCATAATATAATATTATTAGACTTCTTGATCAGCCAATACATACCTTTAATCCTTTATAGTTTCGTAACATTAAACCTACAGAATCTTTTTTCCCCTCCCAAGAAAAATCATTCAAATCATAATACGTAAGCTAATATTGTCTCTAAATGAAGTTGTCTTAATCATAACTGAGCACTTCCAGTTTTATTTCTTCTCCCAAATTCTATATACATATTATTTTAAAAAAATATTGATATATAAAATGTCATAAATGTTGTGATATTTCATATTTATGATGGAATAATTATTTTATACCTTTTTAAAAAAATGGTAAATGAATATATTCCTTAAACATACATGTAGTCTTTTACCTCCATATAGAGAAAATAATCACCAATATAAATTACTAGAAATAATGATGTCAATAATAAATATATAATTTTTACATTTTTATTCTAAAATATTGTTTATCCTTATTTCCTTCATTGTTAAAAATTGAAACCTCATTCCTATGTACAAACGAACTACCATATTTATTAAATATGTAATTCCTTTTTTTATTTATTATTCTCTGAGAGGGTTGTAAATTTTTATATAAAGAATATAAACACTCAATTGATGAAATAATGGTGATTATTATAAAAGGACCATAGTGTATGTAACAAAACATAAATGAGAATTAAAAAATCATCACCAAGAATAGTGATTTCAATGATGAATAATTTAAAACATTATGATACTATGTTAGAAGTAATTTTTTGGGGTATTATATGAAGAAACAATTTTCCACTATAGAGGTATAATAAATAAAAAATTTAATATAAAGGTGGTAATGATTTTATGAAGGAGAAGAAATATTGTTTAAGGGTTTTACGTTACATTTTATCTTTATACAAGGATTATTTTTGAAAAAATTTATGATGATGAAATTATATGATCTATATCTCAAAAATGTTTTGACTCATTTATTCTATGGTTAGTTCAAAAAATTAAATAGTTTCCTTTCAGTTTCCTATATATGAATACTCAAATTTATGAAGGAAATATTTTATGAATAAATGATATTTTATTTCTATTCGGCCATCAATTATTTTCATCCATGGTAATATAAAATCTAAATAAGTTAAATAATGGTTTTAATAATCATCAATTACTTTATAATCTCATTAAAGTTATTTTTACTATTTATAACATTGTTTTAAATAATTACTTGAATGTGTTCTAAATTTTGAACTTGTTTTAAAATTTGTGAATGTAATTTTTTTAATGTATACTACATGAACGATGTCTTTTTCATCCATGAATACTATTTTATTTGATGTTTCCATTATAATTTTCCACGGATTACATTAATAAAATTTAATAATATTTTATATATTTATATATATTAAAAAATTTATTTCATAATGAAACATTTTTTTACTCAATAAATAATCTCGTTAACTAATAAAAAAATTGTTATATGATAAAATTAGTTTATGATAATTATACTTCATTAGAGATATGATCTATTGAATCCAACATTAATAATTCTATTTAAATTATATATTAATTATATAGAAATATTAATGAAATCCAGTTCCTTTCCCATGAGGATAATTATGATGAAATTAGAAATGATTTCATGATCATTGAGAATACAAATGAATATATTTCGATTGTCTGGACGTTAAAACATCAATGATTTTAGTAAATATTATTTTTTTTGATATATTAAGTTACAAGTGAGGTCTTCCCTTACCGAAAAAGGGTATTTATGAGGTTATACCAACCCAAAGTAGGTAAATATGTGGTTAGCTAGTGCCTAAAGAGCAAGGAATCCTGAAATATGATTTCGATAATAATGATTATCCCACATATTGGGTAACTCATTAATGACATGATCATATGCTACTATTTTTTTCTAATGGATCATATTCTTTCACTATTTTTTGATTAATGTATTATGAAATAGAAAGCATTGTTCCATGAGATAAGTTATCATTTATAAATTGATTTTTAGGATTTTTAAACTTTATTTCCATGTTAACATACCCTTATTCTCATTTTATGATTAAAATACTTATATATGGATATATATATTGTTCACCATAATAAAGAATATAATCTAAATATTTATTTTGATTCTTATTCCTTACGATATATAGAATAGTTTTAATTATGATATGTATAAGAAGTGAACTATTTGAGATGTACTTAGTATGAGATTTTTTAGATCTTTTATGCAATTTTTATTATAATTCTACTATTTTAAATAATCACAACAATTATTGGTTTTACATTAATCAAAATCAAATATATTTATAATTAATATAGTTATATATATGATTTTATTTAGAAATTCATTAGTTTCCTTGGGACTAAAATATAAATAGGTAAATACTACCATCATTAGTACATGTATGAAATTTTTAGAGATTGTGGAAGTCCATGATGGGATATATAAATTTAAATCCCATAAAAGGCTTTTTGAAAACTATAGCACCATTATAACAATATTTGTTTCAATAAATAATTTAATTAATCCATTATTTCAAAGATATGAAAATTTATTATAGAATTTAATGTTTCAAACCACATATAAGATTCATATGTATTCTTTTATCCTTAACAAAGTCATGTAGGTATATAAATGGGATATTATGGAATTTGATGAGTTTTTCATTCCATTTGATCATTTATGACAACATTAAATTTTAGAAATGTGAACTTCAGAGAGGACCTTATGTGAAGAATAATTGTCAATAAAAATTGAAAATCAACCAATATATCACGCCTATCACATACCCATCGTACTAGGGAGGGTAAATAATTCTAAATGTAACTCTTATTCACCCATTTAATTTACAAATGTATATACTTTATAGAGTTCATATTGAGTAATATTAAAAATAATCATTTTATTTTCAATAGTGTACCACTAAGTAGACAAATACCTTGAAATTATTCCCTCTTAAGACCAATTACAAATATGGAAATCTATAAACCATGTAACCTAGTTGTTACACATTTATGAGTTCAAGTATTCCCTAATTAAACATTAATGTGAGTGCTAATGAAAACCATAAAATTTTATATATGATCAATTACTCTCTAAATTATATTACAAGGAGTATAGATAACAACCCACCTCTATGTTTGTTAACGTACTCTAATTTTACTCATTGAGTAATAACTCTTTTATCCATTAATAATAATAAGAAGAATCCAAGAATATCTCATCATCCAAGATCTCAATGTGTCTATTGAAAAATATTATTTGTTTCAAGGGTTTTGGTTCTATTGGATTCTCTAGAAATTACATTAACCCGTAAATGAAATAATTTTATGGATTTCCACTAATTTATTTAAATCTTGTTTTATTTCATAATACTATGAATTTTATCCACTAATGAGACGTACATATTATTTTCACATTTTTGGAATAATCCGCACACATTCCCAAGTTTTATCAACTGTTAGATTCAATTAGATTTTTTCTTCTATATGTCTTATATTCACTTCATTGTTAGACCTAAATTTCCAACATTCCCAAGTAATTTTACCTTAAATGACAATACACACAATTCTTATGTAAATATCTATAATAGGCACAACACTAATCCTAGCAACATACTATTAAAGGAATTTTCTTAGTCTCCTCCATATGGACTAAATATGTATGATTCACCTTTTCAGAATGATTCAAACTCTAATAGTGATCCTTTTGGTCATTAATTACAACATATTAGATATGATATAAGGTCATTATTGTTTTAGTTCCAATGTTATGACACTTATTCCGTATTTTTTACAAAATTCCCCATCCATCATAACAAAAAACTCATAAATATTCTTGATTGGAGTAGCTGAAATCCTTATATAACTATTCACTCTCCAAATGACATCATACATAAATATACATCCCAATTGATATTCCCATATGGATGTTTGATTAAAAAATACCAATACATTTAGTGGTTAATAAATCAAATTGTAATTAGTATTTATTCTATGGGGACATTAATTCACATTTTTAACATCATATACTATATTATGAATTTAAAATGATGAATAAAATATTATCGACACAAATTTGAACTAATATGATGTTGAATTTTTTTATTTCGGGTATAAAATTATAACATTAAATTATCTATGAATTTATACTAAAATAATTACATATAGATTATAATACAGTCAAAATAGTAGAATTATAACCACATGAAAATAAAATATTCTGAGCCTTATACTACTCATCATTGTAATTTCTCATGACAATCACATAGAAAATATAAAAATAAAAACATAGAAAATTAAATGAAATATGTTATAAAAATTATGAAATAAGTAAATAATTTTTAAAAATAATTTTAGATTATCATTGAACTTTATATAGGAATTAAAAATGGTAATATGATTATTCTGTATTCTATGGTTAAATATATGATTATTGGGAATATAAATAGCCAATGGCTATATTGATATTTTTTAGTTGTCATAGAATCCTTTTGAATAAAAAAAATAATGATAGAAATACTATAATTAGATTGTATAATAAATATTAGACATTTTGTAATGTGATAATCATAGTATAACATGCATGTATCTTATATCTGTTCACATAAATACATAATATATCTCATAAATAAATCACCAATTCATAGATCCAAGTGGTTTTTTGTCATTGATGATTAGTTAATTAAATGTATAATGAAATATTGTTGTTGAAAAATCTCACAAAAAAATCTCCAAATGATACTTCATATTTGATATGTTGAAATTAATTTTTCCAATAGAAATGGAAAAAGTAATATTTTTGGATCTTAATTTCACATTAATGAAAAAATTATAAATTTTTATAGAGTACTAGACCATATTCATGTGAAAAAACATGGAAATTAGATAAATAACTGGTTCTAAAAATGAATTATAAGATATTTCTAAAACAAATGATAAAATAAAATTGTCTTCGGAATAAAGACATATAAAATAAAAAATCATGAAATAATGGAATATTCAAATGAATAAAAATTTGAATCATAGGGAAAGAATCATGATATATGTGTCATAACATTATAGTGTGACACAAAACTATGATTGTAAAATAATCACAATCTAAATATCAAAAACCAAAATTGTATAAATTCATAATATTTTAGAGATATCTTTACAAAACAAATATATTACATAATATTTTGAATTTAGCTACCTAAAATCACATTCACGCATAAATTAGTGATCATAGATAACCCACATAATGTCCAATCATATGAGAATCCTTCTCTTTATGAATTTTTTATTCAATAAATATTAAAAATATTTACCCATAATAAACACCAGAATATTGATAAGTATAGTGTATTTTGGAATTTATTATAGTATATTAGAAATTAAAATACTAAAAACATCATATTTATTGAAAGCATCCTTTACATGATCATACATAAAACTGTATGGGATAACATGAGGACATACATAAGTATGGGGTGATATAAAGAGCCTATTAAGGGAATAAAAAAGGCTTTACATGAAGAAGATAATAAATTTTAGACAATAGGAGTATTTGTGGACATATTTTGGATGAGAATCATAAACATGAACAATAATACATGGTATAACATGATAACATAATGGTAACTGGGGAAAATGTGGTAATAACAAAAACACTTCACTAAAAACATAGGTCAAGGCTAACAGACAATGCATAATGATTAAAAAAGGAACTTAAAAGATTCTCGTTCACTCATTGTCCCAAAATGATTTCTCATTATAATAAAAATCACTGAAATCTTAGGAACACTATATTATTTTGGGCGCAAAAATCACTTTAATTATATTATCATGCTTAAGTGTACAAAAAATACCATACAACATGGATTCATTCATCATAATATTTTATTCAATCATTAATGAGTGTGTAATTAATTATTTAAACTCACATTTCAAAGACATATAACTTTATAAAGGTGAATAATCTTGATTGGAAATGGTTATGTTATTCAATAGATAATTTTTTTTCATGGAAAATCATAGTGAAATTTCAGCAACAAAAGGGCGCCATTTTATAATTTATAAAATTGGATATTGGAAGAGAAATTAGATTCTCATAATTAGAAAATATATTCATTTTTAAGGGTGATGTTGAATAACATATCCAAACAAGATTAAAAAAAGATATAATATATAAGGTAAAGATATACTTGAATAAATAGGAGAAAGGAAAAGAATACTTATTGGAGTGTGTCACCCCAAATTATTGGGAGGAGCTTCTAATGATATTTGGTCACCTTTAATGGACTCTAGAGATGGTAGTGATTTGTAAATATGGCCTAAATGTATATTGATAGTTGAATAATGGAATCTTGGGTGGGATTATGATATAAATGAGTGGGGATATCTTTTTATTTCTAAAACATAGGTTTTGGACTCAAAATAATAAAATAAAACAAATTAAAAACCATATCATGGTTTAATATGATAGTTTCTCATAGATGAGTGTTTTCTCAATATTTTATAAATTTAGGGGTCAAACATAATAATACAATACCCTTTATTTTGTGGAGGTGTGTCATACTCTTAAAGAAATTATTTAAAAATTTAAAAATGAATTAATAGATTAGAGGATTCATTATGGATTTAGAAAAATTAAATAAATAGACATAAAAAAATTATTTTAAATGGAAAAATATATTTTGTTTTCAATATCATTTATAGTATTTATTACAATAATTTTGGTTCATTGTGATTTCATAATACACACCTTCTGTCTGTAAGGTATTTAATGTTTACACAAAAATTCAACTTGCTCCAAAAATTATAGAAAACTCCTTATTTGATAATTTCAACATTAAGATTCAATTAAAAATATTAATTTTATAGAAATAATTATATATATATATATATATATATATATTTACTTTCAAAATAATAATGACCATTTATTGAAAATGGATGGATTTTTGATAACAAATTATTTCAAACCCTTATAAAAATTAGATTTAAATTATAAAAATTATATGATCATTTATATTTAATAAAAATGGATTAATAATAATATTTTATTAAAATATAATTTTTTTAAACAAATACATTTATTCATTAAAATAAAGGTCTTAATTTATGTTGAATAAAAAAAATATGTGTTTTATTGTTTAAAAATAAAAATCTTTTACGAAATATAAATTGGTAAATAAAAAATTATTCTATTAAAAATAAAATATTAATAAAAATAGTCTTGAAAAATATCCCTTTAATATAGATGAAAATTGTACAATGGCAAGGTGTTTGATTATGAAATTTCAATGGGGTGGTTTGATTAACAATGTTTTGGTCGTGATCTTATATACTTGATATTCTCAAATAAATGGATTCTCTCATGCATAAGTTGATGGATCTCAGATTTTTCTCGGTTAGTGGAAAATCTTAGAGATTATATCTCACTTAGAAGATATGATAAATGGGATTCATAGGGTACAATTTTACTGGTTGAGGATATCACTTACTTTTTCATTATCAATTATATTGTTTAAAGCCTTATTTTTATATTAATCATCCAATCATTATTCAGTGGATTTATTATCAATGATAATGATGCTTAATAGTTTTTCAAATATGATAGAATATAATAAACCCAAATAGGTTCATGTGATTTCTATAACTATAGTATATAACATGATACTAAATTAAATAAAAGGGTTATTTTATTTATAATAGTTCGTGTCGTTACCGTATTCCCCCATCAATAATTTATCCCAAGAAATTTTGTTTTCATACACTATAGCTGATGAGGGTAACTGTGTTTCAAAACCTCAATCGATTCCCATGATGCTTCCTCAAACATTTTGTTTCCCCACAACAAATTTACTAGGTTTATAGTATTATTCCATATAACGTTCCCTCTATGATATAATATCATCACTATTATCTCCTCATAGGTATGGTCAATCTACAATTGTAATACCTATAGATTGATTACATGTGAGGGGTAGGTTATTTACTTTGTCCTTAGGGATACATGGAATACATCATGTACTTTTTATAGGTTATGTGGGAGTTCATGTTTGTAAGAAACCACTCTAATGTGATTAAGGATCTAAACCGAGGAGATGTATATTGGACTATGATTTTGCTTCATCCCATATCTCATCACATTCCTCCAGGGGGATATGCAGAGGAATACTATTTATCCAACAAAAAACTCTATGTCTTATTGATAGTTTTCATCATAGATATTCTGTTGACTCTGAGTAGCCTTGATGTTCTATTGACTGGTCTTATCATTTTCATCCATTTACTTGTAATTTTTTTGCCAATGTAGTTTTTCCCCCAACATTATCCCAACATGTTGGTGTTCCTCACCCCTATAAATAAAGGGCTTCATAAAGAGTTATTTGGATTCTTGAGAGTAAAGTGTTATTATATGAGAAATAGAACAAGGATGTTATTGATCCGATCATCCTTGGAAGTAAATAGATCATTCTATCAATAGTTCCCTAATTTTTTTTATTTGTGACTAAGATTTTCCCTCAATTTGAGGGTGATTAGTTTTACTGAAGTAAACTCAATGTTTAGATCAAGTTTGAGAAATTTTTAGAACATGGATGTGATACTTGGACATCGATCATATAAAATTGATAGTGTTACTCCATGAAAACATGCCACCACTCTCTTTTATGTCCATGAAAGTTGATCCAGTGATAAAAACTCTTGAATTTCAATGAAGAGTTAGATCATTGAAAGATGAACCACCACAACCCAAATAGAATTATTTCCTTTGGATGTCTTCAGATGTCAAGTGACAAATTATGTGGTGATATTTTCCAATTTCTATATAGGTATGGTTAATGGTTGCATCATAACTTTATATTTTTTCCATTCAACCATCACTTTCTGATATATATGAAATCCGGATGTATATTCTATGATCACCTTATTCATATTATATAAATAAATGACTATAAACATAAACTAATATATTTATTTCAACAAGAAATACAATTTCATACATTCCCAAATATCAATTTAATTTAGAGTTATATATAATTATTTCCAAATTAATACATGAAATTATATAATAATATAACATTATACAGTAGTAAAATTGTATCAATTTCCCCATAAAACAAAATTTTTAATAAAACAAGATATCTTTTCCTATAAATTATTCAAAACGTTAATTTGGGAATCATATTATTTGTACCCATACTTAATACCTCAGGTATGAAATCCTTAAAATTTTTTCTTGAAACATTATTCCACCCATTTATGGAAAATGTGTTTTATTTCCATTGTTTTAGGTTCGTTTATTTTAGGGTTTTCATAGTTGGTTTATTATAAACCTCCTTCTCAAAAAGAAATGATACTCTAAATGAGAAAAAAAATTATATAGTTCATTTTAAATAATAAATAGTGAATTTTAACATTCTAGAAATGTGGTAAATAGAAAAGAAACTCATAATCCACGAAGGTGATAAATTATCAAACAATAGAAAATGATATCATTTTTAAAAATAAAAAAAGAAAATATTAGATTTTACAGTTTATATACCATGAAAACAATAACGTTAATGTTTGTACAAGATATTAGAGTAAAAACGAAATATGGTATAGGGTTTGAGGATTATAAATGAGTGAAACAATTATATAAAAGTGAAAAAGAAGAAATTTACCTCTGGAATGTTTCTAAATGAGATCCTCCATTGGAACTTGGAAGAAGTATTTTTATGAAAAAATAATATAGATAATGTGTAAATGGATGAGGAGAATTAAATATATTAAAGTATAGTCTTGCAATACGGATTATGGTTATGAAATTGATTGAATGGATGAGTCTATATTTATAACAGAGGTGAGGGGAAAAATTAAGAACTACTTAATATATTAAAATATTAATAGTCTAATATAGGGTTAATGAATTCTAAAATACCTCAAAATCATATTAGATCTCATTTTAGAAGTAATATTATCATTTGTGTCATTGATAATGATTTTTTCAAATGATTTTTAATAACTTTATTATTTATAAAAAATATTTTTTGTCTGATTAAATTCGTTTCGTAAGTTAGATGTTAAAAATTAAAGGAGGCATCAAATTATAATCCTATATTATTTCAAAAACACTAAATATCATATCATTCTTGTGTAATATTTAATTGACTGAAAAATCTAAAATTATATTTATATTATTATTTTTAATATCATTTATATGATTTATTCTTTAACTAAATAATTACTTCATCATCATTGTGCAAGTCCTTATGTAATTACTTATTCCATAAGAATTATAAATAGAATTCAATTAAAATATAAAATAATTATTTTAAAATAATTATTTTTTTTCAATAACAGTTTTAGAGATTAATTTATTAAAATATGATACAAATTAAAAGTTATAGTTTGAATGACATTACTTTCTTTTTAATAAAATATTATAATTGACTTAAGGTAGTTCATATGGATCCAAAATGTCCCAAACTGAAATAAAATATGTACAATGGTCGAGAATGTCTTATATAAAAATATTTCCCTATGTTTTGGGTCATTTCTTGGAAAATATAAATATAATTAATATCATTTTATTAATTATTCTTCTAAATGAACAATAACAACATTAGTGTTTCATAATCATTAATGCTAATTGTTTCATATATAAAAATTTTAAATAAATTTATATCATAAAATTAAATTAATTATCTTGAAGATAAACATTTGTATTCATTTAAAAAGTATATTTACATAATTTAATTTCCAATAAGACATGATTGATTTATTATTTTTCTTTTTTGTAAACTGGGCAGGCATTTCAGAGGAAGTTTTATAATATTATGGTCATATAACTCTATAATATTAAACTATCAACCATAAACATATATAATAGATAATAAGTAATGAATATTTAGTACAACTACTTTTTATCTCCCAATTGTGAACTATTAGGTACCACATTCGATATTTCCAATGCTTCACATGAACTGTATCGGAATTGACTGACTTTTTTTATACATATCCTAGAATAATTTATAATTTAAATGTTATAGATTATTTTGGAACAATATTTATCTTAAAAATCATAATTTAGTTATTTAATAAATTTTTAAATATTATATCAAAATTATGAGTTCATGACATCCTAAAAAATACAGTATTTTATAAAACATAATATGTTTTATTATTCAGTAGAAATTAATCATTGTCAAAAAATTATAAAAAAACTCATAATATGGTAATTTTAAAATTTATAATTCAAAAATTTAATTTTTTTTCATATTTAAATTATATAATTACTGAATTAATTTTTTAAATTAATAACCACATAATAAATTATTTATTTTAAGAATTACATATCACAATTAAAATTACTATTTCATTCCAAAACACTAATTAATATAAAAAATTATTCAATTTTTTATTGGGTTGTTACATCTACACCAAGAAATTGTGTCCTTAAAAATTGTTCAGTTATTAAATAAATGATGATACATTTATATCATAGAATTTTTGTATTCCCATGTCATTTCTTCAACCATGAGGTTATTCCACAAGACATTAACCAGAAGTATTACCTTATTCCATAATACATTCTCTTTGTGATCAAGAATCTAAATATGTTTCTCTATATAAGAATGTTCCTCTTTCATATGAACTAATTATTGGATCAAAACACGATATAAATCTGGAACATACATTCTTATCACCGATACATGATAAATATTGTGTACCTAGGCTAAACTCGGAGTCATTGTCACTCACTATATATCTAGAAAAAATCTCTCCAGGATTTAATAATATCTTATATATTCTTGTCTTAGAATTCCTTCATTACCAATGAGAATAACTCTATTCCATGAATATAGATTAAGGAAAACTAGATCACCTACCTCGAAAGAAATGTCTTTCCTCATTTTATCTTCATAACTTTTCTATGAGCTCTAACTTATCCCAATATGTTATTGAATCATATTAAATTTATCATCCACATACACTTATAATTATTGTCTAATCAACATTGTTTCTAGAAATTTATCCCAAAAATACTGGAGTTCAACACCATTTTCTATAAAATCGATAGGAACATTCTATGTTTTTATTGGAATGAAAACTGTTTTTATAAGAAACTCAATAATAGAATGTTTTTGAGTTGAACATCTTTGTTAATCAATTTGAGAAACTAAAAGAATTTCCTCTAATTTCTAAATCATTCTCTCTGTATTTCCATCATATTGAGGATGAAAAGCAGTGCTAAAATTTGAAGGACCCCAGAACACCCTCAGAGGGGAGTAGTAAATTAGGGTGTTAACATTTTCATCTATAGTAAAAAATCTTTTTCTCACTTTGGTAAGAAATAGTTACACCTGTATAATATAAAGGTACCTAAAAATTCACATTCAATGAGATAACACAATAATTTTATTTTCGTCCCAGATATGGGCAAGTCCAAGAAGAATACAATGATTGTGTGACTGTCATACCTAAATACACTAATCATCACATTTTTGGAATACTTATGTTTATACATAGTACCTTTATTCTAGGCATAGAACCATTATACGTTTGAAGGATTAAACCCTACGACTCTTAGAACACTTATGTTAACTCCCCTTAGATCACAACCTTGGGTGAAGTAATAGTCATTTTATCGACTTAAAGGTATCTTCAGTTGGGTTTCATTTAATTATTTACCTCAGACATGAAAAATACTATAGTTTCCCCATTTTCCTATATTAATGAACATGAGAACACAGATTAAACAACTTATATATCTAAAGCCTTATAGTATCTCAACACTAAACTTGATCATAATACCTATTCTTGCACCAATGTGTTGGGATTTTCATGCATGATTTCGTTCTATCAACCCCTATCTTCTATTAAATAACACAATGTGTTTCACATGGTCTAGAATGACTATAGGATCTTCTTATGCAAAATATTTATATTTAGTAATTCTTTTTCACGCAAATAATTCACACAAAAGAGCTATAAAGACTACATTCGAAACTTTTTTAAAGACTAAATGGGGGTAGATTAATATTTAAATACCTCAATAACCCTATGTTGATGTTATCCACTAACAACCACCAAGTGTTCAATATTACCTTGATCGAAAAGAAAGCCCATTTTTTGGTCGCATTGGGTGTGTAAGACTCTTCCTTAGAGAACTAAATCTTTTACGAAAATATAGATATTTTCTATGCCTTTTTTAATTTACAATCATTTATGAGATGATTCTATAACATAACTAGAATGAAATATTAAAATCCACCATTATTATTGCACAAAACAAAATTTTCCAAAAACACTTTTCTTCATTCTCTAATTTTTGGACATGAAATTTGGAAAACACTAGGATATGACGCCACCTTAAAAATAATATTAGATTGTACTGTAATACCTCTTCCAATGAAAACACCATAATGGTACAAATATATATTAAAAAAATTACATAATATTTTTTGCTATGAAATTCCATGGTTCCAATAAATATTAATTTAGTTATCAATGAATTCTGAAGGACATTCCAAATGTTATATGTCAACATGGGATCATGGTCTTATTCAATAGAGAGATGAACTGTATGTAGCCTAACTATCATATGGAGTTACAATTGAGAATGCTGATCTAAAGACATTATTTCTTGAATATGAACGAAATGTGAAAATTTAGTTAGTCAATCTACAAATACCTAAATAAGATTGTTACATCGAGAAGTATTTGGTATCCCCACTATGAAATCTATAGATATTTTTACCCATTACCACTATTTCACTAGAACATATTAATGAATCCCCTTTGGTAATTTTCGTTCTTCTTTAGCTTGGTGACATGTCAAACCTTTCATTATAAAATCAGTATTACCTCTTTCTATTCCATACCACCAATTATACTCCTAAAGGTCTCTATACCTCTTAGTAATTCAAAGATGAATAAAAAACGGAGAACTACTATCTTCACAAAATAATTCATTCTTCATCTATGAACCACAACAAACAAAAAAATATCATTCCAAATATCAAGACACAATTGTTATCAAAATTATATTTAGGTAACATTCATTTCTTATCAAATTATTCATTTTTCTATAACACATTGTATTATTTCTGTATTTTCATTATTATGTATGAGAGAGAAACTTCACTAAATCCCAAAACAAAGCAAAGGAATGTCCAGATCAAAAAACATAAAAGAAAAAAATCATCAAATATTTAATCAAATGGTTATGTTATATACATAAAATTGTTAATGTAGAATTATTTTTTCAACTTAAAGAATCAGACAATTGATATTCTTTTTCATTATGGTAATTGATCCTACTATAATAATCTATTATCAGTTAAAAAAATAATCTCTACCTCATGTTCAGTTCCTTCTAAGTAAAAATATCCCTAAAACATTTATGGGTAGTATATATATAACATATGGATCAATATAAATTATGCCTCCAAAATTTTTATGAAAAAAAACAACTAATTCCAAATCAGGTCTGGGAGTATTTTACTCAGGATGTTTTAGTTTCATATAAGCATAAGCAACTACCTAATCATTCGATATCAGAATAAAAACATGTACCCTCAAATAAGTGAAACTGTATAAAAAGAAATAACCATTTCATGAGGGTATGGAAAACATAGATAATTCTCCAATCATCTTTTTTATTTATAAATATAGTATTCATAATTTTTTGTCTTGATAAATTTAACTACTTTTCTTGTTAACGTTTTTAGCAGGGTATATAAATATGAAATGATTATTAAAACCCTCCATTAAAAATCAATTAATCCATGAAAACACCATATATCAGTACCTATTTTAGAAAATTTTCATTCATTATGAAATGTTTTTGGCAGGGTCAAATTTTATTCCATACTTGTTTACAATATGCACATGAAATGAAATTTGTTGCAAACAAAATTAATTTTTTTTTTGAATTTTCATTGTAACATATTTTCTATGAGAGTTTCGTAGACAATGGTTAGATGTATTTTATTAATAATCATAAATTTATGAATAAAGCAGAATATAATAAATAATAATGAGTAAATTTATTGAAATATTCTCAGAATATTCAATTACCCATATCAATATATACAATTATGAAATGTTTCTTGCCAAAATGAATAACAACACAATTATAAATCCCATATCTAGTGTAGAATGTTTTTTTGTGAATTTCGTCCTACTTCGTCATTAGATGATGGTACCAAAATAGAAAGTCAATCTTGAAAAAATACTGAGCACCCTTGAGCTGATCAAATAAGTAATAAATATGTTGAAAAGCATACTTATTATTAATAGTGATATTATTCAGTGTAATAAAAACAAAAAAACATTTTCAGAGATCCTTCTATCTACATAATTAAAAAAACATGAGCACCCGAAGATGAAGATCAAGGAAGAAGGAAACCTTTATCTAGAAACTCATTTAACTACTATTTTAATTCTAGATGTTCTACTAATGCCATTAGATAAGGTGGTTTTGATATTGTCTTAGCATCAGGAACTAATACATTTATAAATAAAACATCCTGATTAGATATAACACTGATCAAATCATCAGAAAAACATATATGTATTTATTTACCACTGTCACACTATTAATATGAACAATTATCTTATTTTAATAAAATATGAAAGATAACATTAATTTCAATATATAATTTTTTTATCTTCTTACTATTTTATAAATTATATGGATTAATTCATTTGTAATATCTCAAAAACTTTATGAAAAACAACATCAATATCTATAAAATCAATCTTATTATTGTAAAAATAAATCCAATTCATACCTACAACAACATCAGACTCTACTAGGGGAAACAACATGGTTTTCATGCATTTTCTAAAATGGAAAACAATAAGAATATTCACATAATTCATTTATAATTTATTATTTCCCCTAGTTTTTATCATCTTTTTTGGTTTAATATGTTGAGGTGGAATTTCCAATTTAACATAAAAATCATTTAAAATTATGGAATGTTTAGACCCCCTATTAAACAACATATTTGAAAAATATGTGTAATAAAAAAATGTACATGATATCACTTCATTGGATGGACCAACATCTAATAAAGTAGTCATAAAGGATATTACAATATCTTTATAATTATATTCTGTCTATTTTCCATAACTCAGGATCCTCTTCAGACACTCATTTTCATATAAACTCATCATATTACATTCAAATATTTTCACAATCTATATGTTAGAATTATTCTTACCCCCACCATGATATTTTTCTTTTCAATTATTATCCACATTCCTAGACATACCACAATGAAAAAACATACCATACTTTAAAATCAAATCACTACTGAGTGTCTTACTATAATTCACAAAAAATGGAAACTTTATTTTCTTACCATAAAACTATTATGATGCGTTAATTCCTTTCTCCTCCAACATCATCCTCATTTTCTAATATTTATAAATGTACAGTTGATCATCATGAAATTATATTTCAACCATATCTGAATATTTAACAATTTTTTCTTATCTTTTGAATTCACGATAGGCTAATTCCCTTCGATATTTTTGATTTAATCCTGAGTATTAAAATATGGATGTTACAATGAAGATATCAGAAAACATTTAGAGCATACCTTTCTAATCTAGTAAATATTTATCTGTACATGGACACAAAATCATTCTAAAAATGATTCAATTCATGGAATTATAGCTCCTTCAAATGTAAAATTAACATTGAAATATATTTATCAAGGAAAAGATTCATAAATTCATCCATTCCAAGGGAATCAATTTCCTCACAATCCTTGATATTCTTGACCATTGAAAAAAATAGCCATCTTCACTATAAAAATAACCAATTTCAAGGCTATCCTTTCAATTTTTAGAACACTCCATGAAGTAAAAAATATTCTTAGGGGATTTAATCCACCCTTCAACTAAAATTGGGTAACAAGATCTAAAAAAATTTGGAGGGTGTTTCCTCATTAAAAATTTCACCAGTGAAAAAGTCCACTGATGATGATATAGCTGATCTCATACATGGATGTTTCTGCCATTTATATCATGCGACAACTAATATCATGAAAAAAACATACCTAGAATTGTACTTATTTTGAAGATAGTAATTTCATGCCACCACCTTGATGCTTTCCACAAACTGAAATGGTCCAACAAACCTAGAAGACAACATTACCTTCCTGTGAATCTGATAGTGGCCTAATATCAGTGACACCCAAAGGAAAAAAATGATCTCCCAATGTAAACTAATGGCTTAATAAACATTTCTTATCACATAAATGTTTCTTACTCTTAACTGTAAGCATACATTTATAAATGAGCTAAACCATCTCTAATGTATCCTTCAACAAACTTGGTCCCAACAACTATGAATAACCTTCCCCCATACAACATAGTGGTGATCAACATGGATTACCATAATGTTATTCACATTGTACAATGTTAATATTTTCCTAAAAATTGTCGTAATTGGAGAATTCAAAAAACACTAGATGCTTCCCTCAAGTACTAACATAGCCTTGAACACATGATCATAGCATAGCCTTAGGAACATAAATTGTACTTTCTGAAAACCCAACTATCTGTGGGTGGATATCGTTATCAAATATACCTATGTACCAATCTATATCTTCAATCCATTCTAGAATTACAATATAAAAAATTTAGTCACTTTAAAACTATAATTTCTGGCACACATTACAAGAAAACTATCTCCTGAACATACATGTCTCTCATCTGATCCATTGAGAAAGTATCTTATATATCAATGAATGGAGTTGATTTTTTAGTTAGTTAGTGATCAACCAAATAGTGTCATTATTTGATGGAATCCTTAGTAGAACTATAATAAAGTCCATGTTAATTTCCGCACACATCTATTCAAATATGATAAATATATATAATAAACCACTAGGTCATTGATTATTATCCTCTACTTATTCAATAGTGTAGCATTGTTTTAAGAGAATTATTAGCTTCATTTTCATTCCCTTCCAACAATACTATCAATTTTTATCAAGGTTCATATTTGTAAAACCCAAATGAACTTCAGTCATTGAGGATAAAAATTTATGCACCAGCTCCTCCTGTATAAAACTAGGCACAAAAACATGTACGTGGACATATACTATATTATTCTTTATCTATAGTCTAATAAAATGGAGTCTTCAAACATACATGGTTATCCTTCAAGAAAAAGAACATTTTTTCATAATACTACCTCTCTATAAGATGGATCAAATTTATAGACTTTTCTAAAACTGATATCAGGTTCCTCTACTCATATCCCTAAAAAAATGAATCTAAGATAGTATTTTCATCATCTTCCATTCATAACTATACTCATGAACTGCCCATACCAATATATTAATTGTCAAAGTGTTAGTAACATGATTTCCAATCATAATAATATACACTAGTTCAATGATAAATAAAAATATATACACTACCCATATCCAGTTCCCTATAGTAAAATATCATTGTGGAAATATGTAATTTAATATATTCTGATTAATATACACAATAAAATTTTCACCCAACAAATAATACGACCAAAACATTAATTCATAAAAACTACATCTTACTCAAGGCTGGGTAGAGGGTAATTTCATTCATGTAGACTCCAAATATGCTACCCATATGACACAACTCAATTTCAATGCATCAAACCCACTCCATGTCCTATCCCAGATGCATCACAAAACATCATACACTCCTCCCTAGCTCAGGTATGATCAATATTGATTGGTATTAGAAATGTACTTCAACTATTTTATAGCATTCTCACATGTTTCAAACCATTCAATACTAACTCCATTATTCATCAATATATAATGTGCATAATCTAAACAAGAAAATTACAATATTATCCACTATTAGTAGAAAGATAATCCTTGAAAAATTGATGATTTCAAAAACATTTTTATTGTCCCCCGTGAAATAAATAAATGCACCTACTAGGGGTCCATAGTCACACCTTCATCTATGCTGATTTAACCCAAAAATTGTACCTGATCAATCCTGAACTAACACCCAGATAGATTAGTGTACTCAGTGTGATGTAAAAATGTTGGTAATGATCATCATCTGTTTTGGAGTACACAAATATTTATACAAAAATAATACCACAAAATGATATATGTAGGGGTGGATGATTCAGTTCATCAAGGACCTAAATATTTATGGACTATTCTTCTGCCCAAACAACATCATAAACAAACTAGAGATGCTATAATTTTCTATGAAAGAATCCCAAGGTATATATTATAAGGTGTAAATATCAGGAAATGATGTCCTGATCTCATGTCAATATTTCAAAAGACAAAATCCCACCCAACCTTTTCAAATAGATCGTCAATACATAGAAGAGGATACTAGTTCATCTCTATAATTCGGTTCAATTTCTGATGTCAACACACTAGAACATTTTCCTGTCCGCCTTCATTGCAAACAATGTTGGAGCTCCACATGGGGACATACTTGGATAGATAATCTCCATATCTATCTGTTCATCCAGATGTGTTTTTATCTCTTTATGTTCTATTAGCTCAATTATATATGGTGGAATAGAAACTAGATTAACTCCAAGAAAGATCTCAATATTAAACTCCACATCCATCTCAGGTAGAAGCCCAAACATGTCCCAAGGAAACATATCTTGGAACCATTCCACTATGTGTGGAATGTTAGCATACTTCACACCCCCATTATTCTAAAATCGACTTGAAAATGAGAAATAATCTCCCCCAGTGGCTGATGAATTGACCCTGGATGACCTTACATGATATCCCACTCTACGAGATGAACATACATGTCACACTCAAAAGACTTAAATTTCACTCTCCTACAGTAACATTCAATGTGGGATTGATATGATACTAATTAGTTAATACCCAATATCAATAAAAATCAAGTTATTTAAAGAATATAGAGTTTCCAAAGTAAACAATACTCTATCGTCTCAAGTGAACACAACGTTCACAAATAGATATCTCTCAATTGTACCCCTAATAGTGTATCATTCATCATAAACCTACTCACAAACTCCATGGACATAATCAAACCATCATCAAGTAATGATGAAATTAGGAAATGAGAGGAACCAACATCTATTAAGAAACGAGATTGTTCATAAGATACATGAATGGTTCATCTAACTATATATAGTCTGGCCATGCTATCACAACATATATGATGAACTACATGCAACTGTCCTTCCCCTATTCTATGGGAAATAATTTGAGTTACATTAGATACACCACTCGGCTATAACAGGTAATCATTCCTAGAAGTGTTGCATACACCACCTCAACAACCACAACTAGTATAACACAAACTTCCATACTGGTAAGGGGTTGAAGAACCCCTTCTAAAACTCTGATTCTATATAGAACACCATAATTACTCATATTTAATGTGTTCGGACTAAACTATTATAGATCTCTTATACTATCACAATCCAAACACCCTATCGATGGTTTGGTACAATTACTTCGAATGTTACCTGGCCTACCACACTTTTTGGTAGAGAGATTAGGTAAGATTCTATGGAAATTATTATTCCCCTAACAACTCTACTTTTCTACACTTTGGAAAAATTCTAATAGAAATTCATTGTACTCTCTAAATTTGTACCTCATGATCATCTAGTATAAACCACATATTCTCTACTCGATGACCAATTCATGTTGCACTAAGATATGGGAGCCTAATATACTACTGCATAAAAGTAATATAACAAATAGTCATTAACATGGTAATTAATATATGATTTATTCTCATCTTGAAAATGTATTATATAAGCTGTCTCATTCACTTCATATGTCATAGAAAATTACTTAATGTGTGTAAAGAGACAAGCATAATACCCCATAGGCATAATTCCCTAGGTAATCCATATAAACTATATAACCCCCCCTAAACATTGTTTCTCTATTTAAAATTTTTCTAGATACTTCTCATGGAATTCCTTCTATAACATATTTTCAACATGTCAAAATGGAATCTAGACATCCCACCAACACCTCACTTAACCACTTAACATATAAAAATCTAGTTTAATACTCATCTCAATATTAGTAACCAGTTTTTCATGAATTTTTGGGATATGCTCAATCCAAAACTCATATGCCTCAGGACCCCCATCTCAAGTGAATTTTGTAGGGTTCTACAATTAAAAGTCACATGTCATGTTAGAAATACTCTTTGAAACCTTCAATGTTTCCCATTACATAAACTATATAATTTGAGAGATGTTCTCACAGAATTGGTCTCCCGATTCCCCACCCATAACTATCGAAGCCTTAAGTTTCTCAAAATGAGGCACATTTCAAGCCACATCATCTTGTCATCCATCTAACAAGAATCTCTACGGTGTTGTATCTCTACAATACAATCCAGAAATCACAAGGTTCATTATACAACATTATTATCACATTTATTGGGATCCATATAACATAATAACAACTCACCCTATACCCAACCACGCAGTTAGAACCAATGAGCTAACACAACCCTGAACCATCCCTCATCTAGGTTATGGTTAACAGATTGTAAACCCAATTTTATATAAATGTTTCTAATTAGACACCAAATTTTTACATTATTCATGATTTTTAAATTTTACGTTTTTCATCAGGGGACACTTTCATTGAAATATACATAATAAAGAAATGAACTATCATTAAATAAATCATCCTAATACCTTATTTTCTCATGTATCACAAATGAAATGAATGTCACAACAATTCCTATGTAACAAGAATTATTCATGCATACTCAATTCATAATCCATATAACTCCACAATCAAGATATCATAAAATCATACCAATAAATGAAGTCACCTAATAAGTGTATCACTCAATACGAAATGATATCCATTTGTAACAAAAAAACATCATTAAAAATAATTGCACCCCATGAATGTGGTTTTTCTAATGTACGTGGATTGGATACTCTAATAAATAAGAACTTTTCCAAGGATGACACATCCTAGTATCAAATCTACCATTCCAAAATAATATGGTTCATGAAAATAAAATAGAACCTTCAAATACAACTTTTAATGTCCTGACCTAGGTGCCACACACTGGTGCTCCTACACCGTCATTTAACAGACCTCACATGCACCTACTAATATGCTACAGGTTTTAGAATAGTAGCGAAGGTCTAATAAAGATACCATGTGTAAATTGTATTAAACATATCATTACATCACAAAACAAAAGTAATTATAAATAACCAAATTATAATAATAATAAAAATGAATAATGAAACAAAAAAACTAGTTTCACAAGATGATCTAATATTGGAAAACATATCCAAAATGGAAATAATAGATATTTCATTCAATATATGTTTGCTATGTCAAATGAAAAACCAAAGTGTAAATACAATGAAAAGCCCAAAGGCATTTCAGACACTATATATTTTTATCTAATCTATTTTCCAACCCACCACATTCATCTAACATAGGGATCGTACCCTTATCATATCCTTGAAACATTAAGTCAATTTGGGTACTGATCATGAATCATGTGTATGGTGTGTTTAAAAATCAGCAATCCATAAAAACCGGAATCTAATGTAACATCCAATCAACCAAATTATATCCATTTTTGTATACAATAAATTAAAAACAATTATATAAATAATTTACTTGTTCAATTATACATTATTTTACCACATCCTTTTTTCTAGATTCATAATGACACTCATAACAACAATTACTTGTCCATATTGTGCACGAGTATGAACCATAACAAATATGGAAATCAAAATTCATTATAACATGGTATTAAATTATTTTTTTAATTCTATTTAATAACACATATATTCCGAGCCTTCGTCCAATGAGAATATCATAGTAATAGAATGTTGTTTATATCAACCCATGGGTATTAGGAGCATCACTCCATGTCTCACACCTCATGGGTGTTTGAAGAATTACACCCTATCCCATACAATAATATTCACATTAACTCATTTGGGCCCATAAAATCATGGATAAAACATCGTGGGTATTTGGAGAATCATTCTTTGTTCCAAAACCCATTTCTCAATAAATCAAATATATCGAGCACTTAACATTTCAAAAATTTAATCATCATTAACCCACTAATCAAAATTTTACTTCTTGTTGTATAGTATCAATTATCATCTTAATCACGATTCTTAAATTAAATCACATGGAATTAAATGAACACATAATAATTAAACCATTTCTCAACCTTTAATAAAACAAAATAATAACCCTTCATTATTAAGATAAACAATCTCTTAATTACGATTATCAAAAACTCATGATCACATTAACCAACCAATTATATAATCCCATTAAGTGACCAATTCTATAACCCCAATATCCCATCAATTTTTACAATCACATTGTTCAATTATTTATTTCACACACTAAATTAATCAATTCATGTGGCGATTTTCATATAGTATAATTTATATTTCAAAATTCCATACACACAATTATAAGGAAGACCATGTGATTTAAAATTTAAACCCCCCAACATCATGTTTGTTGATGATAATTCTCCAAACCATAAATTCCCAAATTGAAGTAAAATGAAAAAATACACAATTAAGAATAAGATCTAGAACCAAAAACATGATCCATAAAAAATAGAGTAATATCTATAATACCATATATATAAAACTACTCAAATAAAGAATAGAACACTCCTCTTGATTACAATATAGATTTGGGGGGTATATAAAACCATTTGGGGAGAATCACATACCAGTAGAGGTGTATAATCTTCAAGCAGATCATCCAATCATCATGAATAGAGTTTGTAGGGCCTAGAAATCGCCTTCAGACATCCAGAAATGGTATAGAACATATTATATCGATAGGGGTGAGTTAGAGAGAAATAATTGGGGTTTGATTATTTAACAAAATTACGGATGAATAATTTTCACAGGCACAGTTTCTTAGGCTGGGGTGCACATTTATCCAAATCGTGTACCCAAACTATGAGCCTCACATAGGTGATACCCAGTTACAAATGAGGGGGTGAATTTTGTAAAAAACCATTTTCGAACTATTCAATCCCCTTCTATCAGGGTGTTTCGTAGTTTTGTAGAATATGGTGAAATGTTTTGGAAAAATGTGCTCTATTCATACAGTGCCAGAATCTCTTCCAGAAACATCCATGTTTCACCCAACGCATCTAAAACATGCCCCAACCAATATAAAAAATTAAATGATAAAATATTACTAATAATCGATCTCGATACATCTCTAGAAAACATTGGTGTTTTAAAATATATATGTTACACCATTCTCTTAATGTATTTGAATTCATATTAAATGAACAGTGTAAAAGATGATAATAATTTTTTATAATAAATAATATTTTATTAAATGATTTAAATATAATAAATATCTTAGTATTTGAAAAATGATTAGGATATGGTTTTAATAATCATAAATGTAATATTTAGCGGTTGTTTTTTCTTATATATTTTCATAAATGATACCTAATTGGTGGAAGACTATAATATTTTTGTAATTATGAAAATAATTAATGTGGGGTTAAAACAAAAACATAATAGTGAAAACCCAACTAAAGTTTTCCAAATTTTTTCATATGGGAGTATCGTGACATATACGTATCTCATATTATAATTATAGAAATTTGATCCTTGTGGACCAAAAATAAAGTTTATATTAATTTAATACTTTACAATATTTTATGAATTTCACTCCTCTCACTTATAAATGGAAACCCATTATCTCAATTATTAATAGCAATTTTTAAGATATTGATTTATTAAAAGATATATATTTCTATTATATGAATAATTATCAAACTTATATGTTGTATGTTCATTTCAATATACTAACCATTTGTTCCTTAAGAAGACATATAATGGATGTCTACCAAGGAAGAAAAAATCCTTGTTATTAACAAATTCATGTTAATTTCCAATTCATCTTCCTCTTGAAGTGGTTTAACCATCATGAAAAAAGATACCCATTTAAAAAAAATACTATTATATATTTATGTTTATAGGGAATCCATATTCATTCTCTTTTCCATCAATAAAAAACTGAAAGCATCACTAATGTATAAAAACAACATACCATTAACACATACAGGTGTAATTCATTTTTCATCACCACTATTCATGGATAGTTATAAATATATTTCGAATAATAACATATGATAATTATTTAATATATTTTATTCTGTAACTATAATATCATATATGCATTCTTATATTGATATCTGTTGGAAAATAATAACACCACTCGGGCGTACACGTGGACGACCAGCTCGAGAATGCAATGTTATCATATATTAATTTTCAAATTTAATGGATTTTTATAAGGATGGACTTAATTTATATATAATATAAAAATCAAAAGAAAATATATTTTAAATATTAATTTTTTATTCAAAATTCACACATTTCATATGTCCAAAAGTGATAACATAATTCATTAGTATATACGACCTACCGATACTATGAATAATGTAGTTATTATTTCTATATTTATATGTTATAGGATATTATAAATATCAATTTATTAAATATATATTTTATTTATATCTTAATTACCATTATATAATTTAATGGTACTATGGTATGGATGTAAGGACTGAGACTATAGAAAACAAAACATACATGAAATAAAATGTAGTTGATAGAAGAAATTATTATAATAATGAAATGTTATTTATAAAAAAGTTATAAATGTTAATAAGTGATCAAATATGATAAAATATATATTTTTATGTTTATTTTATATAATTATAATTATATATATTAATTATACAATATTTAATACACATTCAACTAAAGGGAAAGGAGGGGCAAGGGGTTTTCCTCTAACTTTTAATTCGATGAGAATTATTCCATAATTATCACGTATTTATTTTATAAGGTGTATATAAATCCATTTTACATTTTATATCATGAAATTTTTACATTAATTGAATTAAATGATTCATTTTATGTGATTTAGCTACGGAAATTAAAAGTCAAAATCTATCAACGTGGTGAGACATTTCATGCCAATTTTATATCAATTGAGAAATATTTGGAATTTTGAAATTACTAATTATTATGTGGTGTATATAATACCATATTATGGTATTTAAAACGAATATAAATTTATTCATTGTGATTATTTTTTCAATTGATGATATTTTTTCAAGAGGAATGTTTGACATAAATAATATTTTTATTTCATTTCTATCGTCTATTTTTTTCAATATAAATATTTTCTATTTCAAAAAATGTTAAATTTTATTATTGAAAATAAGTAATTAAAAATATTTAACCATGTTCGAAATATTAATAAATCTTGTAATGGTAATCAACTTTCAAATTTATGAAAAATGTACAATATGGATAATATTGAAACCTAGAAAGAAATATTTTTTTTAAAATTATCATAAAATAAATTTACCCACCATCATGACCACTTATATTATTCAAACTTCCTTTATATGTTTATAATTTTCGTTTCAATGATTATGTTTTTCCAAATATTCTATAAATTCAAAAATAATAGAAGCTATTATCAATGAAAAAATGTTATATTCCTCAATAATGATATTAATGATCTGTTTATAGTATTTTTATTTTTTTAATACAATAAAAATTTATTTTATACGTACTCCATATAGTATATGTTTCAATGATATGTTACTTATTATTTTACTAAATAGATTATGATCATTTTTACAAATAACTATTGACGTTAATTTTATTGATTAAATTTTTAGTTCTTAAATTTCTATAGAAATATTCACTTTTATACAATAATTGAATATCAAATTTCCCACCAAACATCAATATTATTTATCAAGGATATTCTGAATACATAAAATATATATAATATCTATATATGGTGTATTAGTATGGAATTTATTTGATATACTAGAGAAATATTTATAATTAGTATACTTTACTAGATATGAAAATTTAATGATTATTAATTTGATTGTGAAATTTTTTTGATCTTATGACATAAGAAGAATTAATTGGAAAATTATTGATGGGTTGGGCACAAAACTATACATCCCATCAAGGAATTGATAGGAATGAAGAATAAAAATAGTAATATAATAATAAGTTGGTTTGTGGTGTATTCTTACCATTGTTTTAAACTATCATAGAACAAGAACATAATGATATATATATCATGTTGTTTGAGTTCATGAAATAAAATACAGAGAAATTTACCCCTTGAGAATTAAGTTTTTAATTTCCATGATATTACTACACTGATTTCATCTCTTTATGAATTTGTCTCTCCTTATATTGATAAAACTAGAATGTATTTTTAGTTATTTTCCATTAAATATTAAATATTCCTTATTGATTCATGATTTAATTTTCTATACATAAATCTTATTGAATATATGATCTCACCCTTTATTTTTTACCCATGATATAGAGAAGGATATTATTAATAATATAATGGACGTAAAAATATTTTTTATCAATTTACTCAATACTTCTAATGAAATTTAGAGATCATGTATATACTTGGTTAATCCTAGCTGCAAAAAATCAGCCCTTTAAGATGTGATTTATTTTAAATAATACCAATATAATAATTTTCATAGAATCTCATGGTCCTTATAGTTGGTTATATTAATCATTTTATTCATGTTTCATCAAAACAATTGTGATGATGAAGTTTTTGTTTGTTTATCTATATTGATGGATTACCTCATAAAATTTATTTCAGTTTGTTTTATCTAAAAATAAACATATAAATAATATATATTACTTATATATATCACATATCACAGGAAAAAGTAATAAAATACAATTAATATTTGAATTTTAAGGAAATTGAACCATGTTTACTCATGGAGTTATTTGTACACAAAAAATATGATCCACATTTTTTCACAGTTAAAAAGTATAGGGTGGTTAATGCTAATAACATAATTTTAATAAAATAATAGTATTATTTTTATTGTTGTAATGTAGCCATATTAATAAGTTTAAATTATATTTGATAATAAAGAATTAGATAATGAAATTTAAAGGAGAAATAGAGGTCTAGAACATATATTATGCGTCTTATATTTTGTCCCTTTTCCCAAGGATTGATCCACTTTCACACTATATTTTGAGAATTACATGACATAATTAATATGTTTAGAATAGTGGACTTCATTTTTTTGTATATTTTAGGAAGAAAATCATAGGTTCTGGTAATATGGGAAATATAGAGGATAAGGTACATTTTATAAGGTAAATCGAGTTGTAGTTTTGTAAATAAAAAACTATTAAAGAATGGGAACACACTCTCAAAAAAAATTGATCAAAAAATAATAAATAATATAGGTTAAATGATATAATTATATTCAAAATTACCAGAATTCAAATAGAAACAATTATTAAACATATTAGGACATTTACCTCTATAGTCACTCAAATTTTCCATTTTAAATTTAGCTACAATAACTTGTTTTAAACTAGTTAATTTATCCTTATTAAAGACAATATTTGTCATTATAAGTTAATTTAGAACTAATAATAAAATATTTGAAATCCATTTTGATACATAAACTATTTAGAGTTTATAAAAATTAAATTGAACATATAATATATTTAAGGTAGTTAGTAATTTTGTTGACAATAATATATCAAAAAATTTAAAAATTACTAAATTGGGTCATAAATGAACTTATATAATTTTTAATTTTTTAAAAATAATATAAATAAATTTATATATAATATTTGTTATTATAAAATGGATTCCTAACATTACAAGTAATACTTATATTATAATAATTCCATTAAAATCATCTAATTCTTAAAAATAATAATTTACACTAATCACCTAAAAACTATTCTCATTAGGTAATTTCGAATAATTAATATTAAGAAAATATGATCATGATAAACCAATAATTGTTGTTAATTTTTTAATATTCCCAAAATAATATTGAAAGTTTTAGATTTAAAATAATAAATAAAATATCCTGAAACAAATTTTTTAATAGGAAATCATATTTTTGGTAAATTCAATATTATTATAAGATAATAACTTATCTTAAATATATCATACATAGAAAATTATTGATTTATAAATATAAAATTTAATTAATTAAATTTTATTTTATTAGTTTCTTGGTTGTACTAATTATGTTTGATGTCTAAATAGATATATATTTTTTATTTTAAATATAATTATATTTACTTATATATATAGTTTATAATTCTATTAAAAAATTTTATACATCATAATTAAATATTTACCATATCATGGTGTATTTTTTGAGCATTGTTTTTGGGGAAAAGCAACAAAATACTTATTAATTTAAAGTAAAAAATCTACAGTCATTATAAATGAAGCCAAACCATTTTTGATCATTAGAAAATGTCAATAAATATACCTTCTCAAAACTTGTTTGAAATATAAATATCCTCCAAATTATAGAAATCAAATTAACTGTAGAAACCATCATATTATGTGGATTAAGAAATGAAATCGATAATAATTTAAATTATTCCACTGATCCAAATCAGAGCATGAGGTTAAAAAGAAGGTATGTAGTGAAAATCCTCATGATCATGTTCGTATATAAAATGAATAAGGAAAATGAGATACTTACCATGTCAAGATTTTAAGGGACATAAAAACATATTAGGGAATAATCAATCAGATTTATTTTTTAATCTTACATATATTGAAACCTGAATAAATCTCATAAGTATACATCTCTTAGTTGTGGGAAAATAAAAACAAAGAAACTAGACAAAAGATAATATAAAAACTATTGAATTCAATACTTATAATATAAAATTAAGATCATTGGGGAATTCCCTCCACTATATCCTAATTTATACTAGGGCACCAGTAAGTTCATAATCTTTCAGATTATGGAAAATAACATATCACTAACTCAGTTTCACAAGTATCTCATCACATATCAAAAGTATTAGTACGAAACAAATCAATAAATGATCATTTTGAAAATAAATAATTATACAAAAACAATCAAACACATTTAACTTTTATTAAAAGTCAAGAAACAACTCACTTTCTATATCATGTAAGTATATAATAATAATTGTATATCCAATAAAATGGGAAAATAAAATCACTACTGAAACTGAAGGGGATCCCATGAATTATTATATATCATCAACAGAATGACTAAGACAATAATTTGATCATTTATAAGAAATATTTGTGAAATTTGTAAAATAAAAAGACTGATTTGTTTATAAAAACCAATCTGAAGAAAGTCGGTATACCTAGATCAATAGATATATTAATGGTTATGCAACCTATTTATGCTATGAAATTATAAAACAATGATAATTTGAAATGTCTTCGAGGAAATTTTCTTAACTGTATTTATTTATGGTCACTATGTATCATGTGATTCCTTGACGATATTCCCTCTTCTAGCCCTGATTAGATAATACAGTGGGATTAGAATTAATTTCTATAACAGGAAGATTGTTGGTTATTGTTCTTCCTATAATACTTATTTGTTATGGGATCAACTGAATCAAATAAATTATCATTTTATTCTTTGGATGAATTCAATAAATTATTTAAATTATTATTCTATAGCTCGATCACATGTTTCAATATAGTTTTCATCAAAGACAAGAAGTCTTACTCACATGAGTCAAACAAGATTATGATGAAATGAATGAGAATATTAGAAGCCTTAATCCCATGTACATAGATCACCTTCATTATATATCATAGAAAATATCATGGGATTATTTTTAAAACCATTTAACTTTATTAAAAAACATATAAAATTTAGATAGTTATGCGGGCGTGTAGTGACAGGAAATGGAAGGATTCAATGTTTTTTGGTGAAATATATAGATAATTTATGTTCTAATGAATATAATCCTAATGATTGGAACATGAGTAGACATTTTTTTAAATTATTTCAAAAACATGACAGTCAATTTTCTATCCAGTTATGTGATCGGATGACCCAAACTTCTCCATGTGATTCCATAACCGTTCCATGTCTATTCTTGTTACATGACCACCAAATACCATCAATTTTATGTGGTCAAATTGTATATAAAATATTTTTTTATGTTTATAGAGTATGTTCTTATTAGTATTATAGAGAAAAGGCATTTTTAATGATTTAATAGATCATTAACACTATATTATGAAAATTTCATCAAAATTTTTATATTGTTATGAATAATGGAAAATTATTTTCCCATAACCAAGCTAGATAATCTTTCACCATTAATATATACTTAATTTTAAAAAAATGATGGCTAATAACCCCAGTCTTGAAATATTTAATCATTTATTATGTTGATCATTCCAACCTAGTCAATGTATCATCATTACACATTGATTTCAAAAAAGTAAATCCCCTCTAAAGGTGGAAAAACACACATTGCTTCCATCTCTGAAACACTCCAACGAATCTAATTATGATATAATTGGATTTTTATAATCATTAATTTTTATCCTTAAATTGTAAATGATATATAATGATTGAAATATTTTATATCATATTCTTTATATTATTGACCTTTGTAGTGTAGGATGGGTATCATGAGAAGAAATTACTTTGAAGAATAATTAACTAATCCCTGATTGACATATAAATACATATACAGGCCTAGAATTGGGGTTAAATATTTAATTATTTTCATAGACACACTTGATAACATATTATACCCAAAATGAACCACATGACATTTATTAAATCCATTATAATAATCTTAAACAAATTCATTCTAATTTTAAATAAATTTGTACTTAATTATTGTCAAATAAATAAATAAGTAAATAAATAAACAATATACTCATATTCTAGGAAATAAAAAATTACTTAAAATTTATGTGACATTATTAATTTTTTTTAAAATTCATTATTTATTATCACACAACTAACAAGACATAAATAAATATTATATATTCACATAAATTATCAATTATCTTATGAATAGATGATTGATTAATATTTTTTATAATATAATGAATGCTGAAAAAAATAACATCACTATATTTGGAATAATATATATTCTAGTTAATAAATACATATTAAGTATTCATGATATAAAAGGAATCAATTTTCATCCAACACAATTGTCCAATTTTATAGTGGAATTTGGAGGGATTTTTAATTATTCAATAATATTCTCTATAACATGCTTCTGAAACCCATAAAAGAACATGATTAGTCGAAATGAAAAAAATCCATATAAAGATACATAATGATTAATATATTAATTTTCAATTTATATCTCATCATTTAGAATATCGATATGATTCATAAACTTATTTTCTTGATACAACTTTCTTTGAATATATAAAATATAATCTTTAATACTCCATGGTAATGGAATTTAATTGTATGGATCCATTTCAATTAATGTGAGGAGAAAAAAGCTATTATAATTATATAGTGGAAAAATAATTCCTCAACATATTTATTAATATCATAAAATTCATGATACACCCAACATAACCAAATCAAACATGATTATATACTATCAGGGATTATGGTGATACAAAAATTTTGTGGATCATGACATTAATTGAAAATAATATTATTTTCTAAGGATCATTACACATGTTCGAATATAGTAATATCCAACAAAAATAAACATGAATATTTTCAATAAGCAAGTTAGTAATTATAATCTATTATATTTTATATTACCAACGAAAAACATTTTGAGATTATGTCCTATATTTTTTTTGACTACATTCACTAGAAGTTCAGCATACTATGTGTATAATCATTGAATTTAATCAAAACATGAAACTAGGTTTTGGAATGTCATTGTGGAATTTCAATGGTTCTCATCATTGTGGGGAATTACTATGCTAGTTTCAATGAGATGAATACTCAAGGATAATAATACATTAGTCTCAAATATCAAAATGAAAAATATAATATATGATATTTAATTAATATTCATCTCTTAATATAAAGATGAATATCTGAACATAAATTTTTTTTCTATAACACTAACTCTAATAGACTTCCACTTTGAATAGAGCTGACCGGTACCCACATTTTGTACCTTATTTTTTACATGTTAATAATGTTTTTATATAGTTGAAAAATTATTTAATGTAATGTACATGTTTTTTAAATGGAATATATTTTCACAAATATGTTACATATTTGAGAAAAATCAATCATGAGTGGATATTTCTGAAGTATGTTCTCTATCAAATGACGTAACCCTAGATCTAATTCAAGATCCACTATTATGATTTTATCATAATTAAATGTGTTGGGGATTTTAATACTAGGGACCACATCATGATTTTGGAAGATGATATGAATCAAAAATGCTTCATTAGCTACTATATTGGAAAACATAAAATGAATTATTCTCTAGATTCAACAACCATGTTTTTAATTGAGCTCTTGCTACCCAAAAAAACCACAATTGTTAGTGAATGTGTATTTCCAATTTTATTTTTGATATTATTGATGTATGTTTAACCAATGAAATTTATATAATATAGTTACAATATACTAACATACTCCATAGATCATGAAGAAATTTTTATTACACAAAAAATAATTAATGATAGTAATGAATTTCATAAAATTGAGTAAGTATATAAAGCCTTTCCTATACAGTATACTTCTTCACGTGTTTGAGGAAACATGAAACTATAATGATTAATTTCATGTCATGGTTGAAAGAATATTCTCATATATTTTTCCACACATAATCTATTTAGTATCATTTTAATTTACATACATTTTAATACTCCAATAAGCATCTTTGATAAATCATGTTGGATCACGACCCTATGAATATAGTTTCTTCACAAAATTACTTCAAGGGGAGCATATTTCATATAAAGTCATAATAGAAATTAATATTTCTATGTAATTGTAAATAATTATTATCTCATCAAAATAAATTATTGTGAAAATAACTACACACCCCTATAAATATTTTAGATTCATGGATAACATTCAATACATATAAAAACATTACATTATCGATTCATCAAATCAAATGATCCATGTTTTAGTCTATTTTAATAATCCATAAATAGACACACCATCATGAATATCTTGTTGTTATCCTACAAAGTACCAATAACATTGGGTATTTTTTATAGACATATTCTTGAAGATTCATGTAATGGGATTCTACGTTGACATCCATTTAAAAAATATAATAGTCAATGTAAGATACTAAAGAAACTATAATTCTAATCAAACTTAGAATTGAATATGGGGAAAAGGTTTTTTAACTGTATATCCCTAAATTTCATTTTATTCCTTTTGAAGGTATTTATAACTTATAAATAATGACATGTAAATTCATGTCTATTTTATTTAAGAATACCCATTTACAACACATGTGAGTTTCAACTACTAGTAGATCCACTAAATCATCGAAATATTCATAGTACATGGAAACTATTTCAAAAATCATATGTTATTTGGAAGCTAATATATCTCTACTATAGCCATGTAAGTTTTAGGATATATATTATCAATTAATAATGAGTAAAAATTCTCAATTACTGAAAAAATGTATAATTATGGATATCCAACGTCTTTCATACTCTTGTACAGAACATGCCTCTCAGGAATGCAATCATCCCAGAGGATTTATGGAATCTATTAGTTTACCTAATATCATATATTTTTAGCTTGGAAATAATTCAAGTCCATCTATCTCCCTCATTAACATTTATAAAAGTGATTCATTTTACAAATTGTTTGTGCATCTGTTATCAAAAAACATATTATTTAGGGGATTGGAAATGTAATAGAATTTATTTTATATATGATGACACATAAATAGACACTTATTTACCTTATTTGCATAATGTTTTCCAAAAAAATTCATTAATGATGACTTTAAAACCCACATTCATACATGAGACAAAAAGGGGATATTTCCTTACTAAAGATGATATTGAACATCGATTTCTAATATATAAAGAACAGAGAAAAAATAAATGTATCTATAACTTATTTCTATCCCTAGAATCATAAAATTAGACCTAAAATTAATTTTATATATCACTATTTATACATGTTTTTTGGTCATCTTTTCTCAGAAAATATTCCATTATAGAGTATAATTATTTTTATGCATGTACATTATTTTTTGTTTGATTGCTTGTTTGATTACACGTGATTTTTTAAAAAACATTTATATTTTTCAATAATTTATTAAACTAATATGTATTTATTTCTATGATTCTTATCATGTTGGAAATGTTATATAATAAACTATATTTAATTTTTTTTAATGTATGTACGAAAATTCATTTTTATTAAAAAAATTCAATTAATTTTTTATTGTAGATTTAGAAATTATATAGTTTTGATTTTTAGAAAATACATGTATTTATATTAAATAATATTCTACAAATATATGATTTTAATGAACAATGATTTTATAGAAATCCTATATGTATATCTATATTTCATTTGTTTAAGTAGAATTAAAAAATGGTCTTTTGGGTGGTGATTAAATTGTTTTAAATTCATTTTACATTTTTCATATATTCTATTTTCCATAATGTTGTTGGTTTTGTTTTTTGATGATATATGGAATAGTATATGTTTGATTTATTTGAATACTGATTCATTGGAAATCTAATAATTGTTTTTAAAAATATTTTTTTTCAAATTACGAATCTTTAGTTTAGATCCCTTAAATGTTTATTGAAGTTTTTTAATGTTTGTAGTCCAGTTTATCATGAATAATACAAAGTATGGTTCATAAGCCCTATGTTACGTTACATTTCATGAATAGTTCATTGTATTGTTTATCAACCTTATGTTATTGTTCATCAGTCATACGTTACGTTACGTTACGATTCTTGAATAGTACACAGTATGGTTCATCAACCCTACATTAGTGCTCATGAATAGTGAAAAATATAGTTCCTCAACCCTACATTATAGTTCATGAGTAGTTAAATGTATGGTTTATCTACCTTATAGTACTGTTCATTAATAGTAAAATGTGTGGTTTATCCCTATGCTGCATTACTGTTCATTCCCGATGTTACTATTCAGTCTATACGTGTTTTTTAAATTGAAATTTTAGATATATATAGATTATTTTAAATGTTTTTCTACTGGAAATGTTTTCATTAAATATATTAACTTCTTTCAAATAGATTTTGATTTTTTATGATACATTTAAAGTGGAAAATTAATAGTGTTTCAACACCATTTAGCTATTCAATTTGAGGTATCCAAATATTTTAAATTAAACTTTTTTATTTACTAACATATTATAAATGGTAGTAATCTCGTACTATTTTTCTAAATATATTGATGATTGGAGATATTTTAATTAATATTTTAAAACATTAGTTGATGTTATATTTCTAGAGATATATTTTGGAAAATTTATTCATATTATTTAAAATGGGTTTATTTATTTATTCTATATAAACAAAGATTCAGCGGTGCTGTGTTTTTCATAGAGATATTTTTGAAAGCTCTGGACTCAATTTATTTAGAATTTATGAAGTAATCGGAGTTGTTACAATAGAATATTATTTGTTACCTATTTATATAATTCATTATTTTAGGTTATTTATACAAAAAAATATTAAAATACGAATTTCAACACACACGTTAAAATTTGGGATACTCTTTTTTTCAAAGACAAAGTGGGTTGACATTGAACATGTTTGTGAAACATGCAACATCCTATGAAAATATATTTCATAACCTGTATGATCTCTCAAGGGATGAATTAATTCATCTTTGACTATAAATTCCATGATGATATGAGTCGATCTAATCCCCAACAACAAGTACCTTTAATTTAATCTTTTTTCTTTTTATTCAACTAGTTATGATTCTATAACAATATTTATTATGGCTCACCTGCACTCTATTTTTCTATTTATGGGTTTTCACATAAATCCATTATTTCTTATTCTTTTTTGCTTGGGTTGTGACTCCCAAATTCTAATTTAATGATCCAAGTATTTTGGCTCCATGTATCTAAAGTCAATACTATTCTGGTTGTGACTCCTAGTGTCTAATGTCAGGTTATAAGGGTGGTGACTCCCCATAAGAATGAAATTTTAATGGTTATCCCTTCTATAGAAAATAAATTTTTAAAGAGTTAAGATTCCCCCCAAAAAATAATTTTTAGCTCACATGTATCTCTCACAGAGAGGAGAAGGATAATAGTTTATTTAGACTCGCGTCAGACCAAACTACTGCAAAAAACATTAGTACGTAATTTATTTTTTTTGTTACTTATTAACCATAATAATTAACATTGATAATTAATTTTAGTATTTAATTTATTTGATTACCATTTTTAATCAAGCTTATTCACCCACCCTAGACTATATTCCACTACCCTATATAGAAAAACAATTGATATCAAAGTTAAATCCTTTTGATTATCTTCTTTATTCACTAACTCATACCATTCAATTTTTATCAAAAAATTAATCCTTTTAGAATTATCAAATCCCTCTCTAGAGTATTACTTGATTTTATTTTTGCTGACATTTTCTTAGAAATCACATTCTAAGGATAAGATATTATAAGATGGAAGGATTGAACAACAATTATACTTGGATTCCTCAAAACCACAATAATTGGTTGGAAATTATTATGGTTACTGAAGATCCCAATTGGAGGCTTACCTAAAAAATTGACCATTTAGAACTAGTTTATCATGTGAAAACGGTACACACTGCTAGAAGATAACCCATATAATCATATAATAATTTATTCCAGAATATATGTTCAAAATTATAAATTATCTAATATTTGGTATTTTAATATTTACAGAAGTGTTTTTAGTCATGTGTCTTCTTGATAGATAGCTCATGAAAATTAGAAGATTCCACATGTCACTCACCTTGGATATAAAAAACTAATCTGTTCAAAACATGTAATGCTTCATGATGAGAATGATGACAAAAATATGGGTGAATATGAAATATTAAACCAAATGTTTTGGAGATTCAAAATTAGTGTCAATTGAATGAATTCACTTTTAGATGCACCAGAAAACCCAGTACTTATTTAACAAGTCTTACAATACTTACCCAAGACATGGAATGCCAATAAGGATTCCATTGATGAAACCAAAAATTTCAAAGAGTACACCCTATATTAATTTATTGGATCACTACATTACTATGAATTGAGACTGAATTACATAGTTGTCAAGGAGAAAATAAAAAAGTAAAGGTATATCATTCAAATATGTTAATGGTGATTAAATCTACTCTTTTTATTCTAAAATAAAAGATTTTGAAAATAAGGATATGTCTCAGAATGTGACTTGAGTTTACAAAAGAATGAAAAATAATGGATTCAAGAATCATATTAGAAAAAACCCTCAAAAGGAAAAATATAAGGGAGAAAAGAAAGGTGATATGAATTATAATGCTTGAGATGTTATTTTTTATGAGTGTAGTAAGAAAAGGAATATCAAACTTGATTGCCCTAAACTAAGAATAAATAAAAATAAAAATAAAGTAAAATAATTAGTTTACCTCTAGCTAGATTTATATAGAATAATGTGATTCTACTTAAAAATATAGAAATTAAAAATAAATTGGTTACATGAGATTCATGGAATCACTAGATAAGGTTAGTAATTATTGTACTTATTCTGAATATTATGATTCTGAATGTGATTCTGATTAACCAAATTTTCTTTAATTAAATAATGAAATTGAAATATTAAGAAAAGGTATTTTAAAAGCTATTAATTTCTATAATAAGATTAAGGAAAACAATGAGAAGCTTTATTATAAAAATAAAATAATTTTGTAGGTAAAGGAAAAAATATGTAACACTGTTTCTACTTCTATTTCAAAATATTATGACAATTTGAGATCCTCTCATGATTTGATTTGAATTTTGAAAAGGGATGTTGAATGTATTATGAAGGTTTTGTCTAGTTTTATTCACGGTCATGAATAATATCATTAGGTGATGTATTTGAATAAAACTAATATACATAAATATGGATTTGGATATGAAAAATGATCACCCAAAATATATAAAAATCATCTGTTTGAAATTAAAAAATTGTTTTTATGTCAAATGTTACTTGTTTTAAGTGTGGAATGAAGGGTCATTATGAAAATGAATTTTCTATTAGATTTAAAAAATACATATAATTTATAAAAACTAATACTTCTAAATCTTTATTACATAGATTACCTTACAATATATGTTTATATTCTTTATGGGTACCTAAAAATTGTATAACTAATCCTATTGGTCCCAAAGTAACGTGGGAAAAAATATTTTCATGTAATTAATTTTTTTTGAAAAATCACTTAGATGTATCGAGAACTAGATATGGTAAATGGAATTTGGAATCTCAAAGAATATTACCTGATACACATCTATGTTTTTCACTTACAACACATGTGATGGAGGCACTGTTACCTCTGGTAAAAATTCCAAAGGCAAAGTAAAAGGTTTTGGTGAAGTTTTAATTTAATATTTTACAATTAATTCTAAAGTTTAATATTGTGAAGGATTAAAACATAAGTTAATTAGTATATAAAAATTATGTGATGATAGAATGGAAGTTAAATTTTAAAATCATAAATGTTTATTTTTTAGAGATGATTCCCTATTATTTCATGAAATAAAATAGATAATATTTATACTATTGATTTTGTTGAACTAACTATTCATCATATAAAGTGTTTGCAAGTTTATCATAATGGAAGCATATGTTGCCATAAAATTTTAGTTCATGTTATTTTTATATTTTCTAATACCCTCTCAAAATATAAAACAATGTAAAGTTGAGTTCCTTGAAGAAATAACATCTTCATGTTCATTATTCTTTTATAAAAGGTATAAAGAAAAAAATTTCTTTTAGAACCATCAATAAGATATGTACTAATAGTCTTTAATAGTTAGTACATATTGATTTATTAGCCCCACTGAAATTCTCAACCTTCATGGAAGTAAATATATATTAGTTATTATTGAGGATTATAATAAATTTACTAGGATATGCTTTCCTACACCGAAAAAATTATTCATTTTATAAATATACTAATTTTTGTAAATTAGTAAAAAAATGTAGAAGTCAATATGATTATTTATATTCATAATGATAAAGGATATGAAATTCATAATTTATATTTTGTAACATTTTGTGTAAGAAATGGTTATTTTCATAAATTTTCTGCTGATAAAACACCCTCAGAAAAAATTGTTGTAGAATAGAAAAAAATAAATCTCATTGAAATGGATCAAAGAATGTTAAGTTAATATAATTTTCCTAGATATATTTTTTGTTGAGGCTATTTTTTATTATTGTTATATTTAAAATATAACTCTTATTAAACTGTTTTTAATGAAAAATTCTTATGAATTAATAAAAAAATAAAAATTATAAATTTGGTTACTTATGAGTTTTTGTTTTTAAATATTTTATTTTAAATTCAAATGATAAATTATTTAAATTTGGTGCTAAAAGTGATGATGGTAATTTTTGTTGATATTATAATAATAGTAATGCTTAAATAGTTTATAATAAAATATATGTGGTTCTTTAATAATTTATTCATTTTATGTTTCGTGAAAATAATTTTAAATTAAACTATGATTTGAATGTTTATTATTAAGATTTTATAGAATTTATTTTTGGTTAGGAAATTCCTCAAGATCAGAATGAATTAATTGAGGTGGAGCATAGTCCTTCCCAACCAGATCCAAAATCAAGGATGATTCCCAAGGGACATATTTTGGAAAATGTAATTTGAAATGATGATTCTAGTTTTAAAATAAGAAATTATATTTTAAATTATTGTTCCAATTCTCCTTTTATTTCGGATTTTGTTCCTTTTTAATCATAATGATGTTTAATAGAAGAAAATTGGTTTATTTCTATCCTTTATGAATTAAATTATTTTTTTAGAAATTATTTTTTTTCATTAGTATATTTTCTTAAGGATAAACATGTGATTGGAACTAAGTAGATATTTAGAAATAATCTAGATGAATATGGAATGATTATAAAAAACAAAGCCATAATTTTTTCTTAATGATACACTCATGAAGAAGGTATGGAATTTGAAGATTCTTTTGAACTTATTTCCAGGTTATAGTTAATTAGAAATCAATTAGATTATTCTTGTTTTCATGATTTTAAATAATATCCAATGGATGTAAAATGTGATTTCTTAAATGGTTTTATAACTAAAGAAGTTTATTATTCAAAACCCCTTGGTATTGAATGTGAAATTTTGTTATTTATGTTTCTAATTTATCTAAATCTCTATATGGTCTCAAACAAGAACCTTATTCTTAGTAAGAAATACTTTATTTTTTATTTAATAATGATTTGATGAAAGGAAATATTGATCCTACTATTTTTATCAAACGAACATTTGATGATATTTTAGTTATTCAAAATTATGTTAATGATGTAATTTTGGTATAATCAAGTTAAATAAATTCAAATGAATTGTCTTTTTTAATGTCTTCTTAACATGACAAGTGTTTATTGGGTGAATTATAATTTTTTTGAAATTCAAAATTTTTAAGGAAAACATAGAATTTTTCATTTTCAATAAATGTATACTAAATATTTTGTTAAAATATTTTTTCTTAATTGGGATATATCTATGAAAACTAATTTAGGAACTATTTTTAAATTATATATTAATGCTTCTGATAAATATATTTATTTTAAGGTTTATAGAGGCATGATAGGTAGCTTGTTATATTTAACTGAATCTAGAGCCAACATAATTTTTAGTGTTTGTTTATGTTCTATATTTCAAGAAGATCCTAAAGAAAGACATATTAAATATGTCAAAAATATAATTAGATATTATAAATTGACAATTTTTTTCTGTCTACTTTATCCAAAATATAACTTTTTTTATTTGACATCTAATTTTGATAATGATTTTGGAGGACGTAAAATTGATTGAAAATGGTCATAAGTAAGCATAATTTTTAGGGAAAAATTATAAATTATTGGTCTTCTAAGAAAAAAATATTCATTGATTTACCTTAAAAAATATGATTATATCTACGATGATAGTTTTTATTCTCAGTAATTATGAATGAAGAAAATATTATGTGATTTTGGTGTTTATCTAGATAAACATTTTCTTCATTGCGATAATAATTCTGAAATTTTGATTTCTAAAAAACCCCTTACATCTTTCTTAAACAATGTACATTGATCTAAGATTTCATTTTATTAAATATCATGTGAAAATGGGTGATATTGTTTTATAATTACACCATCTAAAAATTATATAGAATATATTTTTACAAATCCTATAGAGTCTTATCATATGGGTAAAATTAAATTTGAATATGGAATATTAGAAATTGTATTATTTATTGTTGTATTTTTTTAGGGGGAGATTGTACTTTCTTTTTGTTTATTTATAAACAATAAGAGAGATATTTCAGTAGTAAATGGGATAAATAAATTGGGATAACCTAATTAGTTTTAAATGTTTCTATAATTAGTATTAATTGTTAAAAGTTTTTGGTTTTATAATCCAAAAAAAGAGAGATATTGTTTTTTCATGTTTAGTTTTTTTGTTTTATTACTCATTTAATTACACATCATTTTTTGTTTAAAAACAATTTTTATTTTGATTCATTTCATAAAATAAATTGAATATTATTTATGATTATTATCATGTATTTTAGATAAGAGATTTATCTAAATTTCATTATTTTATGAGGATATAATAAAAGGCATTTTTATTACTCAAAAAAATAAATTATTTTTCTACTACGGTTTTAGAAACTCTACAGTTTTCAGTTTTAAACAATTTGTTTATTTATTTTATTGAAACCTCTATAGATATCAGATTTGCATGAAAATTAATTTTATATAAATCCAACAAATTTATCTTAATTTTTTTAGTTTACATTGAATTCTATAATGCTTTCTTTATGGTGATTTTTTTAATTTCTACATTAATTTTCCAGAACTGCTATTTTCCCAAATGATTTTGGTTCTATTTTATGATGTTATTAGGAATAGTGGAAGTCAGATTTATTTTATTTGTGATTGGTTTCAAAAATAATTTTTTTTATAAAAATAACTATTTTGGGAGAAATTCAAAATATGTTTTTTAGATCCCCTAAAAATACATTGAATTTTGTAATTGTATGATATCCTGATTTCATGAATATTGAAAAGAATTGTTAATCAAACCTATATTACTATTCATTTTCCCTATGTTACATACTATTCATGAATATGGAAAATTATGGTTCCTTAACACTATATACTATTCATGAATAGTTAAATGTATCGTTTTTCAACCCTATATTTATGTTCATGATTATTGAAATGTATAGTTCGTCTACTATGTGTTAATGTTCCTGATTAGTTAAATTTATTGTTCATCCCTACGCTACATTATCATTCATTCCAAATTTTTCTATTTCTTCCATGTATTTTTTTTTAATAGATTTTCTATAAAGATATGGATTATTTGTAAAGGATTTTATACTGGATAAATTCTCATTAAATATAAGGATTTTTATTAGTGATATTTTTATGTTTTTGAAATTATATTTAAAGAGGAAAATTATTTATTTTTCAACAAATTTTTCCAATTAATTTGTATGTTTAAAATTTTCTTAAATTCTGATTTTTGCATTTTGTTACTAATTGTGATGCTGCTTTTTAGGAACAATTTTGTCTAACTTTAAAGAAGTTTGAAAGGATTTAAATTGATATTTTATATCACTCAATAATAATACATTTCTGGAGATATTTTAATGTAGAGTTAATAAAATTATGTAAATTTATTGTTTGGATTTATTCAATAATAATAAATAGGCAATGTTGTTGATTTGTTCATGGAGATATTTATGAGTGGTCTTGACACAATTTATTTTGAATTTATGAAGGAAGCAGAGCTGCTACAACAATTGATTATTTATTCAAGATATATATATATATATATATATAACATTACTTATTAAAGGATATCGATATAAAAAAGAGAAAGATAAAAATAGGAAGAGACTTGTTGAAAATTTTGATACTATGTTTTTTTAAAGAAAATTTTCTAGGAAATTTGATCCTACTATGAAATCTGTAAAATCTCGTGGCACTATGTTTCGTCACAAAGATGATCTCTCAATGGCTGAATTAATTCTGGTTCGACAAATATTTCATTTAAGTGATGAACTGATCTAATCCTCCATAACTAGTACATGGGATTAAATTATTTTTCTTGTCATTCATCTTCTTATGTCTTTGTAACACCATCTACTAACTCTCACATGAGCCATATCTTATTTTTATGGATTTTCTCACAGAGGAATTATGTGTTATTGTTTTTAGCTTGGTTATGACTCCAATATTCTAAAATCAGGATCAATGTTTTATGAATCCCTATATCTAAAACTATGACTATTTGGGTTTTGACACTCAATGTCTAATGTCAGGTTGTAAGGGTTGTGACTCCACATGTAAAATTCAGTGTTGTGGTTGTCCCCCCACTAGGAAAGGATTTTGTAATTGGATTATGATCCACCAATAAAAATAATGTTTAGTTCACATGTATCTCTATCCCGGTAGAAGATTATAAGAGTATAAGTATACCAATATCGGACCGAAATACAATAAAAAACATCATTGTGTAATTTACTTTTCCTGTTTCTAATAAACTGTAATAGTTAACAATGATAATTAATTTTATTAATAAATTTATTTGATTATTTTTTTAATCTATTATATTAAATCCCCTCTACACCATCTTCCATTACACTATCCAATCTAACAATTATAAATAAGTTCTGATATGAACCAAAATACCTATAAATAATCAATGAAAACTTTATTCAGATATTATACACTATGATCTGAGAATAGATTCACAATGTACATATCAGGGTGATTCCCAACATCATTCTAATATTCCTTGAATAATCCAAAGTACAATATCTTGTACCTCATATATATAGAAATATATATATATATATATGTAATTAATCATTATTTTTTTGTATGAATACCCACAATAAAAATTAGCTATAAATTACCCAAACTAATTGACAAAGAACAACATTATAATCTCTATAGCCAATTTAAAATTTCAAATAAAATTGGATTTTTCATTTCCATTGAATACATCCATGATTGATTCATGAGAAAAGATTTATATTTCTTTGAGTAAATGAAATGGGATATTAATGTATTTTCGTGGTGGTGGTAGAATGATCCTTCATTTAATGGACTCCCTTCCTAATTTTGATATATTTCAAGGTGGTTTCTAATGGGGTTTATTCTAGAAAAAGGAAATAATCAAGGGTTCCATTATTCATGATCCTCGTGAACCTTAATTCAATGGAAGTGGAACTTTTGTAATGGTTCCAAAACACATAGGGACTCATATTTGTTTAAAGGCAATGTGTTTTGTCTTGTATCTATTTTTTGGGGGAATTATGTCTTACTCTGAGACACTATTATAGATTAATGATATACAAATGACTCTTTATAAAATACCAAATAGTATGTAGATCACCCTTGTAATAAAACGCAATTGATATCATGTATTATATTTAGAATCATAATTACATATCTAATGGTCTTAATCAATGGAGATGTATTTATATATGTGAAGTTCACAATTAATTGAATCATTTTTTTGTGGAATATTGATTCATATGTCATTTATTATCGGGACACTAGTTTTTAGCCATGAAATGTGTTATATGGAATTTATCATCATCCTGAATTTCAAGAGTTATTTTGACACTAGGATCATGCCATTGAAAATGTAATTCAACATATCTATGTGAATAGAATCAAAACCCATGTAGTTCGTTTCCAAAAAATGGCACACAACACAACATTTTTTGTTATGTTATAAGGACCATACGATATAGTTTATCATTGGAAATTAACAATCTCCTAGTGTAAGGTTCCAAGCCAAGGATTTTGTGAAAATACACTGATGTGTCATATGAGACATGAAATGGATGTAGGAACATAGATTTGATATGAACCTACTGGGAAAATGGAACATATATGATTAGGGTGATTCTGTGGTGTAGTTTTCTGGACCTCATGGACTCTTCATAAGTATCCTATTTTGATTGGAATCAAAGTTCATGTAGTTAAAAATGGTTTGGTATTTCACATAAATATGAGTCCCATTTGAATGGTAATTGGATGGTATTATGCCAAATATGGGGAACATTGGTGGTATTTTATTTTGTGGGTGATATGATTATCTTTATAATTTATTCCAACTTGAGTCTTTCTCATGTGAAAAATAAGAAAAATTTGAAGATATGAAAATACACACAATCCCATTTTTATACTTCTGGATAAGGGGAATGATATGAAAGTCCAAGGAATTCCCCATTAGAATAACTATATGTTTACAATAGTAGTTATGAATTATGGTGATATTTTATTCATGTATTCTAGTAGATGATATTAGATTCATGGAGAGACATTATGGAAGTGAGTTAGTGTGTTGATGTGATTATATACAATAATGTCTTTATTCACTTGCGTCTCTTAATTATAACTAAGTTTAGGATCCTCTTTACCATAGTAATTTATAAATGAAATCATTCTGAGGATCAAAAATAATATGATGGATAAATATAGGAATTCCATTACCTTAGGAATTTTTAATCGATAGGGAATTATGATGAACCTTGTGAAATGATCATACATATCATGAGGCTTTGTGGGGAGGTCTCAGATTATTTTCCCTTGGATGTGGGGTCTAGGTAAATAGTTTCCCTATTATTGATGAAATGAAATAGTTCTCAAAGAGTGGCTCTTTTAGGGTGGATCTGGGAAATCTAAATGGTGTCTCTCATGAAGTGGAAATGGGAGAGCTAGTGGGTCTCATGTAGGGTAGGTCTGGGAGAGCTAGATGTGATTTTTGAATGTTTTACATGGGAATACTGAGATTTATTCTCATAAAATGGATCTAATATGAATGGATATTCACTCTATATGACTCACATCCTGGGAAATATACTTTGGGTGAGGCATTGCTCGAGGCTCTAAGGGTCTTCTTTTGTGTCTTTGGATGACTAGTTCTTCTGTTCTAAGCAATGAATTATCCCTTCAACATAGTGGTTTTTAATATGATCTAATGTTTACACTCTTGTTACCTCATATTGTATACCTATAGGGACTGCAATCCATTCGCCATTACCAATTCATTAAACTATTGTAGGATTTAGGAACTACTATATGGTTTAAAGGACTTAAGAAAGAGACTTGGGTTATCATATCTATAAAAATTATCATCATATTTTTTTTCATTTTCTCACTTATCCAATCATGAGATGAAGGATACTATTTATAGGAAATAACGTGACAATGTGAAAATTGGGAACCATAATCAACTGGTCAGTGTATGTGTTTCACATAGAATTGTCCAACCTGATGTATTATTTATTATGGTGTGGGATCACGTAGGTTGGACCTAAATGGGGGGACTGTTTCATACATGGTCTATTTAGGTTAGAAATTACATGATATGGGTGATTAAGTTGTGTGATGTAGCAGAATGAGATATCAAATTCTGTTATTAAATTCCACAGATTCCAACATCAGTATCACTTGATCTATATGTTCATATGGGCTTCATGACCATTCATATAAAAATATATGAAGCTAAATAAGCCCTTGATGTATGGTGTATAAAAGGATAATATATTTTAATATTAGGAAATGTGTGTTGAATGAATTTTTCGAACCCACCAATGAAATAGGTCAAGTTGTTTTAGGTAAAATGATTCTAAATATGCATCATGGTATAATATTCTCAAATAAGATTCACACATATGAACTAGTTGTTAATTCCATTAATAGTTTTTTTATAAGTCATGTGAATTATATTTTTTATCAACTTCCATTACATGGTTTGTGTAATCCAATACAAAAATCCATTATTTAAATATTAATTATCATAAAAAATAAATTCATTATAAAATATGTAACACATATTCATAATTTAAAAATAAATACATGTTTCTAGTTTATATATAACAGAATAATATTTTTGGTAAATGAGGAATCAAAAAGACAATCATTTAAAATATTGATCATTTTTTCCATAATGTGTGGTAACAACTACCAACATATATAATTACATTTATGTATTCATAATGTGATATTAGATCCACATCCACATGGACAATTTTCAAGAATTAATCTGGTTCCCATATGTTAAAACAAATGTGAGAACCACAAGACATATACAAAAAAAATTTGAAGAAAAAATTAAATTGAAGAGATTAATAAATAAAATTTATGATTCCAATTTTATAATTTATGGCTATATTTTTTCATCCAATGGACCTTCTTTCAAGTTTCAATGCAAAAACTCTCTTCTTCCAATATATTTCCTTCAATCTTCCTCTCCATGGAATAGAGTGTATAAAAATCATTATACATTGATTTAGTTACAAGCTTCTTCTCAAATAATTTCCTTTTTTTTTCAAAGTATAGAAATAGAATCTTGTTCCTCACATCCTTGTTAACGAGGAATTATCAGGTGGGAATATCTAGTAAAGAAATCATTATATTGTTTATATTTAGATTAAATATAAAAATATAGAATATCTTAGGTGGTGATGAAAAAATGTGATTGGTACAATGTACATTGGGTATCATAGACACTAGAACATCTAGATTCTTAAAATAGATAATGAGTGTGGCTCTGTGAGGCTAGCTAGCACATATTTTCTATGTATTGTTATTATGAGTCTCTTATATATCTCAAACAACTCATGTTTGGTTCTCTTCTGATCAATGTCATATAAACATTGGATCATGTTATATTTATCCATGTTCTCTTGTTAATTCATGAGTTCATTATACATGGATTAAAATATTTCATATTGAACACCTAGTATAAAATTATGTTGCTTCACAGAGACAGAGAAATCCTCACCCCTCACATACATAATCAATAAATAGTGGATTGATTATTCTATAATATAAGACATTATTTAATTGAGTATCACTACCCATAGGCAATTAATCAACTTTTATATAATGCTTACCATAAAATGTTTATATTTCAGAAGAATTAATCAAAACGATACTGTTTTCGATGAACATTTATTTATTATAAAAAAAATGAATCACATTATTAGAAAAATAATTCATTATAAATCATGTTAGACATAATTATTATTTTCATGAAGCCGCTAACAATATTATTAATTCTCTATATCCCTTGGAATTCAACAAAAAAATGTCATCTAACATTTAGATATTCAATTGGTATGAATCCCTATAACCATCCTTATAATCCATACAGTCTCCATATAATATATATTAATGTGTCTAAGTAGGTTTTATTGTCATATATGTGCTATTTGTGCCTTATTTTATTCGGGGGTCTCTCTAATTATGAAATAATGAGTCTAATTATTTCAGAAATTAATATAAAATTTGTATTGAATAGTCGAAGGATTTAAAATTCAACACATTTTAGGTTATGTTGGATCTTAATCTAATTTAAACTATATAATAATGAATAGTTCTTCTAACAATGTCTTGTACGAGGACATTTACTATATTTTTTTTGTAATTTATATAATTGAAGGAATAATAACATAAAATAACCCTGGGAGATTTTTTATTATGTGTGAATTTTCATATATTATCTTATATATGTATTTTTAAAATTAATTTCCCATTAAATTAGTGATTTATCATATCCTGATAAAGTAATGATTCATAACCTTTTTTATTTTAATTACATTTTTCATATTAAACAAATTTTTTTGTGATTACATTCTTGAATCCTTACATAATTCATGGAAATAAAATAAATAAAATAAATAAGTTGGAGAATTATAATTATCAGTAACTAATGTTTTTTTGTTGATAATAAATAAATCATTCACTAGAGTGGAAAAATTCCTAGAATTGTTAGAACATATAATTTGGAGTATTACACCCTTTTCATTTTAATCTCCATGGTTTTTTTTCATTTTCTCCATCATTACCCAACTCCATGTGCATTACAGATACATTCATACAATTATTTTACATAACTAATTGGTGTAGGGAACAAAAAATTGGGTTTACATAAAATAAAAAAATTAATTTAAAAACATGTGCATATTAAGGATGGAGGGATGACTTGCATTCAATCAATTAAATTTAATAATATTATCTAAAAACATTGAAGATAATTATTTTAAATGAAATCATATACATACACATGTTAGTATAATATCAAAGATATCCTATTGATAAATGTATAAAAACATAATAAATTTAGATAAAAAATTATTTGATTTGTTCTTTTATTATGATAAACATGTTTGAATAATTTCTATAAATTTTCATATTAACCAAAAAATAAATTTTTAAAAATAAAAATAAAATATTTTATTTGTTATACCCATTTTTTTCATTTCATATATTTTATGTAAAATAATATTATTAAAAATTTAATAAAAAAGTACTAACCATTTACATGTAATTAACAAAATGAGTAATTTTTCTAAAAAACATAGCTTGTATATAGATTATATTCTACCCAGTCATGTAGAATACAATGTACAGGTTTTACCTTGTAGTTACATGTTATTTATGAAGTATTATTTGAAATTTTAAAAAAAAGTTAATTATGATAACAAAAAAATATTTTAATTTCATGGATTTATTAATGTATTTTAACAGAAAATGGTATATATTATAGAGTTTTAAATTTATTTTACAAAAATTTAATCATATATAACCTCTCACACTATATTTACGAGTTATTAAATTATAAAAAAACACTTGATGTTGATGTTTTAATGAAAAATAAATTAATTTTACAATTTTTAAATATGATTAGTATATGGAATATAATTCTAGATGCAAATAATGTATGTCTCTCCACGTGCATCCAGGATACATGCCTATCTACTCAGTATATATTACTCTGTGGATAGTTGTGGGGTTTATGTTGTGTAAAATTGATAAATTCCATGTGAACACCTTGTTAAATGGTTGTCACTACCTATGCGTCTTGTAATTATTAGTAGTGGTGTATTTTAGAATTTATTTTCACAAAAAACTATAAATGAATACATGGTGTTTAACTAAGTTACATGATGAGTAGTCCCACATGATTCAGGCTTGACTTGGTCAACACCCATAATATTAAATGAACCATAGCTCTTTCTATAGATGACACACTAAATTATTCAATGTTGTGTACCAGTATAATGAACTTTGGAAAATGGAATATAAAACATCCAAAAATCTTTTATGTCAATGATATATGACTAGACTCATTAGCACCTCCAAATGGGTTGTTGAGATGATAATTGTTAAAATTTAGTCATTTCATGATTTAATCAGTGAGAAACAAATAGTTGAAGAATATATCTTGAAAATCCTAAAATAATTATGAATTTAATAAAATAAAATATAAATTTTATATGTCTATAAATATTAAAAAAAATAAAAAAGATCAATTTTATAATAATTCTATTATAAAAAATTAATGTTTCGAATATAGCAGAAACACCTATTAGGCCAACACTTCTTTTCTATGATTCAAATAGTAAGCTTAAATATATAAGAAGTGAAGTCTATAAAATATGTAATAAATTCTAATGAATATTGAAAATTGATTATGAGACCATGAGAGGGGATATTTGTTTATTTTATAGTAAATAAAAATCATATAAATAAATACTAACTTGGTCTTTAGATATATCTTCATTGACGATGTTGATCATTCTAACATGATCAAGGTATATTTAATGCACAACATGGAACTAAATAGGATCCCATTTAGAGGTAATAAAAATGTTACTTTTCAATATCTAAAAAATTGATGAATCATTTAGAACAAGTTTAGAAGATTAATCATCATCCATTATTCATCATGACCAGTTTATAATCATTGAGGTCTGAGGTGATTTTCCATTTTCCTCATTTTATAGAGAGGATGATTATAGAATGAAGATATTTAGAGAAAATTATGGTACCCAATGATTTACCTATCTCTGATTGACATAGAATTCAAATTATATACCTATGGTTTGGAATTAATATTTAATTAATGGTAAATGTCCATTTATAAAATACTAAACCTAATTTAATATGCATTTAATTTAATAATCTATAATATTTAATTTATTTTATTGTATGCACTCACTAGTGAAATGATATATATTTATCTCGTAATATTTTAAATAAATCTTCTTCACTATAGAAAAATATATTCCAGTCATCCTCCGCAACTTTTATTCAAATATACAATAAATATTTTTTTAATTATTATTCATTCAATAAATAAAAAAATATTTTTTTCTCAATGTGACAAATAAACTTTTTTAATGTTTACATATGCATATAAATTATTTATTCAAAAAAAATATTTATTAACTGGTGAATATAAAAAGATAAATAAATATTATAAAGTTATATAATAAAAAATTAAAATTTAAAAGAACTAATTATTTGATATTTGGAATAATTTATTATATATTACATAAATATTACTTATCATTCTATAAAATCATTTTTTATAATTTTCAAATATATGTAATATTTGACTATGATAGAAAGAAAACCCTTGTATATGACTCTATAGGCTAGTTAATTAGGGTAATTATGTGAGAATTTATATGATCCAAGAGTAATTTTTATCAAACTCTCAAGGAACCCATAAATGGGATAATATATGTCATAATTAAAATAACTCTACAAGAATAATCAATGGGTAATATTATCACATTACCCTGATATCACATCAAGTATACTTTACACATATCACGTAAACATATATTATCAATAACACTTTTTTGAGTAACTAAAATGAACTCATAACGCCAAATGGTCTCTATGTTGGATCATAGGGATCTATATATGCATTCAGATGAGGGATTGTTGGAGAAAACTTTGGATATCAATTCTTTAAGGAAGAATAGACTGATCCAGGCGGCTACTACAAAGGAGCTAGACGAGTGGGCTAACAAGTAGGCACGCATTCTTCTTAGAGGCTGCAACCTGGGGGAGATTAGCATATAAGAGCTCAAGAAATCATTGTAAAACATGGATCTTCTCTTAGAGGGCACCTTGAAGGACTTCCCTGACACGAGGGTACATGATACACCCTAGGTTTTGTTTAGGGAAAACTCTTCCAAACAGCTCACTCTTTTCTTTAATAGATCTTTCGTATCATTTGGCTCTGAAACTAGCTAGTTGTGTGGGTTCCTACTTTCCCCATAAATTTACATTCTCTTTAGTAAAAAAAATTAACATTGAATGGATGGAGTGGATAAATTACTCCTTGATTTTTTAATTAATATAAAATGAAATTTGATACAACCATTTGTCACAGAAATATAGGGATCATATGTTATCATGGGTTATTTAAATAGACAAAGTTTTTAGAGCCATGAAATGTAAAAAAAATAAATTAATTTATAATTATCCTAAAACATGGTTACTAAAAGAACATCAAATGATAAATAGTCATGTGGATTTCATATATCTGGGTTATTTCTCAAAATTTCTCATCTTGCATTTTACAATGTGGTAACATCATGAGATGATGTATCATATGATCATAAGAAATAACATTTAGTAGTGAACTTACTATGTGAGCCATTATACAATGTTTGTTAAACATATAATAAAAGTTAATAATATCATCATAACAATGAACTACTTTTCCATTTTTATGGGAAATATACTCTTGGAAATTGATTTTTTAAAATCAAAATCAATAATGAAAAAATAAAATATGTAATTTATTTTATAGGCATATATTTTTATAAAAATGTAATATAATTTAAAATTATTATGTTCTAGGCCACTAGTTGTAACACATTATTCACTTATCATTTGATGTTCATGCGAATGTCTATCCCCATTATGGTCACATACTCATATAACTCTTCTTATGCAATGGACCTTCATTGACTCTATTATAATATAATATTAAAAATAGTACGCTTACATTCCCATCAATCTATACAGAATGATCAGAGACATTGGTATTCCTCATTGTGTAATATGTACAATTCACATTATTTTAAATTGAACGATAATTGTATTGCACAAGGTTGTATTCATGTATTGAATATGGTATGTAGGATACAATATCATGTAATGGACATAATACTGTAATATTTTCCCTTATATACCTATGGGTGTCCAATCTAGTGTAAGCCCCAATAAATCCATCAATTGGTTATATTCTTCGTGTGTCATGCTTATACCACAGGTTTACTCGGCAGGTATAAGTCTCATTAAAATCATATATTTTAATACCCATGATATTACATTATCTATTTTTTCATATATAGATATATAATAACATAGTATTAGTGGACATTTTTTATTTCACTTGTTGCAATTTTAAAACATATTACCAATTGGACTCATAATCTGGTTTAATCCACAACCTATCTTTTTTTGGGAAGCTCATGTGTAATCTCAAAAAAAATAACTTTATCAATAAAAGGGTCTATAGTTACTTTTTTCAAGATTAAACATAAGTCCAATTTTTTAGGATGAGGCCTTATATAAAATATCAAAATAAACTCATATATAATTCCATGACCTCTCAATCTATGTGGATATATTCCCTTTAGAGATTATAATTGCTTCATTATCAGAATTAAATTTCAATATTATAATATCCAATGTATAAATATACATCTTCATAATTTGACATTAAACATCATGGTTAAATTTCTTATAATTGGAAATTATACTAAAATAGTTTTAAGAATATGGACATTCATTATGGTTTCAAATCAATATATTTGATTCCCCTTTAAGGTTTAAAGCCGACACTAATACCTAATATCACTTACATCTTCTTTATTTGGATGAAAATGTACCCCAATGAAGTTGATAAATCTTATTATTGACTTCATAACACACAATAATCAGATATCCAAAATACTACATATGAAATCCCCATAATCTATCCCCCAGAGAGAAAATTCTTTATAATTGTTGGTGGGAAATGAGGAATGTATATTTGTATTCTATTATAGATTTATCCCCCTAATATTTCTCACATTGTTTTATTCCTTTTATTTCATAAACATATCATGCACGTAATTCATGATATAGTCCTTTACATTTCACCCACATTAGTATATATCACCCATAGTCCTAACCATCCTCCTTCAACCACTTAGAGAGATGGGAAATCATATTTTTAAAATCATATAATGGTCTCATTTATCCATTAATCCATGTAACTGGTTACCTATTTCCTACTATTTGTCACACCAACCATATATCACATGGTTCTTGATTGTATAGCTATATTTTTTTAATATCAATTTACCATACCCACATCACTATCTTAAGAAATTATTCAAGATTGTAACATTCAAACTATGTAATCTATGATTCCTATTAAAATAAATATAATTATAATGTCTCATTAATGTTAGATCCTAATATCTATTTCATAATTCCTCACCTGATCGTTCATCTATATTCAATATTTGGAAAAATTAATACCCCAAATATCCCAAATTCCATGCTAATAATATAGAAGGTTATACACATTATAGTAACACAAATTATTCCCATTAGACCATCACATGGATAGATATATAAATATCCCCAATGTGGCTATATTCCTAGTACATTTATATCAATGCACAATCAGATATACTCCTAATCTGGTTAAATCATTTTCTTGTAGGGGCATATCTCTCATTAATCATATCCTTCATCCTTGAATCATATTCCATCTGAGGATAAACTCTTAATCGTGATGTTTCAGTACATAATCCCAATTCAATTATTTATTACAACCACTTTCGTGACATGAACATCCTTACCACATCACATGAAACTATATGGTGTATTCATATTCATATTATGTGGAATTTGATTCTTATTAATGTAAGAAATGTAGGATTCCACCTAGAGGACAGATTCAAATAATTATTACAAATATGACCCACAATACATTAATCCATGTAAAATAGATTGAGGAACAGATAATCATACAAATATGATAAAATTTTTATTCAATCATGATAAACCATTTTTTTGAGTGTAAGGGATATATTGATTTCAAAAACTTGGGAATCTTCATGAATATGTCATAAATCAATATAAGTGTCTTCAAGTAAAGAAAATTACCCCTCCAGAAGGTATTTATGATCTCACTCTCTCAACCCCTAGACTCGATGTGTATTATGGGAGTCGTTTTCATTTCACGGTGAATTCCTTCAATTTACAAATTGGAAAATGAATTAATTTAATCTATACATACATGAAAATTAATCAAAACACATATTTATTTTAATAATGATACTACCAAAGAAGAAAAATTACATTGAATACCTAGTTATAAAACCATCCATCGGAAACCATAAATGATATATACTTTAAAAAATTTTCATTATACCTTAATGATTCCAAGAAAATAAAAAAAACTTGGATTTTAATGAACCCTTAAAATGGAATAAATTCCTTCCTAAATCCAAACATCCTAGAAAAAATCTTCTAAACAAAAAATTTCACATGAATGAGCCATATATTCATTTTCAAAACCACAAGGATTAAACAACTATGTTAATCCTAGATGAAAAAATAATTCAAAATGTAAAATCCTATCTTTTTGGGAATTCTTCTCCTTAGTTACCCATTAATCCTTTACAAGGATTAGTGGAGTTTCTTTCGACCTTCTAAAATGAACCTTCAAATATGTGTTGGGTTCTTATATAAGGAGTAAGATTCTACAGATATGTTGTATTATAAGATTTCATGAAGATAAGAATATGGCATAAAACCTTTTTTACATTTTACGTGTCATATTTGTTCCCAATATAAGGGGGAATTGTCGGGTAAATTTCATATTTTTACCATAGATACTAGGGGGAATATATAAATAAAACTGAATTTTTCATTGTAAATTTCTAATTTAGATAATAAAAATATATCACATATTTTAATTTAATGGGGAATTTCTACATTTCCCTATATCATTTTTCATAATTTTACTCTTTATATATTCCTCCTCCCTCCATAACATAAATGATGGCTCATGGACTACTCCAAAAAATCTCAACCTATGTTTCTTTGGATCTGTAGTATCTAACGCCTCATTCATGTGTCTTTTATCTCCTTGGACCCCATAGGTAGGACTATGACTCTTGTTCATTCTTTTATTAATTAATCACTCCAAGTTTAATGATAATTAAATAAAATATAATATGCCATATTTTTAGGGAAATTTTTAATTTCATCTAGTTTTTTTAATTCATGATAGAATATAAAGCTGATATGAGATGAGGATTCATCTACAAGAATAGGTGGGTGGAATTGGCCATATCCTATAAAATTATTGACATATATATTATGTGACATCTTTCTGAGGAATATAACATCCATAAAACCTTTCATTAAAATCTAATTAAATATATAAAGGGATATAACCAAATATACGGATGTCCTAGAATCTAAAATGCTTCATTAGAGGATATATACCCTTATGTGATACACCCTTAAGGTGTTCCTTTTCAGTGTACCATTAGAATTGTTCTTTGAAATGTAAACAAAAAAAACTTTACGGGTGTTGGGTTGGCCCATTTAATATAATATAAATTGAATTAATCCAAGGGGAATGATAAGTCCCTATTTTTTGGACCTTGTTTCTTTTTTCAGTCACTTCATATATACAAATTAATTAAATTTCCAAAATTAGTTAATGATAATTTTAAGGTCTATGGGCTTAATATTATCCCATTATCAATCCAGATTTCATGCTTGGGGGGTGGGGTATGAGGGTTCTGACATAGAACTCCTTGGATAGGATCATCGGGCCATTAAACATTTTAAAAAACACATATAATATATTAATATAAGTAATATAATGATTATTTTATATAATTACATGGATTGGATATATGTGGAGTTAGGGATAATTTTTTTACATGAGAAATAATAGGTTTCCGAAGTAGAATACCATGGATATGCTCTTAGAGAAATGTTTTTGTACCATTCCACAAGCAATGCATGATTACCTATGTGGAATACCTTTTATATTTCTTGAGGAAAATAACATCATACCATTAGTTCAGTGATACATAGGTTCCTAAGTTTCATTCCATATAATTACTCCAATTTGGATAGGTTCTATAGTATACTAAGAGTGACCCCACAGTTCCCTATGTTGAATGCCTTGGACATGCAGAAGATGCTTACTAAATCCATTTACAAATCTAGAAAATCAATTAACGTAAATTGATATAGTCAATTATATAAATACATATAAGAATATATTTATAATTTCATTATTTATTACATTCTATTTGAATTATATAACCTTATATGACTATCATTTTACATGGATTCCATTATTATACACCAGGGATAATGGAAATATAAAATAAAAACATAAATTGTTAATTTTTCTAAGATATCTAATATTAAAATGATTTTTTTGGGTGAGTCAGGAGTCACATGAAGAAATCATACTGATGTGGTTTATTAATTTACTTCATTACATTTATTAATACTCACACACTATTCATAGTATATTCACATAAAATATAGTTCTTAACAATTTTTTTTATGGCCTACTCATTTTACCTCATTACATGTTCAGCCAGTTGGCTTAGGGGTAGAATTTGTAGATTTAGTTAGGGAAAAGGGAAGCATCCCAATATGGAAATAATAATTATTATACTATGATGAATTATTAGGGAAGAGGGAAAATATTATTGTCATGATACTATTGTAGATATATTATTTTCTTTTTTATTTGTATATTATATGTGAAATTATCTTACTTATATTCTTACTCATATTACAAATTTTATAGCTACCTAATATCCACATCATCTTTCATATATGTTACTGGGTATAGTTTTAATTATTTTGAATCATGTTTTATTTTTAAATGAAGATGATGTATCTTCCACAACTTCTCTAACTTGTTGATTTACCATTTTACCACTAGTTTTTTCAATTATTATATCATTGTGAAACAATTTTATCATGAGGGAATATACTCCACCACATAACTTTATAGTCCCTATATTCTTGTCATTATCCTCTTATATATGGGGTGGTGTTCTGGAGTTCATGTGACCGACCATGTTCGGTTTCTTATGAGTGAATCAATTTCGGGACATTACAAAGTTGTAATAGATATATTTTTCATATTTTCATACTATTTTTAATTGGTATACTGAAGACTAGGATGTTTTGAAATTTTCTAATGATACTGTTCATTTGATTAGCTTACCCACATATGAGGAAAAAATACAAGATTCATATGATGATACATTTTTGAGTTATTTCCTAGAACTTTTGTTATTATTTTATAGTTGGATGATAAAAATGATTTTTCAAATTTATTGATCTTATATATTCTATTTATTCCCTTGGAAATGTATGGAAATAATGTGTTGATCATGAATCATTATATTCACTTGAAGATTCACATTTCATGCATATTATATGCAAAAGTTCTTTTACTACGTCCACGGAGGTCAGATGTTGTAGTGCCTTGATTATATCCATTAAATCTGAATAAAGTTTCTTTTCATTAAAATAGGTATGAATGTCGTTAAATAAATTATATAAATCATCCAAAATCCTGTTGTTCTTCAAATATTTATAGGGGAAACAAAAATGAGAAGTTATGTACTATTTGACCCATGAACAACTGGTTTACTAAACTGAAACGTCAGTTGATTTTGATTACATGAATTCCACTTTAAATTTATAATTCATGACATTTTATAAATTAATAATGAAATTTTTTCTAATAAAACCATGTTATATGGTTTGTTACATGTTTATAATACACATAAGGGTCTAGTAGTAGGTACATAACATTACAATTGAATCATATAATTATTATTATAATGTGATTTGGGAATAGTGACACATCTAATTAGACCATGATATTTGTATATACATATAAATGGGTAAATATATTAATTAAATAAAATTTTGGACTAAAAATGTTTCAAATAAAATATAATTACAACTTCCCTGTAATGTGTGTTTTTTCTATAGCATGTAGATTGCATTATATATTATGGAATCTCAACTATACGATATTGGACCATTACCCTTACCAACCATTAATATTGTAAATTAGGAAGTGTACATTTTGATCCTTCATAATCTAATATTCCACCTAGAACTAGATTATAGAGCATAGAGGTGTTGCTAACTCTCATATATGAAGGTCATGAACAAGAAATTTTCCATTATTTTGAGATAATTTCTATTAAATTTTTTTGAGATATGGATATAGAATCCTATAAATATTCTTGTAAAATGACCACAAGTCGTATTCCAAAAAGGTAAAGATTACCATTATATAGTGGTGGTGGCCCCTAATTGACTAGTAATTCCTCCTATAGTGACTCTTATCTCACCCACTTCTTTTCCTAAAATAGGAACTGATTCTACATTTAGATAGGGTTTCATGAAACTAGTGAAACCTATCTATAATGCCCCAAAAACATCCCCTAATATGGAAGATATGAAAAAAAAAATCCAGAAGCACCAACATCCAAAAATTTTAAGGGATGGTGGTCCTTAGTAGATTGAGACATCGATATATTTTGTGTTACAAATAAATGAATATTTATAGGCACGCCAATGAAAAAGTGATAGGTCTTTGAAATATATAATCAATTATTCTGCTAAAAGATTGTGGGAGGTTGTTACTAGGGTTGATCAACTTTGGGATTCTCCATGAGGGACATACATATGATATTATGAATTACTAATATTTGTAGTGAATTAGATAACACCACTCCACAATGTCAATGCACATAAAATAGAGGGATATTTATTTGATGCATTATAAAAAAGTATTTCCCAATATCCTACTCTATTCAATAAACACTATTGGGGATGAGATGATCGAAACAAGGATTCATATTGATGGGATTGTGTATTTTACCTAATCCTAAGTGAATGTATATTAGTTTTCTACCATTTCTGATATTTTGAATGAGACACTTATCAACTAGGAGAAACTAAGGTAAGATAATGATATAGGTCAAAGAATTTGATTACAAAGATATGGAGGTGGTCTGTCTAGTGTCACGAATCGTTTCTTTATCCCTTCTCATGGAAGAAAATGGTAGTCAGATGAGAAGCACATATTGTTTTACTGTGTGCAACAAGTGAGATATGACATACCCTAAAAAAACATATTGAACCATGGATCCAAATGAGTATCTAGCATATGACAATGTGGGTTATATTTTATTTTGAAGAACATTCCATCCATTTCATAGTGAGATGGTACCTTCATCGACTCTACATTTTTTAGAAGTTTCAATAGCTCCACATCTAGAATGGATATGGACTACTACTAGTTGATATGGTTGAGGAATTGACAGGTTAGGGTTTCACTATTATATATTATGATCATGGATAATTCCTTCAACATGTGGTATATCTTAAAGAAGATTAGAAGACCGGTAGAGATTCTACAGTACATGTTATGATCCCAATAGGCTCCATGTTACTTTATACCTTATTTGACACCAGGTATTTGCATTATTTTATTTATGTGTAAATTTTTCTAAATCATATTCTCATAATGTCGTATTTATTTTTTGAGATAGCTCTTAAAACTCCAATGGGGAATTGATAACTTTGTATATTCCAATGTGGGGATTTCCCTCCATTGACATAAGAAAACAACGTTTCATATGGAACCTATTCCCTCGAGAAATGACATTATATGAAATCATTCTCAAGGAGTAATGGTTTGTTTTTATCCATTATCATGTTTATTTCTATCATCATAGGGTGTCCATCTCAACTTAGGAGGGTTGTACCTATACTCACAAGGACGATTGAAACTTCCATCAATGTTGAGCTAGACCCTTTCATAATGGGATATGAGAAATGATAACCCACTTTTATAATCACTATACATATGATCATAGAATTCAACATATATATTTTCCACCTATAGTGGATCATTTTAAGGATGTCTTATCTGATTAACTTTTTGGGATACCCCTTCAGGGAGAGGTACAATTTTTTATTGAGCTAGTTCCTAGAGTTGTACTATCACACGCAAAATATTATAAGGTATGTTTCTCTAAAATAATTTCAATTCATTAGATCTCCTATATTACATAAATCAATAAGTCTATTTGAAACAAAACATGGTTAATTATAGGATCAAGTCTTAACCTATCCATTAAAATTTTAATTTCCACATCTATTTTTTGAATTCTAAAGACGCCGGTCATCTATAGTTGTGATCAGTAAGTTATTTTGATTTTAGTAGGATCAATATAATTTTTTTGAATATTAATATAACCATATGAGTAGTAACTTGACACTTTGAATAGTAATTTACCCTTATGAATTGTAACTAGGACATTATGAACAGTAATGTAACCTTATGAATAGTATCTTGCCTCATATGAATAGTTTTGTAGCCTTATGAATAGTAATGTGAATAGTAATGTTCCCTTATTAATAGTAACCTTACCCATGTAAGTAAAAAATAAAATTTAGGCACCATATAAATGAGATTTATTATTTTAAAAATTAATAATTATGTGTATGTATTCTATGAACAATAAATAATTATTTATAATTATATAATTAATATATTAATTTAAAAGATAATTAATTTTAATAAAATTTATTCGTGAGTCAATTTTTTATTTTCCTATGACTATAAGATAATTTTATGTGATCTTAGTTAATTTTTTCCAAATGTCATAAAATTAGTTATAATATTAAATTGGTAATTTTCGCGTAAATGATGATTTTAGTTAAAAGGTAAATTCCTCATATTTATAAAAATATTTAAATAAAATAGAGTTCTTTTTTAGATTTTACATGTCATTAAATGGTTTGGAAAAATTTATGGGATTTTTACAAAATATAATAATTTTTTGAATAGTAAAAATTCAGTATTTTGTAAAAGACGTCATTTTTTGTAACATCATCTTGAAATTATTATTATATTAAAATATATTTCAACTATGTAATAAATAAATAATTATATTTAATTTTTAATATTATACCTAATTAATTTAGAGCCGGAAAATGTATATTTTTTCATGATAACTAATAAAATCATCATCAATGTTGAGGAGTTCTTAAACAACACTCATAATGTCAAAATTGGTATTTTATATATAATTATTGAGTGCTTAAAATTACTCTCATGAATTTTTTATTACATAATATGTATTTTTTTGTATTTAATTTTTAATTTGTAATTTTGTTGTAATATATAATATGTGATATCCAAATGTTTGTGTAGTGTTTGCGCAGGGCGAGAAAAGACAAAATGACAAATTTATGAAGTTGTCCTGTTTTGTGTAAGAGTGAATATACATAATGAACGGATTATGAATTCTATTCTGATCCTAATTAATTTATGTTTTAGATATTAATTTATTTTTTATTTTTATATATAATATCACATGAATTAATGCTTATGAAACACTAATGGCGTGCTTGTACATGAAGATGAATATTAAATAAAATGTGATTAAGTAAAATTTTATAATTATTTAATGACCCATATTTGGGATAAAACATAGTATATAGGTAACTTTCAACTATTATCTAGTTTTTAAATTTGGGGACACATTAAACCCACAATAATAGCTTTATTAAATTTAGAATATTTTATTTAAAAATACAGAAAATTATTCACACTATAAAGTTTAGTTTTTATAACATTTTTAATGTATTCATCACCTTTAGTTTTATTCCAAAACAACTATTCTCCGGTATCCTAATAAGAATATATTTCTCATGGAATTTTACTTTTATTGTTTAGACCATTAATAAACACATTAAGGGATAAAACAATGATGATGTAGTATTACGTTAATTAATGAATAAAGCAAATAAATGATATTAAAAATAATAAAATAAATTTAATATAATATTTTTAATCCAATTCATGGATTTTATATTTGAATATGACATTTATATGATATAATAAAAAAATTTATTCTATTTTGAAACTTTTTTTTGGGTGGTTAAAGTCTTATTTATGAATAGTATTTATATCGACAAAATTATTTTTAATGAATAACATAATTTATTAAATTATATAAAAATAAAAAAATATTGAAAAAGCCTAAAAATGATAATACACATTCTAAAATGAAATCCATTTTAGTTATAGACGTTTTTTGAAGTATTTAATCCTATAATATGTTTACTATACTTCAATAATATTGTTATTTCCAAAGTTATCTTTCACATCACTTATAAAATGAGATTCATTCATTCACAAACATTAATCAACTTCAGTCTTCTTGTTCGAAAAAACTATGAAAACATCTATCCTAAATATCCCAAAATACATTATTGTTCTTCTTTTATAACAAAAATACCCCTTCCAAGAAACTTAATGATGATTTAAAAGATATATTTTCAAGAGAAAAGATTCCTTCTCCTTCACTTTCAAATTATTTCTCACTTATAACATATCCCAAACTTTTATCCAATGATTCATTAAACCTAAATTATCATTTATATACTATAATTGTTTTGTGTTTATGGTATAATAATCATAAAATATATTATTTTCTTCTTTTATTCTTGAATAACAAAATTGTCGTATGTTGTGTGGGAATTAACTACCTTTGTGGATGATGAGTTTTATTTTCACTTTACCACAATCCTGGAAAGTTTCAAATCAAATTTTATTGTTTAAAATCACCTAAATATACATACGTTATCAATTATGTTTTATTATATCTTTTTTAGATGTAATTTCATAAAAACTCTACCTTTGAAACCATGAGAAGAACATACCCTAAACAATGGGAAAAACAAAATATTGTTAACAAATGGGTGGAAAATGGTATAAGAAAATTATTTATCATATTATAGAAATTAGTTTAGTTTTGTAACAATTTAATAACACTATTCAAAAAATCTTAAATGAGTTTTGATCAAATTTTAAGGAATTCAAACTAATTGTAAGGGATATCTTAACTCAATTTCCATCCAATGAGTTAAGCATCTTTATCCTTGGTTATTTGTTTCCATGAATATTGGTGAATGATATATAATTTTTAATAATGTATATCCAATTATATTGTGTGGATTTATATATTTACCACATTATTATGTCATTGATTTATCCCCACTTATATTATACAATCATTATAAGGGGTTTCTTATCTTACTTTTAATCATAGTAGATTTCCATTATTTGCCACTCATTTATTTCATATGGTGTATTGTGTACTATAATTTTATATAAATTTTAATGATTATATTTATATTCAGGGTATTCTATGATTCATTTTTCAGTTATTATATTTTTTTCATTCAACTCAATTTATTAAAATGTGTTAAGGGACATTGTCACAATTTCCCATTCATTAGAATTTACATGGTATTGTGCTCATAACATTTCTTATGCGGTGAATCCACTGCCCATTTCATATCATTATTAATTTAAAATTGTCAACATATTATATATCCATATTATGGATTCATTGATATGATTATTTTTTAATCCATATAACATTTTATATAAGGTGTTTATTTGGAATGTTGTGTTAAGTATGGAAATATTGATAAATTAGTATCCTATACTCTAAACGGATACTAAGAAGGAAACTTTTACATGTATTAAATCTATGTATAAATAATTATTTGTACTTGAAGTGGTGGGTGGGGCCTGTTATAGCTTCTCGAAGCATATACATGTCTCATTAGACAAATCAGATGGCGACAAACACTTCGAGTTTGTTTGTAAAAAGAAGAAAGGTATCTACCCACATACTTAAACTATTTCGAATGTATAGTGGTATCATGTTCTAGAGAGATGACATCCAATTAATACACATTCTATTGATTCATTTTTAGTTATTACTATTTATGAGGTTTTCACTTTTAAAAATATATGGATTCTGTTTTATTATCAGTTTACTAATGGTTTGTGTTTTTTATTTAATAACCTTGCCATATTGGCTATGGAAATTTTATTTTTATTCAATTATTTATGATTCATGCTTCTGGTATTTGTAACCCTTTATGCGAATTTGAGCTCTCCCCTTTTAGTTTTTTACCTTTAATATGTTATAAAGAGGAGACCATTTGTTGCTTTTTTGTGGATACAAATAATTAGTTTCTGTTATGTATTGTATTTTGTTTCCATTCTCATTGTAATATGAGTTTCATGTATGTATCCATTTTCTTAAAATATACTAAATTTTTCATTCCTTTTGGATTTCAATCCACTTAATCATTAAAATGTTATAAGTAATGTACCATCTCTAGACTTTTGGGGTTGGGGTGTTATCATTGTTATCAGAGGATGTTTAGTAGAAAACATGGGAACTAGATTAATAAAACATTGTTTAGTTAACTTAACCCTATTATAGACTCTAAGTATAGGATTAATAGATCCACCCACACCTTTTCTGGAGGTCATTATACCTGAAAATTTTCAAGGATGAAGTTTTTGATGGTGTAAAAAATATAACACCCCCAACATTTTATGGTATTTTTTTCTTAAATTTATTCAATTCATTAGATCTCTTATATTGGATAAAGCATTAAGTCTCTTTGAAACAACATGTGTTTATTTATATAAGAAATTCATAACCTAGCCATTAAATGTAATGACCCGCAATTTTCCATTTAATTTATTTCATTTTTTAAATTTTATAGGAATATTAAGAGTCCGCGAAAATTTATAGTGCATGATTACAAGTCACGGTGTGCCTGGAATGAATTTCTGACCTTTTTTAAGTATATTCAGTAACTATGCGAGCAGTTTTTTGTAACATTTGAACCAGTGCTCGAAATGTTAATCTAAGGACACTGTTGAGTTTGGAGCACCGATATTCTCTTAAGGAGACCTTCGCCTCAACCACTGTAGGTCGAGGGTGGAAATTAGTTTTCGGACATTGTGTGGGAGAAAATAAAATAAACATGCTTTATTTTATTTTAAAATTTTAAACCTCCCATTTTGTATTTGGTGGTGGGGACCACCCGCACCCCTATTAATATGAAGTTAACCCTTGGAATTCTCCCTAGTTAATATCCCATCATCAATACAATTAATATGACAACTCTTTTTATTTAAATAAAAAAATTATCTTATTAATTTGAAACCACCAATTTCATGGGATAAATATTTGGAAAAGGAAAGTAGTGCATGGGAGAACCTTTGGAGAAATATCCTCCAATGAAGAACAACTTTGAAAGAAAAACGAAGAACCGAATTCAGAAGCATCTTGTGGGAGCAACGTGTGATGGCGTCCCTTTCATCGACTTTGTCTTCTTCTTCACGAAACCTCCAATGAACATCAAGGTAGTGGTTTAAATTTTAAGAATGATTAAATATATTTTCTGATTCATCATATTCACGATTCAGAAAGACAATTTCCAAAAAACATGGTCATTGTTCTGCACTAATACCTTTTCCCCTTTTCATTCGTTCTTCATGCGTTCTTCATGCGTTCTTCAATGCCAAATAAGTAATGATGGCGAAAACACAATTTATCATTGAGAGAGGCATATGGACTTGGATATCTTGACCCGAGGATCACAAATATGTGAACATAATAATTATTGGGCTTGGAACGAAACTGTGATGGCTTGCGAAAGAAGGTAGCAGTCGACACCCAGTCGGCCGAGTCGAAGGAAGGTGGTGCACATCCGTGCTTCTGGAAGAGGAGGTTGTGGCCCGTCGGCCATAGCGAGGCAGGGAGGTAGCCGAAATCTAACCGAACACATGGCGGAGCGGTGGAGTGTGTTCATGCTGCCGGAGCAGGAGGTCGCGGCTGCTGGGCCGCAGCGGATGCTGGATGGTGGCCGGCACCCGGCCGGCATCTGGTGGACTGCGGTGCACATCCACGCCACTGAGAGGAGAACCTCCTGGTCATTCTGGCATGCATTTTCACACCGAGCGGGGCCTCCATGCAGTTCCTGTAGAGACCGGAATATTGACTTACATGGACATTACATTACTTTTGCGGAATACTTAGTACATAACAAAAACACACACACAAGGATCGTAATAGTTTAGTGTCTTTGGAAACTCGGAACGTAATCTTCTAATCGTGGTGAAAGATCTTCAATATCTCCCATAAAGATCTTCCCTTTTTTTTACCTAAAACCTTTCTTTATATCCTGGGGAAAAGAAAACATAAAAGGGTGAGCTCAAATGCTCAGTAAGGGTAAACAAAAGAGAAATCAATCACATTATATTCATAAGAACATAACTTTTGAAAATCTTAACCTGCAAAAGAGAGAATAATTTCATAACATGGGATAAATCATGGCAGTGAAATGTAATCACAATAATCATAACTTAAAACATGAAACTTTGTGGCATACACACATAATCATAGAGAATCATTTCTTATTAGTCAATACTCATTGCCAAGACTATCTTAGTGGACAAAGTCCCTTTCTGAACCGAGTCACCCTCGTTCTAGTCCTGTTTCACTGAACCGGTATAACCTACCGTTCCAGCCCTGTCTATCTCATGAGATATAAAATCATTAACCAATTCATTGGAGGGAGATATAGGTCCCACCCATCTCATAATGATACCATTCTTATGTGTTCCACATAATCATAAATCATACATCATCTCATAACACATGTAACAAAAATGGGATTCTTGAAACATCATGACATCATAAAACAAATCATATAAGGTAAATGACTTCATAAAAATAATTCCCTTAAAACATAATCAAATCAATGTAATAATAGGGATAGAAACAGAACCCTTTATTATCTTAGATGGAAAATAATTTTGATAAAACACTTGAAATCCATTCTTGAGGAAAATATCCTTTATACTTCAAAAACATTTTCCTTTCTTAACATGTCTTACAATTTAAAACTAAAAGAATTTGATTAAAAATAACTTTGAAAACGAGTAAATAAAGCTTCTTGGAAATAATATTTTAAAAATCCATTCATGCCGTATAAGTTAAAAAAAACATTCTTCTGGTACTTTTTTCGGAAAAGTCAAAAAAGTACCTCGTACGAAAAACGACAAAAGATTCCTTTCATATCTTTTACTAAAAACTCACTGAAGGGTAAATTTTTATTTAAAAAATTGTAGGTGGATGTAAATAATATTAAATATTGAGAAAATATGGATGTGGATGATAAAATACACCCCAGTAAATACTAAAGTATAAACAATCTCGGATAAAAATGAGATTGTGATATTTCCATTACCTTAGGTCCGATTTGCTTTGTACGTGTCCAAAGCTCCTGTATAATGGTTTAAATAATGTTATTGACTTATTCCAGAATCATACATATTTATATGATATCATATATGGTCATATTCTTAGCTTCTTTTTAGTAATATTTCATTGTTACTTGTTACTCGGGTCTTTATTGCCTTTTGTTCTTTTGCGTGTTTTGCCGAATAAATTCTTATTCTTCTTTTAAGGTTATAGATACCTTATATCCAGAATGTTATTAGTGTAACATATATCATATTTATTCATTCAATTCATTTATATAATTACTATGTAATGATGATCATGTAGAACGAGTCGCACCACATCGTGGAGACGGTATTCCGTACGTACGCACGAGTGATGATATCGTTCCTTTGATCGTGGAATTGTATTGGAGTATATATATATTATTTCAGTATCAATATTACTTTATAATAATCATAAATAGTTACTCATTACACCATTATACCCATCCTTGTAAGGTAGTGGTGGAAAATAGATTACACCACGGCGTGGAGACGGTATTCCGTACGTACGCACGCGCGGTGATTTCATTTTTCCGTAGGATAGATAGAAAGTTAATTAGGGTTGTTTCATATTTATAATAACATATCAGTATGTAAGTAATACTGATGTTATTACTTTATCATGAAACAACTAAAGAAGAAGAAGTTGAAGAAGAAAGAAATTGAAAAGATCGGTAATGGATATTACCTCTTCTTTGAAACGCCTCTTTGAATCCTCTACTTAGGGAACTAAGATTGGTCTTTGAAGAAGACCAGGACCTCTAGGATTATTCTAGGGAAGTGGAGAAGGGATTTTGGCAGGGGTTTTCCAAGCTTGAGTGCTCAAATTGGTGTGAGGAGGAGGGGGAGGAGGTGTCCTTTTATAAGGGAGGAGAGGGGCACCTTAGGAATATCTCAAAATATTATTTTATATTAAAGTCAAAATCGGTTTATAATGGTTCCAAAGGGTCTTATTTCGAATCTAAAGTAGGGATGGGTCGAAATCCTATCAACCAATAGGATTTATACAAGTTTAGGGTATTATTTTAACCTTATCAATTAGATTTAACTCTAAGTTAAATAATTTAACTTTTACCGTGTCTTTTTGTTTTCTTTCACTATATGGTTAATATACTTACTATAACATGCCAAAAGAACCCCAAATTGTTTATCATTAATATATATATCCTTATCTAAGTCATTTGGCCAAACCTTAGATTTTTAGGAATAAAATCACAATTAATAATATAATATTTGATTTAAAAACTATTTTGTGTCAATTTTGACACTATTTGATATATGATTTTTGTGAAAGTCATAACAGAATTATATGTTCGAACCAAGTTGATTAAATCAACAATAATATATCATAGTAACCTATAAAATTAGTGGAATTCATAAAAAGTCTCAAATTACATTTATTTGGGTTTTTATAACATCAATTATGTCAATATTTAATAAATAAGATAATTACTGCATCATCTTTGTGTCATAAATAAATTTATTATTTGATGTCTAAAAATTACAAATAAAATACCATTATGTAGGAAATCTTTTTAGCTTTCTAATGAATATTACAATCGAATTTATCTTATGTACAACCCTATATTAAAAATGTTTTAGTAAATAAACGTTGATTTTAACTCTTTTAACTCTTCTTTGAATTAAATAATAATAAATGTCCTAATCTAATCCAAGTGGGCCTAAATGATAATATTTTACACTTAAGGTTGTTTTTAGTCGAGATAAACTTGTCCAATAGAATTAGTACATGTGTTAGGGTAATATTAATATCATTCTTACCCTTAATTACCCTATTTACTTTTAACCGTGGTAAATAAAAGTAAAAAGTTACTATTCACCAAAAATTATTTTCATCTCATTGAACCACATTTTACTTACTGACATCAACCGTGTCTCTCGGATTTTTGAAATTCCATTCACAGAAGCGGTAAAATTATGTTTTATGAAAAATTCAGTTTTTTAACTACCACTTAGTAGTTTCACTATTCATCAAAAATTGATGTTTTTCAGAACAATGCCAAAATTTCATCCTAAGCTATATTTCATATTCCAAATTCAAAAATGAAGTCTATTTTACCAAATTTATAACATAGAAGTTGCATTAATTAATTTTATAATTAAATCCCGCTGTTAAAACAAATAGCGTGTTTTTAAGAAACAATATCTATCAAAAGATTGACACTTGATTATGTCTGGTTTAAATGTGAAATTACATACAATGACCAACATTGTATTAAATAGTAAAAATATATTCTAAATATACTTTAAAAACACTCAAATTAATGATTTATCACTATTAATTATTTCGATTAAAAAATTTGTTTTTAATTATAATTTAGTAATTTTCACTATTCATCAGAATATGAAAGTTATCCGAAAAGTACCAAAATTTCACCTTAGGCTAAATTCGATACTCCGAATCCAAAAATGAAGTCCATTTTGAGAGATAAAATTTCTGAAATTTAAAAAAGTGGTTATTACTATTCATAACGGCTAGTTTTAATAATATTTTAATAGCATATCGTTGTTTCGTGAAACTCAGTATTGCGTACTACACACGCTATCGAGGAAGGTTGCGATTGCATGTAATGCATGGCAAGTCAAGGATGCGTGTTGTGCAAGCTCCTTTTGGTGTAGCGTACAACACAAGACATTAGTGAAAAAAAAGAATATTTTTCATAAAATCCTGGGCTGTTACATTCTACCCCCCTTAAAATGAATTTCGCCCTCGAAATTCGTCGGGGTTATAAATGGTTTACTATTCGAAAGTTTCTTTAATAGAAACCCACATCGTACCAAAACCAATATTTAAAAACAAAAGTATGAAACTTAACGGTTACCCAAATAAACTAATCACTGGGTTTCCACATAGGTGAAAATATGGATATGAAAGAAAAATCTAACCATCATGTTCTGATGGAGAGTGGTAGAGAACATGGCTATGGAAAAGCTAGCAATCACAAAGCCATAAATTTGTGACGATCTAAGGTACCATCTGATTAATCAGATATAAGAGCACAAGGACAACATTTTTGGTTTTCAAGATCGTTTCCCTAAAGTTAAAGAATTTGAATTAGAATAAATACTTACTTTATTTTGGTACAATCTCACTGTTGTTCATGCCTTGAACAATTTCCACTTCATCTCTTAAATAAATGAAGTTGAATTTGTTATTCATGAAGTGTTAGCAGATCATGTGATAGAATGACGGGTCATTCCATCTGTCTCAAACAAAAGGTTAGCAAAAGTTATTAAATATACATAAGTCATTATATAGTGAAATTAATCATATATGGTTCCTAAAATGGACTTATACTTCATATATCATACTGATTAATATAATAAAACTAGTTTATACTAAACAGGTACTTCCTATAGGCCAGTGTTAGGTGATAAAGGCCAGTCGCACTTCGGTTGTGGGTTCGATTCCCACATCCTTATTTGACGCGATGGGCTGTCGCCCGTCCTGCAGGTTGTCCTTTTTCTAAAACTATATTACTATAACATCCCATCAATAATATCGAGAAAACATCTATCCTTAAACAATACTAACTTATGTCCAACATAATCCATTCCAATCTTTAGGCTTATCCATAATACTGCAGTCCACTCTCATAACATAGTGAAAACGATTACCAGAGATTTAACACCATCGTCGATCCCCATATATCATAAGATATGTTTTGTTGGTCACATTCCAAACATTCAAAGTCCTTAATCATGTATTCTCTTGAATACCTTAGTGAAAACATGAATGCAGTTAAAATTTAACACTTTCCACATACCAAAATCCTCAAAATTCTATATACTCAAACCATGATATCACTTAGTCCTTATATCAATCATGAGCTCATGAATACTGTCAAACATTTCATTTTCTCTTTATCCCTTCATTATGCGCATATCATCTTCTTTCCAAAATATTTGAATCACTTTTCATCGTTACCGGTACCTTAAAATTATTAAAAACCACAATAATACAAAAATATTATAATAAACAATAAAAGTACCTCAACAACATTATTCTTGAATACCAATACATAAACACTTCAATCCATCCTCTTCAATTATTGTCCTGGAATAAGTCCTTCCATGATTTAGAAGTAACTTTTTAGGTCAGGGCATTGAGTTGGGTAATGCCCATGTTCTCCACAAATAATACATTGAACTCCATAACAGTCTGTCACTCTATGACCCTTATCTCCACACAAATAACATCGTTCCCTCCATTTGAGGTATTCTTCAAGGTTCTTCTTCCCTTCTTTAGAAATCTCAATCTTCCTTTCTTTATGCTGCTCAATATGCGAACATGCATAATAGTCTATCTTCCTCTTCTTTGATGAATTAGGTATACCACTAAATTTCACCATGTTAATCATATATCACGATGACTGATTCGGCATAATCACAATATCTTTCTCTCTAGGCATTACATAATTTTGTTGCTTATAGTCACCAATTTGTCCATTGGATTCAATGTTAACCGAATTCCATCTGGTTCCCTCCATTAACTAGAACACAAAAAGAATTCGTTGAGAGGCAAAAATCAAGCTAGAGAAAACAACATAGTAAAGGGGGAGTACCCTCAATATATAACATCTTAGGTTAAATTCTAAGATCGTTACCGTAGTTCTAGGACTATATCCTATATGTATACTTATCCTTAGGGACATCCCTAGACATACCTTAGAAATATCTCTAGGGATCTCACTAACGTTCTCACATCCTAGTTTCCAAAGGTTGACTAAACCTTTCCTATGATACCAACTATAATGACCGGAAGCTTGACGTACATGGACATTACATTACTTTTGCGGAATACTTAGTACAAAACAAAAACACACACACAAGGATCGTAATAGTTTAGTGTCTTTGGAAACTCGGAACGTAATCTTCTAATCGTGGTGAAAGATCTTCAATATCTCCCATAAAGATCTTCCCTTTTTTTACCTAAACCTTTCTTTATATCATGGGGAAAAGAAAACATAAAAGGGTGAGCTCAAATGCTCAGTAAGGGTAAACAAAAGAGAAATCAATCACATCATATTCATAAGAACATAACTTTTGGAAATCGTAACCTGCAAAAGAGAGCATAATTTCATAACATGGGATAAATCATGGCATTGAAATGTAATCAAAATAATCATAACTTCAAACATGAAACTTTGTGGCATACACACATAATCATAGAGAATAATTTCTTGTTAGTCAAGACTCATTTCCAAGACTATCTTAGTGAACAAAGTCCCTTTCAGAACCGAGTCATCCTCGTTCCAGTCCTGTTTCACTGAACCGGTATAACCTACCGTTCCAGCCCTGTCTATCTCATTAGATATAAAATCTTTACCCAGTGCATTGGAGGGAGATATAGGTCCCACCCATCTAATAATGATACCATTCTTATGTGTGCCACATAATCATAAATCATACATCATCGCATAACACATGTAACAAAAATGGGATTCTTGAAACATCATGACATCATAAAACAAATCATATAAGGTAAATGACTTCATAAAAATAATTCCCTTAAAACATAATCAAATCAATGTAATAATATGGATAGAAACAGAACCCTTTATTATCTTAGATGGAAAATAATTTCGATAAAACACTTGAAATCCATTCTTGAGGAAAATATCCTTTCTAATTCAAAAACATTTTCCTTTCTTAACATGTCTTACAATTTAAAACTAAAAGAAGTTGATTAAAAATAAACTTGAAAACTTGTAAAGGAAGCTTCTTGGAAATAATGTTTTAAAAATCCATTCATGCCTTATAAGTTAAAAAAAACATTCTTCTCGTACTTTTTTCGGAAAAGTCAAAAAAGTACCTCGTACGAAAAACGACAAAAGATTCCTTTCATATGTTTTACTAAAAACTCGCCGAAGGGTAAAATTGGATTTAAACAATTGTGGGTGGATGGAAATAATATTACATATTGAGGAAATATGGATGTGGATGATAAAATACACCCCAGTAAATACTAAAGTATAAACAATCTCGGATAAAAATGAGATTGTGATATTTCCCTTACCTTAGGTCCGATTTGCTTTGTACGTGTCCGAAGCTCCTATATAATGGTTTAAATAATGTTATTGACTTATTCCAGAATCATGCATATTGATATGATATCATATATGGTCATATTCTTAGCTTCTTGTTAGTAATATTTCATTGTTACTTGTTACTCGGGTCTTTATTGCCTTTTGTTCTTATGCGTGTTTTGCCGAATAAATTCTTATTCTTATTTTAAGGTTATAGATACCTTATATCCAGAATGTTATTAGTGTAACATATATCATATTTATTCATTCAATTCATTTATATAATTACTATGTAATTATGATCATGTAGAACGAGTCGCATCACATCGTGGAGACGGTATTCCGTACGTACGCACGAGTGATGATATCGTTCCTATGATTGTGGAATTGTATTGGAGTATATATATATATTATTTCAGTATAAATATTACGTTATAATAAAAATAAATAGTTACTCATTACACCATTATACCCATCCTTGTAAGGTGGTGGTGGAAAATAGATTACACCACGGCGTGGAGACGGTATTCCGTACGTACGCACGCGCGGTGATTTCATTTTTCCGTAGGATGGATAGAAGGTGAATTAGGGTTGTTTAATATTTATAATAACATATCAGTATTTAAGTAATACTGATGTTATTACTTTATCATGAAACAACTAAAGAAGAAGAAGTTGAATAAGAAAGAAATTGAAAAGATCGGTAATGGATATTACCTCTTCTTTGAAACGCCTCTTTGAATCCTCTACTTAGGGAACTAATATTGGTATTTGAAGAAGACGAGGACCTCTATGATTATTCTAGGGAAGTGGAGAAGTGATTTTGGCAGGGGTTGGCCGAGCTTGAGTGCTCAAATTGGTGTGAGGGGGAGGGGGAGGAGGTGTCCTTTTATAAGGGAGGAGAGGGACACCTTAGGAATATCTCAAAATATTATTTTATATTAAAGTAAAAATCGGTTTATAATGGTTCCAAAGGGTCTTATTTCGAATCTAAAGTGGGGATGGGTCGCAATACTATCATATAATAGGATTTAGACATGTTTAGGGTATTATTGTAACCTTATCAATTAGATTTAACTCTATGTTAAATAATTTAACTTTTACCGTGTCTTTTTGTTTTCTTTCACTATATGGTTAATACAGTTACTATAACATGCCAAACGAACCCCAAATTGTTTATTATTAATATATATATCCTTCTCTAAGTCATTTGGATGAATCTTATATTTTTAGGAATAAAATAACAATTAATAATATAATATTTGATTTAAAAACTATTTTGTGTCAATTTTGACACTATTTGATATATGATTTTTGTGAAAGTCATAACAGAATTATATGTTCAAACCAAGTTGATTAAATCAACACTAATATATCATAGTAACCTAGAAAATTAGTGGAATTCATAAAAAGTCTCAAATTACATTTATTTTGGTGTTTATAACATCAATTATGTCAATATTTCATAAATAAGATAATTACTGCATCATCTTTGTGTCATAAATAAATTAAATTATTTGATGTCTAAAAATTACTAATAAAATACCATTATGTAGGAAATCTCTTTATCTTTCTAATGAATATTTACAATCGAATTTATCTTATGTACAACCCTATATTAAAAATGTTTTAGTAAATAAACTTTGATTTTAACTCTGTTAACTCTTCTTTGAATTAAATAATAATAAATGTCCTAATCTAATCCAAGTGGGCCTAAATGATAATATTTTACACCTAAGGTTGTTTTTGGTCAAGATACACTTGTCCAATAGAATTAGTACATGTGTTAGGATAATATTAATATCATTCTTACCCTTAATTACCCTATTTACTTTTAACCGTGGTAAATAAAAGTTAAAAGTTACTATTCACCAAAAATTATTTTCATCTCATTGAACCACATTTTACTTACTGACATCAACCGTGTCTCTCGGATTTTTGGAATTCCATTCACAGAAGCGGTAAAATTAAGTTTTATGAAAAATTCAGTTTTTTAACTACCACTTAGTAGTTTCACTATTCATCAAAAATTGATGTTTTTCAGAACAATGCCAAAATTTCATCCTAAGCTATATTTCATATTCCGAATTCAAAAATGAAGTCTATTTTACCAAATTCATAACATAGAAGTTTCATTAATTAATTTTATAATTAAATCCCGCTGTTAAAACAAATAGCGTGTTTTTAAGAAACAATATCTATCAAAAGATTGACACTTGATTATGTCTGGTTTAAATGTGAAATTACATACAATGACCAACATTGTATTAAATTGTAAAAATATATTCTAAATATACTTTAAAACCACTCAAATTAATGATTTATCACTATTAATTATTTCGATTAAAAAAGTTGTTTTTAATTATAATTTAGTAATTTTCACTATTCATCAGAATATGAAAGTTATCCGAAAAGTATCAAAATTTCACCTTAGGCTAAATTTGATACTCCGAATCCAAAAATGAAGTCCATTTTGAGAGATAAAATTTCTAAAATTTTAAAAAGTGGTTATTACTATTCATAACGGCTAGTTTTAATAATATTTTAATAGCATATCATTGTTTCGTGAAACTCAGTATTGCGTACTACACACGCTATCGAGGAAGGTTGCGATGGCGTGTAATGCAAGGCAAGTCAAGGATGCGTGTTGTGCAAGCTCCTTTTGGTGTAGCGTACAACATAAGACATTAGTGAAAAAAAAGAATATTTTTCATAAAATCCTGGGCTGTTACAGTTCCACCTACCAGAAGAGCAACCAAACGACCATTAGGGCATTTGTATAACCAGGTGGGGCCTTCCTCCCAGGTTGCTGCTAGGGTGGACCACGCCAGAGCGGGCCACCCATTTGTGGGCTACACCACGGCCCATCCAACATGCCGGGTCAGGCCGCCCCATTAAATGTCTAGGCCGGACCACGGACCATCCCATCTAGGCCAAGTCCGTACTGGGTCAGGTCAGCCCCGGCTGGGTCGTGCCAGGTCAGACTGACCGGGTCGGACCAGACCCGGGCCCGTCTGGACCCAGATACGACATTTTTTACTGTAACATAAGAATTATGCATTCGTATGATGAACCATCTATGGCACTAGAATACTTGAATCATGACAGTCCTTTTGGAATATTCCACTTAGTGAGGCCGGTTTGGACCGAACCTTGAATCCATTCGGGTCCCTTGAGGCGGAAACACTAATAACTGATAGACTGGGTGTCTGATTGAAGAGAAATATATTGTGTTGGGTCTCTTATGATTTGAAAAACCTTTGGGATTCTTCTTTGAGGGACTTGTGGTGGTCGAGGTTTGAATGATATCTTTAGGGATAGATTCTATGGAACTCGAGCGCAACGGGTTCAAGGAATCCAGTGGATGGAAGTGAGGTATAGATTGGAGATGGATAATATAGAGGTTAGATACCTATCAACTATGGGTGGGTCAGATTCTATGACGGTCATTGCGGGTTCTTCGTACATATCGATCCTTTTTGGGTCAGCGTTCATCAAACCTACGAGGGTCAGCGCATAGCGATCCTATGTCAGTCAGATCTTGTGTGGATTCAGTGCTCAGTGATCCTATATGGGCCAGCGCATATAGATTCATTATGGGTGAGCGCTAATGGATACTGTGTGGGTCAGCACATACCGATCTTGTGTGGGTCATATTCTGTGTGGGTAATTGTGGGGGTTAGTACCTATCATTCCTGTGTGGGTCAAATCCGTATAATCACCAACAGTTCCTCTTGATAGAATAAGATGATATAGCTTTGTGACTAATCATATCTACATCTATACTTCACTTATACCTATGTGATCTGAGTCTTATATCATCATGGTGTTCATTTTTGGTACTACATCTTCGTGGTGTTACATGTGTGGTGCTCTTAAATTCTTGGTGTAACCTTTGTGGTACTTCTACCTTCATGGTGTTAACTTTGGGGTATTCCTTCCTCCTATGTGAGATGAGTATATCTTGAAAACTTAGGTATATGTAAGGTCATATACCTATGTAGGGTTGACTGTTGTTTCATTGTTTTTTTGTTTATCCTATGTGGAATTGAGAGACCTCTGGGGGACTTATGGTCCCAACTGATTATTGTTATACTCGCCCCTATACAGGCTACACCAGCACCTTGTTGTGTCTTGTGTAGATGACAGACAATACTGATAGAGGACAAGGGTACTAGGAATAGAGACTACTCAGAGGTGGACAATAGATGAGGTGCGCCGCAAAGATGACCGTTTGAGAGTTGTAACTACCCTTCTTGTAGGATCCTTGGCGGGTTTTCACAGGAGTTTCTTTTAGTTTTTCTTGTACATTCCACTTTAACTTGTACTTACAAGTTGAGCTTTTATTCTAGCCCCTTTACTTTATGTACACACCCTATTTACTATATAGTTTACTTAGTGCTTGTATCATATTGGGAGCTTGGTTTTTTTGAGCTTAAAGTTTATAAAGGAAATTCCTTCTCATTTTAAAGAATATGTCTTTCGGTGCTTGTTGTCAGCCCCTGGCCTATGGAAGGTGGGAATGGGGTAGTTACGGCATGGGCCTCGGGGGACGGTCGTGACAAATTGGCATCAGAGGAGTTGGTTCTACCGAAGAAATAACACTCTGATATTTTTTGTGTGGAAATAGTTTTAAATGTGATGAGTTTGGTTTTCAATTTGGTGAATCCAGTGTTGGTGCGGTGGATGACGTATCCATACACCAGTACCCTGACCTATGATTTTCGACTCAGTGCATGAAAACACTGATAGCGTATGTGTTTTCGAAAGCTTTTCTTTGTGATCTCTTTGAGTTTAGTCACCAGGTATAAACTTAATGACAATGGGGCACCTATTTTTTTTCAGGATTCATACACGCCAACATATAAAGAGGTCTTATATGAATATTATTATAGGTGTATGACCGTAGGATACATGGTTTGTTGTGCGGGGCTATCGAGACAGAGTGGGACCGTCGTGTAACAAGTAGTGTTATTTGTGAGGTGGGTTGGGTCACATGGCTTGCGACTGCTCGACCCGCCATAAAAATGACCAGAAGCTGGTCAGAGGAACACCTGGGAAGAGGTGAAAATTCAATCATGGAGGTCCATAGTCAAAAGGCAAATGGGGAAGAGGAGCAGGCCATGTTGCAAGTGGTGTGTGGTGAGTTGAGGTTCTTCCACCACCACCTCTAGGGGGTCCACCCCGAGTACAGGTTGCAGGTGGACCAAGACGAGCATAGCTTCAGGCAGCTAGGGCCTGCAACCACAACTCTTTGGAGATGATTTGTGGTATGATATATGTCTACTCCACCATATCTATAGTACTCATAGATAGAGTTTCCAGTCATTATTTTATTTCCACGACCCTCATTCGGAGCTCGGAGATACCGATGGATATTTTGGTTCAATCCTTACGAAAAGAGACTCATATGGAAGGATTCAATGATTACACACTAGTGCTAGCAGTGTGAGAATACTCTAGGAGATGAGAGATTCGGTTGGGATATTCTATTAGAGGTGTCATGGCCATACGACGTCATCTTGGGTATGAACGGTTTATCCACATTCTATGCTCATATTCACTGTATTAGGCACAATTTACGGTGTGTCCACAAAGATGGGACCAGGTTTTCCTTCATCAAAGAGAAGGGAACCTTTGAAGCACATGATGGACATACCCAGAAGAGGGTGTATACAATCACACAGCAGTTTTATAGCCTAACCCTCAGAGCGGTTGATGTTTAGAGTCTGAGTTATCCTGTAGTGGTAGACCATTACATTGATTCTTTCCATGATGATGTTATTCATCTACCTCCTCGTAGAGAAGTTTAATTTTATAAGACTTTTAAACTAGGAGAGAATAGATATCTACACCAGCATATTAGATGGCTCTCATAGAGCATCAAGAGCTGCGAGTACAGTTGGAGGACTTGTAGAGTAAGTGATTCATTAGGCCCAGTGTTTCTCCTTAGGAAGCCCCAATTTTTTTCTCTAAGAAGGCGGATGGGAGTTTGAGACTCTGTCTGGACTATTGGTGCCTGAACTAGGTGACCGTGAAGAATAAGTACCCACTAATTATGATTGATAATCACTTTGATCAATTGATGGGAGCATGTTGGTTTTTGAATATAGACCTCAGATTAGGCTATCACCATCTCTGGGTATGAGACATTGATGTGCAGAAGACGACCTTCAGATGTCGGTATAGACACTATGCGTTCTTGGTTATTACATTTGGTGTAACCAATTCCCTAGAACTATTTATGGGACTCATGAACCGAATATTCTAGCCTTAACTCGATCACTTTGTAGTAGTCTTTATCTATGACATCATAATTTACATAGCGAAAGAGGAAGAGAATCTATATCTTATGGAGATAGTTCTTGACACACTTCAAGAGCACCAGCTTTATAGTAAGCTCTCATAGTGCTTGTTCCGGATCGGAGAGGTTCACTTCATGGGACATGTCATCTCAGTGGTTGCAGTTGTGGTGGATCCATCAATGATCAAGGTTTTTCTTACTTGGGTGCCACCCAATAGAATGATGGTGGTGAGGAGTTTTTTGGGATTTTACGGTTTCTAATGAAGGTTTGTGCTTGAATTTTCTAGATTTGTGGCACCCTTACTAGTATTAATGATGAAGCAGGAACCCTTGATGGGGTCAGAGAGATGCTAGCAGAGATTCCAGGAGCTGAGGCAGAGACTGACGAGTGCCCCCATCTGGAGGCTACCAGATGAGGTAGTTGGGTACGTAGCCTACTGTGATTCCTCAGGGAAGGGGCTTGGATGTGTCTTGACACATGAGCGAGTAGTGATCGCGTATAGTTCTCGATATATGAGCTATCATGAGAAGAACTATGATTACCATGACTTGGATTTAGCAGTAGTGGTCTTCACCTTGAAGATGTGGTGACATTACTTGATGGGAAAAAGTTTTACAGTATCCTTTGATCAAACAATTCTCAGGTATATCACCTCTCTGAAGGACCTAAACCTGAGATAGTTGAGTTGGATTGAGTTCTTACAGGACTATGACTTAGAGAGTGTCTACTCTCTTGGGAAGGGGAACGTAGTAGAAAATACACTCAGCAGGAGATCTAGTATACAGTTCCTGAGTGAGGCGACGAAACAGGAAGCCGCTTTGGGGATATCCTGCATGGATTGAGATGGAGCAGCATATTTTCAGTCTTTGATAGTCACTCACCCACTCTTTCAGCGAGTTAGGGAGGCATAGCTTGGGGATACTGACTATGAGACTCAATGTAATTAGATATCCATAGGACAAGAACCTGACTGATTTTATGAAGGTGGGGAGAACATCATCCTCATCATAGGGTGTACTATGGTACTTGTGGTGCTACCAGAGGAAGTGTTGTGGGAATTCCATACATCCCCTCTAGTGGTAAATCAATCAGTGGAAAAGAAGTATCCGGATCTTCAGTGTCCTCACTGGTGGTCGGGGATAAAGAAAGCAGCGATAGAGTTTGTCTCACGGTGCCTCCCTTGTTAGCAAATGATGGCAGAGCACCATGTTCCAGTGGGCTTAATTCAGCAAGTAGTGGTGCTTGAGTGGAAGTGGGATTGAATTTACATGGACATTGTGACATGACTCCCACACATGACCAGGGGTCATGATTCTATCTAGGTGATCGTTGACCAACTCACCATGTCGGACCACTTCCTACCTATGAGAGAGCAGGTAACAGTAGAGATCATGACAAGCCTCAATGTGTAGGAGATTGTATGGAATTTTGGAGTCCCATATATGATTCTCTCTAATCGTGATGCACATTTTACTTCCTGAAAATGGAAGGGGTTGCAGGAGGCATTTGGGAGACAACATCAGTTGACCATCGCCTTCCATCCTCTGATAGATGGTCAGACAGAGCGGACCATACATACATTTGAGGACTTGTTTCATGCTTCCATCATAGATTTTAGCCGTAGTTTAGAGGATCACATTCCTTTGGTGGATTTTTCATACAACAACAGCTATCTTTCCTCTATCGGAATGCCACCATTAGCAGTGGTTTACGAACGGCCTTGCAGATCACCTCTATGTTAGACTGACCCATGGGAGTCAGAACTTATGTGACCAGAGATGGTACGAGATAACACTGAGAAGGTGTAGATCATCTTGAAGTGGATGAATACTGTATCGAGAAGTCATAAGTCTTATGATGATAGGAGATAGATATCTTTGGAGTTTTAGGATGGAAACCATGTCTTTCTACGGGTCTAACCTTGATGAGGTTTGTGGAGATTTGGCATGGGAAGCAAGTTATCTTTGAGCTTCATCAATCCATTTCAAGTCCCCATCAGAGATGGAGAGGTGGCTTACCGCTTAGCTCTTCCCCTTAGTTGGACCGGGTGCACAACATTTTCAAAATATCTCAGCTGAGGAGATATGTACATGATCCTTCACACATAATTGACTGGGGAGAGCTAGACATATATGATGGGGTGATGTTTTCGAAGGTTTTATTTGAGATTGAGGATCGGCAAGAGACAGTCCTATGTGGGAGATCGATACCTCTGGTGCCTGTACATTGGCAGCATGGGAACCTCCAGGAGATAACATGGGAGAGGTTGGCCTAAATTCGTGCCCAGTACCCCCACATGTTTCCCTAGTTGTGTTGTGGATTTTGGGGATGCAGAGCCCTGAGGTGGAGTGAAAGTAAAGACCCAGAATTTTCCATGTATTTTTTTTAGTTATATAGAAATATTACGAGTTTGTAAAAATTTATGGCATGTGCTTCCGAGGCTCGGTGTGTGAGTTATGAATTTTTAAAATTTTTTATGTACATTTGCAAACTGTGAGAGCGGGTTTTTGTAACTTTTGAACTGGTTATCAGAATTGAAATATGAGGACACTGTTGAGCTCGCAACACTGATATTCTTTTAAGGAGACCTTCACCTCATCTGAAAATGGTCAAGGGTTGAAATTATTTTTTTGACATTTTTTGGGAGAAAATAAAATAAACATCCATTATATTATAATTGAAATTGAAACCACCCATTTTGAATTTTGTGGTGGGGACCACCTGAACCCCTCTTAATATAAAAGTAACCCTTGGAATCCCTCTTAGTTAATGTTCCAAATCTTTTTGTTTAATAAATAAACATAATATTATTAATTTGGAACCACCCCTTTCATGGGAGAAATCATTGGCAATGGAAAAGAGAGCTTGGAAGAACCTTTGGAGAAATATCCTCCATCGATGATCGACTTCTGAACGAAGAAGGATGAACCGACTTTGGAAGCATATTGGTGGAGTGACGTATGCCAACTTCCCTTTCATCGACTTCATCTTCTACCTCTTGAAACCTCCAACAAACTTCAAGGTAGGGGTTTTAATTTTTATTATGATTAAATCTATTTTTTTTATTCTTCGTATGCTTGATTCAAAATGATAATGGACAAACAAATATTTTCATCATTCTGCACTTATACCAGGGACCCTTTTTTATCATTCGTCGCACATTCTTCACGTGTTCTTCAATGAATATTAATTAATGATGTTTAAAACACGATGTCTCATTATGATCAACATATGGATGTGAAATTCATGACCCGATGATTGTGAATATCTGAATGTCATAACATTTGGGCTTGTAATGAAGCAATGATGGATTACCGAAGAAGGTCGCAACCGACACCCGACTGACCACATGGAAGGATGGAAGTGCACATCCACTCCGCTGGAAGAGGAGGGAGAGATAGGTCAGCCGCGGAAGATCAGGGAGGTGGCCGGCCCCGCAGCGGAGGGGCAGCATGTGTCTGTGCCACTCGAGCAAGTGGTCGTGGCCGTTGGGGCGCGGCAGAGGCTGGAGGATGGTCGTCACCCATCTGACCGTAGGTGGACAGAGGTGCGTGTCTGCGCTGCTGGGAGGAGAACCGGTCGGCTGCGTCACACCGAGTGGGACCGCCATGTGGTCCAACAAGCCAAATGGGCTACTGAAAAGCCATCGGGCCATTCATATTATCGGGGGGCCTCCCCCGGGTTGTGGCTAGGCCGGACCACACCATGGCGGGCCACCCGTCCGCCGGCTGAACCACGGGCCACCCAGCGGGCAGGGTCGGGATGCCCCCTTCAAAGGTAGGGCCGGACCACGACCCAGTCCATCCGGGCTAGGTCTAGACTAGGTCGGGTCAGCCCAGGCTAGGTCGGGCCGGGTCAGATCGGACTCGGGCCCATCCAATCCCAGATAATACTTTTTTGGTCGTAACATGAGAACCAAGAATCCCATTAAAGAACCGACTATGTCATTGGAATCCATGGATCTAGAGAGTCCATTTGGTATACTCCACTTGAGTTTTGGATAAAGTTGGAGTATGGATTTATTGGATCAAAACTCAAATCCAACTGTGCCCTCGGAGAGGAAACTCTAATAACTAACCGATCGAGTGTCTGATTTACACGCCGTCTGTTCCGTTGGATCCCTTATGATGTGAAAGGTCATTGGATACTTCTTCATGATACTTCATAGTGGTTGAGGTATGACCAATATCTCTAGGGACATATTCAATAGAACACAAGATCACCTGGTGTGAGGAATCCAGTGGATACCAGGTATGTAGAGGTTAAAGACGGATAGTACGGAGGTTTGTTACCTATTGACTCTGGGCAGGAAGGATCCTAGGAGGATGATTGTGGAAGTTATTACCTATCGATCATGTGAGGGTCAATGCTCAGCGATCTTATGTGGGTCAGTGCATACCAATCCTATGTGGGTCAAATCCTGTGTGGGTCAGTGCTCGGTGATCCTGTATGGGTCAGCGCATACCGATCCTATGTGGGTCATATCCTGTGTAAGTTTGTGATCACAGATCCTGAGTGGGTTAGCGCATACTAATCCTATATGGGTCAGATACTGTGTGGGTCAACGCTCAGCAATCCCTTGTGGATTAGCGCAGACTGTTCCTGTGTGGGTCAGATCTTGTGTGGGTCATTGCGGGGGTTAGTACCTATCTATCCTATGTGGGTCAGACTCCGTATAATTAGTAGCAGTGCATCTTGACATAATATGATGATATCCATTTGTGACTAATAATATGTACTTCTATAATTCACTTATAACTATGTGAGATGAGTCTTATATCTCCATGGTGTACCTGTGGGGTACTATATCTTCATGGTGTTACATGTGTCGTACTCCTACCTTCGTGGTGTTACCTATGATTTGTACTTCTACATTTGTGGTGTTATCTTTGTGGTTTTCTTTCCTCTTATGTGAGATGAATATATCTTGATAACTTAAGTATATGTTTGGGAATATACATAAGTAGGGTTGATTGTTGTTTCCATGTTTTGTAGTTTATCATTTATGGATTTTAGAGACCTTTGGGGGTCTTGGGGTCCCTACTGAGTATTGTTATACTCACCCCTTCATAGGCTACACCCGCACCATTTTGTGTCTTGTGTAGAAGGTGGAAATAACTGACTGAGGACGAGGGAACCAGGACTTGAGACTGCTCGGAGGTGGACCTCAGACGAGGTGTGCCGTAGAGACGACCATTTGAGAGTTGTACCTACACTTCTGGTAGGATCCTTGGTGGGTGTTCACATGAGCTGTTTTAAGTTTTACTTGTACTTTTCAGTTTTTCATGTACTTTCCAGTAGGGCTTGAATTCCTGCCGCTTTACTTTCAGTACACACACTGTTTACTATGTATTTTACTTTGTGCTTGTATCTTGTTGTGTGCTAAGTTTGTGTTAGTTTACAGTTTATAAAGGAATTCCATTCCCGTTTAAGGAATACACCTTTCGGTGCATATATTCAGCCCTTGGCCTATAGAAGGTGGGCTTGGTGTAGTCACGACACGGGCCCCGGGGGACAAGTCGTGACATTAAACTTACATTCTCCACATATGTGTTTTTAATTTCAAAAAATGGCCACCTACGGTTGTGATTAGTAAGTTATTTAGAGTCTGATAGAATCGACATAATTTTTTGTGAATATTAATGTTACCATATGAATAGTTAGTTGAACCTTGTAAATAGTAATGTACCCTTAATAATAGTAACTTGGCCATTATGAATAGTAATGCACCCTTTTGATTAGTAATGCATCCTTATGAATAGTAACTTGACCATTATGAATAATAATAAACCCTTATGAGTAGTAACTTCACTCATGTAAGTACAAATAGAATTTAGGTACCTTATAAATGAGATAAAATATTTTAAAAATTAATAATTTAGTGTCGGTATTTTATGGAGAAATAAATAATGAATTATAATTTAATAATTAATAGATTAATTTAAAAAGTAAATAATTTTCATAAAATTTATTCTTTAGTCAATATTATGTATTCAGATGATTAGAAATATTTTTTTCAGACCATATTTAATTTTTCTAAATGTCCAAAAAATAGTTGTAATATTTAATTGGTATTTTTTGAGTAAATGATGATTTTAATTAAAAATTAAATTTCTCATATTGAGAAAATTATTTTCATATAATTGAGTTCCTTTTTATATTGTACATTTCGAATAAAAAATTGGATAAATTTTTCGGTTTTTTATAAAATTGGTTATTTTTTTATGAATAGTAAATAATTACAATTTTTTTATAAAATACGGAATTTTTCGTTACCCCATCAAGAAATTATTAGGATATAAAATTTATTTAATTAATTTTTTAACTAAATAATTATATTATTAGTGTAATATTGTACCAATTAATTTATATCATGAAAATTTTATTTTTTCATCAGAAGAATAAAAATCATTGTCGTTGTCGACACAGTGCCTCTATAGCGCTGACAAAGTCAAAACTGGTATCTTATATTTCATAATTTTGTGAGAAAAATAAATCTCATGAATTATTTAATAATTATATTAATTTTTTATTTATTTTATTGTTAATTTATAATTGTTTTGTTATATAACTTGATTGATGTCCAAATGTCAATGCAATGTGTGCGCAGGGTAGGAAAAGACAATATAAAAAATTTATGAAGATGACTTGTTATGTATAAGAATAAATATACATAATGAATGAATAAAGAATTTTATTTTGAATTGAATTTATTTAGTTTTATTATAGTAATATATTTTTAATTTTTATATATTATAAAATTAACATTAATTCTTATGAAACACTGATGTGGTGCTTGTGCAAGAATAAGAAAATAAAATACAATGTTTTTAAATAAAATATTAAGATTTAATAAATTACCCCTATTTTGGAAATATTATTATATATATGTAATTGTATACTATTATCTATTTTTTATTCTATTTTGGGACTCTTCGGATGCACGAGAATCACTTTCAGTCCTTTAAAATATTATATTTAAAAGTAAGGCAATGTGTTCACACTATAAAGTTTAGATTTTATAACATTTATAATGGAAGGTTTTCTTTATGTTTTATTAGAAAAGAATTATTATTTGGATGTTGAATAATAATATATTTCTCATATAATATTATTTTAAATAATTAGACAACAAATAAATACAATAATGTCTTCCACGAAGATGATGCAGTATTAATTTAATTAATAAATCTATCAAATAAATGATATTAAAAATAATAAAATAAATACAATTTTATATATTTTTAGCTAATTATTGGATTCCATAGATTAATACTAAAATTATATGATATAATCTGAAATTTTATTCTATTTTGAAACTTTATTTCGATGTGTTTCAAATATTATTTATGAAATGTTATTATATTGAATTTTTTTAATGAATAAAATATGTTATTAAATTATTTAAAAATACTAAAATTATTGAAAATGTCATAAAAGGATAAGATTCATTTGAATATTAAATCCCCTCTAGTTTTAGTCCTTTTGTAAGTCTTAAAATATATAATATATTTATTATTATTTAATAATTTTATTAATCCCTATGTTATCCTCCACCTCACTTATAAAAGGATACTCTTTCAATCACTAATATTAATCACCTTGATCCTTCTTCTTCATAAAAACTCTGCAAAATTCCATCCTCCATATCTCTTAACATATTCTTGTGCTTTTGTTATAACAAAAATACCACGTCCAAGAACCTTAATAAGGTCTTAAACGAGATATTTTCTAGAGGTAACATTCCTTCTTCTTCTCTTCCAATTTATTTTTCACTTGTAACATATCCCTACCTATTATCCATACATTCATGAATCCTCTAGTATCCTATATATATATAAATTAATGTTGTTATAATTATGGTATATTCATCATTAATCCATTATTTTATTCTTTTATTCTATAATAACAAAATTATCGTCTATGGTGTGTTAATTAAACTCCTTTATAGATGACACATTTTCTTGATATTACCACAATCATGGGAAGTTTAAAATCACATGTAAATTTTTTAAATGACCTAAGTATATAAATTTTATCAATTATGGATTATTATTTCTTTGTTAAATATACTTCCATAATAAATTTTCCTTTGAACCCTTGAGAAGAACTTACACGTAACAATTGGAAAACAAAATATTGTTAATAAATGAGTAGAAAATGGTATAAGATAACTATGTATGAAATTAAAAAAAAAATTAGTTTAGATCTATATTAATTTAATAACACTATTAAAACCAAATTTCATGAGGTATGAACCAATTTTAAAGAATTCGATCTCGATGTAAGGGATACCATATATCAATTTCAAATCATTGAGTTAAACATCTTTGTCATTGGTTATATTTTTCCAAGAATATGTGTGAATAAAATTATATTGATTTTAATTTTACATACAATTATTTTTTTTGATTAATATTTTTCACACTTAATTATGTAATTAATTTATCCCCACTCAAATGATATGATCATTTTAAGGGGTCTCTTATCTCACTTTTAATTCCTCCTAATCATGCCAATGTAAAAGAGTAAATAACTATATCTGGTCATTTGTGTTCAGGGTGTTACATGTACCCATATCAGTTCCACATTACAAGATAGATACTACTATGTTGAATAACCTAAAAATGAAATTGGAGTACTTGGAAGATAGGTGAATTATACCCCCAGTACATCACCTTATTTATCAATATAAATTTTCCCGATGAAGGAAAATGACTCCATTATGTTTTCAATTGATAACTGTTGGTCTAATCTCCATACAATTAATAATATTAATTAATTATTCCATATATAGGACATTTTGATCATCAATAGGGATCAAAAGTATTATAAATGATTTATTTCAAGTTGGGATACAATAATGTACAAGTCTGACCATCAGCTATACTATTTATTTACTTCCATAGTTGATAGGTATTATATGATTACATGGATATCTATTTTTTGTCTCTTGAATTGGATGTAATTTTTATTACCTCTTATAAATTGTGTTTTCCACAAGAATATAGATTCATTTATTGTAGTTTTTTTTAAATATTATAGTATTCACTTAATCAACATAATCACAATAAACCCATGATATTTTTCTAACATCATCGAAATACCACCAGTTAAAATCTATTATCACAAAACAACACATCTAGACAGATAAAGTTAACTTCCCATATCACAAAAGCATAGAGGTAGTAGTTTTTATTAACCCATAGAAGGTGAAAATTTTGGTTTCCTAGGATGATCACAAAATTTATTTGGTGTTCAGAGTTTATTGGGCAAGGATGAGTATTGTAGGTGTCTTATTAAATAATTTTAAAACCATGTAGAAACTCTAATTAAATTGAAAATAATGGATCTGAAATTATTATATTGTGAATAATATGATAAATAACCTAAGTATTTTAATGAAAGGATTAACTTAGGGAAGATATTTATTCTTCCAAATATTGGAAGATGTAATATGGTTTTTTATGCATCAGGAATCGGGTTTGGATTTTTTCAGATGAAGGTTGATTGAGACAGGATAAATGAATCATTCTAGTTGGTACCTGATGAGGGGAATTACCTGACTCATAACCTAGATATATTAGTTGTTTTATATTCATATTTTAGGAAATATTTATTGATAAAAATATTTATTTCATACATAGATCACAAAACAATAAGTGACATGTTTCCCCTAGGTGATATAAATCAAAGATAGTGAATATGGTTTTAATACCCTTAGTGATTAATTTTTTTCCTTTTTTAATACACCTCCAAAGGCCAATGATAGGGATTATTATTTATCCTAAAAGTATAAGACCAACACTATTCACGAGGAAAGTATTGATTTACAGTTTATAGACATGTATTCTATGATGAAAATGGTTTTGATTAACCTTTATGTGTTGTCTATAATTTAATCATTATATTTAAAATAATCACTTTTTTATTGAGTGAAGATGAGGTCTCTTTCTATTATTGAGGGAATAGTCCTATGGGGGCTATTTTAGCAATGGAAAGATAAACATATTTGGGTCATTGATAAGGATATGACCATGTGTATTAATTGATTCATTTGGATACCAGAAACATACAAGAGGAGTTAATTCAAGAACCTCATGAGTCTTTGTGGGAATTAAATCCTTGACATACCATGATATATAGTGACTTACATCATCTGTATTGGTTTTTGGTGATGAGAAAATGATAGTTATCTAGTTTTTTAACACTGTGATACATGTATAATAATTTAATAGAAGAACTGGAATTACTAGTAAGGATTTTACAACATTATGAAATTATATGGTGGAAATGAGATGACATCAATAAGTAATTTTTTAGGCATACCTAAATCCCCATGATATCGTGATGTAGAATCAGTGATAGTTCATGGAAGTAAAAAGGTCACCATTATTTAACTATCAAATATACTATTTTAATGTACGAGATTTGTAGGATATGTGTTTTTGATATCATATTCAATCATGGAGTTCCAAATACTATAATATAATACTAGGATGATTTAATTCGATCATATTTCTATAAATATCTGTAGATGGTTTTGGGGTCAAGAATACTTCTGAGTGAAACTTATCACCCTCAAAATAATGGTCATTACATCAACATGATTCCAATTTTAAAGAAAATATTATGATTATTTGTCCATGATTTTTAAGATATATGGGTTAAAAATTATCCTCCTACTATAGTTTCTTGTAATAAGTGCTTCCAAGAGACTATAAAGTTAGAGAGTTATGATACCTTTTATGGTAATCCATGTCATTCACTATAGTGATTACAAAAGATATCATATGTAGTTCTAAGGGAATATTATCACTTTCTGAATAAATCATGTTATGCACAACATTTCATGAAATGTTTGGCTATATCCTAGATATTTGATAAGTCTTATGTATATCTCCATCAACATCCACTAGGGTTCAACAATGGAGATCGAGTCTTCTAGGGAAATTTACCTACACTGCGTATCGAAGAACCATGAAGTAGGTTATTTTATGGCCTCATTTTCTTAAAACTTTTAAACTTTTGGAGAGGGTTGGATAACTTTTTTATTGGATTACACTTACCGAAATATATCAGGGTGTTCATGGAAAATTTTATATTTCATAATTATGATTTATCACTCTAACGCATTTAATATCTTATATATAGATGATTTTGAGTAGGACATTAAGTCTTATTTATATTTGTATTTTATTCATTTTGTTGACAGTATCACTAAGGCTCTCCAAGGTTGTATAGAACTTCAAGTTCGGGTGATATCATGACATGGATGTGTATAGGAAGAGACTTCGGTGATAGATTATGATATATATAATCAATGAATTATGTTATTATCTAGAAATGATTTAAAACCATAAAAAGGGAATCTCGTGGATGATTTTTTTTAGGAGTAGTGGTGGTAATACCAGATTCTTTTTAGGTAATTATTCATTTTTTTCATGTTAAACATTTGTTTGGTTTAGTTTATTTGGTTTGTAAATTTTCAATGGATCCTTCAGAAACATTTTTCATGTATATAAGAGGATATAGTAGTTACATGAAATTGATAACAATAGATAAGTAGCATCTAAAGATAATCATCAGAAGAAGTTTGTATATAATGAACAATGTGGTCTATGTTAGTGTTTTACATTATAAATCATTATTTTATGGAATAAACCTATTTATAAGTCATATTCACCTTAAAAAACACCTAATAGGGGAACTCATGGAATGAATCTTCTATTTATATAATCAATACCATTCCCTTTGTAAAAACATTTATCTATGGAATAAAATTCATGTGTAACAAATAAATATCTCATGTTGATTCTAATGAAAAGGGGGTATTTCATTTTTCACCTTATTCAATTCCTCTCATTACCTCCATCATTATTCCTCATTATTTTATAACATATTCACTACTCAATATATAACTCCTCTCATTCTCAGCCTAGGTTCCAAGGGATCTAATCTATATATTATAGGATTCAACTGAAATTCACCTTTTTTGGATCTCCCTTGACACAAAAATAATTCCACTATATTCTTTTCTTCAATAATATCACCATATGGAAAAATAAATTTAGTAATGTAAATATGCCCTATAGTTATGGTATTTATTAATTTATTCCAATGTCATCTGTTCTACATAGAATCATAAATTGATACGAGATGAATATCCATCTAAAAAAATAAGGTTGGTGGTATAGTACTTCTTCCCTAACTTTTTATATAATATATAATTCACCATAGTTCGTTATTCCAGACCATCAATATGATTCTTTATAAATGTGAAATTAATTAAATGAAGTTATATTAATTTTCATAGTGTAGTCTATTCACCCAATATTGAACATAATATTATGTATTCCTTCACATTAGCCACCCATTTGGGTGCATCATTTTTAAAATCCCAATAACCTTGTGCATTGCAATTTAATTGAACCACTAATTAATTTGTTTTGAGTTGTCCTTATGAATGAAATGTAATTTGAAAAAAACAATGCGGAATTGAAATATCATGTTCACTATCCCCTATTTAATTTCTCTAATAATTGTGTTTCACTTATGAGTTAAACAATAAAATATAGTAATTTAATTATTTCCTTGATATGGGTTTATTGTTATTGACCAACAATTTTTTATGTCATTTTTATGTAAATGCATGGGTTGCAACATGGATCCCCTTAAACAGGATCATCGAGCATAGTAAATAAAATGAATTATAAATGTATTATTTCATTATATATGTAATACATGGATTATCTTATATAATTATAGTGATGTGATAATTGTATGGATGTGTTTATATTTACCCATGAGGGATACATTGTTACCTTAGTGGAATACATGGGATAGGCATGTAGGAAAATATCATTATATCATCCCATTAGTGATTTAATGTTTCTTATGTTTAATATCATGGATACAATTAGGGGTAAATGAATCTGTGTCATTCCTTGAATGGTTTCTAGATTCGTATATGTAATTTCATAGTGGTAATCCTATTGTGATTTTTTTAGTATACCTATAATGATTCTGAGGTTCCCTATGTTGATGGACTTGGATAGGCTCACAAGGATAACTAATTTTGTTGATGAATAAACCATGTAAGAGAACATTCATGGATTCTATATGTAAATTACATACATAATGGGATTTAATTATATTCCCCTTAATCATTAATTCTATGAGAATTTTTACCCTTACAGGAATATTATTTTACGTGAATGCAATGGTTTTAAACCATGGGTCCTGACCATATAATATATAAGCATAAAAATATATGTTCTTAGATGCATACCTACATAAGATGAAGTAGGTAGTGTCGATCAGTATTCCCATGAGCCACTCATATAGATGTGGTATATTTATTTACTACTCTAAATCGATTATTACAATCACACTACTCATAGTATATTAATATGATGTATTATTGTAGACACCATTAGTTGGAGACTACATAGTTTCTCTCACAAATTGTTTTGGTTGTCTATTGGTACCCGAAAATAATTTATAGATATTTTGATGGAAAAAGGTAATTTATCCCACCCATAGAAACATTTTTTATTATACAAGAAGATTTATGGGAGAAGATGAATGAGATTATGCACACGATGCAATATGGGATATCATTGGACATTTTTATTTGCATAAAGTAGGTTATATATGAATACTTCATCGTGTCCTTGAATTCCCAAATTTTTATCTCCAATAAATCATCAACAATATTTTTTATATATTGCATTGGATTGGTTAAAATTATTGTAATAAATGTCTGAAAAATATGTTTACCTAATTTATCTTCAACATCTACTCTACCATTTTAATTTATTATATATTTCATTGTTTGATTTATTTTTAATATAATCATGAATCACACTGATTATGAGGGTATATCCCCCCAATATGTAATCATATACTCTAATTTATATTTAGTATCCTCAATTATAGGAGAGGCCCAAATTTTCCCATGTGGAAAAAAAGTTCTTTTAAATATGAGAGAACTGTGTCAGGAACGCTACCGAAAAATCCCCATGTTATATGTGGAAGTAATTTCAAATATTTTAGAATTTTAAAAAAGGTATCATATATGGTTATAAATTACTAATAATTTCATTTAGACAATTAACAATTAAAGGAATTGTTATATAATATATTTTCTTTAAGAACCCTACATTTCCAATATAAATACAATTCTATTCAAGAGAATAGGTGTAAACTATAATAGATGTATCATTTACTAAACGAATAGAATGTTTTAAGCATGACCATCCCCATCCATTACCTTATAAATTTTATTTACAATGATTAGGGTCTACATTAGAATGAAAAATCAAGGGGAATTAAATAATGAAAGAGAGCAGAAGAGAAAAAAGAGACTTACTTTATAAACTCGCATAAAAAAATACGAAACGAAAAATCCATGGGAAAAGATGAAATTGATTTGAGATAATCAATTATTCTATGAAATGAGATTTAAACAGAGAAATCTCAAAATACAGAACTAAATCCAATAATATTGAATAATGGTAGAACTATAAAATTATAAAATGAAAACATGTAACCAAAATTATATTTTGAGAACTACAATAGAAATAAACTCATAAAACCCAATATAACCATCACAAAGAGATCCTCAAAATTTGTGGTGTACCCCAATAGAGTAAAATAGTACATAAATAAATACTCATCATAATGTGTCCTAATAATATTATGAAATAAACATTTTATATTACAAAACAAAATAAAAAAAAACTGAAACTCTGAAAATAATATAAAAAATAACTATCTATTTTATAAAACATTAATAAAATAGTGGCATTGGGCAGTTTCATTTCTCCCTACAATTCCACATTATACAGGAATAAAGTCATTAAATTTTTCTAAATCAATGCAAACAAAAAAATACCACATCATAACCTCAATGTGGGATGGTTAGGTAACCTCTATGTGGTTCTGTAATAATTTAAATCCAAATGAACACCACAATTCCTCAAAAATAAATTGATCAAATTCCCAAAAATTATAAAATATATCCACAAATAATCCATAGAACCACTAATATACAAACATATCACCAATAATAGAGACCTAAAATTGGCCTCCCTGGAATTTTTAATTCTTATTGAATATCGAGACATTAAAAATAACTCCTAAAATAATAATTGCATCGCTATTAAACACACATGTCTTAAAAATATATCAATATATGCCATAATAATATATAAATTAATATGAACCATTCCAAAAGGTTGTTGCAATTTCATTACAGAATTTATCCACCAATTCATTGAGAAAATAGATCCTAATACAAGGAATAATAGACCATCAATATCCACATATAACAAAAAAATTAATATTAATGTTAAAATAGTTTTTTTAAATCAAAAAAACATGGGATATGAATTCTAGTCATGACAAATAAGGGATAATAACTTGTGAACTCACATATGAATAACGACTAATTAGGAACCTATTAGAAAAAAACCTTGAAAAATATTAATATTGGTACATACCAAAGTACAATATTGACTAGTATAGGAATTATCCATGATACCCAAAGATTAATCAAATTATCTCAAAGATAAACTAATAAAAATATAAATATCAACACAATGAAAATGGAAAATACAAAACCAAAGATGAATCACTAAAAAAATTTGTCATGTGAATATAAAATACATTCAAAACCAATCCATATTAATGATGAATGAGATACACATTTAAAATGAATCCATAAAAACAACCACAAAACATTAATCCGATAATAAACTCAATGAGCATAAATCTAAAAAAAAGTATCACCAAATTATCAATAATGTATGGGACTCTATCTAGATTCACCTAAAAATATAACAATAGACCAATTCTAATTAAATTTATTTTGAGTACTTGATGAATTCCTCTCCCATGATTTTAGAACTAAAAAATTCATTGGTGACTAAATAAATCTTTTCTATAGCTGAAATTAGATGAGAAATTGATAATTAAGTGCATAAAAATTAAATCTTCTATCTGTATCACTCTATTAATATGAAAGAGTAATTTAAAAGAATAGTCACAAGAAAAATATTGTCAGAATTACCTAAATATCATCCCTAGTGAAAATATTTTCATCTTCCATTATGGTGTTTCATAGAGGAACATATAAATAACTCAATGAACAAAATCTAAAACATATATACCTCACATCCACAAAAAACAATCACACAGAAATCAATGGAATAAATGAAGAATAAAATTTAATAATAAATATTTCACAAGAGTAAAAATTTTCTACAGAATAATAAAATTTAATAAATACTATAAAAAAATATTTATGAATCAAATTAAACATTAAAAATATGTCAATTGATTATGAAAACTAATAAAATCCATATTAAACCTCGATAATGAGTTTAAATTCATAATCCAATTATAGAATAAAAAAATAGATAATAAAAATATTCATTGAAACGATTTTAAAACTCCTATACCGATATCTATGAATTTTAAAAACTCTCCCAAAAAGGAATTATTTATACAAAATATGTTATTAAACCTATTTAAAAAAATAATTTTATCATTGAAATTATGTTTTTCAATAAATCAAAAAAACTGGCCTTCAAAACACATTTCTAGGAAATAACCACAGATTAAAAACACCACATTAAAGATTATCCATTTCGTAAAAACCAGTTATTAACAAATTGTAAATCTTAATAGGTTAAAAAGAAAATTACAAGATGGTTATAGAGGTAGGTATGATTTTTAATCAATATTTTTTGTACCATTCACTAATCACAAGACAACATCTATGGAGTTTCATAGACCATGTGCAAAATTTCATCATGGTTTTGTATAGTATTTCCACTAATCAGTCATTTCCACTTCTTTCTAATTCATGCCCTAAACAAATAAATGGAACCCAAAGTAACTGGTAGAAATAATTTGGTGTTATAAACATATAAAAAAAAGTCATGTATGAAATCTAATTGCATGTTTAAAATAATGACTTCCAATGGAAACTCAAGTCTCAGTATGAAAGCTGTTTATTTGTAAACTATTAATGAAATAACACCTAATATACAATAAATACATCAAAATAATACCAAGAGTAACCAATATAATAAAATGGTTCTCTGATATCATTAAAAAACATCTCATATTGTCTTGACCCATCACTTGGTCCACCAAGCCACAATACTGAAATCACTTTTTTGTTCGATATAAGATAGAAAAAATTATGATTTATGTTAAATAGAAAACTAATATAATTTTTTCCTGGTCATTTTAAAATAACATAAGACATTATAAACTACCATAATTTCTATATGAAAAACCCATACATTATATTACTATGAATTTGAGATAATCATATACCAATAAATAATCTATCCAAACATGGTGTAATAATAAGTAATCATTATAATGAGATCTAGAAAAATATTGATCCACATCATTTATAGACCCACAATAGATATAGTTCATCATAGATTCAAAATTACAAATCCCACTATAGGTGTTCATATTGGCCAATAAAAACGCATCCCAAAAGTAAATTAACTAAAAGATCCATTACTAAAAGATCATCTTGTGTCCCATGGTTACTCACCTTACTCACAATATACATCAATGTAATATGAGTTATACCCAAATAAATAAAAAATATGGGGAACCACTATAAATTATAAATACAAAATAAATGAACAAAAGATATTAAGTACAGTGTGATTTAAATAGGACTTATAAGATATCACCATTTTTTCATGAATTTACTTCAACAGAATTTTTAAAATAAAAAAAATTCAACTTTATTTATAAAATAAGTTTTTTTTATATATATTTAATATTGGGAATCATATTTCGTACATGACCCTTTTAAAAAATTTATAACAATTGTTTTTGGAAAAAAACTTTTGTCTTAGAAGAAGGATTTCATGACACATAATATTATTTATACATTAATAAATAAATAACATTGGAAACCTCATATTATGAATGTAGTGTAATGCAATTTTTAAAATGGAAAAAATTAAAATATTTAGGAATATAGACTTCCTAATTTAAATAATTTATAAAAAATCATTTTACTTCATTCAAAACATTTTATAAGTATCCCTCTTTTAAGAATGGTTGAAAACAAAATCACAGCCTAATGAATGAATTAAAATTCGCATCCTAAAAAATACATGTATAATAAAACAAATAAAACATAGTTTATAAATCCACTAATACAAAAATAATAAAGGGAATACAAACATGGTAAATAATGTAAATCCCCCTAATCATTCCAGTGTATCATATATATTAGTATCACATGAAACACCATCTCTAATAATATGTAATGATATGAGCATATACATAAAGAATTAACTACTTTAAAATAGTTTTATTCCAAAAAACATATAGACACATTAATTCATCTCCTTAGTGTACATCCATTGGTTACAGAAGAATTTAAACATGGGTACTTATAAAGTAATAATAAATACATGTATTTCATTCTTAAATGATATAATATAAAATCACTATCATTGAGGGTGTTACCTTATGTAACGTCGTGACCCTAGTTTCCTGGACTCTGCAAATTATTTCATTTCATTTACAAGCTTACAAGAATGTTGTATCCTGAATGACTTAGTAGTTTAGTAGTTTTGGAAAACCAGATACATACATTGGTTCATCATTGAAACATGAAATAAAAAACAAAATATATGTTTTGTTGGGACCATCCAAACATTTATGTTTATCCATCTAGTTAATTCCTAAAAAACTTCTTCGTGTATTAATAAAATAAATATTAATAAGTGGGAAAGCTCATATGATTAGTAAGGGTAAGAAATACTATGGATGTTATCTTAAACAAAAACATTAAGCATGGTGATTAACTAAAAATAGTTTAGTTTTAACAAAATGATTAGATTATGGTTGGAATAGGAGATGGATAAATAATTCCTTAATGAAGCATAATCATGGTTATTATACTATTCAAATTACCATATGAACTTTGAATTACTAGTTTCGTAATGAGGGAATGCATACTGTGGGACACTATAACCATATCATCCCTTGTTCCAAGACCATAAATAATCATACTCTCAAGGCCTCATGCCAAGAACATAGTTTCTCTCATCAAACCTGCCGATGCACCGAGGGGCTATATAGGGCCCCAACCAATACTGACTAAGTCAAATTAATTCCTATTATTAATGTGGATTAATAGGAACAACATATTCATTATTATAAAATTAATATATAAAATATGAATAACATTACCTAGACATTAAACATAAACACTAAACATTCAATGTAAATTGGTGATTGTTAACAAGATAGGAAAACTACATTCAAACTAATTAGAAACCCTTCATCAACATATTTTATATGACATCGTTAGATATAAAACTCTATTAAACATTCCAAATTGTCACATTCCACCTTGAAACATTCAAATAATAATCTCTTAGTATATCATTTCAGTTTTAAGACTCTTGATATGATATACCAATGGTAATTACATATACCACATGCAAGGAAAAAGTGGTGAACTAGGAAAATATCCCTTAAATGTTAAAGTGATGTGAGAGGATTCTATTTTACTATAGAAGGAAGAGTAATTTCTGAAAATCATTATTATTTGTTGTAAATAATTTTTTAAAAATTGTATATCTTGGAAAATAAAATGGAAGTAAAATGAAATTACATTTCATAGATAAATGATATCCCACAGAAGTGAAATCATGTAATTTTTTTTAAATATTCTTTAGAATTAAAACATTTAGTGAACTCTAAGGAATCCATTAATGATATGTTAAAGACCAAAGGCATGTTTTCATTCCAAAAACCATAGATGAACCAAAATATCTTATTCATGTTAAAATTCCTGATTTTAGAATGATTAATCTTAATTGAAACATAGTAGAGATTGATCTTCAAAATAGTTATAATTCGAGATGCTCTTTTCAATCGAGCATGTATTTTGGAAAAAAATTTAAAGACTACTTTGAAACATGTAACTCATCATAAAATAAAAAAGGATTCTGATTAGTACACATAATTAGAAAATGAAAAATAATAATTATCGGTAGTATATAAGAATATATTATAATTTCATTGAGGTGAGTAGAGAATAAGGGATACCTGAATAAAAATGGTGGTTCAGGTAGAAAATAATTACAACATTGTATTAAATTGAATCGCATTGACCAAAATTAATAATAATCAAATGATAAATTAAATACAATTAAAATAAATTGATTCATGAAATGAACATCAGTTGGATGAATTCAAACACATACACAAATAATAGTATTGAATATGGAATATCTCGCAGTAATAGAAATGAGATGAAGCAACCCTTACCTTAAGTCCAAAGGTGTTATGCACTTGATCTTAATGACCTGAATAATAAAATTCTGGAACATTAATTTATAATTATAGAACCTCATATACGTGTAATTTTTTTATTATAACATTATTATGTTCCTTTAAGGCATTTTTTATGTGTTAAGAGGATCAATTTCATAGTTTGGGTCTGTTGGTTTCATGGTCAGTATACTTATATGCATGAAAGGAGAATCATGTAAAACGAGGATGGTTGTTCCAAATTAATGTAACATTATATTATTAAACATAAAAAAGATTAAATATTTTTATTTTTCATTTGGTTTTATGAAGTGAAGATGAATCAATATACAAATTATTTAATAAAACATGATTTGGTTAAGTGGTAGTTTTTTAACACAAAGAACACATTTTTCATTTTAGATCAAAACAATATTTACAAAAAAATTACAGAATAATAGATGACACATAATACATAGGTTATAGGGTATTACAACATTAATAATGGTTTATTTACAATAATTTAATACTTTAATATAAATTGAAAACCCATCGTCCTTGATTGTGGAAAATTAGCACATCTTGGATAGTACTTTTACTACTAGCATAATATAAAGGTAAAGGATAGATGAAAATAACTTATTACATAATTATAACAAAGTTAATGTACATGTATTATTCTAGAGTTTTCATAACATTTTTACGTGGATATGTAATAATATAAAATAAAATAAAGCAACTCGAAAATAAATTAAACTAATTGAAAAGAGGAATTTATTTCTTGAGTTAATCATCCTTGAGAGCCTCTTTAGGGAAGAGGATTTAGTATTTTTATGATACCAAGGATTTCTGGATGTCGTGGATGATCTTGGAAAGATATTTGGGAAGAATTTAAATATTCCACAAGTCTTTAGAAGAGTGAAGATAAGAGGAGAGTGTGAGTGCTTTTTATAGTGGAGGATAGGGTTTTCTTAATATTTCAGTCATTAGTTTATTATTATACCATTAAAAAGTAATAATGATGATTATATGAAAAAAAACATTTAAAAGTGAATTTTAGTTTGAACTAATTCCCATTTACGTCATCTATGACTCATGCTTGAAATAGAAATTAATTTATTTAGCCTATTTTATAATTTATCAAATTTAACTATTCATAAAAATTGATGTATTTCAAAAAAATCCAAAAAAATCAGCCAAACCATTTATTGATATGTAGAAGCTAAAAATGAGCTCCATTTTATTATAATAATTTTCTAAATATGAGAAATTTACTTTTTAATTAAAATCATTATTTACTTGAAAAATATTAGTTTAAAACCATAAATAATTTTATAATACAATTTAAAAAATATATAAGGTATTTTTAAATTATTATAAAATCGTACTATGAAAAAAAAATTTGGAACACATTTTATGAAAATTAATTTCATTTTAAATAAATTTTTTAATTTAAATTTATAATTAAATATTTATTACTCACAAAAATTACAACACTCGATTATTAATTTATAAAATATTATATTTCATTTATAACGTGATATATTTTATTTATACATCAATGGGTGAGGTTACTATTCATATGGGTACATTACTATTCATACGGGTCAAGTTAATATTCCTAGCGGTAAGTCACTATTCTTACGGGTAAGTTACTATTAACTAAAAATTAAGTTGATCCTGTCAATATAATACCGAATGCAACGGTGTATGTCCGTTCTTCCAAATTAAAAACATAGAAGCGGAAAAATTATGTTTATTGGCTAGGTTATAAAAATGTTTTATTTCATAGGGACTAAGTGTTTTATGCATTCTGTATTAAATTTATTTTTAAATTCTTTGGGTGTCATTTTTATCGTGAATATATTCATCACATGAATTAGTATTTTTCAAAATAATTATTATAACAAAATTATTATTCGTATTAATTTAAAAAATTTAATCATCTAATATTGTGGGAAAAAAATGTTGTAATAAAATGACTAAATATATATACTTAAATTTAATTTTACAAAATATAATACTATAAAATATTACTTCTTTTTAGAACATTAATTAATTTGAAGGCTATAAATTTGTAATATAATTTTTTATAAGGTTTATTATTTTCAATTAAAACACATAGGTAACCGAATTTATATAAAAAAATTACCAAATTATTGGGGTGTTAATTATCCACTCCTTTAAAAATTGTGTCCTCACTATTAGAAATTGCACTTCAAAATATTAAGGTTCATACTTGAAAATTCCCATGTGGGAAGCCCACATAAAAAATATGGTTCAAATATCATCTTAATAAGTAGGAAAGGGAAAATGCATCAGTTACTACAAAACAATATATTCTAACTAGATAAAATTTTCATGGAAGAACAATTGAATGATCATGTTCTAATGGAATGTGATAGAGAACATGCTTAGAATAAATATCATTACCATAAAAGCATAAACTAATTTTATGAAAAAATGATAATATGAAAACTTTATAGATCAAAACTCTTTTCCTAGTGTTGGGAAATTACCCCACTCTATATGAGTATAAATATATGTTTCAATTTCATAAACACAATATTATCCTTTGTTTGCGCCTTGATCTATATATAATTCAACTTATACCACAGGTTGCATCATGTGGTGACATTAAACTCTAAATCCTTAAATAATGATCAACTAAAATCATTTCATAAATGGTTTATCTTTCCAAAAGATAATGATCAAACAATTTAGAATATTTTCCATATACATCCTTTTTAGATCCATGTACATGGGGTCCTTGGAAGTCCTCATTTTGATTATAACTACATGATCCATCATCCTGAATGCATCATATAGCTTAATTTATTTTAATAAAAATTAAGCATTCAAGAACTTTCACAATGAAAACATGTGAATATATTCATCAAGAATCCTCTAGAAATATGGAAATAATTCAAATCACCGTAAATTTTTTTTTGAAACAAGATATCATCCTTACACAGGCTATTGAATGTATTCAGTGTATCCATAAATGTTTTAAACTCCATAAATGATTACATAGACCACTAATATACAATGCAATAATCAGTTTTCAGGTAGTGGGTACTTATCTAAATCAATAATTAATTCATCGTTATCTTATTCATCAGGAATATATTTAGGGTTGTAGTTCTCTAATCCATATACTTTCCCAATATATCATCTTTCTTCTAAGGCACTTATCCTTTCTAAAATTCCTTATACTGCTTAAAATTCATAATGAAATTGTTTTGTAGTACAATCCTCATATATTCAAAAATTATTATAATCAGTACTTTACTAATAAAATATTTAAATAACATGATTAGTGATGAGGAATATTAATCATAACACTTTGTTTGCGGACGTATCATGACTTGATCATTATAAAGTAATATCATCTGTGACACATTCATTAAATGCTTAGGACATTTATTCACATTGTGTCGCATTTCCTTGCAGATGAACCATTGTACAATGGAAACCATTACACATGAAATCATGGACATTGTGGACCTTTTCTCTAAACTTTTAACAAACTCTCTATTATTTTATGATGTCTCTTGTTGTTTCCTTCCACAAGTACCAGATGTTGGAAAACTACCCATTTTATTCTTAATTTTATCTATTCATTCCTCTTCCACTGTATTCTTCTCTTGATTCGCTTAAAATCCATAAGACACATATAATTCATTATATAACTTGTTAACACATGATATTATCTTTATATTTTATAAAGATAATTTAGATAATATCTTCTATAGAAATTATGGCTTAATACCATAAGATATATGATCCTACATACTCTTTGTATCAGATGAATTGGTTATGTTTTAATTACTTATTCGATGTTTCATTTATAATCAATTATATACACTAAATTAGATCATAAAATTATGATATAAATATAACCCTAAACATTTTATAGTGTATGACAAAATTTTTTTGATCACAAATCCTTGGACCATAAACATTTGATATTTTAGGGACATAAATCCTTCATCATGAATTATAATGAAGATGTGAATTATACTAAGCATATAACCTTGGATTGTCAACCCAGGTGTGCATTGAGGAATGTTTTTGTGTTCCAAGACACCCTAGGTCAAGCATGTAACTCTTTATCATGGTTTTTTATCATAGGTACATGTATTCCAGAAACACGACCACTTATAGTATCCATACAGGGTTGTATTTTCAAGAAACATCCACTTAATCTATTCCTTTAAAAAATTTCAAGATTTTATTATCTATTTACCCTCAAAGACTATCATAGGTTTCATTTATTAATATATACAATTTCTAAAATTATTTCCAATGTTTTCAACTAAACATCATCTAATACAAACTATAATGCCTCGACCTGAGTTTTTCGGAGCCGGTGGATTATTTAATTTCATTATAATGCTTACAAGAATGTCATATCATAATAGAATGAGTAGTTTACTTTTTTTTTTTGAAAACTAGATACATAGATAGATTCAACATTAATACTTGAAATGGAAAACATCCGATATGTTTTATAGGGAACATCCACAAATCTATGTTTACCAATATAGATCATTCAAAATAAAATTCTTCAGGTCCTCAAAGAATGAAACATATGAAAGGGTTGAGTTCAGATGCTCAGTATGGGTAAGAAATATAAATAAAGATATCATGAACATAAACATTAGGCATGGTGAATATCTAAAAACACATGAATTTAAAAATAAACTTGAACACATTATGGTTAGAATAAGAGTTGAATAAATAATACCTTAATAAAGAACAATCTTGGGTATTCTATTATTAGATTGACCACATGAAATTTCAATAACTAGTTTCATAATGAGGGAATTCAAACTTTGGGACAACATTACTATAACCTCAAGGCCTCCCGCCAAGACCATAAATAATCATACGATTAATATCTTGTTCTAAGACCATAGTTTGTCTCATTAGACCTACCAATGCACCGAGGGGATCTAGCAGTCCCCACCCGACACTTATAATGTCCAATGAATTCCTCTTATTAATGTGGATAATCATAAAAAAATATCCATTCATAATGAAACTAGTGTGTGAAATGTAAACAACTTTCCACGTTTATTAAACATAAACACTAACCATTCGATGTAAATTTGTGAATAGTATCAAGATTGAACATCCACATTCAAATAATCAAAAACCCTTTAGAAATATATTTTAGATGATATCATTATATATTAACCACTATGAAATACAATATTCATGAAAGGATGTTGACATAAATAAATATACGTTTATATGAGACCATTGATGAATTCTTGAGGAAATAATCCCTAAAAATTCTTAAGTGTCCCATACCACCTTGATAAATTAAAATAATAATCTCATAGAATATCAAGAGAACAAGTAGAATATTTATATGGTATACCAAGGGGCAATCCATAAACCACATGAAACGAATAAGTGGTTAACAATGAATGTATCTCATAATAGTTAAAGGGAGTTTAGAGAAATCTATTTTACTTTAGAAAGAAAAGTTCTATAGGAAAATCATTCCTATTTTTAATAAATATGGTTTAGAACATGTATATACAAGAAAAAAATGTAATGAAATTGAGATTAAATTTTAGGAATAAATGATGTCCCACTGAAGTGAAATAATGTAAAAAAATTTTTCAAAGAAGATTTAGAATTAAAACATTTTATTGTAGTTTAAGGAATTCATTAAAGTGATTTTAAACACCAAATGAATGTTTGAAAATATAAAACTTTAAAAGAACCACAATATATTTTCAATGTTAAAATTTATGACTTTATAAAGGGAAAACTATATTAAAATTGATTATAGTCTAAACCTCAAAATAGTACGAATTCGAGATGTTCCATAAATTGAGTTTTCATTTCAGGAGAAATTGTCAAAGATTCTTTTAAAACATGTAAATCCTCATAAAATAAAAAGGGATTATGATTGGTAAATATATATATAACATTAAAACTGAATTTATGATGAGTACATAATAATAAATAATAATTTCATTGACATGAGCAGATAATAAGAGCGACCCAAATGAAAATTGAAGTTCGGCTAGAAAATATGTACAACATTGTAATGAAATAAATCTTAGGACAAAAAATCAAAAATAATAAAATTATTAAATGAATATATTTAAAATAAAAATAATCAATATATTAATCATCAATGGGATGTATACATACTCCATACTCAAGAAATTTTAGTGAATATGAAATATCTCACAAAACTAGAAGTGAGATGAAAAACCCTTACCATAAGCCTGAAGGTGTTCTAAACCTGATCGTAATGAGATGAATAATCAAATTTATGTTTGTTAATTAATAATTACATATCCTCTTCTCCTTGTAAATGATTTATTATAACCTTATTAAATTCATTCATGGCCCTTTTTATGGGTTGAAATTTTCAATTTCACTATTCGGGTCCATTTGTTCCATGATCGGTATACTAATATACATGAACAGAGAATCCAGTAAAATGAGGGTGGTTGTTTATAATTGAAGTTATATGTTATCAGTAAAAATCAATATTCATACAAGGATTTAAATTTCATTATCGTTCTTTTAGTGATGATGATTAATTATATAACATATTTAATTATAGCTGTTTTGTTTAATTGGTGGTTTTTAAACACAAAGAAGTCCTTTTGATTTATTTATCAAAACCATGTGTAAAAAAAGATTCTAGAACCATATATGATTCTTAATAAAAATATAATAGTATGGTTCAACCATAATAATGGTTTCATTATCAAAATTGAAGATGGTAATATAGATTGAAAACCCATCGTCCCTAATTATGGTAAATTAACACATCTCATACAGTGTTCTTTATTACTACCATAAAATAAGTGTAAAGGAGATATGATGATAACATATTAAATAATCATTAAAAAAATACATTATATATATGGTAATGGAGTTTTCATATCATTCGGATGTCGAGAGGTGAGGATATACAAAAGAAAAAAGAAACTTGAAAAGAAAGTAAATGAATTTGAAAAAGGAATTTACCTCTTGAATTAATCATCCTTGATAGACTCTTTAGGGAAGATGATTTAGTATTTTTATGAGACAAATGGTTATTGGAATTTGGGGATGATCATGGGAAAAATATTTGGGTAAAATTTCGAAAAGGAAATTGGATTTAGAGGAGTGAAGAGAAGAAGAGAGTGTGTGTGGTTTTTATAGATGAGGAGAGGAGGGTTTTCTTAATATATTAATTATTAGTTTATTATTATTCCATAAGACAATATAAAGTGATTCTTCCATGACCAAAAATAGTAATATGTGAATTTTAGTTCTAAAAAATATTCATATACATCATCCATGCCTCATGTATGATGCCAAAATTCATTTATTTAGCATATTTTATAATTTATTGAATTTCACTATTCCCAAAAATTCATATTTTTCTTAAAAATCCTAAACATTTACCGAAACTAGTTTCTGATGCATATATTCCATAAATAAACTCCATTTAATGAAAATAATTTCCAAAATAAGTGGAATTTAATTTTTATTTAAAATCATTATTTTCATGAAAAATATAGGTTTAAAACTGTAACTGATTTTATAATACAGACAACATATATAAAATGTCTTATTACTATACTATAAAATCATAGTACAAGATAATTAATTATGAACACATTTTATGAAATACAATTTTATTTTAAATAAAATTATTAATTTAAAATTGTAATTAAATATTTATTACTCACAAAAATACCAACACTTAATTATTAATTTATAAAATATTATATGTCATTTATATGGTTCCTAAGTTGTATTTATACATATATGGGTGAGGTTAATATTCATAATGGTTCATTAATAATAATATGGGTCACATTACTATTCTTAAGGGTATGTAACTATTCATAAGGGCATATTGATATTCACCAAAAAAATGTGTTGATTCTATTAGACTCCAAATATCATACTAGACACAACTATGTATGTTTATTTTTTCAAAATTAAAAACACAGAAGAGGAAAATTTATGTTTACCATCTAGGTTATATCAATGATTTGTTTCATAGGGCCTTATTGTTTCATGCATTCTATATTAAATTTATTTTTAAATCATTGAGGTGTCTTATTAATTTTAAAAATATTCATAATATGATTTTATAATTATCAAAATAATTATAATAGCTAATATACATTGTTCCTATTCATATAAAATATTTAATTAACTATTATTTTTGTAAAAATGAACAATGTAAAAAATAATTAAAGATATATTTTAAAATTTTCTTCTCACGACCCGCCTTCACCAAAAGGAGGGAAGGTTCGGTAGATTGTCAGGCCCTTCCTTCATTAGGTTTAAGGAGAGATAATGACCCCTGAGACCCACCTTCAATAGGTCCCTGAGTGGCGACTAGCACCAAGGGTATAGAAATTTCTCACAAGTTGAAGGCATTACCTCTTTTTGTTTTATAAGATCGGGAGATAAGATGATGAAACTCAACTACACCAAGGTAAAAGAAAAGTAAAGCCAAAAGTAAACCATTCCCACATGGATGTTCCAAAAGTAAAAGCCACAAAGTACAAAATGTGACTACAAAGGTAAGTACCAAAGAAATAAAAACAACAACTGCAACTGCCCCAAAGGTCCGAGCTAGTATGGTCCCGTGTGATCCCTGAAGTCCTCCTGGAAACCTGAAAGCAGTTTTATATACGTAGGGTGAGCATACAATTACACTTAGTAGGGAAAACCAAAGACTCTCATGCCCAAGTGGGGGAACGTACTAATGTCCCGTGAGAAAAAGGAGTAAACCAAACACCTAACAAGGTAAACTATCCACCCAAGCCTCACCAAGGCACACTCCCCAAATAAAGGAAGTCAAGTAATATATATAATAAGATCACATAGATGTTTGGGTACCCCGCACCACTTTCCCACTGGTTATTGAGACATCCTACGCATCGAACCAATCCCACCATTCTCACTGCAGTCCCACTGCCACACCCGCCCGCACACACCTGGGCCACAACTGCACGCAGTCCCACTACCAAATCCTGCCCGCAAACACCTGGGCCACAATTGTCACACGTAACCATGCCTGCAAAAACCTAGGCCAGAACAACTACCACCACGCCCGAAGACACCTGGGTTAGAAGATCCACTGCCAGGCCAGAAGAATCCTGGGCCTCATCCTGAAGGCACTTGGGAAACCACATGCCGCACACACCTGGCCATCCACCACACTACCCCGCCCAAAGGTTCTTGGGCTAATAATGGACCTCAGGCCATCACAGCCTGCCCGAAGATACTTGGGATATCCGGGAAAAGGGAGTAGAAAAGGAGCTAATAACCAGCCCCTAAGAATAGTGTTGGGAAAAACACCCTCCCCCATGAAATGGGTGTGTGCGGCACTAAGTGCTCAACTTGGGTGGGGCGCGAATAAGAAACACAATTCTACAAGTATATATATAGGTAACAAGCACTCACCCAAGCAAGGTTTTTCTTCGGACAGCCTACAGATCACAACAGCACTCAAGTCCGAGTCACGACTCTCACCAAAAAAACCCATTTGTCCCATTCTTGTTTCATGTTCAGTGATAATGATCAAATATGTTCATGCACTACTTGGAAACTAACACCATAATCATAACCAAGGAAAAGAATCCAGTCAATCGTCAATTTAAACATTCACACTCGGTTCTCTTGTAATGTTACAACAACGAGGAATAAGTGAGATCCCCTGAAGTACTGGAACCAAAGACAACCCTGAGACACTGCCGTGTGTCCCCTCCCCAAAAAGGTTTTTCATCAATAGAGGATCCCACCCCAATTCATGACATAAACAAGTAACCACGGGGTCTTAAAACTCACAACCACCTAATCCATAACAACAAGGGATCCCATCACCAATTCCATAACCATCGAGAGTATAAAAACATGGGATCTCAACCCTTCCCACATCTCCAGCAATCGGCCCATGAAAGAAAACAACCAAACCACTGCCACCAACACTATGCAGGGTAATGCTTGTATTTTCAGATTTAAAAGATTTTACACGCTCCATGATTTCAATTCCGAGTTTTGACCGGGGTTAGAACAGAAGGGATTGATCCTGGTGCTTTCAATTTATTCAGCCGGGTATACGTGATTAACCAATTTACTTTTCACAGCATGAGTTTACAATTAGGAACAAGACATTTAAAACACCACGAGGGGTTCATTAGTGCATAGACAACGACCACCAACGGCCTCAATTTTCATAAGGCACAAGCCGACACAATTCAAAAGGATGATCATAATATAAAAAATCATCAACGATCACAACCCCCCTTCATTAATTATAGAATCCGTTCATTATATTTATTAGATATGGTTTATCAAATTCTACAGAAACAAAAGCACGCCCACCCCGCATGATACACCAAAGGGAGAGGCGATGAAGAAATTCCCTACATGTTGGATCAATGATCTACGCTGAGGTTGGGGGAGGAAGTTCATGGATAGAGACGCGGCTCGCCTGAATGAAAATCACTTCATCTATCAATGCTTAGGCCAGACGTGGAACTCTACACATAACGATGCAGCTCGCCCGATGCACCAGAAGCTGTTCGTGAAAATCCGCGATCAAGAAAAGAAGAAACCACACCTAACCCTTAGTTTATAAGAGCTACAGATGGTTGAGGTGAGAGCGCGAAACCGCTTAAGAAGCGGGGGTCGTGGGTTGACCATGCGGTAGGGAAGTTACACAAAGAGGTCTCTCAGGATTTTTAGGAATTAATTATGGTCTTTAAATGGTATTAAAAGAGTAAAAGAATTAATTTAAGTCGAAACTTACATTGCAGGAGCAGAAAAGTCAGGAGGGTCCGGGCCATTATATTAGATACCTCTTAAATGATTCTCGCCCTCGAGAATCAAAAGAACCCAAGAAAGAAAACCAGTACATTTCATAGCCAAAAGATAAAACATTCTACCACAATAGGTACAACAAGGATCAAAACTTAAAACAAATCTCGGTACTGGGTATGCATCTGTGCTTCCCTCTCCCATGTACTCTCCTCAAGCCCACCATGTCTCCACAAAACATGAACCAATGGAATGGTTCACCCACGAAGCACCTTCTCCTTGCGATCCTCAATCATCACAGGTCTCTCCACAAAGGCCATGTCATCCTCGATGTCTAGCTCACCCCAATCAAGGATGTTTGAATCATCGTACAGATACCGACGGAGCTGAGACACATGAAAGACATCATGTACCCTCAGTAGCGGCGGTGGTAATGCTAGCTGATAAGCAACTTCACCGACCCGCCACAACACTTTGAAGGGTACGATGAACCTGGGATAAAGCTTACTCCTGTTGTCAAACCTCCACTTCCCATGCTGAGGGGAGACCTTCAAGAACACGTGGTATCCAACCTCAAACTCCAAGGGCCTCCTCCTGGTATCAGCATACAACTTCTATCGGTCATGGGACGCCTTCATCCTTTCCCGTATGAGCTGAAACTTCTCTGTCGTGTTCTGCACCACCTCCAGGCCAAGGATGCTTGCCTCTCCTACTTTAGCCCAACACATAGGTGAACGGCATGACCTCCCATACAGGGCATCAAACGGGGCCATACCAATGGTAGAGTGATAGCTATTATTGTAGGCGAACTCTACTAGGGGAAAGTTTCACACCCATGATCCTCCTGAGTCCAGAACACATGCCCGCAGCATATCCTCGAAGGTCTGGATGGTGTGCTCTGTTTTTCCATCTGTCTGGGGATGGAAAGCAGTGCTAAGGTGTAACGGGGTGCCAAAAGCATGCTGAAATACTCTCCAGACTCGCGAGGTAAACCGTGCATCCCAATCCGAGACTACAGACCTCAAAACTCCATGCAACCACACCACCTCATCCACATACCTGCGTGCCAAAGTATCCACGACACTCGACTCCATGATCGCCAGAAAGTGAGACGATTTCATCAACCTATCCACTACCACCCAGATGGCGTCGTATCCCCATTGGACCTTGGGTAGTCTCATGATGAAATCCATCGAGATGTCGTCCCACATCCACTCGGGGACATCTAGAGACTGCAGTAGGCCGCCTGGAACTCGGTGTTCAGCCTTCAATTACTGACAAACTAAGAAGTTGGCCACAAACTCTACCACTGATCGCTTCACTCCGGGCCACCAAAACAGTCCCTTCAGTCCCTGGTACATCTTGGAAACTCCTGTGTGTACCTCTAGGGGTGAGTTGTGGAACTCACTGAGAACCTTGACGCGCATCACTCCCGGAACAGACAACCTTTTCTAGAAAAGCATCTGGTTCAGACCATCCTCTGCCCATCCTTCTGAAGCATTGCCCTGGTCAGCTTGGTCACGCATCACTTCGCACTCTAGGTCTCCCCACTGAGACTCCTCCACTTGCCGAAACAGAGATGACTACACTACCATATGATATAGGCAACCTCTACCACCATCCATCCTTGCATCTAGGTGTAAGGCAGCCAACTCCTTCATCACTTTCCAGGAATCTGCCGACTCTCGAACCGCATCCTTCTGCATTATCCTGCTCAAGGCATCGGCCACTACATTTCCCTTGGCCTCAGTATAAGAGATCTCGAAGTCGTAATCCTGGAGGAACACCACCCATCTCTGCTGTCACATGTTTAAGTCCTATTGGGAGAAAATATACCTCACGCTTTTGTGATATTTGAAGACCAAAAATCGTTCTCCAATGAGGTAGTGCTTCCATAACTTTAGCGCAAAAACGACCACTGTAAGCTCTAGGTCGTGGGTGGCGTAATTACGCTCATGGTGTCATAGCTACCTGGACCCGTAAGAGATCACCCCTTGTTGCTGCCTCAACACACATCCCATGCCATGTCCTAAATAATCACAGAACACCTCATAGGAAACCCCTTCATCTAGTAATATCAGCACTAGGGCACTAACCAACTTCTCTTTCAGATAGCTGAAGGCTCACTCGCACTGCTCACTCCACCTGAAAACCTTGTCCTTCATGGTAAGGGCTGTCAAAGTGGATGCTACTCAGGAGAATTTGGGTATGAACCTACGATAGTAACCTGCTAGCCAAAGAAAACTATGGACCTCTGCCACATTCTTGGGTGCTTCCCAAGAAACAACCGCCTCAACTTTTGATGGGTCCACCGCTACCCCCTGCTCGGACACCACGTGCCCGAGGAAGTGCACTTCTTGTGTCCAGAACATGCATTTCGACAACTTCCCATAGAGATGATGATGTCAGAGGACCTCCAAAACAGTCCTCAGTTGCTCTGTATGGTCCTCTTCCGACCTTGAATAGATCAGGATATCATCGTTGAACACAACCATGAACCGATCCAAGTACTCTTGGAAGATGGAGTTCATAAGCCCCATGAACACAGTCGGGGAGTTCGTAACACCGAAGAGCATGACTACGAACTCAAAGTGTCCTTATCTGCACCTGAACACTGTCTTCAGGATGTCACCCTACTTCACTCTTAGCTGGTGGTACCCAGACCATAGGTCAATCTTGGAGAACCATCCTGCCCCTTTCAGCTGGTCAAAAAGACTGTCTATCCTCGGAAGAGGGTAACGATTCTTGATCGTCACCTGATTCAGCCTCCGGTAGTCTATGCACAACCTGAGAACAACATCTGCCTTTTTTGCAAACAAGACTGGAGCACCCCATGGTGACGCACTCGGCCGAATGTAACCCCTCTTCATTAGACCGTCAATCTGAATCCACAACTCCCGTAACTCTGAAGGTGCCATCCGGTAAGAAGCCATAGAGATCAGACGAGTGTCGGGCTACAGGTCTATCCCGAACTCGATATCACATCGAGGGGGTAGATTCGTTACCTCCTCAGGAAAGATGTCCATAAACTCATGGACAACCTCTGGCACCCCCACCATCTCATCATCTACTGACTCTACTGACAGCTCGGCTAAAAAGGAGAGGAGGGGTTCCTCTCGCCTGCTTCCCTTTTGATAGCTCTGATCGCCGGTGAAGGTAACACGCCGGCCGCCCAAGTCTGAGAACACGACCCTTCTTCGGAAACAGCCGATGAAGAAAAACATAAAGAATAGCTAGTCGATGCCTAGGATGGAATCATATGGCTGTATCTGTAGCAGAAGAAGATCCCTAACCGAATGGTGTGGCCCCATCATCAGTCTACATACTCGACAAACAAACGACAAGTCTGTCTGACATCTGACTGGTTTTCTCAACACTAGGGGCACTGGAAGTCTCTCGGCATCTAGACCCAAGGAACGGGCTAGACTGGGTGCTACAAAGGAGTGTGAAGCTCTGGTATTGAACAAAACATAAGCAAGAGTGCTAAAAAAACTGATCATACCTCGAACAACCTCCGGCCCTACTGGAGCTTCTGCCTCTGCAGTATGTAGATATCCACACCCGGATCCTCTGACCCTCGGCTGTCGGCCACCTCCCCGACCACACCCTGGTCGGGGTCCCTGAGGAGTGCCTTGAGGTCAGCCCCCTCCTCCCACGTCAGTCCTCAGAGGAGCGGGAGCTCGCTGTCCCCGCTGCTATTGCTGGAAAGGTCTGGCTGGAAGCTACTGCTGGGGCGGGTGATGGGGCTGTCTGCCACCTCCGTACTGCACCTGGTCCGGGCACTGACTCTGGAGATGTCCAGGGCTCCCACAGACGATTCACCGCAGTCCCAAGCCCGAAAGAAAAGGGCGAGGACCGGGGGATCGAAACTGAAACTGTTGCGGCCTGCTCCCTGCGGGTCGGAACCAGGAGGGTCCTGACGCTAGAGGCCCCGTGCTGATGGCCTTCCCCTTCGATGGTCCCAGCTGGATCCCCTCTCGTGACACACCTCCTAGAGCGTGCATCCTCTCCACCACTTCGGCCTTCTTCTGGACATCCAATTACATCGTCAGGGTAAAGGGGGTAACAACATACTGGAGGGAGGGTCGGAGCGCCTCCTCCAAACGTCTTGCCCAGGACTCCTCATCGGGAAAGAGGTCTGGAGAAAAACATAGGAGGTCCTTGAACATGATCCCTAGCTCCCTCGCGAACATACTCCCCAATTGGAGGGAGAGTATCCCCTGTCTCTTTTCCACCTTCATCGTCGAAGAGAGGAATTCCTCCCGAAACTCCCTCTCGAAATCCACCCAAGCCACCTTAGCCTCTCTCCTCTCCCCCAGGTAAAGTTTCCACCACTGACGTGCCACTCCCCGCATCTGGCTGATGGCAAGAGGAACCCAGTATTCAGTCGGGGCCCTAATCAGGCTAAAATATATAACTAGCTCCTCTAGCCAGCCTTCCATCTTCATGTCGGAGGTGCTGCCCCCATACTTCTCGAGGGGCTGTCGCTGAAAGGCTCGATGATTCTTCTGCCACTGGTCGTCCTCTTCCTCTCGATTAGCTCTATGTTGATCGGCCAATGTAGTCTCTGGGGCCTCAATCGCCTGTACCACACGTGGTCTCCCTCCAGGTGCCATAGCTTCAAGGTAAACAAGGAATTCCTAATCCCAAGTAGTGCAGAATATCGTGCTTAAAACTTGGTAAAATTTTAATTTATTCGTAATTCCGAAGAAATCCCATAAACACAAGAACACAAGTCATTGTGATGCATGTACCTCTCCAAGGGCCTCTACCCTGAAATCAGCATGGCCTCACTTGGTCGTTCGGTAGGTCCAGAGTCCTTACATCAGATCACAGGGGGCCCTAAAATCCCATGTCCTAGTCGGTCTTCCCTGGCCTAATTCACACGCCAAGGTCACCCAACACTGTTTCCTTACCATCCCATGCAATCCTCACTATGCCTAACTCCAGACTCCATCATATCTCTCAACCATCACCTTTGATACCATTCTGTCATGACCCGCCTTCACCAAAAGGAGGGAAGGGTCAGCAGATTGCCAGGCCCTTCCTTCTTTAGGTTGAAGAAGAGATAATGACCCCCGAGACCCACCTTCAATAGGTCCTAGAGTGGAAACTATAACCAAGGGTATAGAAATTTCTCACAAGTGGAAGGCATTACCCCTTTTTGTTTTATAATATCAGGAGATAAGATGATGAAACTCAACTACACCAAGGTAAAATAAAAGTAAAGAAAAAGTTAAACCATTCCCACATGCATGTTCCAAAAGTAAAATCCACAAAGTACAAAAGGTGACTACAAAGGTACGTACCAAAGAAAGAAAAACAGCAACTACAGCTGCCCCAAAGGTCCGAGCTAGTATGGTCCCGCGTGATCCCTGAAGTCCTCCTGGAAACCTGAAAGCAGTTTTATATACATAGGGTGAGCATACAAGTACACTCAGTAGGGAAAAACAAAGACTCTCGAGAACAAGTGGGGGAACGTACTAAAGTCCCATGAGAAAAAGGAGTAAACCAAACACCTAACAAGGTAAACTATCCACCCAAGCCTCACCAAGGCACACTCCCCAAATAACTCAAGTCAAGTAATATGTATAATAAGAGCACATCGATATTTGGGTACCCCGCACCACTTTCCCAATAGTTATTGAGACATCCTACGCATTGAACTAATCCCATCATTCTCACCGCAGTCCCACTGCCACACTCGCCCGCACACACCTGGGCCACAACCGCACACTGTCCCACTGCCGAATCCCGCCCGCAAACAACTAGGCCACAACTGTCACACATAACCACACCTGCAAACACCTTGGCTAGAACAACTACCACCACGCCCGAAGACTCCTTGGCTAGAAGATCCACTCCCACACACGAAGACACCTAGGCCTTATCCCGATGAAACTTGGGAAACCACCTTCCGCACACACCTGGCCAACCACCACACTACCCCGCCCAAAGGTTCTTGGGCTAATAATGGACATCAGGCCATCACAGCCTGCCCGAAGATACTTGGGCTATCCGGGAAAGGGAGCAGAAAAGGAGCTAATAACCATCCACTAAAAATAGTGTTGGGAAAAACACCCTCCCCAATGAAATGGTGTTGTTTGGCACTAAGTGCTCAACTTCGGTGAGGAATGAATAAGAAACACAAAGCTACAAGTATATATATAGGTAACAAGCACTCACCCAAGCTAGGTTTTTCTTCAGACAGCCTACAGATCACATCATCACTCATGTCCGAGTCACGACTCTCTCCAACAAAACCCATTTCTCCCATTCTTGTTTCATGTTCAGTGATAATGTTCATATAAGCTCATGCACTACTGGGAAATTAACACCATAAGCATAACCAAGGAAAAGAATCTAGTCAATCATCAATTTAAACATTCACACTAGGTTCTCTTGTAATGTTACAACAACAAGGAATAAGTGAGATCCCCTGATGTACTGGAAACAAAGACAACCACGAGACACTGCCCTGTGTCCCCTCCCCAAAAAGGTTTTTCATCAACAGAGGATCCCACCACAATTCGTGATATACACAAGTAACCATAGGGTCTTAAAACTTACAACCACCGAATCCATAACAACAGAGGATCCCATCCCCGATTCCACAACCATCGAGAGTATAAAAATAGGGGATCTCATCCCCTCCCACATCTCCAACAATTGGCCCGTGAAAGAAAACAACCAAACCACTGCCACCAACACTAAGCAGGGCCATGCCTGTATTTTCATATTTAAAAGATTTTACACGCTCCATGATTTCAATTCCATGTTTTGACTGGGGTTATCACATAAGGGATTGATCCTGGTGCTTTCAATTTATTCAGCCGGGTATATGTGATTAACCAATTTACTTTTCACGGTAGGGGTTTACAATTAGGAACAAGCCATTTAAAACACCACGAGGGGTTCATTAGTGCTCATACAACAACCACCAATGGACTCAATTTTCAAAAGGCGCAATCCGACACAATTCGTAAATATGATCATAATATAAAACATCATAAACGATCACATCCCCCCCTTCTTTATTTATAGAATCCGTTCATTTTGTTTATTAGGTCTGGTTTATCTAATTCTACAGAACAAAAGCACGCCCACCCCACATGATACACCAAAGGGAGAGGCGATGAAGAAATTCCATACCTGTTGGATAAACGATCTACGCTGAGGCCGAGGGGGGAAGTTCACGGATAGCGATGCAGCTCACCTGAACGAAAATTGCTTCATCTATCAATGCTTAGGTCGGGTGCGGAACTCTACGCATAACGATGGGGCTTGCCCGATGCACCAGAAGCTATTCGTGAAAAGCCGTGATCGAGAAAAGAAGAAACCACGGCTAACCCTTCGTTTATAAGAGCCGCAGACGGTTGAGGTGAGAACACGAAGCCGCGTAAGGAGCAGGGGTCGTGGGTTGACCACACAGTTGGGCAGTTACACACGGAGGTCTCTCGGTATTTTTAGGAATTAATTATTGGCTTTAAATGGTTTTAAAGGATTAAAATAATTAATTTATGTTGAAACATACGTTGCGGGAGCGGCAAAGTCAGGTACTGGAAAAAGAACGAATGGCTCGCGAGGGGACATGATGCCACCATCACGGTGCCACCCTCATGGTGCCATCGTCACAGTTCCATCGTCACGGTGTCACCCTCTCGGTGTCACGGTGCCACCGTCATGGTGTCACCCTCACGGTGCCACCGTTTTGGTGGAACCTCACTTTGGCAAAGTAATGGGCCAGGAGTGTCCATGCCATTAAATTTTGTTTAAACAAAAATAATACCGCAAAAATAGTATTTCTTTATGGAATATTAATTAATTTGAAGGTTGTAAATATGAAATATAATTATTTGTATGTTTTATCATTGTTAATTAAAAAAAATAATTCACTGAATTTATTTAAGACTATAAAGAAAATTATTGGTTTGTTTCACCTTGTCTTCTGTTACACAAAAAACATCACACAAGATCATGCACAATCTAATATAATTTAACAGAAACCAAATCTATTATTCATTTACCCCAGGATCCCATCGAATTTTCATAGTGGGCATGAGGAAATATTTACGAACTATTATCATGAAAATCAATAAAAAAACATAAAAAACATAACACTTCCATAAACCTTTCTTGAAAGAGATAATTTTTCATATATTATGAAAAAATATAATAATACTAAATATAATAAAGTTTTATTATTATTATTATATATGAAAAAATGAAAAATAAAACTATGAGGCATACATATTGTTATTATTATAGTGGTGAAATATCATCAACACCCTTACATTTCGAGAGTTATAAAAGATCCTAATTTTTTTAAATCCTTTGTATAGAAATATAATTTGAAAACAAACATTGATAAATAGAGTTAAAATGTCATATTTTCTACAATTGGAGTCTTTGATTTCAAAAAAAATCATGAATTAAAAAAAACATAGTTACTCGTGTCATATTCCTTGAGAAATCCAAATTAGATGAAAAATACTTTTAACCAAAACATATCAAATAAAAATGTTTATTGAACTTTTCAATAACACTATTCATGAATAATTTTTTTTTGTTTAAAATAAAAATAAAAATTTCTTTTAAACCCATTATTATTATTGAAATATTTTAAAATATTTTATATACAAATCACTAGTATTATAAAAGTATATAATTTACAAATACTATCGTCAAGAAATTTCAATAAATTAATAAAATCTTTAATAATAGAACATCATTGAAACAGTAGCCTCTTCTAAGTAGAATCTACTCACCTATGATGTTGATAGAATAACATTAAAATCTTATAACACAGCAGGATTTGATACGTATTTCCTTTGAAATAAAGATGAGGTTTATGATGTATTATTTTACATGGAACCCTAAGTCAAAATAAAATCATGATATAATATACCTTTATATTCTAGAAATGGTATTATTGTGTATGAATAGTGTTATCCAAACTAATACATAAATTCATATTTTAATAATTTTTTTGTTAAGAACTCATTTTCAATATAATGATTTATTAATTGAAAACATATTATTTGGAGAAGTTTATTTTTTTATATATTTTAGAAACTCTATTGGAATATATTTCATTAAATTTTTATAATGTATATAAATAAATGAATAATCATCCATACATTAGTAATATAATGGTTATTAATGAATATAATACATTTTCATCAAAATAATAATAATTTTTAATGAATTTGTTTTCGGTTGGAAATGTGTATTTATGTAAATAAATAAATTAAATAATTATTGTATAATTTTATTAATGATACTTTTATATTATATATTCAATAAAAATAATTTAACATTTATTTTATTGTATTTAATAGTCTTGTAATTGATATAAATTATGTTCTATACAATAAAAATAATTTTTTTATGTGGTTTTCTCCAACATACATATTTAATTTTCATTCCAATTATAGAATATTTTTTTGATATAATGGATTCAATATTTTGGATTAATAATTCCATATCTATAAATGATTTAACATTCATTGTATTGATAATCAATAATGATAAATAGTAATATTTAGATACAATGGTTAATGTAAAAACATGTTTACTGAGGTGGGGGGGGGGGGGGTTAACTAAGAGATATGGTAAGATTTATAGATAAAAATATATAATTCTTTTTTTATTCTGTTATTTTATCCCTATATTATATAAATTATAATCCATTCCTATTTGGTCCCATATTCTAAATTAATTTACATAACACTATTTTAATATTTTAAGTAATTCTATGTGTGTCCTCTTCCCCAATAATAATAGTACACCTCCTATCCCCCCAAATTCAAATAAATTAGCTGTTATGATCATTAAAAGCATTCCCTAAAACATTATTTCTTTTATATCATTCATATGTGATCTATATGTTTTCTCCACATATATATATTTTCAATTCTTATGTCTTAAACCAAAGATGCTTCACAATGAATAAGTATTAATCATAACAGAGAACTCTCAATTTAATTTCTTCTTAAAGTATCTCTCAACATATTTTATCCATAGTTACATGGTTAATTCAGGAATATAAATATAATTATTGGTTTTTATGATGATGGTATAACCATTCACCTCATGTTTTCAAAAAATGGGAAATGAAATACTGATCATGTCTATATATGGACTACTACCTCATCCTAGAAACATTAATAATTTTTCCTCATTCCTTACATTTATAATTATGGGTTTCCAAAATAATTTCTGAAATTATTATATAATTATTATTACATAATGACAATATATTATTTATATTTATTATCTTATTTTGAATAAAATTAAAATTCTGATTTTTCGTACATACAAAAATTCATCTTCATGAATGGAGTAATTCAATTTTATATCTATAAATTATATTTTAAATTATAAATTACATTATAATAAATATATATCATCATTATATAATTATTAACATAATTTTGTTTCTTCAACTATGATCAAAATATATGAAACATAATTGGAAACAAATATACATGAAAAAATAAACTTTCAACAAGGAAGAATTTAGTTCAATTGTTTTTTTAATTAATAAGTGTTTTGTAATGATATGATAACCATTTATTTTATTAAAATATTAATATTATCCTAGGAAATATGAATATAGGCATGTGTAAGGTAAGGATATTAAGTCACAACTTCACTTTTATGAATAAGTATTATGCTTAAATTTATGATGGTCAAATTAGATGATCTATCTCAACAAAATATTTTCATTTCCTATGTTTATGCTTGGTACTAATTATAATTACCTAAATTTTCCACTCTTAATGTAGTCCAATGTCTAAAATAATGTTTTTTTTAAATAGACATTTTTATCTATTGGTCTGAGAATCACCTTTTTCAATGTTCATATTTTTATTACATTTTCCTCAAGAATTTTTAAAAAAGTATCTAATGATTACTAATGCAGTTTTATCGATGTTATAAACTATATAAACATGTTTAATATGAATCTTCTTGTTGTTTTCCAAACATTTTTCCTTAAACCAAAGGGGTGACTAGAATACATTTTTTTACGTATTCATCACCCATGGTATTTTTTGATGTCACAACTAATCAATTCCCAAAAGCATGTCATATAGGTTTACATGGTACAATAAAAATGTTTTTATGAGTATTCTATAGTTTTAATATTTTAAATAATTAATTTCAATATGAAAATTTTATTTTTCTATTGAAATATTCTATCTTTATTTTAAATTTATTTTTAATCTATGATAAAATCCTTTTATTTTACATATACATTAACCACACTATTTTGTTTTGGTTCTACTCATAAAAACAATAAAGGTTGTTTATAATTATAAATTTAAAATACTAATGAAAAACATTCACCTTTCCACTTGGTATGCTATTATGAATTGATAAATGATTTCGTGATATTGTTGTAGACATTTGCAATGGATTATTATTATAAGATGGGTGGGTATATTATATCCTTCTAATTAATTGGGTATTGATTAATGTGTTATGTTTTAAATGGTATATTGGTGGTTATCTCAATCCCTACAAGGGTGCACTAGTGGTTATCCCAAGCCCAAATCAGGTTCATGGGTAGATTTCCTTGGCCCGAAATGTAATAAATTTCTTGGTAGGTATCTTTGACATATTATTTCGATGATTATGACTATCCTGAAATATATGAAACACTTTTTTGGATATGATATTTTTCCAATATTATTCTTTCATGGATAATGATAATTTAATATTTTAGGATTTATATCTTATGAATAAACAAGAATTATTCCATGACTGTCGATTATGATTTACTAAATAGTGGATTGGTTTATTACATGTCAAGATCACGTTTAGATACAATTATTCCCATGTTTATCTTAATAAATTATTATTTATTTACATATCCTAAATGTTTTATTACTATGAGTCTGTGGAAAACATTTTTCTTTTTTCTTTTTTACAATGGTTTGGTGAATGTTTTTATGTAATATATATTTCATTGAAGGGTTATCATTTTTATGAACATATTGGGGAATGATATGGATGTTTTATGTACCAGTTGTTTGAGTATGCATGTATCCATTAACACAAAATAGTTATAATAAATGTGTTGGTCATAATGATATGTAATGAATATTAATCTAATAATATCTAATATTTATGTGTGAAATTCTTGGGTCAAATATAGAGGAATCAGAGTCAGGTTTATTTATTTTTATAAGCTGTGAAAATGAAATATTAGTGACAAGCCTGAGGACAATCAAAATTATTTGGGAATAAACAAATTATGGTAAATATTGTAATGTGTCTTACCAATATGATAAATCCATGTCTGGATTCATGTAATTAGATTAGTTGAGGAAGAAATAAATATGTTGGTAAAATCTCTAAAATAAGATTATTGGGTTATAAATTAATCAAACCTAGTTCATAATGAATGGTCCAATGATAGAACAGTTGGCATGATACAAATGGATGATATAATAGGTTTAATACACATTTTTATTATAAGACATTATCACTGATTTTAATATATTGAAACAAAGGATGTAATAGGTAAATCAAATGGATTCATATATTTAAAACAAAGTGTCATGATTTAATCATCTAATAAATTATTTCCTTGATTTTTAGATTTCCCACTTTGGAAATTATTACACACCATTTGAGAGTAAAAACTAGACTCAAATATTTATTGTGGATGGTTGATAATAGTTACATAAGAATTTATTTCAGGTTCACCAATTATTTTACATGATAAAATAGGTCCTAGATATCAAATGTGGGTAGTTTATTATTCTTCCCAAATCATTCAAATCTGGTTCACTATAATATTTTCAAACCATTTTATATGGAAGTTTCCAAAAGGGAATATTCATGGAATCAGAATCACACAATTATTATTTAAAATAAGATATATAACCTATTTCCCAAATTAGACAATCTATTTAATTTTTTCAATGATCAATAGGGACTAAAATTTGTTTGGGGGATGTCATTTTGTGCCCATAACACCATGTTGGTGGAAATTATTTCCTATTAGGAGACAATCAAAATGATTTGTGACAGGTTTTAAATTCTTCCCAAATATTAGTGTGATATTGTTTAATCTTGTTCCAATGATATGATAAAAATTGTGTTGAAATGTGAAAAAGAATCATGCATTATAAATTTCTCTAATATTACATATTAATTCATGACGATTTTGTTTAAAATTAATATGTTGGGACCTAGGGGTTTAAAATCATCTAAGGATGTTGTTGGATATTAGGAATTAATATTTATCCATGAATAGGTTTCCAATATATCCTATAGAAATAGTAATCTAATCCAATATAGTTCTATGGAATGGATAATGATAAAATGACATTATGTTTGAAACATAATGATGCACCCTAAATGTATTTTTAAGAATATGAATCAATGGAAACATATTTTTTTGAATTATTAGTGATTATACCTCTAATACAAATTCAAAATATATAAACATTAATAATTCTATTTGGTTTATCATTGTCCATATATAATCATAAAAGAGTCATGATCAATGTGAGAAACAATTCAATAACGAAGATCTATCAGAATGCATCTGAGTGTAAAATTTCTTTTAATATATGGCTTACTTCATCAGGATACCATGAGGATTTTCATGTTTTATGAAAGGGGATACCAAAGGAAATAAAATAGGGAGTATTCTTGAATCAACCTAAGGAATATGAACATGCTAGTGTAATAGGTAATGATGTGTTTTGGGGAATACACCTAGGAGGATACACATGAATTTATAACAAATTGTATTATCATTTCATAAGGATACTTGTAGTTTTGGCTAGTGATTACACATACAACGATGTCTATTTATTTAGAAACATGACGAATATCTGGACATTTAGTCAATTGAATGTTTAGTTTGGGATTAGACCTTGTCAGATTTCAATGTATTTGGAACCAATAAGAGTTTCTGTATTCATGTTGAATTGAATGTTTGGTTTGGCATTACTACATAGAAGATGATAAATGTTCATTTCAACTCACCCATCATCTATTATTAATATATATCGAAGGGTTTTTATTATGATTGGGGATTTATACTATTATAAGTCCCATACCTAGATGAGTATATCGAATATAATTGTATTTTTCATGATTCGATGCTGATGTGAGATGATTGGGTTAATGGGTAATTATACCTAGTCAGAGGGATAAATAAGATGTTTTACCCATGTTTTAGGGATAACAAAGCTGCAACGCCCTTGTAATAGATAATGAAGGTGCATATCCCTAGTGATGGAAAATGATCCTTCTTAAAACAAGTGAGATGGATGTAATCATTTCACAGTAATATTTAGTGTGAGTTATGGTTATCATCTATAGTGAGGGATATAGAATAATCATAACCATGTGAGACGACTGGAGCAGGGGCATTACTTTATTAAGTGATAACCGAGATGTCTAGGCCTAGTGAGTTCTAAAGTAGTGATATTTTTCATTATTATGTTAGATTATCTGAAAATAAATGTTACACTTTCTATTTTCATTAGCAACAATTTATCATACATTCATGACCAATTATAATTTAGTATTAGTGTTTTAGAGAATCAAGTCGTAGACCAAATATTACAATGTGTAATTCTATAATATTTATCCATTTTTTAAATAATATAATACTTTTATTGAAAAAAATGTTTTATTTTATTTATAAATAAACAAAAATTTCAACAGCTCATATTATTTTTCCATTACCCATCCTTAAAACCATTGAAAAAAAATTAAAACATGGCTTGAGAAAAAAGTCATTGTTATTAAAAAATAAATTAAGATTTTGAAAACATAATAACCTATAAAATATATACTTTTACAACATTATTCATCGTGAATATGAAATAAATTCATTCCACATGGTAATCAAACACATTTTCTTCAAATGAAAATTTTAAACCCCTATAAATTTTAGAAAAAACATGTAGGAATCTTTGGAATAATTTTCATATAACTCTAACATATGGAGTAACCTTCACTGTAATAGACAAAATAAATACCACTGTTAAATGTATATTAAATCATAGTTCCACATGATATAGGAATCATTGTTTTACATTTCATATCCATCATATAATATTCCCATAATCTCTTAGGTGAATCCTATTTTTTAAACACCAATCTATAATTAGATGTATGATAATATTATATTCTCATGTTATTCTTTTAGAAAAGTAATATATTAACTTCATACCATTAACAAATACATTTGGTATATATAAAAGTATAATCCAACATTTGATTATAATTGAATCAGCTTTCCTATTAATCAAATCTCCTTAATCAAAATAGGAAACATAAAATCATTCATCCAAAAAAATTAAACCCATAAGAGAATATTATCAGATGATGATATATCCCTTTAATTAATTGTAATTTATATAATTTAAAATTCATTAAAAAATGGGGAAGTGGAATTATCATAGAATAATAATTTCAAACATATAAAGTATTATTAACATAAAGTAATATTTAATTATTCGGTAATGTTGGTTTTCACTATATATTTTAAAATTGAAAATTTATTTTTCCTTTTATATAGAAAGTTAAAATATTCCATAAAATAACATTTAGAAAATTGAAGAAGTAGATCAAAATGTGACCTAAAATTTCTCCCTTAATTTAAAAATATATATATAATCACTTCTATTAAATTAATTTAAAAAATATTTATTTGAAATAATTATATAGTTTGAATGGGAACATTAAAGGTAGAGTTTTTAAAAGAAAGTACCTTACCTTGAGATTGACTCCTAATGTATGTTCTTTATCATCATGAATAATAAAATTATGATAATTAACTGACATATTGAGAAACAGTTTAATTTTTTTCTTCCATTTATTTCACTTATTACCATGTTATATTAAAAAATTAAAAAAATTGTTCCCGTCAATTTTTTTATAATATTCTGTTTATATGTCCAAATTTTCTTTGTTATGTTGACCATGGAAGAAGAGTTCATTATTAAATCACCTCTACAATAATCATAATAATTTTATAATTATCATTTTTATACATTAATTGTATATTTCAAACTAATGATCAATGATTCTTATAAAAAATGAAATAATTTGCAATAATATAGATTGTAGGATGTACGTACGCGTGCGTAACATTTTCATATTTCAACGATAATTTTCGAAATAAGATAGGTATATTTTAAAATTAGTAGTTTTCTTAATATTATAAATATTGTATTTTTTATTTAATTATACATATATAAGTCAGTTATACGTTGTTGTGAAGAATGGAAACTCAACTCACTTCATGGATATGGTAGTCTACTTGTAATCAGGAGCGACCCCCCCCCACCAGAAATCATTTTTTTTCCATTTTCCAAAGGCCGGTTTAGGGGTCCCGGAACCCCAACAAAACAACTACAAAAAGGACAGACACCAAAAACCAAAAGGGCTTACACATCATAATAACCAGATTCATCTCCGAACCCCAAGCAAGATTCTTCTTCTCCAGTAGCCGATTCCCAATCTGGATGCCTCCAAAAACTCCCACTTTGAACCCGACTCCTAAGCTGATCTTGAACAGATTGGTCTGGACATGCCTCCATGACCACGCTCCCCTGTTTAAAGGCCACAGTCACCTTGTTGTTCTACTTTGTTGCAGATCGAGTCCACATCGGTCTTGGAAGAAACGAATAGTCCTTCCTTGGTCTTCTTCTTGGGGTGGCAGACAAAGGACCTTCAGCTGGAGCTAAAATATTATTCCCACTTTTAACAACATCACTGAATGAAAGGATAACTTCACCAATCACATTGTCTTTCCCCTCCTCAGAGTTCTCCCTTTCAAATCTGGATCGCTCCCTCAAAGCAGCATCACCAAACTCCGGGTTGCTCTCCTGTCTTTGGGTTGGTGTTTTGCACTCCATTAGTGGAAGGCGCCTATCCTCAGCAGCAGCACTTTCAACAATATATTCAACATTATTCCCCATCCTCTAGTCTAGAATCTCCACCACAGGACTCTCCACCATAGGACTACGCCTATCCTTAGTAGCAGCACTATCCACTATCTTAGTACCTGCCTCATGGCTCAACCATCCAGCCTGGTGGTCCTCCCCTGGCTTATCAAAAACTGGAACTGTCTCAAGCACCCGTGATTAGTCACTAAAAGTGGCTAATATTAATTTTTAATATCTTTATATTCATTTTTTAAAGTCTATAAACATTGTTTTTAGTGCATTACATAAATAGAACATCATTTCTCATCAAAAATGCAATTCATGTTTAAAATGAAAATTTGGGCCCAATCATTAATTTGTTTGTTGACAATATTATATTCATTTTCTGAATTTGAAATTTTGGGATATGATTGATCACTTTGTTTGGAACATTTTATCTTTTAGGTCCGCTGGATGAATCCCAAATGAATATGGAGAATTTTGCGCCTGAAGACAGAAACTTGCTGGAAAAAGCATAATGGGCCTAAGGCCCATCAAACAAATGTGGGGCCCATAAACCAAGACCAATGAAGCTTAAATTTATACAGTAGAAAGAAAAAAATATGAGGATTATTTTATTCAACTGTGTCCAGAGCTAATTCAGATGTTTTCATGATGATAAAGGGATTTGAAGTTGAGATTTAAATGGTGGCTTCGTCATTAATGCACAGAACTCCGTCCCACCATTTCGGCCATAACGTCCAAAAGGATGGGAAAAATTTCCTGAACTTTTTAGAGCTTCTAGAAGACACATGAGCGCATATATTTCTCTTCTACAACCCCTCTGGATTCGGCATTCTTCAATTTCTAATTCACACGTCAATATGGTGGACGAATCTGGACAGTTTTCCGGGTCAAATTCAAAACATCAATTTCCTTTTGATTATTCACCCTCCATTTGACTCTATTAATTGTTGGGGGGGTGAATTAATTGTTGGGGGATGTAACTAAGGCTCCTAATATTCCTATATAAGGAGCTAGTCGTGAATGGAATTATCATCTGACATTTTTCCTTGAATCCATGTTTTTCTTTCAACCATTGTATTTCTTTCAATTGTAATTTCCTGGTTTCAATTTGTAATCGCATTATCAAGTTTTGCCATGTAAGTTTTTATTTAAAGTTTATTATTTTAATAAAATTTATTCTTCTTATTCACTTTTTATTTTCTTTTCCTTCACATGTTGATACCGGTGAATCGTAGTGTGAATTTATTCACACCCGCACTTGTGAATTCATCACACAATGGTGGAGTGTTCATTTTGATTAATGTTTTTTTTCTTCTTCAATCTCGCTTCTTATGAAGAACCCATTCCCACTCAGGATGTCCTTTCCACATCACTTATAGAAGAATATTGTTTCCCACATAACTCATGTGACTTTAGTAAGGAACCCACTTTAAAATCTTGGAATACAGAGTTGGATAATGAAGAGATTTGGTCAGGTAATGTTGAAATTCAAGATAAAGAACATGAAGGAATTTTTAATGAGTATTTAAATCAGGATGAAATTGATTTCATGAATTCAAAAGAGGGAAATTATTCTTCAAGGATTGAATGTCCATATTATTGCACCAAAAATGAATTTTTTGAATCATCAATCATTGAACCATTGGGAAAGTTAACAAATATTGAGTCTATACCCACTCCCAACATTCAAAAGGAAAATTTTTGGGAGGAATCACAATTTCAAAAGGAACCAATTATTTCTAAATTTCATAGGGAAGAAACTGTTTTTGATTCAAATTTCCATTCTTCTTTTGTAAATTTTTATCAACCTGAACTCAAAATTTTTCTCCTTTCTTTCCCACTCTTAAATGTGGATAACCAATACCATGAAATTTCAATTTATTCTCCTCTTGAAACTGAAAAATTGGGAATGTCCATTGATGTCTTAGGTAATACTAGATATTCAATTCAATCAACCATTTCTAATATTACATGGATTTTATTGACATTGTAGAACAAAGGATTTCACATGAAACAAATTTCAAAAAAATAATCAATCTCAATCTTATTGAAGTGAAAAAAGATGGGTTAATTAAAATACTGAAAGTTGGAATTGGATAAGTTGGGGGGAAAAAGTAGAGCCAACGACGTTAAAAAAAAGCACTACATGGGAGGCAACCCATGGTTTTCATGTTTTATAATCATTTTGAATCATTTTCTTTTTCATATAATAAATTACCATAGACTGTTGACCTGTTCTTCTTTTTTGAGTAAGGATGGGTATGAAAGGGGAGCACCATATTCATCCGTGTCACGTGGCGTGATCCCTGAGTAATACATTACCCAGAAATCTAAAAAGAAGACAATGTATCATCAGTTTATTTTGTTTTGTTTATTATTATGTTTTTATAGGTTAAAAAAATAAAAGGACATGTTGTAAGTCATATAGAAAATCCATTCACCACCATCCAAGCTGCTGAGACTCAAATCCAGGATTGAATGGAGACTATGGCATGCACTATCATCATCAACCACTAGGTGACTTCATTCCATGATTTTCATTTTAAATTTCTTCTTTGAACTCCTCTCCTACCCCCTTCTAGCTTTTCTTTTCTTTAAACACTGGGGACAGTGTTATTCTAAGTTGGGCGGGGGGATAAAAAATGATTTTTTTTGAATAAGAACATGCATGAAAAGAAAAATTCCATTAACCTTGAACATGATAACACACATTGAAAAATCTAAAATTGGATATCAAATAAATTTTGCATGCCTTGATTCTGATTTTAATGCAAGTGCAAGTTCATGAGCATAGTTTTTGGAAAGTGCGGTTGTCCGATGTGATTTTTCAAAGTTTACATTTTCATCCTCTTAATAAAAATGACACAATGCACGTCTTCTGAATTGTTGGTGTAAATTTGAGTTATTGGGTCCCTTTCATTATAGCATAGGGTTCTGGGGTCACTTTTAGTTTAATTTGAGTATCCAAAAAAAACAAAAAAACAAAAAAAAAATACCACATAGGGCAATGTTTTTTCCAAATGTGTGGCGTCCGACACTTGGGGATCGTGACTCCATAGTTGTTTTGCCCAGAGTTAGGCTTTATATCTCTATTGTAGCGCATGAAATTGATAATATGTGTGGCGTCTGGCACTTGGGGATCATGACTCCATAGTTGTCTTGCCCGGAGTTAGTCTTTTCATATCTATTGTGGTTAAAAAAATAAAATAAAAAAAAATCAAAAAAAAGATACTCATCTTAAGGTTTAATGTGATTCCCACCTAGCGCTTCCACTTTTCCCCTTGAACAATAAAATGGGCCTCATATCTTTTATGATGCACAACACTTTATCATGCTTAATTGGAATTGGATGAAATGTGGCGATGAATTTGAACAATGGAATAGGCTTGGGCTTGGGATATGCTTATGAACCTAGCTTGTTTTTAATGATTTTGATGGGTTTTCATAATTTTTTTTGATATTAGATATTTGGGTGAGCAATGTGTATTAAAATGTTTTTGGAAAAGGGGATTTGAATTTCATATTTTAATTTATTTTGCTCGGGACTAGAAAAACGCAAGTTGGGGGGTGTGATTAGTCACTGAAAGTGGATAATATTAATTTTTAATATCTTTATATTCATTGTTCCAAAGTCTATAAACATTGTTTTTAGTGCATTACATAAATAGAACTTCATTTCTCATCAAAAATGCAATTCATTTTTAAAATGAAAATTTGGGCCCAATCATTAATTTGTTTGTTGACAATATTATACTCATTTTCTGAATTTGAAGTTTTCGGATATGATTTATAACTTTGTTTGGAACATTTTATCTTTTAGGTCCGCTGGATGAATCCCAAAGGAAGATGGAGAATTTTGCGCCTGAAGGCAGAAACTTTCTGGAAAATGTATAATGGGCCTAAGGCCCATCAAACAAATGTGGGGCCCAGAAACCAAGCCCAATGAAGCTCGAATTTATACAGTAGAAAGATAAAAATATGAGGAGCATTTTATTCAACTGTGGCCGGAGCTAATTCTGATGTTTTCATGATGATAAATGGATCTGAAGTTGAGATTTAAATGGTGGACTCGTCATTAATGCACAGAAATACATCCCACAATGTCGACCATAACATCCAAACGGATGAGCCAAATTTCCTTAAATTTTGAGAGCTTCTAGAATACATAGGAAACCAGATATTTCTCTTCTACAACCCCTCCATATTCGGCCTTGTTCAATTTCGAATTCACACGCCAATATGGTGGACGAATCTGGACAGTTTTCCGGGTCAAATTCAAAACATCAATTTCCTTTTGATTATTCACCCTCCATTTGACTCTATTAATTTTTGGGGGGAGAATTAATTGTTGGTGGATGTACCTAAGGCTCCTAATATTCCTATATAAGGAGCTAGTGGTGAATGGAATTATCATCTAACATTTTTCCTTGAATCCATGTTCTTTTTCAACCATTGTATTTCTTTCAATTGTAATTTCCTGCTTTCAATTTGTAATCGCATTATCAAGTTTTCCCATGTAAGTTTTTATTTAAAGTTTATTATTTTAATAAAATTTATTCTTCTTATTCACTTTTCATTTTCTTTTCCTTCACACATTGATACCGTTGAATCGTAGTGTGAATTTATTCACACCCGCACTTGTGAATTCATCACACAACGGTAGAGTGTTCATTTTGATTAATGTTTTTTTTTCTTCTTCAATCCCGCTTCATTAAGTCAATTACCCGCTTCCATTGATATAATAACATAAATGTAGGGCTAACCTTTTATGGGCTGATCCTATTGAGTTGCATGAGTTTGATTGAATGTTATTTGATGTTCTTAAATTCTTAAATTCGTTCTTTATTTTAAGAGTTCCTTTCTTTGATTTATCTTCTTCTTTGTCTTCACCGACTTTAACGATGACACATTTTGAGTGCTAGTACGATCCAATTCCTCGGAGTGCTCATTTAATTGATCCTTTAAGTGAATTGGTGATTAGCCTTAAATTTTGTATGGTTTAAATCAGAGAATGATATTGAGGAATTAGTTCATTTAATGGATACCTCTTGAACCGATGAACAGAAAATCAAATGAAAAACAAATACATCCAGTCAAGCCCAAGAGACAACCTAAGATCAACTCACCTTAATTAGTTATTTTAATTCAAGTAATGTTATTGGTTTTGTTATTTAAATTAAATAAATATTTCTTCAAATCAATCAACACCAAAGTTGGCCACTTCATAGCCAATCCATCAACAAATCACAGTGTCTCAAGGTTTCTTCTTCGGTACCTGTGGATTCGATCCCTACTTGTACTTCAACGAACGCTTTTACCAGTAGGGTAAATTTGGGCGCAACCAACCCGACAATCAATTTGATGTTCTTCCAAGGGCTCAACACCTTCCTCACCTCCTGCCACAACACCCTTCTCCAAACCCGCATCTGCTTGGTCCTCCAAACCCGTATCTGCTTGGTCTTTAGAGAGTCCTTAAAACCTGTTGCTCAAAGCAATGAATGGCTTTGCCAGAGGATCAAGGTTTTTAGCAACCTTAGCACAGGATGTGATGACTTCTTCCACAAGACTGGATTCTCTTCCATCCTCACTCTGCGCTGAACTCTGCCCATCCATGGTAGCCGCAGGAGCTCCCAAATCCTACCTTAATCTTTTGAAAACATCATACACCAGTGGATTACCCAGGCTCGATATAGTAGCGGTTACCTCAGTGATCTGATTACCTTCCAAAGAAACCTTGCGGGACCTCGATAAATTGACAGGCCCAACATCACCAGACCAATGGGTATCCTTGTCTATGCTAGCCAGTTGCATAGATCTCGATACTAGACCCGCCTTGACGCCACTTTTTTCACCATCCATAGTGTTCATAGAAACAGAATTCCCATTACAACAATTCTGCGACATCCTTGACGACCGTTCACATCGGCAAACCTCGACAGAATGCTCAAATCTCTTGAAAGAGCCACAAATCCTAGTCCAATTCTTGTAAACCACTCTCTGTTTGCATCGGTATTCCTCACCGAATGTGATCCAAACGAATTCAAAAGGGGTGCGAGAAGAATCCACTTCGATGCATACCCGTAGGTTCACTGGATGACAGACAGTCTCGGTGCGACAATCAGAGCATAAATATCTACCAATCAGATTTCCCAACATACGTATAATTGAAGGGTTTTGAAACGGAAAAGGTAGGGAATGAAAACTTACCCACACCGCCATGGATGGCGAATCACAGTTCATATGCAGATCGAACGACCATCGTAAAAGCATAAAAGGAAAACCTTTGAAGCTGTGAGGAGCTGACGACCAAGCTCGAATGAGATCTTCCTCTGAATCAAACCTAATCATTATTTTCCTGTTGTCTAATAAACCGACCACCGCTCTATCACGAAGATCCCAAGCACCGAAGATAAACCAGTCGAAATCATCAACTGATGGCCTCCTGTGCTTGAATCGAGCCACCAGAGTGAGGTTCAACAAAGCCGAGGCTTCCGAAAACTCAGCAGAGGAAATTTGAAGGTTTGGAAGACCATCGATCAAATCCATAACTTTAGGGTTTAAAGAGGAATTAGGAAATGGGGGGAGAAAATCCGAGTTAGAGAAGGGTCGAAATGGACTAGATTTCCCATGGAGCAGCGATTACCCCTCCCCCACGGAAGGGGGAGGAGCCGGCACAGAGGCCGCCGTCGTCACCGGGAGGGGAAGATCATCACGGAGGAAACCCTCGGGCACCTCTCCAAGTTAAATATAGTAGCGACATTATCAATTTCTAGTGTTTAAAAAGTTATGAAAATATTTTCTATATTAAAATTATAGAATTATAATGATCATATAAAGATTCTATATATAACCTATATCTATCGTTATAACTATCCAAGAAATATAATTATTGAAAGTGCATTACATTGGTTCATGAGATGATAGTCTTTCATACACACGAACAATGATTTACTTTATGTTTATATGGTTGATATTTGTGGATATATACTATTACAATAACATAATATAAAGTTCAGTATATATATATATATGATACTATTGTTATTATTTGGTATTATATGAAGATGATATTAATGATTTTGAAAAAAAATGAAACTAAAAATTGCGGTTATGTTCTATACCACTTCTCTAGAATGTATCATTTTTATAATCCCTTAATACCTCTTGGATTGGTGTTCTCTAGAAAATATGGAAACTTTTACAATGGGAGAGATTTTATTAATGTATTTTTTTTATTTTCAGACCCAAAATTATTTCATGTGAAATGGAATGATAATTAATATGACCCTAATATAATATAGGGAAGGGGAACTCATTGAGTTTTTTATATTAATGTAATATAAATTAAATATTACCCAAAAATGGATATAAATTAATTTTATTATAAGATAAGATTATTATGAACACAAATAATAATAAAAATTTGGACATTTTTTATTTCCATTGTTACCATTATATTTTATAAATACATTAAAATAATATATAGTTTTCTATAAATATCAGTAATTTTACCTAATCTTTTAAAAAAATATTTTAAAAATTCTAATAAATTCATTACAAGATAATTTGGGAATTATTAATTGAAAAAATAAGTTAATGTTGTCAAATTTAATTTATATATATTGGAAATATTTATTTCAAACAAAACCATATAACACAAATAAATCTATTTTGGTTTGGAATAAATCATTTAATTGTTTGAAAGATAAATATCATAATATTTTATAATTAATTATGAATATAAACAAAAGTTTTATATGATCATTAACTAGGATACAAAATTAACTCCCAGGGAGTTTTTTCATAATACTTTTATTCATATATTAATCTTGTGAGGATACATTTACCCTGTAGAATTCTTAGACTCCCATGTTTCTTCTTCAATGATTTAGATATTCCAAAAAACCATAACCTTGAGAATTAACTAGTTCCATAATATATGTTATCTATAGTCATGAATCATAACAATATATTACTCATAATAATGGTTATCCTCCAACTGAACTACCTTTGGGCTAAAAACCATAAATGAATTTGGAATATACCTTCATGACATTGAATATGAAAAACGTCGTGCACCTGAGATAAAATCAATATTGAGGCCGATAAAACTAAAAATGATCCAAATTTCAACATGATTTATTAATTTCCATGTAACAATGTACATAAATTCCCCTTATTACCAGAACAAAAATAACATTTAATTTAAATTACATTATAAAATGCAAGATCACTTACCTCAATGTATTGATCTTTTCCATTATTATACACATTAGTTCTCAAAATAACAGGATCAATTCACATATATAGCTGATACATCTATACAATATCAACCATTTACTCTTATAAAAGAAGTCCAATAATCTATGTTTCTCATGCCTCATCCAAATGTTCTTGAGTTTGAATCCAATTTCCAATTAATACCTAAAAAGTTCCAATTTGTATCCCAGATTGATAACTATTATTATATAAATTCATTAATAAAAAATGATATTGATCTCAAAATCCCTATAAATACATTAAAAATGTATGAAGTATGTATTCCAATAACAGAATATTTTTATCAGCCTTTCTATAATAATAATTACAAAAGGATGAACTGAATTTTATTTTAGTGCATAGTAATTTATGAAGTCATTTAAAAAAATTAAATGTAAACATGGGATTATTATCAGATTCAATGGATTGAGGTACTCCATGTCACCTAACTATATCCTTATGATACAGTCAATAAAACTAATCAAATGATAATGAATCTATAATGGTCTGGAAATGAATTGATTTTGTAAATTGATCCACAATAACCCATGTCTAATTATTACGAAAATATATAACTGGAAAAACCACTATGAAATCCATGGATACATATTACTATTTTCACTCTAACTCTGTAAAAGGATAATGTTTCCCATTTTGTATTATCCATTATTTCTTAACTTCTAGCGATGTTATAGAATTTATGTTTGAATAAAAAATATCCCATTTCATTCTACACCACCAGTAATAATCATATCGATCTTTGTACATCATAGTGCTTCCAATATGAATGGAAAATGGGGAATTATGTTCTTTAGTAAAAAATTATCTCATAAATTGGGAATTTGAGGCACACATAATCACATTAAAATTTAAAAACACAATACATTCCAATATAAAATTTAGGAAACAAATATTTCTTAACCAATTGTTCCTTTTCCTATACCTCACAGTCTTCCTTTTGAGTATTTTTAATTCTACCTGACATACTCGACTACATAGAGTCCTTATAAAAAGATGGAAATTCCTACATCCACAAAATTTTGTCAAAATTATATTAGATCATTAACTACATGGTTTTGTTCCCAAAATTCATTTTTAATTCTAAATTACAATTCATTCTCAAATAATCTGTTATATTTTATTCTTTTTGAGGATAATAATGAATTATGATGTCATAATCCTTTACCAATTCCATAAATATCATTGATATCAGGTGGAACACTTTCTAAGTGAATATATTATTAAAATATTTCTGATCAATATATTTTCACACATGGATCAATAAAATTATTTCACTAAATCTTTTAATGAAACTCTACGAATTCCACAATGAGTTAATGTGTTTTATAATTATGTTCCTCTTTTTCTAATCAATGGTGAATCATTCAGAATTATCATATTGTTTGATATTCATACATTACCATGTCCTTTTAATAAAAATTTAGTGTAGATGACTAAGTCTCCATTTTTTGTGGGTAAATTAAAAATTAGAGCATTCACCAATCTTCATTTTAGTTGCTAAAAATATTAATGAAATTATGTAGCCTAAATGAACATAAAACCATTTTTAGTTAACATAGATAATTTGAATGATAAATTTATTTTTTAAACAAATTATGGATAATAGCATTTTAATCCAATAATATTACAAATTTTTGTACCATTTATATATCCCTTTTCATTTATCAACAATTTTACCTTAAGCGGAATCAACAATTACGCCATACTTAATTAAGGTGTTCCCATGGAATGAAATATTCTCTAGAAAAATATCGCATTTCCAAAATATTCTATATAAGATTTTTTATTTCATGATTTATAGAACAATCACTAGATCTTATCCAGTATCCTAATATCATTGTGATCAGATGAAGATAACATCAATAAAGAAAATCTAAAAAATATCAAACTATTCATGTAAGTCTATATTCATAATATCCATAAATATAGTTGGGGAATTTTTTGACACAGTTTTCATAAACCCAAATTTAATATTTACGTATATAGTCTAAAATTTTGTATTCATAACCTTTTCTTCCTTCACCCTTAGAAAATTTTAACCAGAAGTATGGTCAAACATTGAAAAATAAAGATCACGCTAGAGAAGATAATGCACATCTATACGGTGTAAATGGTACTAATTTCTAATAATAATGTTATTGAAATCAATATACTAAATTTAAGGTTTCATATAACCATATTTCATTCAATGAAAAAATTGGATCCCCCCATGGGGAAGTTATAGGACGTATAAATCCATTATGAAAGAAATCTTGCAACTCCCTTTCAAATACAAATGTTCTACAGGATCTAATTAAAATGGGTTTTAAAATTTGATTAACATTAGAAATAAATTAAATAGTAAATTATACATATCAATCATGTATAATGTTGGAAAACTCATCATTTGAAATACCCTTGTATTATTTTACAATTGGTACGTCATTAATATTATCAGTTACCTTATTTTAAATAATTTATACCACATAACATTCATTTCTATTTTTAATAGTTGTATATATTTTTGATATGTTACTACAAGTATGAGTTTAATTTTTTATAAAAAAATGAATCTCCTTATAAAAATAATATATCTCTATGTTCTATATCATAAGGGTAAATAGAGAATGCATCTATACCCAAAATAACATCTAACACTATTTAGGGAAAGAAAACATGTTTTCATGGTAATACCCATACACAAACAATGACATAAAGATTATTATATTTTAAATATTTTACAAACCATTTCATATATGATTTTACCATTTTTTATGGATTCATTTCATGAGGTGGAATTACCAATTTACAATAAATGTTTTTGTAATTAATTGAAGGTGTGGTACATAAATCAAATATGAAATTAATATAATTTTACTAAACATGAGATGTGCCTATTACCACAACATTTGATGGACCAATATCAGATGAATTTGTTGAAAATAATTTCACTGAACTATTATTCTTATATTATGGCTTCGTCGCAAATAGAATGTTCTTATTCATAAACACATGTGAACAATGAACCATCTCGTTATGCTTAAAAAAATTAAATCATGTTTATAATAATTTTCCTTACAAAAACCAAGATATTTTTCAAAGCAATAACAATCCATATTATCATGATTACTACTTCAAATGTAATTACCATACTTTATAAGGAAGTCCCAAATGTGATTATACTACAACTCTTTCAAACTACAAACATATTTTTATTATAATATGATTTATTTTATATATTCTTACCCTTTTCCTGACACACATTCACATTTTTAATATGGTTTTGAAAGAACATAGGAACATAAAAAATTTATTTTATGATTCTTACCACAATGAATAAAATTCTAATAAATTTTCAATTCATAGGTAGTCAATTCCCGTCAACATATTTTCTTCAATCATATGTAAACATTATTGATTTTTCTTTAATGATTTGGGATAAAATGGGGTGTGTACCTTACTAATGTGATGAATGTTTATTAAAAAATGACCACTGAATCATCCTCATAATGTTTCCATTATAAGAAATTATTTTACATCATATTATTAAACTCCAATTTGAATTATTTATCCTTGAAAATAATCTAAAATTTATCCCATTCCAAGGAATGATTTTCCTATTTTTCCATCATGTTCTTTACTATTGACCACCACTGTATGCTTTATTATTAAAATGGTAAATAGAATTATATAGCTTTTGAAGATCTGAACATTCCATGAAATTGAATATGCCTTTAATTTTTATAATCCATCCAGGATCTACCACACGGTTAAAGTATCCAATTAATAGTGGATGATTTTTTAGGAATAAATGTTCCACTTTGATCATGTTCCTTTATAGAAGATCTGGATTCTTCCCCAAGTGTATACCACCTCCATTTATCCCCAATTCCAACAGATCCATCACGACTACAAACTACAAAGATAAAATTCCAATAATTTCATGATGTTATATTAGAATTATATCAATTATGTGATGCCTTCCCAAATCAAATTCAATATTATTTGAGTGGAAGACTATTATAAACAAACATATTTTAGACAATGGGAGATTGTGATAACAAAGTGATATATCATATTGACATGACCATGATGATAAATCTTTTAATCATTTAATATTAATATTTTCAAACCTCCCAATTTATCTAAACTGTTCTTACATAACAAATAAAATGAATCAACTATAATCATTACAATTTATAGAGTCTTTATACTTTAATTCACTTTATTTAATTCTAAAAAATCTTATAGTGTAATATTTTTATAAAATAATATTATAACCGATTTAATTCAGGGTGGTTACTTCAATTATGTATCCCTTTTCTCCACAATTTAAAACATTTCAAAATAAAACATTTTTCCTTTATATAACAAATAATAACAATACGAAAATTGAAATATTATTTTTCTTTAAAAAATCATAAACCATATGAAAAAATGTAAAGAACTAGATGACCACAAAAAGACTCATTAAAGTGAATAAAATAATGAAATCCATTAATTTAGTGAAAACATAAAACCCAATAAAATACTATCCTTTATCACATTATAATTTGATATTATTAAATTGAGTATTTACACATTGTAAGAACAAACTATTTTATCAATGGATTATATTTACAACCATTCCACGAATAGATAAAACATATAAAAACATTGTAATTATTTCCATATCACTAATTCCTAAGGATTAATGCACACAATTATATGTGGTATAATCAATATAGTTATAATTTGTTTAATCATCACAGTTCACCTGAAATAACCATAATTGATATATTTCAAATAAACATCATAGTATACTCTCACAATCTCTTATGATAAACCTAAATGGTTAAATCCATCCCATATTTGGAATAACCGTCATAGTATATTCTCAAATTCTATTAGGAAATTTCAAAACCCTGAACTTTGTCCCATTATAGAATACATTGGAGTGCCATCACTTGATCACCCATCCTTGGTTTTTAGTTTATCCACCTATTATGATAAGAAATTACTATGAACCAAAATAGGATATATGAATGGCCTTATCATAAATCATTCATTTCTCCCAAAAAACCCTTTTAGATATTGATATATCATTTTCTATAATACCCCATTTTTCCAATATATCATTCCCATTACTACAAAAGTGTATTTTTATTGAATAAAAATATAATTTTATAAATAAATATAAACATCATGTGAAGTTTATGATGGTGGAATATTTTAGTGTCTCTATAAATGATATAATAAGAAAATAATTTTAATCATTTTTATAGATTGTCAAAAGATCCCATAAAAAAATTCATTATCAATAACATTGAAATAAATTTAAAATAGAAATAAAATTTAATTTATTATTATTTAATTTCCAAATGATTTAATCAGTGTTATAATATTAAAAATAAGTACATTGATGAAACAAATAGTTTTAGGGAAATAATTAAAGAGGATTTTTAAAAATGAAGTCCCAAACCTGGATTTTCACTCATCATATGCATTATTTATATTCTTAAATAATATATTTATGTTAATTATTTACTCTATTGAAAACAATTTTCATTTATACTATTCATTTTATCTCACTTAAGACCATGTTATAGAAGTAACAAAATCATTTATGTTCAAGTTCGATTTGTTTTTGACAAAATTTGATTATATAGTCCAAAATGACTTTTGTATGTTTACTATAGTCCAAGAGGTCATTATTACATCACATGTAGATTTAAATTTGTGACATAATTATTATTTTTTGTAATAAATTATACTATTAAAACCAATCATGAATGAACTTTTGATAAATGAACTACATTATATTCATTAAGTAAATAAGTTTTATGTACTCATGATTTACATTTCCAGTTTGAGAAAATATTTAACAATATAAGGTAATAATAATTTTATCATTACATAATGATCATAATTTCATAATTATCATAATATTTATATAATTATGAATATATATACCATCCATGTTATATAGTGATGAAAATGAATCAGATCTCTTCATGGAGGTGGATTTCCCCACGTACGTACTAACCACTTTATTAGTTTCTATTGTAATTAATGGTTATAATATATGCATTCTATTGTCATTATTAAATTATTAATGACTAATTAATATCATATATTGTTAAATTTACTCCATTATAACCATCCATGAGTAACTATGATGGAAAACTAATTGCAACGATTTGTGAGGTGGTAGTTTTCTATCCACACGAACTATGAATTTGATTCCCATTTGACAGAGGTTGTATGTTGATATAGATTATTACATTAATAAAATAACAATATAACATATGGAGGATATTGTGGCTTTTATTTAATCATGCATAAATAAGATTTTAAGGATGTGGATTAAAAAATATAACTTAATCATTTGGAAAAAACCAATACCTCATCACTGGTAGAAATACTTTTCTTAATACGTTATCTATAGTAAGATTGGTTTTATACCCAATATATGGCCTCTATAGGATACTACTTCCATTTTATTGATATATTATTTGTTTTAACCATTCATTAACACTGATGAATAATAATATAATATTATGGTTTTCTACCATTTATTAATTAATAATGCTACTAAAAAATGTCAAAAACCACATATGTATACTATAGTTGATGTAACAAGAAATTCCCCATTCTTATGGAAATTTAAAATATTTTTATTTATTTGAAATAATCCAATAAATTATAATTTATTATAACATATCATTAAAAACAATTTTAGACTATTACGTTATATTCCATTTCATAACATAACGGAAATAAGGGAAATAGAATCTAATACATCAAAATATCTTTAATATTTCATGTTTATCTAGGAAAATCATGGGTGATTTGTTTTCACTTATATAAAACTATATTCAATTTTTTTACAATCTTTTATTTTATTTTTCCATTTTTTGAATAGTTTTTTAACTGAATGATTTTATCATTTAATGTAATTATTTTCCACTAAAAGAAGAAATTAAATTACAATGGTGATAGTAATTCATTTATATTTCGAAATAATATTTTAAATAAAATTACTATATTTATCTCCAAGTTAAATATATTACTATTATTATTATTAATATTAAAACCAACATAGTGATATATTTGGAATTTTTTTACCATAATATATTCCAAAGGTTATTATCATAATCAAATGGTAAAAGGGGGATATATTTCATCTTTGTATAATTATGTAGGAGATATATTCATCCTACAAATCTAAGTAAATTTCTTACGTCATTCTTATTTCAAATAATTATTTTTTAAGTATAATTACATGATTTACCCTTTTCCGTGATAAATAAAATTAATATGGTTAATGTTAATATTGGAAAACCTGATTAGGATATATTTACCTAATTTAGACCCATAGGTTCCTAATTTTTAATCCATTTTAAAAAATTGATATATACATATATATATAAGTGGTTGAATTTTAATTAAAATTTAACATGAAAAATAATATGACAAATAGTTTTTTGGAAGAATGATTTTTTAAATTATAATATGCTTTTATACTAAATTCAAAAAAATATATCAATTAAAAAATATATTATTTTAATCAATATAAATAATTTTAATTTTAATTCCATGCAATAATATAATTTTACATGAATAATTAAATATGTAATTCAATTTTTAATAAAATTCACAAAAATTAACTATTCATGAAAAATAAACCATTTCATAAAATTATCAAATAGTCATATTTATATAGTTTTAATATTATTAATTCAAAATTGAAAAAAAAACTCATATTAAAATTTTCTAATTTTGATGTCATGATTTTAAAAAATACCATATAAAACATTTAAATTTTATTTTGTTGTATATAAAGTGTTTCCCTTTTGGCAGAAAAATTTTCTAATATGTTAAAACTAATTAATGAATATATGAAATTGTTTTACACTGACATTAAATTGGATTCTACCATATATGGTGGCATTAGGGTAGTCTCTCTTGAAGGATTCCATGCAAAAAAAGTTTCCTATGTTGATTACCCCATGTGAAGGGTCACCCATGTGCAATACCTTCTATGATGGGACTCCTAAGAAGAGTACCTTGGGTGATGTCTATCCAAGTTGTGGGGCTTGGTCTGGTTTTAGCTCGGGTAAAGAAAATTGGTTGATATTTCACCCACACATAGTGGATAAGTAGAGTTTTCTCCCAATTGGAATTCCATGGGTGAGTTTTCTCCAAAATGGTGTCCCTTGGGTGTATGTTTTCCTAAGTGATGTAACTAAGGATGATGGTATCTCATATGAAGTAATATATCTGAATGGTTAATAATGGGGAATGAATATGGTTATAAGTCACTTTATTTGAGTGACATGGGTAAATGGTTTCCAAATTTTATTCACATGGGGGAATCATATCCTAGGTGGAGTGACTTAGGTGATGGGTCACCCAAGTGTTGTTACATGGTCAAAGGGTCACATTAGTGGAGTGTCATGAATAATAGGTCACCCTAGTAGTATAACGTTTGGTAAGGTTCACCCAGGTGGGGTGACATCATTTAATGGTCACCCTAGTAGATTGTTTTGGGTGATAAGTAACCCCGATGGAGTTACATGGGAAAAAGGTCAAACATGTTGAGTGACTTAGGTGAAGTATCTCCCAATTATATTATCATGGGAGTAGGGTATCCAATGTTTTGTGACTCTGGATAAGGGTTTCCCATGTGAGATAACATGGTTTAATGGTCATCTATGAGGGGGATCACCCAAGTGATGGATTTTGATATGTCGGTTGATAAACTGGGTAGCCCAAGTTGGTTTCCCTTGTGGGCATCCCATATGAGGTTTTCCCATGTTTGGGTTTCCAAAGTGTGGGTCACCTAATTGTGGGTTCGCAATGTGTGGGTCTCCCAAGTGCGGTGATCCCATGTGTGGGTCCCTAATGTTTGGGTTTTTATGACACTTGGTCACCCAAAATTGTTAAACTAGTTGGGTGTATAATACTGTTTAGTAGGGTGCTTCCTTGATTCATTATTAGGGTGATTTTATGTCCTATGAAAATTTTCAATACATGTGGTAAATTTATAGATTATATAGAGGACATGGGTGAAGAAATTTCATTATGGAGATTCTTGAATGAGGTTTATTAATGAACTACAAAATGGAAATGCATGAATATTGACCACTAGATGTGGTTGGAGGAGAATCTAATCAAAGAAGATGTGCAAACATCTCATACGAATGAGGGCAAAAATAGAGTTATATAAATGTCCTATGTGATATGATATGAGTGAAGGATCTAGGTGATTAATCTAAGCGAGGGACATTCATGATGTATTTGGGGAAGTGGATTTCATGTTTCGGGTACATTTAGAAAAAATTCATAGATCAGGAATCCATAACATTGGGTCCGTAGGTACATTTGGGCTCTAAAACCATTCAATTTGAATCCTCTAATAAAAACTAATCCCCTATATATAGAATTTTTAACACTAGAAGGATTTTATATGTTTACAAAATGTTCCTAAAATTACATCAAAAATAATTTATGGCATCAACACCTTATTTAATCAATTTTCATAATTCACATCCAACACCATGATGGAGTTTAAACCACCATTCCCTTGGAATTTCTAATAATTATAAGGAATTTTTTTCCCTCATAGACTTATTATAATTGAAACATAGATAAATATATCCTAATTATTATTCTAGCCTGTTGAATAATTTTTAATCAAACTCGAATGGTGTTTTCTATGTAATGATACTATAATATGTAATGCAGAAAATTATGTGGAGGGACAATTTTGATGCAAACAAACATTATATGAAAAAAACTCAATGGAACCATTTCAATGATTAATTTTATTGAAACTATAGTTCTTATACTCTTATAAAATTAATTAAATTTTGAGATGGCATACAAAACCTCATCTCCCAACTTATTAAATTTTTTTAATGTATATATCATATTGAGTGTTTAAATACTAAAAAATAGATTTTCATAGATTATTGTATAATCAGTCTTCATCCTACATTATTTAGTGAATATTATGATATAATAATTGTTGATAAATTATTCAATATCTCCAAAATTATAATATCTATTTATAGTAATTTTTCAATGAATTATTTTTCATGGTTATTTATCGATTGGAAGATGATGATTGTAAATGGTGGACTATTATCAAGAATATGATGCAAAATGAATACATTGTCTCTGATGAGTTGGATGAGTTTAAAATTTTATTATTCAATAAATAACATTCTCATATTCTATATTAGAAAAGGTATAATGAATTCACTAAGATAAACCATAAGTATTTGAATTTATTAGTACCCATGCAGAAATCAATACAAGTCTTTTGTAGAGTGATTATAGAACAATAATCCCTAATTAAATAAGGATTGATCAAATCATTGGATTCATAAAACTTATTATATAAATGTAATTATCTATAATATACATCATTTTTTAGGAAAAGATCATTCTATGTGCCTCTATTTATAAATGGATATAATATTGAACCATTATCCTCATTGTTTAAATTATAAAATAATGATTTAATTTAAATGATATACTACTAATAAAAACTATGGAGGGAAAATGATGAATCCTCCTTTATACTAAATGTGTGGAATGAAATATGGGGGAAATTTTCTAAAGGGGACTAAAAAATTAATTAATTATAGAATGTAGTGTCACTATAAAAATAAAATGATAAACTGATTAATAGAAGTTAAATAGTGATTTAAATATTTATAAACATTTATAAAATTCTCTAACCGTAATGCGGTGTTCCATATATATTGTTTATAGGAATTATGTTTACTATTTTTTAATGAAGTAAGATAATAATGTTTATTAATGTCCGAAACCTCTTCTCACAATAGATATGGTGAAAATTCAAAAGATAACATTTTTTTTAATTGGATTATGGTAACAATCTAGAGAAACGAACCAAAACCATTAAATCTTCAAATGATATAGAATTAATTGAAACATTATCTACCCACTAATATATATTGACCATATTATTCAATTATAGTGAACATTAATATTATAAAGAATAAACAACATATTACAAATATATATATTCAAAATTGATACTAAAACCTAACTACTTAAATTATATAATATTTTATTTTTTAAATTAAATTAATCACATTTCCAGTGACTAAATATTTACCTTATATGTTTATGAAATTAAAACACTATAATTATAAAATAAATAATATTTTAACACTTTATATCGAATATTATTTGTAACACCCTGATATTTTATGAGAAATATTTTTTTAATGTCTTATGTTATATGCTACACCAAAGAAATCTTTTACTACACACAACACTGGCTTGGCTTGCGTTACACGCAAGAGCAACCTTCCTTGATAGCTTGCGTTGTACGCAATACCGAGTTTCACTGAACAATGATATATTATTATAATATTATGAACAAGCCATTATGAATATTATTAACCGAATTTTGAATTTTATAATATTATAATTCATTTTACACATTTTCTATAATGAGTTATGAAAACAAAATCAATTTTCGTATAAAAGAAGTATTTTTCAGAAAATGTTGTTTTACCGCCTTTTGATGGAACATCAATTTAAAATATAATTTTTTGACAAGTTTAAAAGTTCAATTTTACATAATAAACTTATTCATTTGAATCAGGATATAAAAATTTACATTGGATAATTTTTTGATATTATTCTGACAACGTTCTTATTTTGATGAATAGTAAAAACACATTAAATTTTACTTAAAAAAACATTGTTCATCGAGATACTTTATATGGTTAAATTATAATAGTAAATTTTTTTAAAATATAAATAGAATATATTATCACTATTTAATATAATTTATTTCAATATCATTAATTTTACATTGAATTCGTAGGAAATATTAATTCAATCTTTTGCAATGTTTTAAATAAAAACCTATTTTTCAACAATGGGATTAATTTTAAATTAATTACTACAAGTTCTGTGTTTTGAATTTGGAAAAATGGATTCCATATTTTGAATCTGTAGGTCCAAATTATGTTTATAGGCTACTTTTTATTTTTGGTCATTATGAAGAGTAATTACAGTAAATTTTATTTAACACAGTTAAAGGTAAATTAGTTAATGAACGGTAAATGTAAAATTATAAAATTACCCTAACACATGAAAAAAATTATTGGATGAATAAAAGTCGACCCATATCACCTAAGGGTTGGAATATATTCGTTTCATGGATTATTTTCCATAAAAATGATATAATTATAATTAAAACCAAAGAAAGTGACAACATGTCACTCTCTTATGTCTTATAAGTATAATAATTTAATTTTTTTGATAAACTTCATACAACTTCAAACATGAATATTCTAAAAAAATATAATAAAATTATCTACATCATGTGAATTTATTTAGAATTTTTAGGGAATAAATAATTATCATTTATGATGTCACAATAGTGATGTTGAAATTATTTTATTAAATGAAATATCAAATAAATGGTTTTAAAATTTTAAAAATAAATATTATATGAACTACTTAATGTGATCCATGAATTTTATATATGAATATGACATTTTATGAATCTATTAAATATTTTGGTTAGAATATATCCTATGTGTGGATTTTATTTAAATTCAAATAAATGAATAGTGTCAAAATTGACATTATTGTTATTTTATAAAAATAACATATTGTAAATTGTAAAAAATCAAAAAATAGTTAAAAATTATAAATTTAAATTTAAAAGGTTGAAAATTTCATAAATTATCCAATTATCGACAATTCAAAACACATGTGTAATTATTTATAACAATTTAAAATTTAGAATATTATTACCGTAAATAAAATTAAATCGATTAAATAAGGATAAATCAATTTTATAAGGTTTAATATAAATTCCCAACATGTCTAAATTTTCTAGGTGGATGATATTACAACTATATATCATAAAATATATGAATTGATTAATTTTTGGAGGTTTTTATGAGGGGTCTGAATTTATTATAAATTAATATTTCTTAGGTTTCCAAAGGTGCCCCTCTCCTCCCTTATAAAAAGGCACATCCTACCTCTCATCTTCGTAACATTTTGAGCCTTCAGGCTCGGAAAAAACCTATTCATTTCTATTCTATGCTTCCCTAAAAACATACTAGAGGTCATGGACTTGTTAAAAGACAAAATTTAGTGACCAAAGGGGAGGTTTAGAAGAGGCTCATCAAAGAAGAGGTAAAATCCTTTTCCAATCCATTGGAATTTATTTATTCTTCTACATCTTTTTCTTTATTTGTTTAATCATAAATTGATAACATCAGTATCAGTCATATACTAATATGTTATTATAAATATGAAACAACCCTATTTCACCTTCTATATATCCTACTGAAAACGAAATCACCGCTCCTGTGTACGTACAGAATATTGTCTCCACGCCAAGGTGTAATTTATTTTTCCAAAACCACCATACTTGGATGGGTATAATGTTGTAAATAATAACTATATATGATTATTATAGAATGATACTAATTCTGAGATATTCTATCATCCACTTAAATACCATTTAATAATTATGGGAACGATATCGTCGCTCTAGCGTACGTACGGCTTACCATCTCCATGATGCGATGTGATTTGTTCTACAAGATTTTCATTAAACCATGATTATATAAACTAATTGAATGAATAAATATGATATATATTATACTTATACCTTTTTTTAAATTATGTAGCTATAACTAAAAAATAGGAATAAGAATTTATTCGACAAAACACGCATAAGAACATAAAGCAATGAACACCCGAATAACAAGTAGTAATGAAATATTACAAATATGAAGATAAGAATATGATCATGTATGATATAATAAATATGAGAATGATTCTGGAATAATTCAATGACATTAATTAAATCATTATACAAGAAGGTTTTGAAACATACGAAGAATATCAGAACTACGGTAAGGGAAATCTCGCAAATCTCAATTTTTATCTGAGATTGTTTATACTTCGGTATATACTAGGGCATATTTATCATCCACATCCATTTTACCTAAATATGTAATATTATACACTCTATATTTTTTTAAATCCAATTTTACCTATTGGTGATTGTTTAGTAAAAGATATAAAAGGAATATTTCTTTATTTTCAGTATGAGATAGTTTTTGACGTTTCGGGCCAAAGTACGAGAAGAATGTTTTTTAACTTATACGACATTAATGGATTTTTATGATTTCATAGAAAATTATTTCAATGAAGCATCCTTTACAATTATTCAAGTTTATTTTCAATTAACTTCTTTTAGTATGACATTTTGAGAATGGAAATATGTTTTCGAAGTAGAAAGGATATTTTCCTCTAAAATTGAGTTGAAGTGTTTTATCAAAATTATTTTCTATCTAAGATAATATAGGGTTCTGTTTCTATCCCTATTATAAAATTGATTTGATTATGTAATGATAGAATTATTTTTATGAAGACCTTTTATATTATATGGATTGTGTTAAGATGGCATGATATTTAATAATCCCATTTTTATTACAGGGGTTATGCTATGATGTATGATTTATGATTTTGTTTCACACATAAGAATTGTTTCATTATGATATGGGTGGGACCTGTATCTACCTCCGATAAATTTGGTAAAGATTTATATCTCAAGAGATAGACATGGCTGGAACAACAAGTTAATCTAGTTTAGTGATACAGGACTGGGAAAAGGAGTGAACTCGGTTCAGTAATGGACTTTTTCCACTATGATGGTCTTGTAAATGAGTCTTGACTTATAAGAAATGATTTTATATGATTATTGGTGTATGCCACGAAGTTTCATGTCTTATGTTATGAATATTGGGATTTAATTTCACTACTATAATTTATCTCGTGTCATGATATTATGATATTTATTGGAGGATAAGATTTTCAAAATGTTATGTTCTTATGAATACGATATGATTGATATTTTGTTTGTTTGCCCTTACTAAGAATTTGAGCCCACCCTTTGTTTTCTTTTCCCCGGGACAGGAAGAAGGGCACTCAGTAGGATATGCCAAAAAGTAAATCTAGATATGATACAATAAGCGGGAGACAATGTAAATAATTAATGAACCAGTTGGTTATGTTTCCCAGTTTCTAAAGACACTATATCTACATGGTCCTATCGTGGTTTTGTTATATGTTGTAATAAATATGCTTAAATTCTGAAGTAATAAAAATTTATGTAAAGTGTGGTTCATTATATTATTGGTGGCTTTTTATAACACTCAAATTTTATAGATTCATATGACATGTTATAGATGACGTAATATCCCAGATTCAAATTACATATTTTTCAGTATGCCTATACACAAAAAACTATATAAATATTGTAAAAAACATTATTATTGATATTTTATGAAAAAAAATATTATGTTAAATTATTTAAAATTCCTAAAAATCATTCATGGCTATAAATGTAAATTTTTTTTTGAAAATATCTTGCATTTTCCATTTATAGAAAACAATAACTATTAAATTTAAATAATGTATTTGAAAGAGAAAAGGTTGTTAATGTGATTAATCTTTAATGGTTTTGATGATGGTTTTAAAACACTAAATGGGATAAATAAAAACTAAACATTTCAAAATATTCATGGTTGAATGGGTTTCAACCATATCCAATATTAGCTTCAAAATTGTGTCATTATTGTAAAAAATGAAAGGTAAAAAGTTATTTATTTTGAAATATTTTTATTAAATCCATGAGATTCCTTTTATTCACTATAAAAGTCACTAATTCACCTTTCATATATACACAAACTATATGATTTTATCTCAAAAAATCCCTACTAAAAACTCTTATGAGTATCCAAATCCTTTTTTAGAGGATCTTATCATATTAAGAGTGTAATACTATTTCCATTAAGAAAATATCTAAATGTGATATTTAGATGAAAAGTTAATTTTCATTACCAAATCTTTTAAATTTTTTATTTCTAGATTCATCTAAATATATTTAAATTATCATAAAACTATTATCTAGAATCAAAAATGTATTGAGATTTTATTATTTTTATCTTATAATGAATTCCCATCTCTTCTCAATCCTATAATATTTTAAAAACAACTCTCATGCTTATGTAGAAAATACAGTCTCCACATAGTTGTGTATTTTTTTAACTTCACTTCATTATATAAATGATTTTTAAGATTAAAATAATGATTATATAGTATATTTATTAAATAAATATGACTTTTAATTATAATAACATTTATAAATTATTACATTCCAATACATTATAAAAGGATAGTGTCACTTATGTGTATGTGTGCACCACCACCACTACATGGAGAAGTGATTTGATTTTTAGTTTTTTATTGACAAAGATGTTATTATTGAAATATTTAATTGATATATACGAGTTTTTACGATGTTGAATAATATATATGTTAATCACTCATAATATGTTTTTAGAAATAGAACCATAATGCCAAAACATCCAAGAGAAAGTAAAGAAGTCACACCCCAAACAATGGTAATAATGAAATATTATTTAAAAAAAGTGATTAAGTGATAAAATAGGATCATAAATGTAATTTATAATACTAGAATTTTTTTAGTATAAATTAATATTATTTTTAAAATGGTGTCGTAAAATCGTATTTAACTATTGGGAAATGTTATGTCAAGGATTTATTTACAAAATTTCAAATCAATGGGTTATATGTACACCAAATTCACAATGTAATTCCATTATTCTGTACGGAGTTACCTATAATTGTATTATGTATTATTTCCCATTTTTTATTTTAATTATGTTTGTTAATTGTTATCACTTCATTAATTACTTCACACCTCAATAATATGATATTTCTATAGGGTATCATAACACAATTTCTATATACGGTGTTATTCTTGTACTTCATTGAAAATTTTATTCATAGTTTATATGTGAAATTATCACTGATTGTATTATATTATATATATATATATATATCAATCTTTTAGTTTTGTATATATATATTTCACTTATATAGAGTTATGTTTCTGATAATTACAATAATGATTTTATCTTTGTAAGGGATTTAGTCTAATTTTAAGTCCATCAATAAGTTCATTTTATTATGATCTGATTTATTTTTATGTTAGGTATAATTTCTCCATTGATTCATTTAATGTGGATATATATTTATTCATGATGATTAAAATATTTTTATTAGTTTTCTACATCATGGTGTTAAAATTTAAATGTTTCCAATGTGGTAAAAATATTGGTTATAATCTCATTTATCTAGATTGATTAAATTTTTCATTGAATGAATATTATAATATATCCTTCATAAACACCATATGATCACTTATTGTCTTCATAATAACATTGTTTGAATGTTTTCTTCTGATTATCCTTTTCTTTGGAACCTAAATCAATCGAATATATATTGAAATTAATATTTCGGCCTTATTTCTCTTTTTTATCGCATATTTTTTCTTCCATGTGCCTATTTTTCATAATTTGTTTTACAAGTTAATTTTATTCACTAATAAGATTTTTTAAATATATTTTATGCAATAAATTTATTTTAAAATGGTTTTAAGTGAATATTTATAATGTTTTATGAAGGATACATTTTTGAATTTCATTATAAAAAGTAGAAAAGTAATGTTTCCTTTTTAACATATATAGAATTATTGAACATTATAACCACCCTTAATATTTTAAGTTATTTGTGTTCATCAAAAATTTTAAAATGGTTTAAAAAAAAATATTTAATGATTGGATATTTTAATTGGCCTAGTTTATTTTAAACAAATGATTGATTTTACATGAAAATATACATTCTTGATGATTTGATTTCAATCTCCCATCTATTAATTTATTTTATATTAATCATGTTTCACATTAATCAGTTACATTCTAATGATCATTGTACATAACATTTCAATTAAATACTTATATCAATTATATAATGTGAATGAATATTTATTCGACTGTATACTATTTTTATATATATTGTTTTATTTTAAATGTTATTTTCTTTACTTGGGATTTGTTGATATTATGTATTCTTTACTCAATATTGACATTTTTTAAGAGAAAATTTGATTATGAATTAAATTTATAATTAAATATACATGAAATTCATTATCATTCAATGATGGGTGAGGCTCATAATTATATATCCCATCCATGCATAGGTAAGTCTAATTAGACAAAATAGTTGGCCAAATTTTTAATCAGTTTTTTGGTGTATACATTCGGATAGATTATATTTTCAGGGAAGAATGCTTTGATGGAATAGATATCATGAATAATGAGATCATGGATTATAAAATTGTTTATTTATATAATTTATAATTAACTTATTATTATCCATGAGATTAATGCAATAATATTATCCAGGGATGCATTTCATACTCATGTTATTTATTAAATAGAATGTGTTTCTAGTTACATACCTTATTATTAATTTTTTCCTTATTTAATCCAAATATATTCCATTATTCTTAAAAATTACTAAGTATTTGAGATCACCCTTAAATATTTTCCTTTCCACTAGTACGAAGAAGAAATATTTTACTGACTTTCATGGATTCTGAACATTTTTATTGTTATGATTTATATTTTATTCATCATGTAAAATTGTTTTAACATATTTTATATTTCACTATGAATAATAATCTGAGAGGTTCATTGGTATTTGAAATATTTTATATATGATAATGTAATAATTTATACCCCGAATATAGGTAACTAGAGTTCAGGACATTATAGTTTGTATGGAAGGATTCTTAGTAGAAACGATGGAAACTACATTTTAAATGAACCTATCAAACAAGAATATTATTGGAATAAAATTTTTAGAACATTAACCATAAATGATAATTTTATTTTATATCCCTATATTCTTGGTGATTGTCATTGATCATAAGGTTTTGAATTATTTTTTTATGGAACCTAATGGAATAAATAAACACTCTTGGTCAATGTATGTATTGCCCTACTGAGCAAGAAAAAACAAATACTATTGATGTATAGAAAATAATTTCTATATTAGGGTTGTTTTCTAAAACCCTAAGATATTGTCACAAATTTTTTTCAAATATTTTTAATTTATTCAATATGTTTCCTTACAAGATAAAATGAGTGTATATACCCTGTTTAACTTACATTAACTAATAAATTGAGTTTAAACAAAACATTGAATATTATTATTATATTTTTATGAAAGCTAGTGCTTAGATTCTTTAATGCTTGGAATTAATATTATTAAAAAAATTCTTAAAATATATGGTCTATACATTTAACAAGAAAGGATTATTTGGTTAACATTTATTTTGAAAATAAGGGATATCTTATTCTTCAACTCTATTTTTAAGCAAGAAAAGAAACCAATAATACCAAACACTTTTGTCAAATGATTATATATATATATATATATTATATTCAATCGACTATATAACATTCATCTTTGTGTTTTCGTATCATGAGATAAGAAAAAATTCAATTTCAAACCATAAAATTGTACATTTCAAAATTTGTTTTTTTTTATTTTTGATAAAAAAATCAAATTTTTTTAAAATTTTTTATAAATTTATTTGAAAAAAAATTAATTTTTAAAACAAAATTTCAAAAATATCTTAGGGTTAATTTTTTTTTAATTATTTGAAAATTGTAATTTTTCATTAATAGTGGAACATACAGAATTTAAATAAAAACTGGATTTTCATTTAAATTATTTATAAATTTAAATAATATTTCAAATTAGTTTTAAATTAAATTTTGTTCAATGATAAATTAATTAATTTAAATCATTTATATACACTTTTCCTATTGAATATTAACATAAAAACCCTACAATATTTTGAACATTTCTTTTCTAAATCCACTTCCCCACACATGTACAATATTAAAAATAAATTATATCTTTTCACGATTGTAAATTTATTGTTCATAAATTGATTCCATTTTTTGGAATAATAATATATTATCTTTTATTATAATTTAAAAATGATTTTTTACCAACACTAATAGTCTAAATAAAAAATCAACAACAATTAATAAGGAAATAATTGGTCTACCAATGTTTGTACTAAAAATATAAGGTTTAAGTTGACCCTAAACATGAATAAAGTATATTTACATACTATATTTGTACCCTATAATTTATAAATCTATAGAATAATCTATTATTAATGCTTTTGAAATGTGAAAAAATAGGGTAAACTAATGTTTTTTCATGAATTAAAAGTTTGACTCCCACCTCACTTATAAAAGGACACCCCATTTCAACTTCACTTCACATCATCAAACCATCTTTTATAAAACATTACCTACCCTAATGACATACTATGTTCCCTCACATCATTCTCAAATCCCTAATTTGTTTTTATAAATCCAACTTAAAATTTCTTTTGGTAAAAACATATGGAGGATACCGAAATAAGAGATAATGTTCTTCAACGAGCATTTTTATTTTATTTATTCCTCCACCTCCATAAATTCATGGTATACCATGGTGATATAGTATGATAAATATATTCAAAATAAATATATTATTTAGTTTTAATGGAATAACCTACAACAGTCCCCACATCCATCAAATGGGTTATGAAATCATAAATTATGTGGTTGAAGGAATACCACATCAAGAACTAATGTAATTCATTTTTTTAATAATACCTCTACTGAATAAGAATGATGATGGACAAATATATATGATCTTATAATAAAAAATACTTCTTGATTCATTATATCATAAATACATTCATTACGCTTCATTCTATTGGGGTTACGAAAAATGTTGCTCATTTTTAGGATGAAACAGTGTCTCACAAAGCGATGTGTTTCATTTCTCACTAATGCTTTACATAGAAGAAAATAAGGAAAACATTAATGAATATATAAGAAATAAATAAAATTTATCAATAATAATGACATATTTATCTATCATTAAATATAATATAACATTTTCATTATTAAATTTCCACTCACTAAAATATTTAAATGTCATTCATATACATCTGGATTACCTACATCACGAAGTGATGTGACCATATATTTTAATCACCACAACACATGGATTTAATATATTAGAATATTTAAATAAATCATATGAAATATGTACCTTCATCTGAATAAAAAATATTAATTTTATCTATTTCATATATATAATATTAAAACATTACTGTTACTCTTGTGTATGTATGGAATACCCCCTCCATGATAATAACATACTTCATTAATCAAAAAAACATATTGAATGATAATAAAATAATAATGGATTAAAATATATGATAATTTTGAAATAATATTTATAATATATATGATTTAAATAAGATCAATTCAAGATGACTAAAAATAAAAATTCCAAACATACACAAAAAAATCTGGAATTTCCTGAAACATGAATTTAATTGGGAATTTATCGTAAATGGTTAATAGATAGTCATAATTAATATTATATTAAATAATATATATAATAATGGGCATATAATATAATTATAATATAATTATAATTATTATATAGGAGGCTAGAATGTGTATAATTGAATTTGAGACTTAATGTAATTGATTTCTGGTATGTCTTTATTTTTTAGAGAATAATTCAAATTTACCACTCGTTTATTTTTTGTTCAGTATACATACCATTTGAAATGTAATATCATGAGTAATATTATTTTCATTATATTTAATTTCTCATTTTATTATATTATTTATAAAAAATTATGATCCAAATGTTTAATAAAGAGGTAAGGTATTTCTATCCAGTTATTTTACTTCTGTGAGACATGCCATATTCACAAAATAATTTTTTCTGTGGTTTATAAATAGACCATTAAATTATTTATGATTATTATACAAAATATTATGGTTATTACAAAGAAATTTTTATATATCTAATTCATGGGGTTTATGTTTCAAATTTTACATATGCAGTAATCGATTTATGTTATAATCACATAATTTGTCAAGATTGTTTATGATTAGGTCTCAAATGTTGATATTTTATTATCTAACGCTCATGAATAATCATGAATATTATTATAATATGGTTTCTCATTATATTTCCATGTAATATTAATATTTTTTCAATCTTTTTAAATGAAAATAATTTAGAAAAAAATTATAAACAATTTTCATTATTTTACTCCTCATTCGATAAAATTTTGTATTCTAAAACCCTGTTTTATAAAAATTTATTGAAAATTAATTTTTAATATTAAAATAAATATTTATTATTGAAATTATAACACATTTTTAAATTTTTACAAAAGAATAAATAAAATCCTCATGTAATTTTCAAAACATATCATAGTTGGTTATTGAAAAAAAAAATTATTGGGTTTTTTGTTTTACTGTGTATAGTTTAAAGAATATTTTCTCCAATCATTAAAATTATTTTCATTGAAAATTTCTTTATTTTTTCCAAGGTATATTAAATTAAAAGGATAATCAAAAATATTTATATAATATAGATTGTATTTAGATGGGGAAGGTATATTTACCGTTAATAAGTGTTTTATATTATTATTAAATATGATTTTATTATTTTTCATGTTTTTTAATGAAAAGGATTTATAAAAAATTACAAATTTTAAGTATAAAATTTTATTTCCAAATAATATTTTTTACATATAGAGTTCCATTATATTACTCTTTGAAACAAACTCTTCATAAAAGATGGAATGCATTGACGTTAAATATTTTTTACTAAGGATATAATTTAAGGATACCATTCTTATTCATTATCTAACTGTGTTATTTTTATGATGATGTGATTTTTATGAAACCCTATTCCCTAACATTGGTTATAAGATCATAGAAAAATTATGTAAATCATTTCATTTCTAAAGTTATGTTATGATGAAATAATGAAATTTTATTGAAAACTATCTCCATCAAATAGCTTATTATATTATGTAATGTGTATGAAGACAATTTCATTTAATGTGTTAAGATATGATGATTATTTTATAAAATTTACAATAAATACATAATATTTTATTTATATTATAGGTTGTACAAGTATTTCCCATTAATTAATTGGCTCATGATTAATGATATATGAGAACAAATGGTATTTTGATGGTCATTCTATGCCAAAAATAGGATTTCTGGAAAGTAATCCCCATATTGAAGATGGTAAACTGATGTCTAGCCTATGACAAACTTGTTATGAATGTTTTATTAGGTTTACTTGACATACGTATTTGAAATCTTATGTGAATTCTAAAAATCAATGTCTTATTCCATTGGTATTCCCCCATGGAATATTATCATTGATTACTTTATGATTAATGTCATTATAAGTTCATGAATTAATACCGTGAAATAATATTATGATCATTGACATGTGGGGTATAGTTTTAAATAGTTATTCTCACATTATCATTTCATTATGTTAATGTTATACATATTTATCTACATCTTTAGACTAAATATGAATCTAAAATGATCTTTTCTTATATTATATCTCCCTATGTTATAATGAAAGGTCTTAAGGGTTTTATCTCAATGAAACGTAATAAAGGGGATATATTTTTCAAATAAAATTATGTTCATTAACTGAATAATATATTGAATACTTAGTCTCCAAATTTATTATACTATGAGGCTCCCTAAGCTTGTGTTTGTGTAATGTATTGAACATTGAACTAAAAAGATGTAATATCATTGAATGAGGAGAATGGGTCTCAATACATGGATTCAAAGGTAAGGACTATATATCCTTTATAAATTCGGATGACAAATCATTATGTGATACATAGGGACATTTTTAAGGATATGTATAGGGTTATTGACGAAAATATTTCTACAAACGAGTCAAAGTATATAAAATTGTATTCGAATTTTGGTATATGATACAAAAAGTGTTTTCCCTAAAATTACATCATTTTTTTGGATAATAAATTTGGATATGGGTCTAGCATAGAGGTACCAAGGGGGAATTACTCCGAAATTGGAATATTGAGCTAGAATTAATCATCCCTTGGTTCAAGAAAACATGCATTACTATTCACCATTCTTAACACTCCAAGGGGATATGATTTTGAAATTCATGAAAATCATTATCAACCGTCATGATTAACTTAAATAGATTATGAATACGAATGACCTAGGATAAACCTTAGGATTCATTCATAAAAAGTAATGTGCAATTATTTATACATCTTATATGATATTTTTTCATTATAATGATGTATTACACTATGATTATTATTGACTACACTATAATTTTTGGTTTTATTCAATATATAGAATGAGAAAAATATTGTAAACATTGAGAATAATGGAAAATTCAATGACTATTATCATTAAAATTGGCTGATGAATAGAGATAAGGGTATTATCATTACGCTTAATCCTTTATAGAAATATATTATTTACAATGAGAACATCGATGAGATTCATAAAATATTAAGTAAATGGATGATGGATTTTTTTTAAATTCCATGAGCTAATAAATAATGAGGAATGAAAATTAATAATCTTACATGTCATGAAGGTGGTAATAAAAATGTGGAGGAATATATAAAATGGATGGGAATACATTTTATGTGTGTAAAAGAAGGCCATAGAGTGAAAAAATGCCAAGGAGTTTGATGTATTATGTGTGGGGAACATGGGAATCATAAATCCCAATGTCCTAAACAATTAATTATCATCTAGAATAAGGATGTAATTATTCCATGTCAATAATTTTAGTGAAAGGATTAATGTATTCATGTATTTTTATACACGAATTATTTTGTATAATTATTATACCAATGGTATTTTGGTTGTATCAATCATGAAGTATCTAAGGGTTTTGTTATTTTAAGAAGAATATATTTTTTCCTAAAATATTAACATAAGATTTATGGATTCCATAATTGGTTTATGAGTGTGTGGTGGGTCATAATTTCTAGTCGTAGAAACCCCATTTTGAGGTTTTATTAACTGCAATTTTTTCTATATTACTTATATAATGAGAGATATATATGGAAATAAAATCCTTTGGTTTCAATGAGATATTCCATTTATAGACATATGATAAAATATATTGGTAACCACTACATATTATATTTTCATTTTTAAGGAAATTCATGGTAATTGAAATTCTGATACATTTTAATAGTTTTGGAAAATAGATAACCAACAAGCTTGGAAAAAACTTGTAACACTTTGAATATCCAGAGGCCTTAATCCTTCTATCAAAGGGAGAAAATGGTATAGCGCCTACTGTTGGTTAATCTACAACATGAACCTGTGTCATCAATGATGATGAAAGAATCATTTGGATGTGGGGGTAGCTATAAGTCCGTGAATCCACAAACTAGTATATTGGGTAAGACACAAAAAACTGAAAACCATTGATTATTGGTATGGTTATCGAACTCAGTTTGGGAATTTATTGATAAAATATGAAATAAAAAATATATATATATCATAAAATCCAACACATGGGATGACATACACAAAACTAGTGGATGCTACATAAAACAAATATACCAAAACTCAATCATCACAACCACAACCACTATAATATGTAACACACATTACAACATCCACATAAGGCCCAAAATTACAATAGATACTCTTACATTCAATTATATATTCCACCAATCTTATTTATCTATCCATTTCATTCCAAATCACACAAAACATTCACTTATTCAATGAATTTAATACATTTACCATAGATTCAGTTCCCCCCAATCCATATTGGCATACTACAGTACAAAATATTTCATGTATAAATACACAACAAACACCACAACTTCAAAACAACAGCTTATATCAGATGAATCACTATTGCAACAAGGCATTATCCATATCATGACAAAACAACATATCACAACGTTTTTACATCCTTAACCACCATGAAAAAAAATATTGCATATCAAAAATATCACACACAACATCATCAGTGAAAAATGACACCACCACATAGTAACCCAACACATCATCACTTATAAAAAATATTGAACATAACATGCATCATGACCAACCACTACATCACTACCCCCACATGACTAATAACCTAGTTTTTTTTCACCACCAACTCAATATAGCTCACAAAACATATGGAAACCCAATAAATATACCTCACACAACATAATAAAATTATAAACTCCACAATTTATTGATTGATTTTTTTTTCAATACATCTTTATTTAGAATGGGTATTATCACTCAAATTAGTCTCCATGGAAATTTTTTTATTCGAATTATATAGGTTCATTGACTATTTATTAATTATGTGATCACAAGAAAAACATAAAAAGGTATATGAAATATTAACATATATAGTATAGTTAAGGATACCAAGAGATACTATTTTCCACAAGTAAACAACATGCTCAGCCTCATCAACAACATATAAAAAATATATATAGAATATGATATATCCCTCATACCATCCTATTTTAGTTAAACCAATATTTTATCATAATATTTGACCTTAATATCTAACAAATAGAAATAAGAATCATGATTTCCCCATATATTCCACATATATAAGGGGGAACACTGATTCCATTCCTTGAATAAGGTTTTTGATCACACAACAAACCATGGGGCGATGTGTAAAAAATATGAAACAAAGCATACACATTAAAACCCTAGATAAACCTACACTACACTTATTTTTTAAAAAATGAATCATAAACTCAAAAAAACCAAATAAACATTGTTGGATTTTATCTTTGAGACAAGGTAAAAAAGAAAACATAGGGAAAGGATGAAGGGATTTCCACTTTATTCCATTACCACGTATCAAAGTTGTATATGAAGATGTATCGAAAGTATATATATTATAGTAATAATGTCATTATACCAATGGATAAATTATATCCTATATTTATATATACCTTCAATTCCATATGTTTTACGATAACATTGCTGGCGTGTATAGTGAAATACAACCTCATGAATTTATGTGATTCCTCTTTCACTAACACTTCACATAAATGGTTATAAGGATAAATTTAATTATTATATGTGATAAGAATGACTAAATTAAGATTTTAGCTTCAAATTAATTTTTTTAAAATATATTATATTATATTACTTCTTAACATTCCACTCACTTATAGATGATAACATCATTCATTTACTTGTGGACTACCACATTAACGAAGATTTGTAACTCCCTTTACAACACCAAACCAAATGGATGATATAAATTAGAAAAAAATGTATTTAATATGATATCATCGTCATTCTATAACGGTAAAATATTACTTACCATCGTTCCATATTGATCACATTAAAATGGGAGTGTTATTTATACGTACATACAACCTAACATCTCCAATATTATAGCATACTTCATTTTTCATAAGCATCATTAATTATAAGTTCTAAAACTAGAATTGATGTAAAAATATGACAATGATCACTTAAATTTTATTATTATATATAAGAAATATGTAATATGTTAAATAATTATATATTAAATGATATAACATGGATAAGAAAAATAAGTTATTAAAACACATAATAAAGAAAATAGTAAAATTTCATTAATGAACAAGTTATAAGATGTTTCAAAGGAATCACATATGATGTTATAAATATAAATATTATTATTGATTATGATAATAACATGTTCATAAAGAATATAAAAAATGATGGATATTATTTAATCAAAACGAAGTGTGAGTTAAGGGGTTTAAATCACACATTTAACTTCTGCGAGACTCATTAAATATTCACCACATTTTTTATGTTATGTATATATTTTCCATGACATATTTTATGATTTTTATACATTAAATTATGGGAACTTATATATCCATATTATGATATCTCATTGATGGGTCTTATGATTCAATTTAATGAAAGTGGTAAGGTCTTTATATTACAATCTCATTGTTTTTTAGATTCCCCATTATTTTGATTCAAGTAATGAAATATTATAATACACCCCCAAAAAACAATAATTTTATTATAATATGGTAATTTATGATATTTTAACATAATAGTAAAAAGTTTTCCAAAAAATTTTACTTAAACTATTTGAGAAAATATTTTTACGAATAATATGCTATATTCTCTTCAGTCAGAAAAGGTTTTCTTCCTAAAAAACATTTCCCAATAAATTCAAAAATGTTTTAGAATTATAAAAATAAATTATTATTCAAAATTATAACCCTTTTTTTAAAATTTATAAAATTTATCTAAAGGAATCACCTTTCATTTCCTATGTGATGACCTTTTTCTGTCATTTTACATTGCAAAAGTAATGTTCTTTTTAACATTAATGAGATTTATATAATTACATGTCTTCACTACCATCATATCCTTGAATCTTATATTAAATGATTAATATATCTTTTAAAGGATATATTTTCGGAATAATCTATAACTTTTATGTTCTTTATAAAAGATTGTTTTGTAAGTGAAACGTATATTCCCATGATGATTGGATTTAATGTTTTTAATGTTATTTTTATTCCTCAAATAAAAAAAATATTAATTGTATATGTGATCAAATAGGGATAACATGTGTTAATATAATACTTTTATTTTTATTTTTAGATTTATGACTAGGTTAATTAAGGATGTGGAATTATATTACCATTCCCCATTTAAAAAGAAATGGGTTATGGTGATGTTTATTTATTGTGGTAACTATTAACATTTCATTTTTCATTATTTCAATATAAATTTTTATGTGAATTCTGATTCACCATTATCAAATAACAAATACATTGGATTTTCTATTTTATGGGTGGGGACTACTCTAAACAGTCGATACATCAATAGATATCATGCAGAAATATATATTTGGTTTATGTTGAGAGTTTTAACGATTTAAATATATTGATTTTACTGGGAATTAATGGTATTATATTTATTGGAATAAAGCCTCAATGGTAATATATGTCCTTGAACGAGGCCACGATAGTATGTTTTTTATGTACAACATTATGAATTCAATCTTTATGAATTTAGTTAATGATATTCATTGTGACTATTAAATTAGTTTGAATATCCAGGTCTATGTTTCCTGCTAATGTGGTTATTTATATGGAATTATTTTATCATCATTTATCCATACCTTATTGTTATTAAGTTATTGATTTAATGGAATTTGTTTCAGGTATTTACATCTCCATGTTCAATATGCCTTATATATTAATATCTTCTTTTGTGAACTCCCCTATACTAAGCATTTGAGCTCACTCCATTCATATTTTTTATTTCACCCAGGACAGGAGTACATATTTTATGACTGATATATAGGGATATTATCAGGGTAATAATGGTTTTCTAAAAAAATTTATTGTAATCGATTTTTTAAATGTTGAAAATGATTTCTATATGTAACTATTTTACATAGACTACAAACCTCTTTGGTCCATCGTATATGATTCCTTATATCTTTTCTAATGTAAAATAGCATACAATAGCTCTGGGATACTAGGATCAGAATCACTATAGTAGTATTTCCACGATCATTTCTCCCCTCATCATCGATGATGGGAATTTCGAATAGAACTCCATCTGATTGTGAGGCCAAAACACCTCTTCGCCCTTATTTTCCCGAAGAATCAATATCTACCACTGATATGAAGCTCAAATAAATTAAATAACTACCAAATGAACCTATTAATCATCCTAAGATCAAATTAGTCTGAATAAAATATTTTTCTCCTCTAACAAGCACTATGTATAATGACTTATGGTTCTACCCTTTGACTTCCCCAAACCATTCCCCTAATGAGAACAAAATTCCCCCTACCAGACATCCTCATCCTCTATTAGGTCAACCCTTCAATGATAGACCATATCAACCTGTTTTACCTGAACTTCATATAACAATCATGGACAATGATCCTGATCTTTTGTTTAAAAGTAATGATAATATCATGTTTGGTAGCATGGAATTTTATCAATTATTATTTTTCAATTTTTTTATCGTTTCCATTACACAACATTTCAAATTGAACATAATGATTCATAATGATTCTACATCTCCTAGGTCTCAACCTTTAAAATATTTCCATCTCACGTGGTCATCTAGTATGCTCAAAGATTATGATCCAAATTATGGGTCCCTAATATAATATGTTGAAGCTAGTATCCCTCGCTTATATCATTAACCATGATCATCTTACACTAATTACCTACCAAATAATGTGAACCTTAATATTACTAATTCTAAACTCTTCCACACATCTCAACAAAAGCCTCAAATAAGACACTATGATAAAGACTCCCTCTAATGTTACCCATTCAGGTAATTGAATTAAGGACGATATAACATCATCTATGAGTCCAAACTCAGGTAGTCCCTCATTTAAAAACAATCTCTGAGGGAATAAAAATCTCTAACATTGTAGTAATTATATTTTATTGTAATTCAAGATCAAGTAATAGTATTTCCAATGAAAAAACATCATTGTATAATATTAAATAAAAAACTATCCGAAAATTAATTTATAATGTAAAACATTTCAAAGAAAAGTCTATAATATACCAAAAATACAATTATAAAGAATTGAATCAAAAAAAGATTCATCCGAAGCATGTAAAGTATATCTATGTCACCAAAGACATCATTTAATCTTGAAAAGAAAAATTATATATTTATGGAGAGAATAAAATTTATTCTCAGTAGGGATATAACAAATGCAACAAGTGTATAGATAAAAATAGAAAAATGAATGTGATAGTGAAAAAACAACATAACCTACAAGAACCATAATATCTAAACTTACAAAATCCATCCTCACCATGGTTCACAACCAGAATATTTCATCCAATATAGTAGTATATCAATTAGATCATAATAAGTAAGGAAACCCGCTATTACTTCCCCAATGATTTTAATATTTCATTCCGCAGTGGTGAATATAATTTTCTCTAATGCCTTTTATACATATCACATCACACACCAACAAATAGTTTCCCACCCAATGATAGTTGGGCTATCAATCAACAACATTCCCAAGGACACGTGTTCCATCACACCATATGTTGATTGAAGACACATGGTCCATCACACCAAATATCACCCAAATACACTTGTGATATAACACTAGATACCATCACATAACCATAGGGGTATGGTATGATGAACATGATGGACATCAACCTCATGTCCAACTACCACACGAGACCCCCAACACAAAACATATTACATCAATGCCTTATCAAATCACTTATTTCTTGAATACACATCATCTGACACATCCCATCACACCCAAATACACATGGGTGATCACTGTTGTATAATATCCAAAAAAAACTTCTATCATCGCTAGTGTTGAAGTAGTAGCTGAGAAGAGGGGGTATCCAGCCAACTAGGTCACCACATTTTTAGATTATATGAAAACATTTGGTTCTCATATCCTTTGAGTATTGGATTGTTTATGCAATATGGTTGGGGATAGTATATAAATAATAAATATTTCATGATATAAATAGGAAACATTCAAACCCAAGGGGCTCAAATCAACTCAACATACTTGTAATGGCATGAACCTCTCTGATCTATTACATTGTGAAAATATGGTGTTAAAGGTGTTCTGGGAGGTCAAGGTGACTAATCTCCAACACTTTTCCATATTTCTAGTTCTGTGAACAGTGTTTCCAGTTTTATGAACAGCAACAGTAGGTGTACAGTAACGATAAATGTACAGTGTTTCATAGATCGGTTTCACATATCAGATTCACATATTTGTTTCACAGATCAGTTTCATAGATCAGTTTCACAGATCAGTTTCACAGATCTGTTTCACTGTTCGGTTTCACTAATCAATTTAACAGATCGGTTTCACAGATTAGTTTCACAGATCGGTTTCACAGATGGGTTTCATGGATCGGTTTCAGGAATCGGTTTCACGGATTAGTTTCACAGAACGGTTTCACCGATCAATTTCATAGATCGGTTTCATAGATTGATTTCAAAAATTGGTTTCATTGATCGGTTTCACATATCGGTAGGTGTACAGTAACTGTAGCTGACCAGTGTTTCCAGCTTCCTATATTTTTGGCCCTTTTGACGTTTCCTTTTACTTAGAACACATTTAAAGACTTATTTTAAGGACACTTAAGGCCGATTCAAATGCCATAAATCTTTTATTAATTATTCCTATGGCTTGGGATATTTTTACTTTGTCAAACCGAGTGGTTTAATGTGATCTGATATTAATGGGAATTACGCGTATCTTAAAACGTCGCCCCATTAAATCTTCAAAAGGGGCAAGATATCTTCCTCCCTTTTTCTTCCTCTTGTTCTTGGCTATGATACACTAGAACCTTTCAATCCTTCCCGTCGGAGTTGCACAATCAAACATTACTCCTCATATTGGTTTCTCTCTGTTTTGATGCAACCTAGATGTATCGGTCAATCTTCTATATAAGGTATGTTTTATCATCATTAATTTGGGATCATCTCCTTCTGTCTCTTTTCTACATGTTATATCATGTAATCTCCATGCTTCTAATAGGGTTTTTCTTAGGGTTTGGTTGGTGCTGTCGTACCATGGCATCCTTGGGTGGATGCAGTTGTCACGAGAGGATGATTGTGACTGGTGGTGTGGATTAAGAACGCGAGGAACTGCTTGAGGTAGGGGATTTGTTGCTTCCCTTTTCTTTTATGTGCGAATTTATCGTTAGCATGCTTCATCCCAGTGGATCACAATGGAATTGACATAAGAAATATTTGAACTGGATAAATTAATTAATATCCATCGTATGTTATTACCTCGTATTTTTCTATATAGTGTGATATCTATGCTTGCTTGTTTATCTTTTTGTTTTTGATGGAAATCGGTAATGAACGTAAATCGGGATTAACTGATAAGAGTTGGCTAAAGATAAAGAGGCATGAAAATGAATCCAGTTCTTGTTGTAATTAGATTTTAATAAAATTAATGTATTTAGCAAGTTTATTTATTTGTGATGGCTTACTGATTAGGTTTCCAAATTTTGGAACCTACGTTTAATAAATCTATCAACATAAGATGGATTAAAGAACTGCTTGTTTGAAAATTTCTAAAAGGGTTCTGAGTTACCCTCTTGATTTTTAATGGGACAAAATCCCATTGATGTGATGTTTGTTTTCCTACTACGTAAGCGGTAATGTGAGCATGGATGGTTGTTGTGATATGTGGAGGCATGGAGACTTTTGGTTGTGGCAGTAGATGATGCCTAGAGTGCCAAGATGCATCGGTTTATGCATGTGGGTGTCGGGGAGGACACCAGGGTTGATGGATTGGGATGGATGCGTTGTTGGATGCTTGCTGATTCTTATTTATTGGTTATCTGTTTTACTTTTCCCCACAGCTCAAGGCAGATGGTCGTGCTTACCCTCCTTCCAAAAGAGTCAAAGATGTGTGGGGTATGCCACGTGATTTCCATGTTTAGCTTCTCCTGGGAGGATGGGTCTACTCTCTTGCTCTATGCGGCAAAGACTCGATGGGTAGTACATCTAATCACAGTGTTGAGCCCCTTTTTTTAGTAGCATAGGATGCTTTTCTAGAATGGCTGGGAATATAGGAAAGTAATTATTTAATGAATATTTGAATAAATGGTGTTAACTCTGGGGGTTGGAGTTCGCAGGAACATAATGATGAAGTTGTAATTTTTTAAAGGGACAGTTGACCATGAGTGTGATGCTAATGGAACATGATGTGGAACTGTTCATGTTTAATGATTAATGAATTAATTAACGTATAGTGGAACTGATAAAAACGGAATGAAGTGATCTAATAACGCTCTTTAAATGATTTTGTGCTTGTTGGATACCTAGTCATAGAAGTCGCAGCCTGGAGTTTTATAGAAGTTAGCTATAGTTGTGTCTAAGACTAGGTAATTCCTATAGTGTGGTTGTGAGATATATATATACTGTACTTTTTGTGTTTCTATAAGCTACTCCACCCAATCAGTAAGGGCAACTGACACCCTTGAGATTCTGAGCCTTGTGGGGTGTTTTCCCCAACATTCCGATGGGAGGATGAATGGATGACTACCCCCTTTGGCCCCACACTCTTCTCATGGTGGATACTAGTGCCGGTTGGCACAACGGTTAGTTTTCCCATATAAGTGTGTAGAGGGTTGTAATGGCTTGTGGTTATTCAGAAACATATATCCTGGATATAGTATCTTATGGACTACTATTGGTGTAACATGTATAGTCTGTGATGGCTTGAGGATCCTGACTCGGTGTATGGGATGTAATGTCTTATGATATAATACCCAACATATGATACACGTTATGTTGGGTGTGGTGTCTACTGGAACATACTTTGTTACTTTTGGTTGGTAGGATGGTGTGGTTCATCGTACAGGTGTCTGCGGGCAAGCCTTTGGGATGCACGAGGTGAAGATTGTGGTGCTTCTCCCAGGTGTGTGTGGGAAATCCTTTTTCGAGAGAGATTCTTAAGACGTGTGACGTTGGATCAAAGAGGAAAACCAGTGGGGAAGTATTATCGGGATACCCTTGATATTATTTATTATATGCTATATTCCTGTACGCATTACTGGGTGAGAGTAGCCATGGTGAGGTTGGGAACATAGTATACCTGTTTAGTTGGCGAGTTAGTTTCACTTGTTGTTCACTGTGATTTAGCATTCTCTCTTTACTTTTGCACAAGAGGCTTTGGGGAGGATCCTACCGAGTATACTTTTATACTCACCCTAGGTATATATAAACTCTTTTTCAGGTCACTTAGAGAAGGTTGGAGATCAAGTTGGTTTCTATTAGCTTGGAGTTGCAGGAGCTGTTCGAACTCGTGGTTGCAGCTGTTTTTATTTTCTCTTGGGTACTTGCAGTTTTTCACTTCCATTTGTAGTACTTTTGCATGACATTTCATATATGCACTTGGGTTTCATTTATATTACATTTCTGAATTGGAGTTGATTGGTGTCTATATTATCTCTCTCTACCGCATATGTTCTCTTAGAGGGTAATGCCTCCCATTTGTGTGTTTACTATACCATCGGCGCTAGTCGCCAACCTGGGGCCTACTGGAGGCGGGACATGGGGGTCATTATCTCCCTTCTCACATTGTCAGCCCTGTAGGGGTACACATTGTGGGGAGGGAGTCATGACAGAGTGGTATCAGAGCTCTGGTTGAGGGATAGGATGGAGTTTGGAGTTAGTCACTTGTGAGGTTGCATGGGTTGGTAGGGAAACATTGTCATTCATGTTTAGAAAGTGAGGTAAACACTGGATACCGGCTGAGACATAGGCGTTTAGGGCCCCCTATGATCTTATGAATGGGCCTTTAAGTTTAAAATGGCTACTAAACAAGGTGATACTAGTTGCTGGGTAGAGACCTAGGAATGTATCATGTATCATTCTTCATTGTGCCTGTGTTTGAATGGGTATACCTTGGGATAGGTTAACCTAAAATGATTAAATTAAAACAATTAATTAATTAATGTGGAGTCTTCTCTATTCCAGGTTTAAGATATCTAAGTGTTTGTTATTATGTAGGTATGGATCTAGTTCAACATCCTCATCAGGATCACATAGAAGATGTCCAACAGGCTGTGCCAGCAGATCATCGTCGGTAGAGGTTGATGTTGACGACACTTGGAGGAAGACACTTTGAGATTTTTAGTGCTAGAGTCTGCAGAAGTATGAGGGATCTATTTCAGATGTTGTCATGGAAGACAAGTTAGAGGAGGTCGAGATAGGCTTCAGTTTGATTCATGCTCGGAAGGAGCAATGGGTGTCCTTGGTTGTGACTATGTTGTTTGGAGTAGCGAGGCAGTGGTGGTTCTTGTTCCTTGAGGATCGTGAGGAGTCAGCGATCTCATGGGAGGAATTCAATGCCTGGTTTAGAGTTCAGTTTCTTTCATCGACTGCGAAGGAATCCGGTCGCGAATATCTTCATAGCCTTCGACAGGGGAGCTCTAGTGTTCAAGAGATTGTAATCTATTTCAAGAACCTTTTTCGATATGAATCAGACCTGTTACCAGATGAGGAGGCCAGGGCGAGGCACATTAAGGATTATTTGAGTCCATAGATCCAGCGGTAAGTCACCCCATTTATGTTGAATACATATCTTGAGGAGGTGGTGAGGGCAGTTGTTGTTGAGAATACTTTGGCCCGGACTGGATCATCATGAGAGGGGAATCAGTGTGATTCCTCATGAATCAGATCTGTAGTCCGAGGTTCCTGGTTTTCAGAGCAGAAGAGTTTTTGTTAAGCCGTGGGTAGGTCCCAGCCCTTCACATCTCATTTCTCCAGAGGAAGCAACTCTCAGGCTTATGCCAAGGTATCAAGCACTTGTTTTTATTGTGGTGGTTGTGGCCATTAGCAGTGGGAGTGCCCTACCTTTCTGAGTGTCCATCGTGCGTCAGACACTATTCTCCAGGTTCCTCCATTGAGGTAGTTCCATCCGAGGCAGCAACTGCAAGTTTCAGTAGCTTTAGATCACCAGAGGGTAGATGGGTCAGGTAGAGGATAGCTCCATGAGGCTCCCCGTCCTCTAAGAGAAGGGTTCGGCCGTGGTAGTGGTTGTCATCAGGGTCGGAGAGGCCGTGGAGGAGGTCGTGGTCAGCTTCATGCACTAGTTTTGCCAGCACCAAACGAGCCAGACGTCGTTCGAGGTACCCTTTTATTCTGTTCTACCTTGGTGTATGCCTTGTTTGATTCAGGAGTGACACACTACTTCATATCACCTACCCTTGTCCATGATTTGGGACATGAGGTTGAGAGGATTCCAGTACCCTTGGCGTTGACTACGCCAGTTGGAGGTCGAGCTGACTTGTTTGAAGTACGTAGAGACTGTGAGCTACTGTTGGGGAAACACTATTATTGGGGAGATTTCCTATGTTTACGAATACAACCATATGATGTCATCGTCAGAATGGATTGGTTGTATTCGGTGCAGGCTATTGTGTATTCACTAGTGTAGAAATAGTTTTTTACGTCACCATTTTTTACGTCGGTTATATATAACAGACGTAACAATGCGGCGAGTAGATTTTTCACGTCAGTTATTTTAATAACCGACGTTACAAATCGCTCCTGTTGGGTTTTTACGTCGGTTATCAAATAACCGACGTAAAAAACCAATGCGCGGGGGGTTTTTTACGTCGGTTATTTTTTAACCGACGTAAAAAAACCCGATATCTACGCGTTTTTTACGGCGGTTATAAAATAACCGACGTAAAAAACCAAAGCGAGGGAGCCTTTTTACGTCGGTTTTAAGATAACCGACGTAAAAAAGCTAAAAAATAGTTTATAACGTCGGTTATATAATAACCAACGTTATAAAGCATTTAAAAATATTAAAGCCCGTGTTCTGTCATTTATGATTTTTTCGATTGACAGTCGTCGGCTCGTCTCTCTCTCGCGCGGTAGACCCTAATCGGCTCGTCGATCGCCTGCATTACACTCATTTTGGCTTCATTTTTTATCATCCTCACTGCTCTCGGATCTATCATCTCAACTCGTGACATTCAAGTAAGCCTTCCATGAATTTATTTCGTTCGTTTTTGTTTCGATTCTTGATGTTCTTTTCGTTCGTTTTTGAATCTCGTGGAATTTTTTTTATTGCAAATGGTTATTATGTTCATTCAACTCGCAACATTCAACTCGCAAATGGTTATTAAAACATTGTGGATTAGCTTCAGCAAAATCTGAAAAATAATGGGTGGTACTGTAACGTTCCATTCTTCCATCCAAACACATTTTTATGTATTAATAATTATTATGTTTTTTAAAAACAATTATGACCCCCATTTCATTTTTGTAAGTTAATTGATCTACGAAAGTGTTATAAATGATTTGATGATCACGATTCACCCATATATATGGTTAGTCATTATGTGACATTTGGGTCCATAATATCCTTCTAATGTATTCGACAATGCATTATATATCATAGATCAATATGGGATACATATGGTTATACCATGTCCAATGTGTTATGTGATGTGCCTGGTAAGAAATATTATAATAAATTATAGGAAAGCTGATTAACATATCCCAATATGAGGTGAATGAAACTATGTTTTCCCTTGACATATGTTATGACTTATATGATTATGTTTGTGCCACACTCTTATGTTATTCCACATACCAATGTTGTGATCTTGTCAATAAGGTTTTTTAAATCATATTCCCACTATCATATAAATCATGTCTTATGTTATGCTAAAATTTTTATACTTGGACTCAGGTTTTATGATCTATGATTATATAGAACTGTTTCACTTATCTTTTTGATCATGTGCTTTGTGTATGCTCTTATACCCCCATGGATATCTTTTTATGAGATTAGATATTATATTTATATATATCATGTTTACCCATAATGAGTATCATAAATCAAAACTTTTATTATTTTCATTCCCTAAGTTATAAAAATAAGTATTATGTAGGATGATTCAAAAATTTAATCTGTGAGATGAGTTGATTTATGTGTGAAACCCAGGCCAAAGACATATGTATTTTTTTATTGGTATTACATATATATAGTTCGACATATACTTTTTTTTACATTACCATGATATTAACATTACTTTTTCTAAAGAAATATTAATGTCCTTAGATTATATATCGGATCAAAAGGATATAGTAATTCTAATATATAATCAGAATGATCAGATAATATGAAAATATTATTAAACATAAAACAAATGGTCTATATTCATATTTTTAACATGACACTTACGATGTATAGCTATTTGGTGTTGGGTACTTATGAAAACTACTACTACTTTCAAGATTTGTTTTATATTTTAAATTGTTTTACATTCAAATTATGATTCTTTTCATATAAACATGTTTTGTCTTATCTTAAAAATATATATTTTTTGTTGATATTTGTTATAGGTAATAATGAGTCGAAGTTGGATTACGGCACATCGAATGAGCAATGAATTTGAGGAAGGTGTTGATGCCTTTTTGGAATTTGCAAAACGAAATGTTCCAAGTAGTGACATTTTTTTCTGTCCATGCCTGAAATGTTTGAATATGAAGAAGTTGAAAAGTAGAGAGATAAAAGATCATCTGATATGTCATGGTTTTAATCCGAGTTACATCCCTTGGATTTGGCATGGTGAAACTGGACGAAATGTCACTGATGATGATGATTCGCAAGATGGTAACTCCGATGGAATTGAAGAAATGATTCGCGATATTGTAGCAGAACAAATTGAGATAGAACCGACAGTTGCACGTCTATATGGTGATGCTGAAAAACCATTATATCCCGGTTGTACAGATTTTACGGTTCTGCCGGCGGTGTTAAGATTGATTAACCTAAAGGTGAAGCATGGATGGAGTTACAGTAGTTTTACAGAGCTGCTACAATTGATGAAAGACATTCTTCCAAAAGATAACGATCTTCCAGATTCACATTACAAAACCAAGAAAATATTATGTCCGATGGGATTGGGATACAAGAAAATACATGCCTGTCCGAATGACTGCATTATATATAGGAAGGAATATGAATTTCTGTCAGAGTGTCCAAAATGTGGGACATCACGGTATAAGGTGAAAGAAAAATCACAGGGTGATGTAGAGATTACAAAGCTCCCTTAAAAGGTATTTTGGTATCTTCCTACAATTAATCGTTTCAAATGTTTATTTGCTAATTCACATGATGCAAAAAGGTTAAGATGGCATGATGAAGAGTGGGTATGTGATGGAAAAATACGTCATCCAGCTGATTGTCCACAATGGAAGAAAATTGATGCGCAGTATTCTACATTTGGAAATGAAATAAGAAATCTCAGACTAGGGTTGTGCACAGATGGAATGAATCCATACCGAACACTCAGTAGCACACATAGTTCATGGCCTGTTTTATTGGTAATTTACAACCTCTCTCCTGAAGTTTGTATGAAGCGTAAATATGTCATGTTGAGTACAATGATCTCTGGTCCAAAGCAACCCGGTAATGATATTGATGTTTACTTGTCACCGTTGATTGATGATTTGAAACTGTTATGGGCTGATGGTATTAGGGTGTATGATTCTTATAAAATGGAATATTTTCAACTGCATGCAGTGCTTCTGTTCACTATAAATGACTTACCAGCGTATGGAAATTTGTCTGGATACAGTGTTAAAGGGCATAAAGCATGTCCAATTTGCGAACAACAGACGTCCTATTGTCAATTGCATCATGGGAGGAAAACAGTGTACATGGGTCATCGAAAGGTTTTGCCTATGGAACACCCTTATAGAAGACTAAAAAAGGAATTTAATGGCTCACAAGAATTTGGTACTGCTCCAAAACCTTTATCCCATGATCTGTATTTTGAGAGGGTGAAAAACCTTGACGTGACATTGGGAAAGACACAAAAATCTGGTAATGATAGACATATTTGGAAGAAAAGGTCAATATTTTTTGAGCTACCATATTGGAGGTATCATGAAGTTAAACATAATATTGATGTCATGTACGTGGAGAAGAATATCTGTGATTCTTTGATTGGAACATTGTTAGATATTAAAGGAAAGACTAAAGATGGGTTGAATGCAAGATTAGACTTACTATCAATGGGAATACGTTTGGAGTTAGCTCCCACTCCTAAAGGAAGATGAACATTTCTTCCCCCGGCTTGTCATACATTATCGAAGAGGGGAAAAATTAGCTTCTGTCAGTGTCTTCATGACACCAAAGTGCCTCAAGGTTATTCTTCTAATGTAAAAAATTTTATCTCAATGAAGGACTTGAAGTTGATAGGTATGAAATCACATGATTGTCACGTCATGATGCAACAAATTCTACCAGTTGCATTGCGTGGAATATTGCCCATTCATGTTAGAAAGACTATAATGAAGTTGTCTTATTTTTTCAATTCAATTTGTAACAAGGAGATTGATGTGAATTCTTTGAACATTTTGGAAAAGGATGCAATTTTAATACTTTGTCAATTGGAAATGTATTTTCCTCCAAATTTTTTTGATATAATGGTGCATTTAATGATTCATCTGGTTCGAGAAATAAAGCTTTGTGGACCTGTATATCTTCGTTGGATGTATCCTTTTGAAAGGTATATAAAAATATTAAAGGGGTATGTTAAAAATCTATATCGACCTGAAGCCTCCATTATTGAAAAGTATATTTCTGAGGAGGTAGAAGAGTTTTGTACGAGCTACTTGGCTGCGGCGCAACACATAGGTTTGCCTCCATCTTTCCATGAATGAGTTAATAATGAGGAAAAGGGGATTCGTGTCTTGAAAGTCAAATCATTGTCAGCTTAACAGATGAAGAAGTTAGAATCATACATCTTGAAGAACATAGCTGATGCTCAATCATATATCACATTGCACATTAATGAGTTGAAACAATGTCATCCAAAGAAGAAAGAAATGTGGATTTTGAATGAGCACAACAAAATTTTTTGTCATGGATTAAAAATACTTTGCTTGGTAGATTAGATGTATCAGAGACATTAAAATGGATAGTGGGTGGTCCATGTTAAATGTGATAACATGGTCCGGTTATGACATTAATGGTTATACATTTCATACAAAAGCTCAGGACAACAGAAGTGCAGTTTAGAATAGTGGTGTATTGGTGTTTGCAGAAGTAATGCATTTTTCGAGTGCTAAGGACAAAAACCCAATTTCTGCATCAAATGCATATTATGGAGTGATTGAAGACATATGGGAGGTTGATTACTTTAAAATTAAAGTTCCTGTTTTTAACTGTAAATGGTTTAACGGTAACAACAGTTTCAGACACGATGAATTTGGAATGACACTTGTTAATATGAATAGATTGGAAGACACAGCTGATTCTATTATAATGGCAACACATGCAAAACAAATTTTTTATGTAGTAGATCAATCAGCTATGAAGTGGGCTGTTGTTTTACAAGGGAAAAAACAATATGTTGGTGAGGATGAACTTGATGAATATGCTGATTTATGTGAGATCCCTACTTCAATGGAAATATTAACAGAACATAATGATGATCATGTTCAAGACATAGTTTGTGCCATAAGGAACGATCATGATGAAGGAATTTGGGAAAACAATCTATCTGTACATTCCTAAAATTACAGGTAACATATGTTTATTTCTTGTTTACATTTATTTTTTCCATAAATGTTAGATATTGTAAGTTTTTTATTTATTAAAACATGTTTTAAAATAAAATAAGTATATGTTATTGTTTGTTTTCAAGTTTTTTGATGCTAGGAAAAAGGTTTCCCAGGAGTTGGACCAAAAAGGCTGATAGTGGACTCTCTGAGTCTACCGGCCAACCGGTTCTTGCCCACCGGCTAGCCGGAGGACCCAGGCAGTAGGCTTGCCCACTGCCTGGTGACACCGACCAACCGTTGGATGACCACCGGCCAGCCGGTGGTATCTGGAAGAATCATTGCTTTCTGCCAAGGCCACCGGTCAGCCGGTGTTAGCGCACCGGCCAGCCGGTATGGGCACCGGCCAACCGGTTCTTGCCCACCGGCCAGCCGGAGGACCCAGGCAGTAGGCTTGCCCACTGCCTGGTGACACCGGCCAACCGGTGGATGACCACCGGCCCGTCGGTGGTCTCTGGTAGAAGCATTGCTTTCTGCCAGAGCCACCGGCCAGCCGATGTTAGCACACCGGCCAGCCGGTATGGGCACCGGCCAACCGGTTCTTGCCCACCGGCCAGCCGGAGGACCCAGGCAGTAGGCTTGCCCACTGCCTGGTGACACCGGCCAACCAGTGGATGACCACCGGCCAGCCGGTGGAACCCAGACAGAAAGCCTGCTGTCTGGACCACCGGCCAGCCGGTGTGCCCAGTCAAACTAGCCGTTGGGCTTTGACCAGACTTGTACTTTTGACCCCCAACGGCTCCGAAAGCCCTCCAACGGCCATATTGAATTTGTATATTTGATTACAGTAGTATTAAAATATTTGAATTTGTATATTTGTGAACTGATGTTTGTTTTTTGATTGGAAGGATAATGACAGATCATTCAGATGATCAACCACATGATTCTGGGGAGGAGCATATTGTTGGTCATACCTCTGGGGATGAACATTCACATGCTCCTATTACGACAAAGAGTTCAAAGGTTGGTAAATGTGGTTGCACACGTTTACCAAAATTATCACTTGCCCGTACGTAGGATCAGAGGATAGTAGTTGAGTTTGATGATGATGATATTCCTAGAGGTCCGAATGCCAAAGATTTTAAGAGTTTTGTTGCAACTCAGGATAAGACCATAGTAAGCATTCTGTATGATGATTGGAGAGGTGTGGATAAAGCGATTATCTCTTAGTTGGGGGAGACGATTTTGGTAAGATCTTTTGTCATTGTTTGACCATTCTTTTAATGTTTCTGGTATATATAATATGTTTAACCTCTTCTTTATCAGATGACATTTGATATTCCTGACACTGGAGGAGTCAGGAAGAAATGCTTATCGTTGGCTTCCAGGAGATGGAGGGATTTCAAATCAACCCTCACATCTGATTTCATTTATGGTCATAGGAGTCATGACAATCCATGTCATATATATCCTTTTATAGATGAAGACACATGGAGACAGTTTTTTGAAAGTAGAAAAAAAGAGTCATTTCTGGTAAGGGCAATGTAACCTTTTATATACTTTCTTATATAAATTATTTTATTAATGTTTTGTTAATGATTTCTTATTCTTAAATTACAGCAAACAAGGAAAGCTCATCAGGAGATCCAATCTAAAAATTTATACCCTCATAGTTTATCTCGGGGAGGGTATACATTATTGGAAGAAAAAATGATAGCGGAAAAATTTCAACAACTAAGAGCTGAGTCTTCAAGCTCTGGAGAGGTGGACCCTCCATCCCCTCCATCTAGACATGAAAAATGGAAGAGAACTCGAAAGGGAAAAAAGGGCAATATCTTTCGGAAGAATCGAGAATCGTAGCTGAGAGGATTGTAAGATATCTATTTAATTTATTTAAGTTAACTTTTTTCTTCATATAAGTTTAAATCATTACAGAAATGTTCAATTAATTAATACAGGACTCTCTTGAGGAGAAAAGTTCAGAGGAGACATTTACAGCTACTGGGAGGGAAGATATTTTATTTGCAGCATTGGGAAGGCCCGAACATCCTGGTCGTGTAAGAGGATATCCGATAGGTGTATCGGTAAGAAAAGTGTTTCCACGTTCTTTAACTTCTAACATTGAGGGGGTTTATTAAAAAAATAGAATCCTTGGAGGCTGAAGTTCAAAATATTAATGCGACGATGGAAGACAAGATTAGAGATTCGGTGCAGTCTATGTTTGCAGAAATGCAAAGACAATTTCAGACTCCAGCTCCCACTCCTCCACCTCCCCCTGCAGACCCCATTATTTATCCTCCACCTCCGCCAGTAGCTCCCACTTCCCCACCTCAGCCTGCGGACCCCATTTTTTATCCTACGCCTCCGCCGCAGCTTCCTACATATTGCGTGTTGTATGTTGATGATTATCAACATCATATAGTAGCATACGGGTTGGTATATTGTATAGGAGATACAGTTCATCATCAACAATTAGAGGTATAGAATCAGAGGGTCACTGTACAGGATATTATAGATAGATTAGCTAGGGTACCAATACCTACAGATGAGGTGGTGACAGTTGGACAGAGTATCGGCCATTTTTTAGTTTGGCCATCCAGACTTCTTCGACTCATTACCATAGAGGTATGAATGTTATATGTTTTATTTTATTTTTTTATTAAAGTTGTTTTATCATTTGAAAACTACTATAATTCTCAATTTTTTTTCACAGGAATACTTCAAAGGTAAAGAAATACTGTATAGACAACAAAAAAGACAACAGGCTATGACATCAGATACAGATTCCAGTGGTCTTGACAGATTTTCAAGATATTCAAATTTGTTGTTGGGTTTTTATGAGTTTCCAATGGAATCTCATGTTTGTGGACGTGAAATAACTGTGGGGATTACAAAATCTGATATCATGGAGCTTGTTACTGGAGATAAGTTGGGCATCAACATGGTGCAAATTTTTTCCATGTAAGTCTTAACACCTTTTCCCTGCGTTATATTTATTAAAAATGTAGACTTATATATGTTTTGTATTAGGTATCTTTATAAAATTTGTGAGAGGAATGAACTGACAGAAGTATATGGATTCATGGACCCGAAATTGATTTCCCCTGAAGCATGTGCATTGACTGAGGAACAAAGAATGGTTTATATTGCTGAAAGATTTGAAAAGAATATAATCCAACAATGTTGGATGATGCCTTTTTGTGAGAGGTATGGAACACATTTCTCTCAAATAGTTAATTATCTTTTAACATAAAAAACCACTAACATTAAATTTCCTTTTATCAGTAATCATTGATTGTTAGGGATTTTTTGCACAAGGGAGAAAGCTCTTTATTGGATATGCTCTGTTCATGGTGATGTGAGGGCAAGTTTTAAGAATATATTGGAAAAGTAAGTTTCAATTTCTCAATAGTTTTATATATTATAATAAATTTTAAATTTACCCCATTCATATTATTTTCTAACAGTGCATGGGCATACTTTCGAAAAAACACAAAGAAAAGAAATGCAAAGATCAAATATGTAAAGGCGAAGGTAAATTTCCATTTATAATTTGTACTTTTTGATTTATTACATAAAAATAATATATTGAATTTACACTCATTCAAAACAGAATTGTCATGAACAACAAGGCCTCATCGAATGTGGATATTATATGTTAAGATTTATGTATGAAATAATAACAACTGGGACAGTTGTGAATTTTGACCCGGTACGATTTCCTCTTAAACTTTGCCATCATATTTCAATTTGATTTATTCATTATACACGTAAACTATCTTCTTTTTCATTTGTATCTTTTTGATGACCCTCAACCCTATACTGCTGGAGACATCAAACACGTACAAGTGGAGTGGTCAAATTATTTTACAGTTTTGATTGAATTTTAGTTGTTTGTAATGTAAAATGTAATTTTGAATATTGTCGTTTTAATTGTCTATTTGGTAGTTGTTTAGGTTTGATTTAGTTTTTTTTTGAAGTTGACAGTGTAAGTTTTGAATGTTATATAAGTGAATGTTTAATTTTGCTCTACTTCTTGTTTTGGTCTACTTTTGATGGTTCTTCTGGTATGGATTTGGGTCTGTGGGGGAGGGGTTCCCAGGGTGTGGGGGTGTGTTCAGTGGGGTTGGGGGTGTCCAGCGGTCTGGGAGGGTTGTCCGGTGGGGTGGGGGGACAGTCTTGGGGGGTGGCAGGGATGTCCAGGGGTGTGGGAAGCCGGTCCAGGGGTGTGGGGGTGCTGTACAGGGGTGGGGGGGGGGGGGGGGTTGTCTAGGGGTGTGGTGGGGGCTGTCAAGTGGGGTGAGGGGGTGAGGAGGTGCTGTTCAGGCGGGTGGGGGGGTCGGGGGGCAGTCCAGGAGTGTGGTGGGGGCTCCAATGGGGTGGGGGAGGGTTTTCCAAGGGGTATACATGAGGGTGGGAGCTCCAATGGGGTGGGGGAGGGCTGTCCAGGGGGTATACATGAGGGTGAGGGCTCCAATGGGGTGGGGGAGGGCTGTCCAGGGGGTATACATGAGGGTGAGGGCTCCAACGGGGTGGGGGAGGGCTGTCCATGGGGTATAAATGAGGGTGGATGCTGTCTAGTGGGTAAGTTTTATATGTTATCTATTTACAATATTATTTTTGATGTACTTCTGTTTTTGTGGTATGATTTCTTGATTTATTTTCTGGTTGATTCTGGTGGAGAGAAGATCACTGCATTCTATTTAAAAAAAATTGGGTTTATCACGTCGGTTATTTAATAACCGACGTTATAAAAGGCCTAGAAAATGGTTTATCACGTCGGTTATTTAATAACCGACGCGATAAAAGGCCTGGAGAATGGTTTATCATGTCGGTTATTTAATAACCGACGTGATAAAGGGCCTGGAGAATGGTTTATCACGTCGGTTATTGAATAAAGGACGTGCTAAACGGCATGGACAAGGGTTTATCACGTCGGTTATTGACTAAACGACGTGATAAACCCCCTCCCACCGGTTTATCACATCGGTTAGTCAATAACCGACGTGATAAACCCCCCTCCCCCAGTTTTTCACGTCGGTTTTATATGAACCGACATGATAAACCACGCTCAGCCCAGTTTATCACGTCGGTTCTTATAGAACGGACGTGATAAACCACCCTCACCCCAAGTTTATCACGTCGGTTCTTCGATAACCGACGTGATAAACCATTCTCCAGGCCTTTTATCACATTGGTTCTAAAATAACCGATGCGATAAACCATTCTCCAGGCCCTTTATCACGTCAGTTTTAAATAACTGACGTGATTAACATCGCGATTTTATGCTTTTTAACGTCGGTTTTTAAATAACTGACGTCAAAAACCTTATTTATAACGTCGCACGTATTAACGTCGGCTAGAAACCGACGTAAAAAACGTTTTCTGCACTAGTGATTGTTTTAGGAAGAAGGTCATCTTCATTGGTCTATATGGAGAGAAAGTGGTGTTTGTTGGTGAGTGAGATCCTCAGATGGGTCATAGGCGCGTTCCATCCTTAGCATCCATGATGGATGAGATGATGCTGATTTATTCAGAGGTTCATCCATTGGCGTTTCCTAGGGTCGTAGAGGAGTACCCTGATGTCTTTCCAGAAGAGGTTGTATCATTACCCCCTCGATGAGAGATCGAGTTTGGGATCGAGATACATCTAGGAGCGTCTCTTATCTCCATGTATCCATATTGTATGGCCCCTTATGAGTTACATGAGCTACGTATATAGCTTGATGGTCAGTTAGAGTGTGGTTTTGTTCGCCCAAGTGCGTCACCATGGGGTTCACCCATTTTGTTCGTGAAGAAGGCTGACGGTAGTTTGTGATTGTGTATTTATTTCTGTCTCTTAAACAAAGTGAAAATAAATAATCAATATCCTATCTCATAGATTGATGAATTATTTGATCAACTAAAGGGTGAAATATGGTTCTCGAAGATCAAATTGTAGTTAAGATATCATCAAATGCATGTGAAGGATGAGGATATCCCAAAGACTGCTTTCCATTGTCATCATGGGCATTATGAGTTCGTTGTAATGTCGTTCGGCATGACGAATGCTCCAGCTGTGTTATTGGGATTGATGAATGTTGTGTTCCGTGAGTTTCTGGACATGTTTTTGGTGGTTTTCATCGACGAAATCCTTGTGTACTCCACATCAGAAGAGGAGCATGCAAGGAATCTACATGCTATTTTGGGAGTTCTTCGTAAACATCAGTTGTTTGAGAAGTTGTCGAAGTGTGAGTTTTGGGCTCAAGAAGTCCGTTTCATGGGCCATGATGTGTCCCATAAGGGAGTAGCTGTGGATCCATCTAAGATAGAAGCAGTGTTGTCTTCGGTAGGCCCCAAGACAGTGTCAGAGGTGTGAAGTTTCCTTGGTCTCACAGGCTACTACTAGATGTTCGTAGCCAAATTCTCCAGAGTTGCGACTCCACTGATAGCTTTGACCAGGAAGGATCAAGACTTTATATGGAATGATCAGTGTCAGGAAGCTTTCGAGTATCTATAAGAGAAGTTAGTAAGTGCTCCAGTCCTTTTTCTTCCAGTTGAGGGAGTTTAGTTTGATGTTGTCTACGATGCTTCGCATCTAGGGTTAGGCTGTGTTCTCATGCAGTAGAAGTCAGTTTTTTTTATGGATCTCGGCAGTTGTGTCCCCATGAACAAAACTATGCCACCCATGATCTTGTGTTGGAAGATGTGGTGGTTTCTCTGAACGTGTGGATACATTACCTCATTGGTGAGCGCTTAGTGGTTTTCACTGATCATAAGAGTTTGAGGAATGTTTTCTCCCTGCATGACATGAACCTATGACAACATCGGTAGATTGAGTTCTTACAAGAATACGACTTCGAAATATCGTATACACTAGAAACTGGTAATGTTGTAGCTAATGTGCTGAGATGAAAGTCATGTGATGATGTTGTGTTAGAATCTAGTGATTCGTGGAGAGTAATGGTAGAAATGTCAGCATTACATCTTGATATTGGAGAAGTTTGAGGTAGAGGCTATCTTTTTCAGATGACAGTACAGTCATCCCTGCTGTAGAAGGTGGAAGAGTCCCAGTTGGGGGATCTAGAGGTGGAGGTTTGGAGAGACCGAGTTGTTTGTGGTGAGGCCCCTGATGGTTGGTCAGAGGACGTACAATACCGAGTTGTGTATCATGGAAGGCTTTTTGTTCCATTGACGATGCGCGAGATGTTTCTCATAGAGTTCCACAGTTCACCTTTAGCAGTACATACGTGCATGACAGAGATGTACCGATCCTTGAGGAGTCAGTTTTGGTGGCTTGGGCTGAAGCGTGCGGTTGTAGAGTTTGTGTATCGATTTTTAATTTTCCATAAGGTGAAGGTCGAACACCGTGTTCCTGGTGGTCTTCTCCATCCATTAGAGATTCCTTAGTGTAAGTGGGAGGACATCTCAATGGACTTTGTTACAGGTTTACCTTGAGCTATGGGAGGACATGATGCTATTTGGGTGGTAGTGGATCATTTAACAAAATCGACCCACTTCATAGAAATCAAGGAGTCGAGCTTAGTGGATGTTTTGTCGAGGAAGTATCTAGAGGAGGTGGTGAAACTTTATGGAGTCCCTAGGACGATCATTTCTGATCGAGATCCTTGTTTTACCTCCAGGGTGTGGATAGGTCTCCAAAATGATTTTGGTTCTCTGCACTGCCTTAGCACTGATTTTCAGCCTCAAACGAATGGTAAGACAGAGCGAACCATCCAGACTCTTGAAGACATGTTACACTCTTTTGTTCTTGATTTTGGAAATTCATGGATGAGGCACTTACCCATGGTGGAGTTCGCTTAAAATAATATTTTTCACTCCACCATCAGTATGGCGCCGTTTGAAGCCTTGTATGGCTGGCCTTTCCGTTCTCCGTTGTGCTGGACTAGGGTTGGAGAGTCAGCCATTCTCGGACCGGAACTAGTGCAGAATACAACAGTGATGAGTCAGGTGATTCGTGAGAGGATGAAGATAGTGCAATATCATCAGAAATCATATGCTGATCAATGGAGGAGACCCTTGGAGTTTAATGTTGTGGATCCTGTGTTCTTGAAGGTGACTCCCTGTCGTGGGTAGTGAAGGTTTGGTCATGGAAGTAAGCTTTCTCCCCGGTTTGTTGGGTCTTTTGATTTGTTACCTCACATTGGAGCTATGAAGTATCGTTTAGAACTTCCCCATAGATGATTCAGATACATGATGTTTTCCATGTATCACAGCTCCATCGTTATCTTCATTATGACTCTCACATCATCGATTGGGGAGGGACCGATGTTGATGATGATGCAGCATTTGAGGAGCGACCTATGTAGATCCAAGATCGCAAGGAGAAGGTGTTGTATGGACATTATATTCCCTTGGTTCATGTATTTTGGCGATATGGTGGCATGGAGGAGAGTACCTGGGAACATGAGTCATAGATGTGTGTCCAGTACCCAGAGCTATTTCAAGTTGTTATGAAGAGTTTTATTTGATCCTTTATTTTATGTACCTTTTATGTGATGTTATGCTTGAATTATTTGGATATGGATTTTTTGTTCCCTTGCTCTCGAATGTCATGGTTTTTCCCCAGCTTTAGAACAACTTAGGGTGGTTTTCCCCTGAGAGGTATCTTACAGGGTGGTTGTTCGGACCCCTCTTTTCCATAGGTTGGTTTTAAATTCTCGAGGATGAGAATGTTTTGAGAGGTATCTGATGTAATGGCCCGAAACCTTTTGGTCCATTACTTTCGGAAAATGTGGTGTTGGAGTTGTTCCAGGATGTCAAGGAGACTTATCCCCAACACTTTACCATATTTCCAGTTTTGTGAACAGTGTTTCCAGTTTTATGAACAGTAACGGTAGGTGTACGGTGTTTCATAGATCGGTTTCATAGATCGGTTTCAGAGATCGGTTTCATAGATCGGTTTCACAGATCGGTTTCACAGATCTGTTTCACAAATCGGTTTCACATATCCATTTCAGAGATCGGTTTCACAGATCTGTTTCACATATCAGTTTCACATATCGGTTTCATAGATCGGTTTCAAAGAACAGTTTCACAGATCAGTTTCACATATTGGTTTCACATATCGGTTTCATAGATCGGTTTCACAAATTGGTTTCACAGATCGGTAGGTGTACAGTAACGGTAGGTGAATAGTGTTTCCAGCTTCCTACAGTTTTTTCCCTTTTGATGTTTCCTTTGATGTAAAATACATTTAATGCCTTATTTTAAGGACTCTTAAGGCCGATTCAAAGGCCATAAATTTTATATTAATTATTCCTATGGCTCAGGATATTTTTACTTGGTCAAACCATTTGGGTTAATGTGATCCAATTTTAATGGGAATTTAGCTTATCTTAAACCATTGCACTATTAAATCTTCAAAAGGAACTAGATATCTTCCTCTTTTTTTCTTCCTCTTTGTTCTCGACTATGAGACTCTAGAACCTTTCAATCCTTCCCGTAGGAGTTGGACAATAAAACTTTAGTCATAGGATTGGTTCTGTTCTATTTTTATGCAACCAAGATGTATCGGTCAATCTTCGATATAAGGTATATTTTATCGTCATTCCTTTGGGATCATCTCCTTTTGTTTCTCCTCTCCATGTTATATCATGTAATATCAATGAGTCTAATGGGGGTTTTCTTGGGGTGTGGTTTGTGTTGTCGTATCGTGGAATCCTCGGGTGGATGCAGTTGTTGCGAGAGGAGGATCGTGGCTCGTGGTGTGGATAAAGAATGTGAGGAATTTCTTGAGGTAGGGGATTCGTTGCTTTACATTTATTTTACGTGCGACTGTATCGTTAGAATGCTTCATCCCAGTGGCTCACAATGGAATTGACATAATAAATATTTTAACTGGATAAATTAATTTATATCCATCGTATCTTATTGCCTCTTATTTTTCTAGATAGTGTGGTATCTATGCTTGCTTGTTTAGCTCTTTGTTCTTGATGGAAATCGTTAAAGAATGTAAACTGGGATTAATTGATAAGTTTTGGTTAAAGATAAAGTGGCATGAAAAGGAATCGAGTTCTTGTTGTAATTAGATGTTAATAAAATTAGTACAGTAAGCATGTTTATTTTTCAGTGATCCCTTACATATTAGGTTTCCCAAATTTTGGAACCTACGTTTTTTCATGACCCCATCCCTACAAAGTGTACCCCTCATGGGCTTCCAATGTGAGAATGGAGATAATGACCCCCAAGTCCCGCCTCTAGTAGGCCCCGGGTTGGCGACTAGCACCGAGGGTATAGTAAACACACAAATGGGATGCATTACCCTTTAAGAGAACATATGCAGTAGAGAAAGATAAGATAGACACCAATAAACATGAACTCATCACTAGAATATATAAGAAACACAAGTGAATATATGATATTTCATGAAAAAGTACTACAACTAGAAGGGAAAAACTACAAGTACCCAAACAAAAATGAAAACAGTAGCAACCACAAGCCCAAACAGTTCATGCAACCCCAAGCTCGTAGAAACCAGCTTGATCTCAAACCTGCTCAAAGTGACATCAAAAACAATTTATATATATATTGGGTCAGTATAACAGTATACTCAGTAGGATCCTCCCCGAAGCCTCTCATGCAAAAGTAAAGAAAGCATACTAAAGCACAGTGAACAACAAGTGAAACTAACTCATCACCTAAATAGGTATACTAAGTTCCCAACCACACCATGGCCACTCTCACCAAGTGAAGAATACAAGAATATATCATATAGTAAAGAATATCAAGGGTACCCCACTACTAATTCCCCCCTCATTTGCTGCTTTCCCCAATGTCGCGCGTCCTAAGCATCTCTCCCCAAAAAGGCTTGCCCGCAGACAACTAGGCGAAGCACCACAATCTACACCTCGTGCAACACAAAGGCTTTCCCGCAGACACTAAGGCGAAGCACCACACCATCCTCACAACCAAAAGTAACCAGTTAGTTTCCTAGATCCACCGCATCTCGCATAACTTGTATCACACGTCGGGTATTATACCTTAATCCATTACAGCTCATACACCGAGTAAGGATCCTCAAGCCATCACAGCCTATACACGTTACACCTATAGTAGTCTATAGGATACTATATCCAGAATATATGTGTGTGAATAACCAGAATCCATTATAGCACTCTTCACACATATATGGTGGAAACTAACTATTGTGACTAATGACACCAGTATCTACCAAGAGAAGAGAGCGGGGCAAAAGGGGGTAGTCAACCATTCACCCTCCCACAGGAAAGCTGGGGAAAACACCCCCTAGGGCTCAGAATCCCTAGGGTGTCAGTTTCCCTTACTGAAATGGTGGAGTAGTATATAGAAACACAAAAATTACAAAATATATTATAACTCACAACCACACTTTGGGAATAACCTAGTCTTAGACACAACTGCAGCTAACTTCTATCGGAATCTGGGCTACCACTTCTAAGACTAGGTATCCAATAAGAACACAACCATTTAAAGAGCATTATTAGATTGCTTCATTACCTTTTTATCAACTCCATTATATGTTAATTAATTATTTAGAAATTAATTAACGATGAAAAAATCCACATTAAATTTCATTAGCAACACACCCAAAGTCAACTGCTCCTTCAATAGTTTTCAAACTCTTAATTATGTTTCAGCGAACACCAACCCCATGGGTTAACACCATTTATTCAAAAATTCATTATAGAATTACATTCTCGTATTCCCAGGAATTCTATAAAGGCATTCTATGCTACTAAACACAAGGTGGATCAACACAGTGAGTAGATGTACTACTCGTCGAGTCTTTGCTGCCTATAACAAGAGCATAGACCCATCCTCCCTTGAGAAGCTAGACACAGAAAGAATGTGGCATACCCCACACGTCTTCGCCTCCTCTTGAAGAAGGGTAATCCAGACCAGCTTCCTTGATCAGTGGGGAAAAGTAAAACAGATAAACAATAAAAGAACCTGCAAGCCTCTAACCATCACATCCAACCCATTCCATCATCCTGGATGTCCTCCCTGACACCCACAAGCATAAACCGATTCATCTCACCACTCTAGGAGTCATCCGCTGCCACAACCAAAAGCCTCTAAACCCCCACATATCAAAAAATCCATCCAGGCTCACATTACAGCACAAGCAGCAAGAAAACAAACATAAAATCAATGGGATCTTGGCACTTTATCAATCAAGAGGGTAACACATAACCCTTTTAGAAATTATCAAACAAGCAGTTCTTTAATCAATCTTGAATTAACTGATTTATTAAACGTAGGTTCCAAAATTCGGGAAACCTAATCATTAAGCTATCACATATAAATAAACATGCTTACTGCACTAATTTTATTAACATCAAATTACAACAAGAATCGGATTCATTTTCATGCCTCTTTATCTTAATCCAACACTTATCAATTAATTCTAGTTTACGTTATTTACCGATTTCCATCAAGAAAAAACAGCTAAATAAGCCAGAATAGATATCACACTATCTAGAAAAACAAGAGGCTATAATATACGATAGATATCAATTTATTTATCCAGTTCAAATATTTATTATGTCAATTCCATTGTGATCCACAGGGATGAAGCATGCTAACGATACAGTCACACGTAAAAGAAAAGAGAATAAATGAATCCCCAACCTCAATAATTAATGACGTTCTTTATCCACACAATGTGTCGCAATCCTCCTCTCATGACAATTTATATTGAAGATTGATCGATATAGCTTGGGTGCATCAAAATAGACCAGAACCAATCCTAGGAGTAATGTTTGATTACAAAAATCCTTTGGGAAGGATTGAAAAGTTCTAGAGTCTCATAGCCGATAACAAAGAGGAAGAACAAGGGGGAATGATATCTCATCCCTTTTTTGAAGATTTAATGGGGAGAAAGTATATGATACACTTAATTCCCTATTAAACGTGGATCGCATTAACCCACACGGTTTGACCAAGTAAAAAAATTCTGAGCCATATGAATAATTAAATTCTGAGTTATGGCCTTTGAATTGGCCTTAAGAGTCCTTAGAATAAGGCTTTAAAATTAATTTACATCAAAGGAAGCGTCAAAAGGGGAAAAAATATAAAAAGATGGAAACATTGTTCACCTACCGTTACTGTACACCTACCGATCTATGAAACCGATCTGTGAAACCCATCTGTGAAAACCATCTGTGAAAGTAATCTGTGAAACCGATCTGTGAAACCGATCTGTGGAACGGATCTGTGAAATCGATCTGTTGAACCAATATGTGAAACCGATCTATGAAACCGATCTGTGAAACCTATTCTGTGAAACGGATCTGTGAAACCGATCTGTGAAACAGTTCCTTGAAACCGATCTCTGAAATCGATCTCTGAAACCAATCTGTGAAACCGGTCTCTCAAACCGATCTATGAAACTGATCACTGAAACCAATCTGTGAAATCGATCTGTGAAACTGATATGTCAAACCGATCTCTAAAACCGATCTATGAAACCGATCTGTGAATCCAATCTCTGAAACCGATCTGTGAAACCAATATGTGAAAGAGATCTTGTGAAACCGATCTATGAAACTGATCTATGAAACCGATCTGTGAAAACGATCTATGAAACTGATCTGTGAAACACTGTACACCTACAGTTACTGTTCATAAAACTGGAAACATTGTTCACAGAACTGGAAATTTGGAAAAGAGTTGGGGATAAGTCAATTTGACCTCCTGGAACACCTCCAACACCACATTTCAACAAAGTAATGGACCAGAGAGGTCTGATCCATTACATTAGATACCTCTCAAAACATTCTCATCCTCGATAATTTCAAACCAACCCAGAAGAAAAGTGGGGTCCGAACAACCACCCCGTAAGATACCTCTCAGGGGAAAACCACTGTGAGTGGTTCTAAAGCTGGAACAAAACCACGACATCCGAGAGCAAGGGAACAAACATTCCATATCCAAACAATTCAAGCATAACATCACTTCAAAGGTACATAAAGAAAGTATAAAATAAAACATAGGATAAAACATAAAACAACTCTAGGTACTGGACACGCATCTGTGACTCGTGTTTCTAGGTACTCTCCTCCAGACCACCGTGTCGCCACAAGACACGAACTAAGGGGATAGAGCATCCATGAAACACCTTCTCTTTGAAATCTTGGATATCCATAGGTCTCTCCTTGAAGTTTCCATCATCATCAACAATGTTATCTCCCCAATTGATGATGTGAGAGTCATCATGAAGATAACGACGGAGATGTGATACATGGAAAATATCATGTATCCGAAAAATCTGTGGGGGAAGTTCTACTTGATACGCCATATCTCCAACACAAACTAACACCTCTAAAGGCCAAAAAAACTAGGTATAATGCATAGTTCCATGACCAAACCCTCACTTCCCACGACGGGGAGTCACCTTCAGAAACACATGATCCCCAACATTAAACATTAAGGGTCTCCTCCTTTGATCAGCATATGATTTCTGATGATCTTGCACTGACTTCATCCTTTCACAAATCACCTAGACCATCTCTGTTGTATTCTGCTCTAGTTATAGTCTGATAATTTCCAGCTCTCTGACCCCAGTCCAGCACAATGTAGAACGATAAGGCCGACCATGCAAGGCTTCAAACGGTGCCATGCCGATGGTGGAGTGAAAAATATTTTTTAAGCAAAATACACCAAGGGTAAGTGCCTCATCCATGAAACTCCAAAATCAAGAACACAAGAGTGTAACATGTCTTCATGAGTCTATATGGTTTTCTCTGTTTGACCATCTGTTTGAGGATGAAAAGCAGTGCTAAGGCATAGTTGAGAACCAAAAGCATGTTGGAGACCTCTCCACACCATAGAGGTAAAACAATGATCTTGATCAGAAATGATAATCCTATGTACTCCATGAATTCTCACCTCCTCCTCTAGATACTACCTCGACATGACTTCCATTGAGCTTGACTCCTTGATCGCTATGAAGTGGGATGATTTTGTTAATCGATCCAATACCACCCAAATAGCATCATGTCCTCCTGGAGCTCGAGGTAAACCAGTAACAAAGTCTATTGAGAAATCCTCCCACTTCCACTGAGAAATATCTAATGGCTGGAGTAGACCACTAGGGACACGGTGTTTGGCCTTCACCTACTGACAGACTAAACATCGAGAGACAAACTCCGCAACCGCACGCTTCATCCCAGGCCACCAAAACTGACTCCTCAAGGATCGGTACATCTTTTTCACGCAAGGATGTATTGCAAAAGGCGAACATTAGAAATCTATGAGGACCGCATCATTCATCATCAAGGGAACAAAAATCCTTCCATGATACAACACTCATTTTTGGTCATCCTCCGACCAACCATTAGGGGCCCCACCAAAAGAAACTCGGTCTCTCCAATCATCCACCTCTAGATCCCCCAACTGGGACTCTTCCTCCTTCTACATTAGGTATGATTGTACCATCATCTAAAAAAGACAACATCTAACCCAACTTCTCTTATATCAAGATGCAATGGTGAATGTTCTTCCATTACTCTCCAGGAATCACCGGACTCATGAACAACATCACCACGTGACTTTCAGCTCAGCGCATTTGCTACAACATTCGATTTTCCAAGTGTATACGATATTTCAAAGTCATATTCCTGTAAAACTCCATCCACCTACACTGTTGTAAGGTCATATCACACTGGGATAAAATATACATCAAACTATTATGATTGGTGAAAACCACAAAGTGCTCACCAAGGAGGCAATGTCTCCACCACTTCAGAGAAAACATCACGGATGCCAACTCAAGATCGTGAGTGGCGTAGTTATGTTCATGGGGACGTAACTGCCAAGACCCATAAGAAACAACTAACCTCTGCTGCATGAGGACACATCCTAACCCCAGATGAGAAGCGTCGCAAAAAACATCAATCTGAACTCCCTCAGCCGGATGACAAATAACTGGTGCACTTACTAACTTCTCCATTAGATACACGAAATCTGCATGGCACTGATCAGTCCATATGAACTCTTGATCCTTCCTAGTCAAATCTGTCAAAGGAGTCTCAACTCGGGTGAAATTGGCTATGAACCTACTGTTGTAGCCTATGAGACCAAAGATACTTTGCACCTCTGACACTGTCTTGGAGGATTCCCAAGAAACAACTGCTTCTATCTTCGATGGATCCACAACTACTCCCTGTTGGGACACAACATGGCCCAAGAAACAGAATTTTCGTGCCCAAAACTCACACTTCGACAACTTCCCAAATAGTTGATGTTGATGATGAACTCCCAAAACGACCTGTAGATGCTCTGCATGCTCCTCTTCAGATGTGGAGTACACAAGAATTTCATCTGTTAAAACCACAACAAACTTGTCCAGGAACTCATGGAACACAGCATTCATCAATCCCATTAACATAGTTGAAGCATTCTTCACACCGAATGGCATTACAATGAACTCATAATGCCCATGACAACAACGGAAAGTAGTCTTCAGGATATCCTCATCCTTCACACGCATTTGATGATATCTTGTCCGCACGTCAACCTCTGAGAACCAACATTCACCCATTAGTTGATCGAATAATTCATCAATCCACTGAAGAGGATAGTGATTCTTTATTTTAACTTTGTTCAAGCGACGATAATCGACACACAACCGCAAACTACCATCAGCCTTCTTCACAAACGAAATAGGTGCACCCCACAGTGACACACTTGGCTGAACAAAACCGCACTATAACAAACCATCAAGTTGTATACGTAGCTCTCGTAACTCATAAGGGGCCATCCTATATGGAGACATAGAGATAAGAGATTCTCCAGGCTATAACTCGATCCCAAACTCGATCTCTCATTGAGGGGGTAATGCTACAACCTCTTCTAGAAAGACATTAGGGTACTACTCTATGACCCTAGGAAATGCCAACTGCTGAACCTCTGAAGTACTCAGAATCATCTCATCCATCATAGATGATAATGATGGAACATGCCTGTGACCCATCCAAGGATCTCGCTCACCAACAAACACCACTTGCTCTCCATCCGCACCAATGAATACGACCTTCTTCCTAATGAAATCCACAATAGCATGCACCAAATACAACCAATCTATGCCCAGGATGACATCATATGGTTGTATTCATAAACATGGTAAATCTCCCCAAGAGCAGTGGTTCCCCAACACTAGCTCACAGTCTCTACATACTTCAAACAGGTCAGCTCGACCTCCAACCAGCGTAGTCAACGCCAAGGGCACTGGAATCCTCTCTACCTCAAGTCCCAAAGCATGGACAAGGGTGGGTGATATGAAGGAGTGTATCGCACCTGAATCAAACAAGGAATAAACCAAAGTGGAAACAAGAAATGGGTATCTCAAAGGATGCCTGTCTCGCCTGGAGATGGCAACTCTAGAACATGAAGCTGACCGTGACCTCCTCCACGGCCTCTCTAACCATGATGAAAACCACCTCCACAGTCGCGCATTGCTCTCTGAGGATGGGGAGTGTCATGTGGTTGTCCTCTACCCGCCCCATCTACCCTCTGCTAATCTAAATTCGGTGCAACTGGCTACTACTGCCTCGACAGGAACTGCCTCAACGGAGGAACCTAGAGCATAGAGCTAGGTGCATGATGACTGCTCTGAAAGGTTGGGCACAACCACTGCTTATGGACACGACCAACACAAGAAAAACAAGTGCCCAGACCCTTTCCATAAGCCTAAGAGTTGATATCTCTAGAGAAACGAGATGTGAAGGGCTGGGACCTACCCTCGGGTGAACGAAAACTCTTTTTCCCTGAAAACCGGGATCCCCGGACCACAACTCTACTTCATGAGGAATCATGCTGATTCCCCTCTCAGCATGATCTAGTCCGGGCCAAAGTACTCTCAACAACCTCTCCCCTCCCATGTACCTCAAGATTTGTTTTCATCATAAATGGGGTGACCTGGTGCTGGATATCTAGATGCAAAGCCTTCTCAAAGTGTCTCGCCCTTGCCTCCTAATCTGGTAAGAGGTCCGAAGCATATTGTAAAAGGATCCTAAAATGGATTCGAACCACTTGAACACTGGAGATCCCCTGTCGAAGGGTAAGAAGCTCCTGGATACTGGACACCTTCGTAGTCAACGAAAGAAACTCGACTCTAAACCTGTCTTGGAACTCCTCCCATGAGATCGTTGACTCCTCACGATCCCCAAGGAACCAGAACCGACACTACCTCGCTGCTCCATGTAGTATCATCACAACCATGGACACCCAGTACTCCTTCTGAGCACGAATATAACTGAAGCATATCTCGACCTCGTCCAACTAGTCTTTTGAGACTGAATCTGAAATGGAGCCTTCATAATTCTGCAGACTGTGGCACTGAAACTCTCAGAGTGTCTTCTTCCAAGTGACGTCGTCTTCAACCTCTACCCGGCGACGATCTTCTGGCACAGCCTGCTGGGCATCTTCTATGTGATCCTGATGAGGATGTCGACCTGGAGCCATTCCTGAAAAATAACAAACACTTAGAGCTCCTAAATCTAGAATGGGGAATACTAAACATTAATTAATTAATTATTTTCTTTTGATCATTTTATTTTAACCTATCCCAAGGTCTACCCATTCAAACATAGGCATAAAGCAAAATAATACATGATCCTTTCCTAGGTCTCTACCCTAAGACTAGTATCACCTTGTGTAGTAGACATTGTAAACATAAAGGTCCGTACATCAGATCATAGGGGTCCCTAAACACCTATGTCTCAGCCAGTCTCCAGTGTTTACCTCACTTTTTAATCCAGAATGACATTGTTGTCCTACCAACCCATGAAACCTCACCTATGCCTAACTCTAAACTCAATCCCATCCCTCAACAAGACCTCTAATACCACTCTGGCATGACCCCCTCCCCACAAAGTGTACCTCTACTGGGCCGACAATGTGAGAAGGGAGATAATGACCCCTGAGTCCCGCTTCCAGTAGGCCCTGGGTTGGCGACTAGCATCGAGGGTATAGTAAACACACAAATGGGAGGCATTACCCTCTAAGAGAATATATGCGGAAGAGAGAGATAAGATAGACACAAATCAACTCCAACTCAGAACTAAAATATTAAAGAAACCCAAGTGAATATATGAAATTTCATGCAAAGTTACTACAACTGTAAGGGGAAATCTTCAAGTACCCAAAAGAAAATAAAAACATTAGCAACCACAAGCCCAAACAGCTCCTGCAACCCAATGCAAGTAGAAACCAGCTTGATCTCTAACCTTCTCCAAGTGACCTTAAAAAGAGTTTATATATACATAGGGTGAGTATAACAGTATACTCAGTAGGATCCTCCCCAAAGCCTATCGTGAAAAAGTAAAGAAAGCATACTAAAGCACAATGAAAAACAAGTGAAACTAACTCGTCACCTAAATAGGTATACTAAGTTCCCATCCTCACCATGGCCACTCTCACCAAGTAATTCATAAAATATTATAGCATATAGTAAATAATATCAAGGGTACCCTACTACTACTTCCCCACTTGTTTTCCGCTTTTCCCCAACGTCGCACGTCCTAATCATCTCTCTCTAAAAAGGCTTGCTCGTAGACACTAGGGAAAATCACCACAATCTGCACCTTATTCACCACAATGGCTTGCCCGCAAACACCTGGGCGAATCACCACACCATCCTCACAAACAAAAGTAACCAGGTAGTTTCCGGGAGCCACCACAGTTCGCATAATGTGTATCATATGTCGGGTATTATACCTCAAGCCATTACAGCCCATACAACGAGTAACGATCCTCAAGACATCACAACCTATACACGTTACACCTATAGTAGTCCATAAGTTAATATATCCAGAATATAAGTGTGTGAACAACCACAAGCCATTACAGCCCTCTACACTCATATATTGGGAAAACTAACTGCTGTGCCTAATGGCACAAGTATCTACCAAGAGAAGAGAGTAGGGAACAAGGGGATAGTCAACCATCCATCCTCCCACTGGAATGTTGGGGAAAACACCCCCTCGGGGCTCAGAATCCCCGGGGTGTCAGTTTCCCTTACTGATAGGGTGGAGTAGCATATTTAAACACAAAATGTACCGAATATATTATAACTCACAACCACCCTATGGGCATAACCTAGTCTAAGACACAACTACAGCTAACATCTCTCGGACTCCGGGCTTCCACTTCTAAGACTAGGTATCCTATAAGCACACAACCATTTAAAGAGATTTATTAGATTGCTTCATTCCATTTTTATCAATTCCATTGTATGTTAATTAATTCATTAGAAACTAATTAACCATGAACAAATCCACACTAAATATCATTAGCAACACACCCAAATTCAACTGCTCCTTCAATAGTTTTCAACCTCTTCATTATGTTTCAACGAACGCCAACCCCATGGGTTAACACCATTTATTCAAACATTCGATACAGAATTACTTTCTCATATTCACAGGAATTCTAGAAAGTCATTATATGCTACTAAACATAAGGGGGCTCAATACGGTGAGTAGATGTACTACCCATCGAGTCTTTTCCACCTATAGCAAGAGCGTAGACCCATATTCCCTTGAGAAGCTAGACGTGGAAAGCATGTGGCATACCCCGCACGTCTTCGCCTCCTCTGGAAGAAGGGTAAGCAAGACCAGCTGCCTTGAGCAGTTGGGAAAGGTAAAGGAAATAAACAATCAAAGATCCTGCAAGTATCCAATCACATCCAACCCATTCCATCATCCCTGGTGTCCTCCCGGACAACCACATGCATAAACCAATGCATCTCACCACTCTAGGCATCATCCGCTGCCACAACCAAAAGCCTCCAACCCCCCACATGTCACAACAGCCATCCATGCTCATATTATTACACATGCTGCAGGAAAACAAGCACCACATAAATGGGCTCTTGTCCCTTTATCAATCAAGAGGGTAACTCAGAACCCTTTTAAGAAATATTAAACAAGAAGATCTTTAAACCATCTTGAATTAACAGATTTATTAAACGTAGGTTCCAAAATTAGGGAAACCTAATCAGTAAGCTATCACAAATAAATAAAAATGCATACTGCATTAATTTTATTAACATAAAATTTCAACAAGAACCAGATTCGTTTTCATGCATCTTTATCTTTAGCCAACACTTATCAATTAATACTTTTTTACGTTATTTACCAATTTCCATCAATAACAAACATCTAAACAAGCAAGAATAGATATAATACTATCTAGAAAAACAAGTGTCAATAACATACGATAGATATTAATTTATTTATCCAGTTCAAATATTTATTATGTAAATTCTGTTGTGATCCACTGGGATGAAGCATGCTAATGATACAGTCGCATGTAAAAGAAAATAGAAGTAGCGAATCCCCTACCTCAACAATTATTGACTTTCTTTATCCACATAACGGGTCAAAATACTCCTCTCTTGGCAACTTGTATCAAAGATTGATCAATACAGCATGGTTGCATCAAAACAGAGCAGAACCAATCCTAGGAGTAAAGTTTGATTGTGAAACTCCTATGGGAAGTATTGAAATGTTCTAGCGTCTCATAGCCGATAAAAAAGAGGAAGAATAAGGGAGAATAATATCTTGTCCCTTTTTGAAGATTTAATGGGGCGACGGTTTATGATACACTAAATTCCCCATAAAAAGCATATTGCATTAACCCACACGGTTTGACCAAGTAAAAACATTCCGAGCCATAAGAATAATTAAATTATGAGTTATGGCCTTTGAATTGGCCTTAAGAGTCCTTAAAATAAGTCTTTAAAAGTAATTTACTTCAAAGGAATCGTCAAAAGGGGCAATACTATAGGAAGCAGGAAACACTGTTCACATAATGTTACTCTACACCTATCGATCTATGAAACCGATATGTGAAACCGATCTGTGAAACCAATCTGTGAAATCGATCTCTGAAAGCGATCTGTGAAATTGATCTCTGAAAGAAATCTATGAAACCAATCTTTGAAACCGATCTGTGAAACTGATATGTGAAACAGATCTGTGAAACGGATCTATGAAACCGATATCTGAAACCGATCTGTGAAACAGATCTGTGAAACCGATCTGTGAAACCGATCTATGAAAACGATCTGTGAAACGGATCTGTGAAACCAATATGTGAAACCGATCTCTGAAACCGATCTGTGAAACCGATCTATGAAACCAATCGGTGAAACCAATCTCTGAAACCGATCTCTGAAACTGATCTGTGAAACTGATCTCTAAAACCAATATGTGAAACCGATCTATGAAACCGATCTCTAAAACAGATCTGTGAAGCATATCTATGAATTTGATCCCTGAAACCGATCTGTGAAACCGATCTGTGAAACCGATCTATGAAACTGATCTGTTAAAACTGATCTCTGAAACTGATCTGTGAAACTGATGTTGTGAAAAAAATCTGTGAAAAAAATCTGTGAAACCGATCTGTGAAAGAGATCTGTGAAACCAATCTGTGAAACCGATCAATGAAACATTGTACACCTACCGTTACTGTTCATAAACCTGGAAACACTGTTCATAGAACTTCAAATTTGGAAATGTGTTGGGGATAAGTCACCTTGACCTCCCAAAACACCTCCAACACCACATTGCAACAAATTAATGGACCGAAGAGATCTAGACCATTACACATTTAATAAATCTGTTAACTGAAAATGGATTAAAGAACTGCTTGTTTGATAATTTCTAAAAGGGTTCTGAGTTACCCTCTTGATTTTTAAAGGGCCAGGATCCAATTGATGTGATGTTTTTTTCCTGTTGTTTTTGCTGTAATGTGAGCCTGGATTGTTTTTGTGATATGTGGAGGCATGGAGACTTTTGGTTGTGGCAACAGATGATTCCTAGAGTGGCGAGATGCATCAGTTTATGCATGTGGGTGTCGGGGTGGACACCAGGGTTGATGGATTGGGATGCATGTGTTATTTGATGCTTGCTGATTCTTATTGATTGTTTATCTTCTTTACTTTTCACCACCTCTCAAGGTAGCTGGTCTTGCATACCCTCCCTCCAAAATAGGCGAAGAAGCGTTGGGTATGCCACATGCATTCCGTGTTTAGCTTCTCTAGGGAGGATGGATCTATGCTCTTGCTGTAGGAGGAAATGACTCGATGGGTAGTACATCTACTCATCGTGTTTATCCCCTTATGTTAGTATCATATGATGACTTTCTAGAATTCCTAGGAATATTGGAAAGTAATTTTTTAATGAATATTTGAATAAATGGTGTTAACTCATGGGGTTGGTGTTCGCTAGAACATAATGATGAAGTTGTAATTTTGTAAAGGGACAGTTGACCTTGGTTGTGATACAAATGTAACATGATGTGGAACTGTTCTTGGTTATTGTTTAAAGAATTAATTAAAGTATAGTGGAATTGATAAAAAGGGAATGGAGTAATCTAATAAAGCATTTAAATGATTGTGTTCTTATATGATACCTAGTCATAGAAGTAGCAGCCCGAAGTCTGAGAGGTGTTAACTGTAGTTGTGTCTAAGACTAGGTAATGCACATAGTGTGGTGGTGAGATATAATATATTCTGTGCTTTTTGTGTTTCTACATGAAACTCCACCCTTTCAGTAAGGTAAATTAACACCCCAGGGATTATAAGCCCTAGGGGGTGTTTTCCCCAACATTCTGGTGGGAGGATGAATGGCTGACTACCCCCTTTGGCCCCGCTCTCTTCTCTTGGTAGATACCAGTGCCAGTAGGCACAAAAGTTAGTTTTCCCCATATATGTGTGTAGAGGGATGAAATGGCTGGTGGTTATTCACACACATATATTCTGGATATAGTATCCTATGGACTATAATAGGTGTAACGTGTATAGGTTGTGATGTCTTGAGGATCCTTACTCCGTGTATGGGCTGTAATGCCTTGAGATATAATACCCGACGTATGATAACCATTATGCAGGATGTGGTGGCTCCCAGAACATACCTTCTTACTTTTGGTTGGGGGGTGGTGTGGTGCTTCGCCTAGGTGTCTGCGGGCAAGCCTTTGTGGTGCACGAGGTGCAGATTGTGGCGCTTCGCCCAGGTGTCTGCGGGCAAGCCTTTTTGGAGAGAGATGCTTAGGACATGTGACGTTGGGGCAAAGTGGAAAACCAGTGGGGAAATAGTAGTGGGGTACCCTTGATATTCTTTATTATATGCTATATTCTTGTATGCGTTACTTGGTGAGAGTAGCAATGGTGAGGTTGGGAGCATAGTATACCTATTTAGGTGGTGAGTTAGTTCCATTTGTTGTTCACTGTGCTTTAGCATGCTCTCTTTACTTTCGCATGAGAGTCTTTGGGGAGGATCCTTCTCAATATAATATTATACTCACCGTATGTATATATAAACTGTTTTTCAGTTCACTTGGAGCAGGTTGGAGATCATGATGGTTTCTACTAGCTTGGAGTTGCAGGAGCTATTCAGGCTTGTGGTTGCTGCTGTTTTTATTTTCTTTTGGGTACTTGCAGTTTTTCCCTTCTAGTTGTAGTACTTTTTCATGACATTTCATATATTCACTTGGGTTTCTTTTATATTCCAGTTCTGAGTTGGAGTTGATTGGTGTCTATCTTATCTCTCTCTCCCGCATATGTTCTCTTAGATGGTAATGTCTCCCATTTGTGTGTTTATTATACCCTCGGTAATAGTCGACAACCCGGGGCCTACTGGAGGTGGGACTCGGGGGTCATTATCTTCCTTCTCACATTGTCTCCCTAGGGGGGGTACACCTTGTGGGGAGGGGGTTAGGACAATACTCATACCACATCCCCACCACCATACCACACCTCAATCATCACAACCAATTCCACCATAATATAAAAAAGACCTCAAAACCACCACACAATGTCACACATAACTATACATACTACCACATTTAATCATAGGCTTCACTACTGATATTATTCACTCTATATCTTTTAAAATATCACTACATATTTGTTTATTAACAATTTGTATGCCACTTTCCACATATCTAGTTCCATGCATTTTATATTAGATTACAACAATAAAATTTAATTTTTAGTCACATAAGAAAAAAAGACAACCATCACAAATAAATTTTTATGACTTACATCAACCACTACCACAACACTACATAAACCATCTCACCAAAAAACAACACGTCACAACCACCACATTTACTAAACAATTGTACTCCTAAAATACTCTTTATTTAAATCATTTTTCATTACATCAGATTACACATACTAATCTCCAAACACTTAAACCTTACACAAGACTCACACACATCGTCTCTGTCACAAAAAATCTCACATCACATCCATGTAAAATAACCACCACATCACAACCCACATACATCCCATGGCCCATCTGATCATTGCCACCACCTCACAATGAACCACAACATAGAAAGAAACACAACAAAGAATCCACAAACAATGACAACACATTTCAACTTATAAAATTTATCCAGGGGATATTATTTCATACCTTCTTTAATTATAATGTGTATTACAAAATACACATTTTATATAGGAAACTATTTTATATTTCTAATATATGTTCATTGACATATTATTTTGGTCATGATCACTAAACAACACAAGAAGTTTTAACAATACAGATCATATATACAAACAAGGATCGTAACCAATATTATTTTCGAAAAGGGAAAAACATTATCTATAACATCATAAACATATATCAAAATGTTGAAGAATGTGATATCTTCCCCTAGACATCATTTTTATAAATACTGATTTATTATCATAATAACCTTACACTTAATATCAACAAAATGTAATGAAAACCTTGGAAATCCAAACACATATAATAAAAACATGTCATAAATAGGATTTACTAAATCAAGGATGTTTTCAGATATGACTACGCACAACATGGAGAATAAGGAAAAACAAAGAATCCACTACCAGACACATTGACCTTAGAGCAACCAACACTATTACAAAGGGTTATAAAAAAGTAACCCCAACTCTCCCCAAAAAATAAACATCACCAAAGGATGATCTCGAATAAAAAATGAAAGGAAAACATTATGAAATAATGATTATATTACCACCAAATTAGAAAAACACAAACACTAAAACCCATAGATCTAACCAAGGATAAATGGGATAGAAGATCTCCTAGATATTCTTGGGTTTTCCATAAAGATGAGAGAGAACGATGGCCGAATGGTAATCTATTTAATTTAAGAAATATATACAATTATATAAAGGGGATTATTTCTTCCATGAAATTAATATTTATGAAATAAATTCCTTGGTCCCCATAGCATGCACTACAAATCCAACCTTCAGGCTGTAAAATCATTTTCCCCCTAAAATAATGGTTCCTTAGGATGGAATAATTTAATGGAATAAATATACTTCTTAGAGAGTAAACCCATTTAAAACTTATCACTTCATCAACATAAAATATATAAACCACAATCCAAATACACAATAAAAATAGTCATAATATATAATTGTCTCTTTTTATTATAAAAGGTATTATGATGTTTGGTTATAGATCAAACCATATTGAACCTATTATATCCTCCATCGAGCACTCCCCAACCACAAAACATTATATTTAGCATGATGGAAAGGTATGAACTATTATAAGTATATATATATGGCATGGTTGGATGAAGTTTGAGAAATAAAATCTATTGGGGCCTAAGCTATCCAAGGAAATTTTAGGGAAGGATAGATTCATTAAACAACATGTCAAGCCAACACATAGTGGATAGAAGTGTTGTGTAAATAGTTTAAAGTGATACCTAAAATTAATAGAATGTATCAAGGTTTTCCATAAAATTTATCAATTTTAGAATCATATGAGATATTTAATTAAGGGAAATATGATCATGTAGTATTGTTGTGTCTTCTAGATTCTTCATAATGTTCAAACTATTGGATATCACTCAATACTTCCCCAAAACCTATATCAATTTCATGATGTGTTTAATGAAATTATTTAATGGATGTACATTCATAACTACCCCATGTGGGTTGAAGAAGTAAAAACATCCCGAGCCATTGGAATAACTAAATTCTGAGTTGTGTCTTTTGAATTGTCCTTAAGATTCTTTAAAATAAGGATTTCAATGTAATTTTCGTCAAAGGATGCGTCAAAAGGGGAAAAATTATAGGAAGCTAAAAACCCTATTCACCTACCGTTACTGTACACCTACCGATCTTTAAAACAGATATTTGAAACCGATCTGTGAAAGCGATCTGTGAAACTGATCTGTGAAACCGATATGTGAAACTGATTTGTGAAACCGATATGTGAAACCGATATGTGAAACCCATCTGTGAAACTTATCTGTGAAACCTATTATGTGAAACGGATCTGTGAAACCGATATGTGATACTGATCTATGAAACTGATCTGTGAAACCCATATCTAAAACTGATCTGTGAAACCAACTCCAAAACCGATATGTCAAACCGATCTATGAAACCGATCTGTGAAACCGATATGTGAAACCGATCTTTCAAACCGATCTGTAAAACCGATCTCTAAAACTGATCTGTGAAACCGATCTATGAAACCGATATGTGAAACCCATCTGTGAAACCGATCTGTGAAATTGATCTTTGAAAATGATCTTGTGAAACCGATCTGTGAAACTGATTTGTGAAACCAATCTATAAAATTGATCTGTGAAATTGATATTGGAAACCGATCTGTGAAACACTGTACACCTATAGTTACTGTTCATAAAACATGAAACACTATTCACAGAACTGGAAATTTGGCAAAGTGTTGGGGTAAGTCACCTTGACCTCCCGGAACACCACCAACACCACATTTCAACAATGTAATGGACCAGAGAGGTTCAGGCCATTACATTAGATACCTCTCAAAACATTCTCATCCTCGAGAATTAAAAACCAACCAAAGAGAAAAGTGGGGTCCGAACAACCACCCCATAAGATACCTCTCAAGGGAAAACCATCGTGAGTTGTTTGAAATCTGGAACAAAACCACGTCATCCGAGAGAAAGGGAACAAAAATGCAATATCCAAACAATTCAAGCATAACATCACTCCAATGGTTCATAAGGAAAGGATCAATTAAAACTCGGGATAACAACTTAAAACATCTCTGTGTACTGGACACACATCTATGATTGACATTCCCTGTTACTCTCCTCCAGGCCACTATGTCACCATAAGACACGAACTAAGGGGATAGACCATCCACGCAACACCTTCTCTTTGCAATCTTGGATCTCCATAGGTCGCTCCTCGAAGGTTGCATCATCATCAACATTGATATCTCCCAAATTGATGATGTGAGAGTCATCATGAAGATAACGACGAAGCTGTGATACATGGAAAACATCACATATTCGACACATCTGTGGGGGAAGTGCTAGTTGATACGCCATAGCTCCAGTACACGCTAACACCTCTAAAGGCCCAAAAAACTGGTGAGAATCCATATTTCCATGACCAAACCCTCACTTCCCACAACGGGGAGTCACCTTCAGAAACACTTGATCCCCAAAATTAAACTCCAAGGGTCTCCTCCTTTGATTAGCATATGATTTCTTATGATCTTTTTCCATCTTCATCCTCTCACAAATCACCTGGACTATCTCTGTTGTAGTATGCACTAGTTTTGGTATAATAATTGCCGACTCTCCGACCCCAGGCCAGCAAAACGGAGAACGACAAGGCCGGCCACACAGGGCTTCAAACGGCGCCATGCTGATGGTGGAGTGAAAACTATTTTTGTAAGCGAACTCCACCAAGGGTAAGTGCCTCATCCATGAACCTCCAAAATCAAGAACAAAAGAGTGTAACATGTCTTCAAGAGTCTGGATGGTTCGCTCTGTTTGACCATATGTTTGAGGATGAAAAGAAGTGCTAAGGCATAGTTGAGAACCAAAATCATGTTGGAGATCTCTACACACCCTAGAGGTAAAATGAAGATCTCGATCAGAAATGATCATCCTAGGGACTCCATGAAGTCTCACCACCTCCTCTAGATACTACCTCGGCAATACTTCCACTGAGCTAGACTCTTTGATCGCTATGAAGTGGGATGATTTTGTTAAGCAATCCACTACCACCCAAATAGCATCATGTGATCCTAGAGCTCGTGGTAAACCAGTAACATAGTCCCTTGAGATATCCTACCACTTCCACTGAGGAATCTCTAATGGCTGGAGTAGACCACTAGGGACACGGTGTTTGGCCTTAACCCACTGGCAGACTAAACATCGAGACACATACTCCACAACCACACGCTTCAGCCCAGTCCACCAAAACTGACTCCTCAAGGATCAGTACATCTTTGTCCCGCAAGGATGTACTGCTAAAGGAGAAATATGGAACTCTATGATTACTGTCTCATGCATCATCAAGGTAACAAAAAGCCTTCTGTGATACAACACTTGGTGTTGGTCATCTTCCAACCAACCATCAGGGGCCTCACCACAAACAACTCAGTCTCTCCAAACCTCAACCTCTAGACCCCCCAACTGGGACTCTTCCACCTTCTGCATCAGGGATAATTATAGCGTAATCTGAAAAAGACAACCTCTACCCCCCAACTTATCCCATATCAAGATGCAATGCTAACAGTTCTTCCATTACTCTTCAGGAATCACTGGATTCACGCAAAATATCACCACATGACTTTTGGCTCAACGCATTAGCTACAACATTCTATTTTCCAAGTGTATACGATATTTCAAAGTCGTATTCGTGTAATAACCCCATCCACCTATGCTGTCGTAAGTTTAAGTCACGCTGGGAGAAAACATACCTCAAACTATTATGATCGGTGAAAACCACAAAGCGCTCACAAATGAGGTAATGTATCCACCACTTCAGAGAAAACACCATGGATGCCAACTCAATATCGTGAGTGGCATAGTTACATTCATGGGGATGTAACATCCCAGAACCATATGAAACAACTGCCCACTACTTCAAGAGGACACATCCTTACCCCAAATGCAAAGCGTCATAGAAAACATCAAACTGAACTCCATCAGCCGAAAGTCAAATAAGTGGAGCACTTACTAACTTATCTGTTAGATAATCGAAAGCTACCTGGCACTGATCAGTCCATATGAACGCTTGATCATTCCTCATCAAAGCTATCATAGGAGTCTCAACTCAGGTGAAATTGGCTACGAACCTCCTGTTGTAGCCTGCGATACCAAAGAAACTTCGCACCTCTGACACTATCTTGGAGGATTCCCAAGAAACAACTACTTCTATCATCGATGGATCCACATATAATCCCTTTTGGGACACAACATGGCCCAAGAAACAGACTTCTCGAGCCCAAAACTCACACTTTGACAACTTCCCAAACAACTGATGTTGACGAAGAACTCCCAAAACGGCGTGTAGATGCTCTGTATGATCCTCTTCAGATGTGGAGTACACAAGGATATCGTCGATGAAAACCAGAAAAAACTTTTCCAAGAACTCATGGAACACAGCATTCATCAATCCCATGAACAGAGATAGAGTAATCGTCATGCTGAACGACCATACAATGAACTCATAATGCCCATGACGACAATGGAAAGCAGTCTTTGGGATATCCTCATCCTTCACACGCATTTGATGATATCATGTCCGCAAGTCGATCTTTGAGAACCAACTTGCAACCTTCATTTGATTGAATAAGTCATCAATCCGCGGAAGAGGATATCGATTCTTTATTGTCACTTTGTTCAAGAGATGATAATAGACACACAACTGCTAACTACCATAAGCCTTCTTCACAAACTAAACAGGTGCACCCCACGATGACACACTTGGACGAACAAAACTGCACTTTAACAGACCATCAAGCTGTATACGTAGATCTTGTAACTCAGAAGGTGCCATCCTATATGGGGACATTGAGATAGGAGACGATCCTGGATGTAGCTCGATCCCAAACTCGATCTCTCATCGAGGGGGTAATGTTAAAACCTCTTATGTAAAGACAGTTGGGTACTCCTCTACGACCCTAGGAATCTCCAACCACTGAACCTCTGAAGAACTAAGCATCATATCATCCATCATGGATGATAAGGATGGAACGCGCCTGTGACCCATCTGAGGATCTCACTCACCAAAAAACACCACTTGCTCTCCATCCGCACCAATGAAGATGACCTTCTTCCTGAAGCAATCGACAATATCCTGCACCAAATACAACCAATCCATGTTGAGGATGAAATCATATGGTTGTTTTCATAAACATAGGAAATCTCCCCAAGAGCAGTGGTGCCCCAACACTAGCTCACAGTCTCTACATACTTCAAACAAGTCAGCTCGACCTCCAACTGGCATAGTCAACGCCAAGGGCACTGGAAGCCTCTCTACCTCATGTCCCAAATCATGGACAAGGGTAAGTGATATGAAGGACTGTGTCTCACCTGAATCAAACAAGGCATACACCAAAGTGGAAAACAAGCAATGGGTACCTAGAACGACGTCTGGATCACCTGGAGCTGGCAACACTAGAGCATGAAGCTGAACACGACCTCCTCCACGACCTCTCTGACCATGATGAAGACAACCTCCATGGCCGCACTCTGCTCTCTGAGGATGAGGAGTGTCATGGGGCTATCCTCTATCTGCCCCATCTACCCTCTACTGATCTAAATTCGGTGCAACTGGCTACTGTTGCCTCGGATGGAACTTCCTCAACGGAGGAACTTGAAGCGTAGCGCCCGGTGCACGATGACTGCTTTTAATGGTCGGGCACTCCCGCTACTGATGGCCACAACCACCACAAGAAAAACAAGCACCTGATCCCTTTCCATAGGCATGAGAGTTGCTACCTCTAGCGAAACCAGATGTGAAGGGCTGGGACCTACCCCCGGCTGAACGAAAACTCTTCTGCCCTGAAAACTGGGATCCCCAAACCACAGCTATGATTCATGAGGAATCATGCAGATTCCCCTCTCATGATGATCCGGTCCGGGCCAAAATCATCTCAACAACCTCTACCCTAGCCAGTACCTCAAGATATTTTTCAGCATAAATTGGGTGACCTGGATCTGGATCTATGGATGCAAAGCCTCCTCAAAGTGTCTCGCCATAGCCTCCTCATCTGGTAACAGGTCCAAATCATATTTTAAAAGGTTCTTAAAATGGATTCCAAAATCTCAAAGACTGGATCACTCCTATCAAAGGGTAAGAAGCTCCTGGTGACTGGATGCCTCCACAGTCGATGAAAGAAACTTGACTCTAAACCTGTCTCGGAAATCCTCCAATGAGATTGCTGACTCCTCACGATCCCTGAGGAATAAGAACCACCAATGCCTCGTTGTTCCATGTAGTATTTTCACAACCATGGACACCAAGTTCTCCTTCCGAGCACAAATATAACTGAATTATATCTTGACCTCCTCCAACTAGTCTTTTGTGACTGAATCTGAAACAGATCCTTCATACTTCTGCAGACTCTGGCACTGAACCTCCCGGAGTGTCTTCCTCCAAGTGTCATCATCGTCAACCTCTACCCAGTGGAGATCTGTGGGCACAGCCTGTTGGGAATCTTCTATGCGAGCCTGACGAGGACATTGACCTAGATCCATTACTGCAAAATAACAAACACTTAGTGCTCCTAAATCCTGAATAGGAAATACTAAACATTAATTAATTAATTATTTTCTTTTTTTCATTTTAGGTTAACCTATCCCATTGTATACCCATTAAAACAGAGGCAAGAGAAAAATAATGCATGATCCTTTCCTAGGTCTCTACCCTACAACTATTGTCACCTTGTGTAGTAGCCATTGTAAAATTAAAGGTCTATACATAAGATCATAGGGGGCCACAAACGCCTATGTCTCATTCAGTCTCAAGTGTTTACCTCACTTTATAAACATGAATGAAACTGTTTCCCTACCAACCCATGCAACCTCACTTGTTCCTAACTCCAAAATCCATCATATCCCTCAACTAGACCTCAGATACCACTCTGTCATGACCCCCTCCCCACAAAGTGTACCTCTACTGGGCTGGAAATGTGAGATTGGAGATAATGACCTCCGAGTCCCACCTCCAGCAGGCCCCGTGTTGTTGACTAGCACCGAGGGTATAATAAACACACAAATGGGATGCATTACCCTCTAAGAGAACATATGCAGAAGAGAGAGATAAGATAGAAACCAATAAACTCCAACTTGGAACTAGAATATCAAAGAAATCCAAGTTCATATATGAAATGTCATGCAAAAGTAGTACAACTGGAAGGGAAAAACTGCAAGTACCCAAAAGCAAATAAAAACAGCAGCAACCACAAGCCCGAACAGCTCCTGCAACCCCAATCTAGTAGAAACAAGCCTGATCTCCAACCTGCTCCATGTGTCCTGAAAAATAGTTTATATATACATAGGGTGAGTATAACAGTATACTCAGTAGGATCCTCCCCGAAGCCTCTCATGATAAAGTAAAGAAAGAATACTAAAGAACATTGAAGAACAAGTGAAACTAACTCGTCACCTAAACAGGTATACTAAGTTCCCAACCTCACCATGGCCACTCTCACAAAGTAATGAATACAAGAATATAAAATATATTAAAGAATATCAAGGGTACCCTGCTACTACTTCCCCACTAGTTTTCTGCTTTTCCCCAACGTCGCACGTCATAAGCATCTCTCTCCAAAAAGGCCTGCTCATAGACACCAGGGTGAAGCACCACAATCTGTACCTTGTGAACCACAATGGCTTTCCCGCAGACACCTGGGAGAATCACCACACCATCCTCACAATAAAAAGTAACCAGTTAGTTTTCGGGAGCCACCACAGCTCGCATAACGTGTATCATATGTCGGGTATTATACCTCAAGTCATTATAACCCATACAACGAGTAAGGATCCTCAATCCATCACAACCTATACACGTTCAACCTATAGTAGTGCATAAGATACTGTATCCAGAATATATGTGTGTGAATAACCACAAGACACTACATCCCTATACACACATATATGAGGAAAACTAACCGATGTACCTAATGGTATATGTATCTACCAAGAGAAGAGAGTAGAGACCAAGGGGGTAGTCATCCATTCATTCTCCCATCGGAATGTTGGGGAAAACACCCCCAGGGCTCAGAATCCTTGGGGTGATAGTTGCCCTTACTAACAGGGTGGAGTAGCATATTGAATCAAAAAAATTATTGAATATATTATAACTCACAACCACACTACGGGCATAACATAGTCTTAGACACAACTGTAGCTAACGTCTCTCAAACTCTGGGATGCCACTTCTAAGACTAGGTATCCTATAACCACACAACCATTTAAAGAGATTTATTAGATTGCTTCATTACCTTTTTATCAATTACATTGTACGTTAATTAATTCTTTAGACACTAATTAACCATGAACAAATCCACATTAAATTTCATTAGCAATACACCCAAAGTCAACTTCTCCTTCAATAGTTTTCAACCTCCTCATTATGTTTCTGAAAACACCAGCCCCATGGGATAAAACCATTTATTCGAACATTCATTACAGAATTACTTTCTCATATTCCCAAGCATTCTATTAAGGCATTCTATGCTACTAAACACAAAGGGGCTCAACACGTTGAGTAGATGTACTACCCGTCGAGTCTTTTCTGCCTATAGCAAGAGCGTAGACCCATCTTCCCTTGAGGAGCTAGACACGGAAAGCACATGGCATACAACGCACGTCTTCACCTCCTCCGGAAGAAGGGTAAGCAAGACCAGCTGCCTTGAGCAGTGGGGAATAGTAAGGAATATAAACAATCAAAGAACCCGCAAGCATACTACTATCACATCCAACCCATTCCATCAACCCTGGTGTCCTCCCTGACACCCACATGCATAAACCGATGCATCTTTCCACTATAGGCGTCATCTGCTGCCACAACCAAAAGCCTCCAAGCCCACACATATCACAACAGCCATCCAGGCTCACATTACATCACAAGATGTAGGAAAACAAACATCAAATCAATGTACTCTTGGCCCTTTATCAATCAAGAGGGTTACTCAGAACCCTTTTAGAAATTATCAAACAAGCAGTTCTTTAATTCATCTTGAATTTACAGATTTGTTAAACGTAGGATCCAAAATTCGGGAAACCTAATCAGTAAGATATCACAAATAAATAAACATTCCTACTGCACTAATTTTATTAACATAAAATTACAACAAGAACCGAATTCGTTTTCATGCCTCTTTATCTTTAGCAAACACTTATCAATTAATCCAGGTTTATGTTCTGTACCGATTTCCAGCAAGAACAAATAGATAAACAAGAAAGCATAGATATCAAAATATCTAGAAAAACAAGTGGCAATAAAAAATGATATATATCAATTTATTTATCCAGTTAAAATATTTATTATGTCAATTCCATTGTGATCCACTAGGATGAAGCATGCTAACGATACAGTCGCATTTAAAAGAAAAGAGAATCAATGTTTCCCCTACCTCAACAATTCTTGATGTTCTTTATCCACATAACGGGTCACAATCCTCCTCTCACGACAACTTATATCGAAGATTGATCGATACAGCTAGGTTGCATCAAAACAGAGAAGAACCAATCCTAGGAGTAAAGTTTGATTGTGCAACTCCTACAGAAAGGATTGAAGGGTTATAGCGTCTCATAGACGATAAAAAAGAGGCAGAACAAGGGAGAATGATATCTTGTCCCTTTTTGAAGATTTAATGCGACAACGGTTTAAGATACACTTAATTCCCCATTAAAAGTGGATCGTATTATCCCACGCGGTTTGACCACGTAAAAACATTCCGAGCCATAGGAAAAATTAAATTATGAGGTATGGCCTTTCAATTGGCCTTAAAAGACCTTAAAATAAAGCATTAAAAGTAATTTACGTCAAAGGAAGCATCAAAAGGGGCAATACTATAGGAAGCTGGAAGCACTGTTCACCTACTGTTACTGTACACTTATCGATCTGTGAAACCGATATGTCAAACCGATCTGTGAAACCAATCTGTGAAACCGATCTCTGAAAGTGATATGGAAAACCAATCTGTGAAACCGATCTGTGAAACTGATCTATGAAACCGATCTGTGAAACCGATCTGTGAAACCGATCTGTGAAACCCATCTGTGAAACCGATCTGTGAAACCGATCTCTGAAACCGATCTGTGAAATCGATCTATGAAACAGATCTATGAAACTGATCTGTGAAACCAATATGTGAAACCGATATGTGAAACCGATCACTAAAACTGATCTATGAAACCGATCTGTGAAATCGATCTGTGAAACGGATCTGTGAAACTGATCTGTGAAACCGATCTGTGAAACCGATCTGTGAAACTGATCTATGAATCCGATCTCTGAAACTGATATGTGAAACTGATCTATGAAACTGATCTCTGAAACCGATCTGTTAAAACCGATATGTGAAACCGATCTGTGAAACTGATCTTGTGAAACCGATCTATGAAACAGATATGTGAAACCGATCTGTGAAAGCGATCTGTGAAACCAATCTGTGAAACCGATCAATGAAACACTGTACACCTACCATTACTGTTCATAAAACTGGAAACACTCTTCACAGAACTTGAAATTTGGAAATGTTTTGGGGATTAGTCACCTTGACCTCCCGGAACACCTCCAATACCACATTGCAACAATGTAATGGACCCGAGAGGCCCATTCCATTACACGTTTAATAAATCTGTCAACTCAAGATGGATTAAAGAACTTCTTGTTTGATAATTTCTGAAAGGGTTTGGAGTTACCATCTTGATTGTTAAAGGGACAAGATCCCATTGATGTGATATTATTTTTCCTGCTTCTTGTACTGTAATGTGAGCTTGGATAGATGTTGTGATATTTGGAGGCATGGAGACTTTTGGTTGCGGTAGTAGATGATGCCTAGAGTGGAAACATGCATCGGTTTATGCATGTGGGTGTCGGGGAGGACACCAAGGATGATTGATTGGGATGCATGTGTTGTGGGATTCATGCTGATTCTTATTGATTGTTTATCTTCTTTACGTTTCCCCACTGCTCAAGGTAGCTGGTCTTGCTTACCCTCCTTCCAAAAGAGGGGATGATGCTCGGGGTATGCCACATGCTTTCCGTGTTTTGCTTCTCCAGGGAGGATGGGTCTATGCTCTTGCTGTAGGCGGCAAAGACTCAACGGGTAGTACATCTACTCACCATGTTGATCCCCTTGTGTTAGTAGCATAGGATGCTTTTCTAGAATGCCTTGGAATATGGGAAAGTAATTTTGTAATGAATATTTGAATAAATGGTGTTAACTCAAGGGGTTGGAGTTTGCTGGAACATAATGATGAAGTTGTAATTTTTTAAATGGACAATTGACCATGGGTGTGATGCTAATGGAACATGATGAGGAACTATTCATGGTTAATGTTTAAACAATTAATTAATGTATAGTTGGATTGATAAAAAGTCAATCGAGTATTCCAATAAATCTCTCTAAATCATTGTGTGCATATAGGACACCTAGTCTTAGAAGTAGCATCCCAGAGTCTGAGAGACGTTAGCTGCAGTTGTGTCTAAGACTAGGTAATACCCATAGTGTGGTTGTGAGATATAATATATTCTGCACTTTTTGTGTTTCTATACGCAACTCCACCCTGTCAGTAAGGGAAAACGATACCCCGGTGATTCTATGCCCTAGGGGTGTTTTCTCCAACATTCCGGTGGGAGGATGAATGGCTGACAACCCCCTTTGGCCCCACTCTCTTTTCTTGGTAGTTACTAGTGCCAGTAGGCACAACAGTTAGTTTTCCCCATATATGTGTGTAGAGGGATGTAATGGCTTGTGGTTATTCACACACATATATTCTGGATATTGTATCCTATGGACTATTATAGGTGTAACGTGTATAGGTTGTGATGTCTTGAGGATCCTCACTTGGTGTATGGGTTGTAATGGCTTGAGATATAATACCTGACGTATGATACCCTTTATGCGGGAAATGGTGGATCCCAGAACATACCTTGTTACTTTTGGTTGGGGGGATGGTGTGGTGCTTCACCCAAGTGTTTGCGGGAAAGCCTTTGTGGTGCACGAGGTGTAGATTTTGGCGCTTCTACCAGGTGTATGCGGGCAAACCTTTTTGGAGAGAGATTCTTAGGACGTGTGAAGTTGGGGAAAAGCCAAAAACTAGTAGGGAAGTAGTAGCGGGGTACCATTGATATTCATTATTATATTCTATATTCTTGTATGTGTTACTTGGTGAGATTAGCCAAGGTGAGTTTGGAAACATAGTATACCTATTTAGGTGGCGAGTTAGTTTCACTTGTTGTTCACTGTGCTTTAGCATGCTCTCTTTACTTTTGCACAAGAGGGTTCAGGGAGGATCCTACTCAGTATACTATTATACTCACCATATGTATATATAAACTATTTTTCAGTTCACTTGGAGAAGGTTGGAGATCATGATAGTTTCTACTAGCTTGGAGTTGCAGGAGATGTTTGGGCTTGTGGTTGCTGCTGTTTTTATTTTCTTTTGGGTACTTGAAGTTTTTCCCTTCCAGTTGTAGTAATTTTTCATGAAATTTCATATATGCACTTGGGTTTATTTTATATTATAGTTCGGAGTTCGGTTTGATTGGTTTCTATATTATCTCTCTCTTCTGCATATGTTCTATTAGAGGGTAATGCCTCCCATTTGTGTGCTTCTATACCCTCGGTGCAAGTCGCCAACCCGGGGCCTACTGGAGGTGGGACTCGGGGGTCATTATCTCCTTTCTCACATTGCCGGCCCAAGAGGCGTACACATTGTGGGGAGGGGGTCATGACAATACTCATACCACATCCCCATAACCATACCACACCTCAATCATCACAACCAATTCCACCACAATTTAAAAAAGACCTCTAAACCACCACACAAGGTCGCCAATAACTATACATACTCCGACATTTAATTATAGGCTTGACTACTGATATTATTCACTCCATGTTTTTTAAAATATCACTACATATTTGTTTATTAACAATTTTTAGGCCACTTACCACATATCTAGTTCCACATATTTTATATTAGATTACAACAATAAAATGTAATTTTTAGTTACATAAGAAAATAAGACAACCATCACAAAAAATTTTCTATGGCTTACATCAACCACTACCACAACACTAAATAAACCATCTCACCAAAAAACACCACGTCAGAACCACCACATTTCCTAAACAATTGTACTCCTCAAATACACTTTATTTAAATCATTTTTCATTACATCACATAAGACAAAACTAATCTCCAAACACTTAAACCTGACAAAAGACTCACACACATCATCTCTGTCACACAAAATCCCACATCACATCCATGTAAAAGAACCACCACATCACATCCCACATTCATCCCATTTCCCATCTGATCTTTTCCACCACCTCACATTGAACCACTACATAGAAAGAAACACAACAAAGAAACCACAAACAATGACAAAACATTTCAACTTATAAAATTTTTCCAGGGGATATTATTTCATAACATATTTAATTTTAATGTATATTATAAAAAAACCATTTTATATATGGAAGTATTTTATTTTTCATATATATCTTCATTAAAATATTATTTTGGGCGTGATCACAAATCAACATGACAAGTTTTAGCACGCCATATCATATATACAAACAGGGATCCTAACCAATATTATTTTCAAAAACGGAACAACATTATCTATAACATCATAAATATATATCAAAATTTTGAAGCATGTTATATCTTCCCCTACACATCATTTTTAGAAATGCTGATTTATTATCATAATATCCTTACCCTTAATATCAACAAAATGTAATGTAAACCTTGGAAATACCAACACATATAATAATGACATGTCATAAATAGGATTCACTAAATCAAGGATGATTTCACATATGACTACACACAACATGGAGAAGAATGAAAACCATAAAATCCACAACTAGACACATTAACCTTAGACCAACCTACACTATTACAAAGGGTTATAAAAAAGTAACCAAAACTCGCCCAAAAAAATAAACATCACCAAAGGATGATCTAGAATAAAAAATAAAAGCAAAACATTAGGAAATAATGATTATATTACAACCAAATTTGAAAAACACAGACACTATAACCGATTGATCCAACCAAGGAGAAATGGGATAGAAGATCTCTTAGATATTCTTGGGTTTTCCATAAAGCTGAGAGAGAATGATGGCGGAATGGGAATCTATTTAATTTCAAAAATATATAAAATTCTATAAAGGGTATTATTTCTTCCATAAAATTAATATTTATTAAATAAATTCCTTGTTCCCCAAAGCATACACTAAGAATCCAACCATCAGGCTGTAAAATCATTTTCCATAAAAAACAATGGTTCCTTAGGATAGAATAATTGTATGGAATAAATATACTTCATTGAGAGTAAACCCATTTAAAACCTATCACTTCATCAACATAAAATCTATAAACCACGATCCAAATACCCCATAAACCTATTCATACTATATAATTGTCTCTTTTTATTATAAAAGGTATTATGACGTTTAGTTATAGCTCAAACCCTATTGAACCCGTTATATCCTCCATCGAGCACTACCCAACCAAAAAACATGATATTTATCATGATGGGATGGTACGAACTATTATATATATATATATATGACATGGTGGGATGAGGTTTGAGAAATAAAATCTATTGGGGCCTAAGCTAACCAAGGAAATGGTAGGGAAGATTAGATTCATTAAACAACACATCAAGCCAACACATAGCTGATAGAAGTGTTGTGTAAATAGTTTAAAGTAATACCTAAAATTAATAGAATGTATCAGAGTTTTCCATAAAATTTCACAATTTTAGAATCATATGAGATATTGAATGAAGGGAAATATGATCATATAGTATTGTTGTGTCTTCCAGATTCTTCATAATGTTCAAACTACTGGATATCGCTCAATACTTCCCCAAAACCTATATCAATTTCATGACCTATTTAATGAAATTATTCAATGGATGTACATTCACAATTATTCACATGTAATAAAAGGATAGGTTTCACCACTAGATCATGAAATTTCATAGGAACTATAACCTATAAAATTCCTCTATCATGAATATATTGTTTAATGAAACAAGTCTATGCCCCTTGTAAAAGTTATGTAACGGAATCAGAAATTTAATGACATTGAATAGAATATAAATGCTCTGATAAAGTGAAGTTATCGTGACTTAATTGTATCATAGTGATTGAATTTAGTGTTTAATATTATCTTATGAGGGTATAATGTACCACCAATAGATTTCATATCTATTTTTTATGAAATAATCTTTATGTATTCAATATGATTTCTTTACATGTAACCTTTAATGTAATTAATATTTTCTATAGTATATCTTAATATCCCAGACACTATATTTTTAGGTATAAATATGAATAATCTCACTAAAATATATATAGATATTATTAAAATAATAACTCATTTTTATTGAAATGAATTATTAATAAAATTTACTCTTTTTAAAAAAATTATTTATTAACATATTGTGAAAAATATTGAAAAATTTATTTTAGAAGAATACATTAGTAATATATATAAATAAATAATTAATTATCAATAAATTTTTTAACTATTGTTTCTGAATGAGGACATTATCATTTAAAGGTATAAAGAGTTATACTTCTGAAAAAAAATTTATATCATCAAAGTGTTTTACCTCAACAAATTAAATAAGTAATTATCTAAAAGTAATTTTAATGAAATCTATAGAATATATATTTAATAAATAAATTAACATTAATTTTATAGTTTTTTATATCTAACGTTTTACTGACAAATCATTTTTTTTAGAAAATTTTCTTTTTTTTAAATGGTACTCCATTACACTTTGTGCATTAATATTAGGCATAACTTTTCCACATATTGAAAATTATTTTGAGAAAATAAATTTAATAATTTAATGATAATTTATAAATTTTTTAAAGTGGATACATTTATTTTTATTTTTACAAAAAATATTAAAAATAGTAAAATGTTTTATATAGTTTGGGTTAAAATGGGTTTACCATGTGTTAAAATAGAATATGTGGTTATCTGTTTTATGTAATAATTTACATATTATTATATTTTATTTTTTATTAATGTTTTAATATATTATCCCCAATTTCATGTGAATTTTTATCCACTCTCATATGAAAATTACTTTATATTATTTTAATATTTTTTGTATTTTCAAGTGTGTCCCCTGCCTCACATAAAAAAAGACACCACATTACCGCCACTGTACATGAGATTTGATATTATTAACACTGCTATTTCCAAAGAAAAAAACCATTCTAGCTTACTTACCATCAATTTAGATACCATTTTCTTCTCCCAAGTCCAATTGCTTAAGTCAGAAGGTATAATCAAAAGAAGGTCCCTCAAAGAAGATGTATAATTTTTAATTGAGTTATTTCAGTATTATTTCTACTTCTTACTTATATTAACAGAATAATTCTATATGAAAATAGGGAAAACAGTATCAAAAATATAATAAGAATTAATTGATAAATGTGACAACCTTTTTCAACATTTTTCATAAAATTTATAATGAAATTATTTATTATGCACTAAAGTGGACTACCGACTTCGCATATCCATATAATTCATTTTTATCACGTAATCACACTAATGGATTGAATACAAATATTCTATATCAATGAATATTTTATTATTATATAATAAAACATTATTATTTATCATTATTTCCTTATTTTGATCAAAAATTAAAATAACATTCATGAAAACATGCAAACTATCATCTCTTTAAAAACTGTAATTCGATTTTTATCTCTACATTTTATATATACTTTTAAATATGTGGAAAATAAATATATTTGATATATATCATTAATAACCACAATAATATGTTGTAATGGTAATAAAAATTATATGTACCATAATAGTAGGATAATAGTTACATGAAAAACAAAACTACTACCACTAGGAAAAATGATTATTAAAAATAATTTTTAATCAATGGATGGTGTGGTTTTATATTTATACAATGTATAGTGTTACAGTTATGAATATATTACATGTATTTAATAATATTAAATTTAAATTTCATATAAATATGGTTCACCACTTATGAAGAAATTAAAACAACTTGCAAGGGTTTTCGTTATAATATCACCTTTTACATAGATTTTCTATGCATAAAATTACATTTATGAAATTATATAAACTATCTATCAGAAAAAATTTCCAATTTCAGTCCCTATGGTTATTTTAAAAAATTACAAGGTTTAATTTCATTTTAGTCTTTCTATGGTCTCATATTTATAATATTTTTTTTAAGAAAAGATTACTTTATTTTTCATTTGGCCGAGAATAATTTTCCACAATTTTTATATTGAGTTTTAAAAAATTTAATGATTGTTTTAAACCTCATCAATTATTCATTAAATTCTTTTAAACCATTTTTTTCCTTTATATTAAATATTTTTTATTGAATATTACTATTTTTTCCAAATGATTTACTTTTCATTAATAGTGTGATCATAACCATTATTTAAACATAAACCACATTAATTGTGTTTCATAAAGTCTTGAACACCCAATTAACTAAATATTCCATTACATGATTATATATTTATTTCTATAACAATTATTTTTTCTAAATTATCATGAATTTTTTATATTTTAATTATGTTTTTTGAAAATGAAATTATCATTTTTCTCATTATATATTTTGGTAATCTTTTAATGATATTTTTCATATATTATAAAAATACATTGATGAAATGTATGATTCACTACTGATTTGATCATGTGATAAAACCCTTATTCTTTCTATGGATGTTGAATAATCATCATCATGAAATATGTAAGAAATAATTTTTTTTATCAAGTAATATATAATAAATGTTAAATGTTTTCATAATCATAAGGAATGAAATAAAAGGATAATGATTATGTGAAAAGTTGTTTTATTATATCCAATGAATTCATTATGTAAAGATTAATGTTTTATTATCTAAAATGGTACATGATATTTTATTGTAATCCCTACAATTGTTTCCATATGTTTTTTTTCCAAAATTTGTTACACCGGTGTTTAATAAAATCCCAACATGAAGTGAATGTCTTCATGGGTACCCTTGGAAAATGATTTTTATGACTTTGACAATTAATGATTTTATAATAATCTGTTGGAAAATAATATCTTCCTATTATTATGATATCCCAAAATAGTTCATTTATTCTTTTATGATTCTTGTCGTATGAACTCCAATTCATTTTGTCTTTTATTATATTTATTATCTATAGATTAATAGTTATGATTTTAAAATACTTATATCATGTACTCACACCCTTATTATAATGTTATGCATAAAATTTTGAATTGATTGATTTGACCCTTCTTTTCCATTTTAAACCATTTATCCTCACGCTTTACTAGGATTCCTTTTCTGTAGGATTTGTGAATGGTTTTTAGGTATGATATGTTTATGAAGTATTCAATTTTTTTATTACCATAGTGGGATATAATGTAAATAAAATATTTACATTTTTTATGTATTCACTGTTTCAATGTAACTTGATCTCTAATATTATTTCATTATTCCTAATGAAATTTAATGGATACTCGTTTAATAAGATGTAATACTGATGTATGAAATTATTAGGTCTCCATATTGTCATTGATTTATATTTATACTAGAAAACCAAGAACCTATTATTAGATCCATCTGAAACTCAACATGTTACCTACATAGTGATTCATTTCCACGGGAGAAAATTAAATTATGGGTAAAGGAAGAAACAATTTGATTAGATTAAGGAAAATGGTAAATAACATAGAAAACATATCGATATTGATTAGGTGGGTGATATCAAAATTAAATAGGTGGAAAATGAAAATGGCATACGGGTATTCTTCTAAAGATATAAAATTAAAGAGTGTAGAATAAGGTAGATATCGACATAAAGTTTAATATGTATTGTAATAAAATATAATAAAACTAAAATAGGGCACATAAATGTTTCAATGCAACCTACAATGTTAATATAACACCTACCTTATCCTAATAAAATCCAAACATAGAGCTCACTACCCATGTTTCATCTAGATAGGACTAATTTTACAATAGTGTGACCCACCCCTCCTTTAGTGAATCTAAAACACCCAAACACCCAAAATGGTGTTACCATGTTATATTGTTACTTGACGTACTACATAAAATATTATGGGAAACACAAAAAACATAAAAATATGACCCTAAAATATTTTATTGTAACCACATGTTCATGGATAATTGAATTTTACACATTAGAAAATTCATTGATATATTCCATCACGATCGATATATATTCAATGTTAAGGTCCTAAAAACCCATTTGATCCATGTATTGAATATTATTTGGAATAAGTACCATTTTTCATGAACTACTATTTGATGGATGTTCACATCCATAATTGCTTTGACAGTTGATGATAGTGTGATTCTAAATTCTAAATTAAATTTCTCTATATAAAAATGTTATATGAGCAATTGGTTAAGAGATATAATCTAGGTCCAATATTTTTTCACATTCATATAAATGGGAAATAACTAGATTTATTAGGGGTATCTTACAAAAAACACATATATAAAAGATGTATATACCTTCGTTGAAATAATCACATCACATGGAGTCTTCACTGTTATTTATATATCAAATTTTTGAGGTGTGAAATCAATGTTATGATGAAACATAAGGGATGTGAAATATTTTTAAGAACAAGAATAAATCAATGAATTCACATACCTTGAGAGAATAATATTATTATTTTTCATCACATCATTATTATTATTAATTATAGTAATCATGACTGTATAAAATATTATTTGTTCCCTTATAGTTGGGGTTTTTTAATGTTGATTAATAATCAATAATCATTTTAATGTTGAATTTATTTGAATAATTCCAAATATCCTTGTAATTGAATAATTTTTTCATAATTGGTGAAATGTTTGGTAGCATTCCATAATATGTTTTACTTCTCGACCTATTTAAATATTTTTACCAGTCCAGACCATTATGGAAAATATATCCACACTTTTAACATTCTCAATTCCCTTTTGTGTAATTATTTTTGTGATTGAAAATAAAATTTTGGAATTTTGGTACGTAAATTCTCATCCATCCACATTGCCTTTTTTGAAAAATTGAATTATACCCCCACATTCAATTTTATATCTCAAAATACATGAGAATAATGATGGTTTTCAGTTTTTATCTCAAGTTATACTACACATTGAAAAAATCCAAAATTTATATCATTGTCTCTTATAGATAATTATTATCAGAGACTTGATTTGTATCCACTAATGAAATTATTGGTTTTGAATTTTAGTTCATTTATAATGTGAAATGTTTACCATATGGTTATGATGATTTTTTTTGACATGAACTATTAATTTTATCCATCTTTTATTTCTGAAAAATTATTTCTCATTTCATTTTATGATGAAGATTTCATTGTATATTTTTTTGAATACTAGTTTCAAGAATCATCATATTATATTGGATTTACATAATATGGTTTCATAAAATTATACTCCAATGTTCACAACCATTCCTTTTCATATTTAAGGTGATAAAATTAACAAGATTACCATGTTCACATTTCAAGAATTTAAAAAAAAATTCCTTTGTTATTAGGTTGATAAATTTCTCCCTAATTAGTAGATCAATAAATCCACTAAATCATATTGGTCATTGAAAAATGAAAGACTCAATATCAGGTTGCTATTTTTTGGTATGTTAGGGATATCTACATGGCATTGATTACTATTCATAAACTTCTATATAATTTCAATAAAGGGTTTCACTCCATCCATAGTCTCATTAAAATGTCCCTAGAGACAATAACCACATTGTTCAAAGTACCCATTATTTACTTAATTCCTCACTACTCTAGAAGAATACTACTGTATAAAGGGTTAAGACACTTAATAAAAAAATAGCATAATATAATTTTTGAGATTGAAAATATGATAATTTAAATTTAATATAGTGGTTTATTACACTATGATATATGCAATTTATCATATGATATTTTTTTCTTGGTGGGTTGATTTCATATGATTTATTTAATTCATTTAGACCTTTTATCTAAAAATAACTAAACCGGCCCTGAAATGAACTAAGTTGAAACATTTTCAAAATATATCTATATTTGATAACTTAACATAATTAAACATTACATCACAAAATTTAAACATAGTATCCCAAAACCCCAAGGATTAGTTTATTTATAAATTAGTTATATTATAAACTTACTTCACATTATTTGATTAATATCCCTCACATAAGGTTCCATAAATGGAATCATTTTAGACATATTCATGTCAATAATTTCATTGGAAATTAAGAAAAAAAATTAGTTTCATAAAATTCATAATGGGAGAAATAATTATCATTGAGTCATAGGGGATTAGAGAATAAGCATGTGAGAAAAACAGGTTATGGAAAAATATCACATAAAATTTATCATGGAGTCATAAGAGTATATTTTAAGTCATGATAGTATAATTAATATATAAAAATAAGAACACATAACCTCAAAATAATTATTATGAAATCAAAAAATACAAAGTTGAAAAATTATATTGAATCTTGAGGAAATAATCATAATGAATGGGTCATAAATTACAAATGTCATAAAAATATAATAATTGGAAATTAAAATATTATTAGCATAGCTAAAAAACATGTCCATGGTTATTTTTTGACAATGGTTAACCAAAACCACATCAATTAATCCTTCAATAAATATAGATAATTGTAATCATGTACCTAAATAATGTTGTAAATATTTGTAACCATAATCATTTCTATATTTAACATCACTATATAATGATGCATAAATATTTTAAAAACTCATTATAGGGCTATATCAAACACTCCCACCAAATAATGATAAATCATACACAATGTTTCACATAAATCAAAAATAAATATTATAATGGGTAACCCATGTAAACAAAATGGGTAACATAACATTTTCCAATTCTATAAAGTAAAATTTACTTGAGAAGAATATTTATTCATAAAAATACTCCACCACCCTTAATAAATATAACATTGGATCATTTTGAGGTTTATTCATGAAACAAAACCCCATATAAGATTAATCAATTTATGTTGAGATAAAAATAGAATAGTGATAATAAAAATAGTATTAATAAATATTTTGTAATTTTTTTTGTAAGAAATGTTTATTATTTTACATTAACATCCATTTTCCTAAAAAGGGGTGTGATTAAAAATTTATAAAAATTTAATTGTCTCTGAATAAGGGAATCATGAATTGAAATAAAAGAATAAAGTAGGAATTGTGAATTTAATGATACAGTTTTTATAATTGTGAAGAGAAATTATTTTTAACGGTCTATCACATTTGTTTTAAGAGACAACCCTTTGGTGGGTTGAGGCTATTTTCATTTATGGAGAAATAAGAATATTTTTTATGGTTTCATTGATATGATTTATAGAGAATGGTTTCATCCTTTAGTGGGGATTCATTTTATCTCTTTAGGGATATTCATAACATTAAACATTTGTGGAGATTATGCGGAAATTTTTTACCCCTCCTTGATAAGTTGTCTTATGGGATTCATATAATTTATGTGGGTTGTTATATTTTTAAGGATGAGTCTTAGAGGGGGTATGATGTAGTGAAATCATTCTTCCTCTATTGATGACTTGTATTTTATTTAGTGTTGTAGCCTTAATCCCTTGGAAAGTGTAACATTATAGTTTCACTTTCCTATAATCTCAAAAAAAAATTGATTGTTCAAAATTTTCTGAGATGAGATATTCACCTTTGAGAAATAATTTGGTTAGATTCATATCCTTTTGTATTATATTGGATATATTATATTTATTAAATAAATATTATTTATTATCACATGTGTTAATTTTGATTTCTAATAATGAATCCATTAGTTTGATAATCAATCATTACTTATATAAAAAATGGAGGGTTTACTTTATTGAGATATAATACTAATTCGGGTTTTAAAAACATTTCCAGGATTTATAATGGGGTTAAATTTTATAGTAGTTTTATTTTTTATTTCCCTAAACCCTTTTAATGAACCACTTTAAATGTAGAAAGATATATTAGAAGTTTATCCTCTCAAACCAATGATTTGTTTCAATAAAATTTTATTCATGGTGATAAATTACTCTTCTTTTATGAGAAAAATCAGGGGTGCAACATGGTCAGTAGAAATACATCACATATATGATCTCGTAGATTTGGGGATTAATTATGTTATAGGTATTCCAATTAATGATTTATACAATATATTGTAACAAAATAATTTCATAAGATATTTTATATAGTCTCCTCTCATAAAACCCCTTAGTTGTATGTGGAAGGAAATATATGGATGATTCTTTATCCAAAAAGGCTACTCATTTTCAAGTTTAGGTAAAATAGTAACACTGATATATGGTTCATTATCCAATATATATATTTATTTTTGGAAGTTTCTATATGGTTTTATCCACATAGGTGGTGATTTGGGCTGAAATGGTGCCTTCATGTGATTCTTAGGGGGTTTTCATTTAAAAAACTCGATCACACAACATGTAGTTTGAGAAAACATGACATGCTGTTTTTCTTAAAAATATGAATAGCTATAACTATATTGTTGGACATACTGACAAACCATATAGAGATTATCATAAATGTCTTTGGGTCTCTAGGTATATGGAAAGGCTCCCTAAGTGAGGTAAATGTTATTTAGAAGTATATTTAATGTTGTGTTACATGTCATGGCCCGATGCCAGGTAAATAACTTGCAACATTGTGTTGATTATAAATGATGAAAGATAATACAAACTATGTATATCACAAGAAAATGAGGATAAATATGTTGAAGCACACATAAAAAGATGAAGTTAGGCGGTTCAAATAATGTACACATGTAAAAGATTGTCCCATTTTCATTAGATGATGATTTAATAGTTAGATTTTAAAGAATATATATTTAGAAAGGGGGTAGTTAATGATGAGTAAATACATATATATATTTTTATGGTGTGGTTTTATTCAAGATTTTACACATTTGATGAGATTAATAGTGGAAAGTTATGGCTTTTATTCTTGTACAGGTGGTGGCTGAATCCAATTGATGATGTAGGGAGGTTATAAGTTATGTGATCCCTAGTGTTGAATTTTGTTGAGGAATAAATGAATCAATTCATGTATTTGGATATTAATTTTCAGAGATATCATCAGTGGTCATATATCATTAGAGTGTATGAGATATGTGAAAAAAATGAGATTAGGATAGTCTTTAATGGTTCGGTCTGTTCATGAGCATATCCTATAGGGATATATAATATGATATTGAGTCATGTATATTTACCCTCATTTTCGTTAAAATAAGTGTTATAATTAGTGAATGTGGTTAATAATATGGGATGGTGGAGTCCGTACTTATCTCCCTTTCATTGTTTGAATGTGTAATTAGTCTTCATGTGATTTTTGAGTTCTCAATGTTCCACTTTCATTGTATCTGGGGTGTTAATATTACTACAGTTTAGTTATTTTATAAATGGGGTGTGTGAACTCTCAAAGGCTTGTATCCCCATATTAGGTATGATTCATTGCTAATCATAATAAATTTTGTTATATATCAGATATGTGAGGTATTGGACATCTATAATTGGTGATGGCCTGTCATAAATCCTTCTTTGAGGTGACATCTGACAAAACCATAGATGGATATGTCAATCTCCATGGATGTTCTAGGACTTTGGGGTTTGGTGAGGTCTTCTGTGGGGTTCATAACACACTTAATCATTCTACACTAACTAGGGAAACATGGGACCAATATTCTAGATAAATATGTGTGGTATGTTTTTGGTGTTATTCTAAATTTTTGGACATTCATGGTCCTTAATGTCATGGAGTGCACTGGGTGCCCTGGGATTCTCCAAATGGGTGGGTTGTTCTAATATGGATAGGTGAGTGAGTGGGGTTACATCTCAGAGTAATTTTATTTCCACATTATTTTCTTTACTATGTTTTAATATTCCCTTTTAGATATAGTATTAGGTATGGATTTTTAATCATTTTTTAGGATGTGGTAGGGAACTTCCATATAAGATGTTGTGTGATACACTCATCATTGGGGTCATTAAACCCTTGGATCTAAATTTAATTCATTAAGATTTGTCCTAAAATATTATTCTATTTACTAATCTATATTCAATGACTATGTTTTTTAGATTATTTGTCCATTTTTAATGATATTTTTCTAGGTAAAATAATCTATCTGTGAATTTTTCTACACTCGCCTTTTGATTTTCTACTGATGATGTTACCATGTGGAGAGTTTTGTAATGACCCAATGTTTTATAAATGGAATTATATTTTCATAATTTTTTCAAATAGATTAATCACTTAAAATAATAACACAATTACAAATCTTGCATATTTAAACTTCTAAATACCATGTGTCCTTTAAAAAAACATTTTCACATCTGTGTTTTGAATTTCAAAAATCTAACAAACATGGTTGCAATCAGTAAGATATTTGGATTCAGATTGGACACACATAATTTTTTAGTGAATATTAGCATATCCTTATGAATAGAAATTTTTTCCTTATAAATTTTAACATAACCCTAATGAATAGTAAATTTTCCGAGTAAATACAAACCTTTCCAATGAAGGTATAAATAATATATATCCATCTTATTTGTGACAATATGAACGTGTTGGAATTTTTATAATTAATAATTTTTTAATTATAATTTTATTTTTAATTTAATAATTTAAATGAAAATTTACTTTCATAAAATAATATTTTTATGTTGTATGATTATAATATAATTTTATGTGACCATAATTAAATTTTCATACTATTTAAAAAAGCACTCTTAAATTTAAAATTTGTATTTTTAAATTAAATTATGATTTTAATTAAAAATTAAATTTCTCATTTTACAGAATTATTTTCATTATATAGAGTTCATTTTTTTATTATAATTTTAGAAATGGTTAGGGTTCATTTTTGGGATTTTTGAAAAATACTTACATTTTTGGGAATAGTAAAATATGATAAATTTTGATAAATTTTAAATGAATGAATTTCTGCGTCATGCTTGAGTCATGGATGATTTTAATGGCCATTAGTTCAACATAAAATGATCTATTTTATATTTATAGTCTCAATAATCATGACTCTTTATATTCTGGAGAAAAACAATTAAACTGATGGTTCAAATGATTGGAAACCCATCCTCTTCTCCAGTATAAAAAATACCATCACCCTCTCTTCTATTAAATCCTTTGAATACCTGTTCCAAGTCCAAATTCTACTCAAATATATCTTTAATATCCTATCCCACGTATAGAATCTCTTTTTCTACATAGAATACCAAACCATCTCCCCTAAATAGGTTCTCATGGAAGATATATTAAAGAGATAAAATATTCTTTTCATTTCTTTTATTTTCTATCAAGTTTCATTTATTTATTTCATTCCTCACCTTCATTCTTCCAAATGATTTGATAACTCTAGAACCATAAAAGTAATGGAATTTTTTTATAATTATTTTATAATTCATTATCATATCTCGTTTCCTCTCCTTTTCTTAAAGATACGGAAACAACGTACGAGATGTTTCAATTTGTCACATTCAAGGACGATGGGTTTCCAATTTTTATTATCATCTCGAATTCTGGACACCAATCCATTTTGATGGTTAAAAAAACTCGAATGTATGTGTTATCTCTAATGTATGGTTTTGGAATATCTCATACACATGATCTTAGCTTATAATGAAAAATGGGTTCGATGTGATAAAAATCCACCAGTTTACCAAAACTGTTATCATTAACATTTTGTTTAATAATTCATATAAACTCTAAATAACCAAATGAATTTTATAATAGAATAATCATTTGTGTTATCACTAATAACATACAACTTCAAATATATATTACCATTCTCATCATACATGTTTATCCTTTCATGTGTATGGGTAACCCAATCATAAAACAAAGGAATCAAACACTCCCAAAAAATGAAATGGAACCCCTTAATCCATCAAACAAGCCATGAGTAATCATAATAAGTTATAATAAATCAGTAACATGAAGAATAAAATATAGAAATATTATTTAATTAATTTAATTTGGTCATCGAGGACATTAATAACATGTTAAGGGCCTTTTCAGACTTAAGGTAAGGGATTCTACACGAACCTCCATTATCCATTCGTGTTGCAATATATTTATTTATACCCAAATATATATATCAATTATTTTTATTTACATATTATAAATTCAATTTACATGATCCAAAATCATGTATTAAGGTCCATTCATCATTCTATTTTAGGTATATACATTTTTATGTGGTTACCTCCTTAATACATACTGATAAGAAAACACATTTTGGGGAAATTCTTGAATTATTACCCAATTTTAAGTTTACTATATAATATGTTTTAAGCCACCATTATTTTTATATAACCAATAATTTTATTATATGAAACTTCTTTGTTCAATTTTTTGTTTTTTACAGATCATTATTCGCTTTTCTATTTTAAGTGATATTTGATATTTTCCTTAAAAAACACCAATATGTTTTAATTATAATGTTTATTATGTTATCTTTTATCAATTTATAACTTCTAATTTAAATAAATTATATTAATATATGACAATTATACTTTATTAGTATCCATTCATCATTTAATTCCTTTCCTTCATGAACTCATTTATGACACACCCATTTGTTTTTTTGACAAGAATGTGATACCAAATTCCTTCCACGGGTAACCCTTAGGTTCATTTATGATTGATTATGTAGGATTTTTTATGATGAAAGAATATTAATGAACATTTTTTGATGGGTGTTCCTAGATATAGCATCAATTCATTGGGTGATGTTTTTTCTCTTGAGACGTTATGTGCAACTGTCTTGGTAGTTATCCTTGACTCGTACTACTTTATCCAATGACCATGGTGGTAGACCATGACTTGAGCTCATCTATGTTCAAAGAACATTGACTCATGATAAAGTCTTGTTTTTTGTTTCTGCCACATCACTATGAATCAATTATTATATGATCCCATGTTTGTATGTTTGGATTCTTTATGCTTCATGCCTTTTTATATCATTGTGTCATGTCCTCTAACCCATGTGCTAAAGCATTATTCTTTTGTTTACTCCGTTACTGTGATTTTTAGATCCTAATATGTTCGTGTTATCCCTAGGTTATACTATGATGATGTATGAGAACAGTGGAAGTTAGGATATCTTTATGATGAATAAATAATGAAATTTTTTATTTAATCCCATGTTTTCAATTTTCGTAATTAGTCTTTATAGAAAATAGACTTAATGATCATTGGCTTGTAATATAAGGTTATATTATGCATGAAATAATTTAATGACATGTGTAAAAGTATAGGGTCTTTAATTCAGTATCATAGGATGGTCTAGTTATTTATGGAGATTATGAATAGAGCACTTTAATATGAACATTAGGGATGAGACTATGTTTAATAAAATATCCGAATTTTTTTTTAATTATAGAGTAAGTGGTTTATTGACAACATTCATCCCTATCTAGGTAATAAGAAGTGGTTGTGGCTCTGGAATAGCTATATCTATGGATAAAACCCCAAAAACCACATGCAGATATAATTGAACATGAATTGGTGCACGATAACAGGCCTTGCATCACTCCTAATTTGACACTCTAAAGGAATATGCTTTAGTAAATTCATATTATCATTATGAACAATTTTTAAGGGAATAAAAATAGATCCTATAAGAATATAAGTTAATAAATATATCTTGGATAACCTAGATTTAATGCTAGGGAATAACAAGTTTGGATATACTTATCATTTACAAGTTTATCTGTTTCTGTTCAATGTTTCCTTTATGCTTATTAGCTAAGTCTTCAATCCCTCTAATTGAACTTTCTTTTCGTAGATAATAGTTTGAAATAGAAGAACACATTATGGAAATCCATTTGATATGGAATGTGCGAATTTCCCTATTAATACACCAAATATGAGGGGAATGGGTGATCAAAACATCATGACAACACTTAATTAGATATTACTAGTTATGAATAATAACTTGAGTCATGTGGAGCACCCACCTCCTCTAAAAAAAGAGAATGTTTCCATAGAATCCTTCATGCAGAAAAGGCGTCCCATGATTTAAGGATCTTATAATCCCATCCTCACTGAATAGTGGATTAACTCCAGTGAAAAGATTTTAGCTTTCCAATAATTTTCATATGTTTTGAATGTCAAATTTGAGGACTATCATTTTGGTGGAGAAGCTAATCAGTGGTGGAATTTGATTGATAATCTGATGTCCAAGGATGAAATTGATTCAATGGATTGGGAAGAATTCAAGAATATGTTTTTCAATAAAAATGTTCCACGAACACTTCATCTCAATATGGAAAGAGTGTTCCTTATACTTTATTTTATGGAATTTTATTCTACCAATGTTTATGAAGAAAACATAAAAAGGGCTTCATGATATGCTTTCAGCCTTGCCATAAATATCAAAATCAAAATATATTTCTTCATTAATGAACTTAATCTAGGTATAGGAAATGTGTAGGTGATTCAATACTTTGTATGTTATGAGGACATTGTATGTTGTTCCCAAAAGGTTGAAATGGAGAACGGAGACACTCAGTGGTCTTGTGGAAATAATTAAAATGGGGAAAATGGAATCTAATATCAGTGTTTCAAAAAATAAATCCCACGATTTAGTAAAGATCAAACATCCCACATGAAATAAATTTGGGATGATACTTCAAGTTAAATGTTTAAATTGAACCATTAATTCCTTCAAATGTAAAATAATGTGACATATTCCTAAAAACTGTTGGAGGGATATTAAGAATCCAAAAATATGGGAAAACCATGTATGGTTTAGATAAACAAAATGTTAGCAGTTTAGTGTTAAAACTATTAGGAACATGGTCATTTGATGAAAAATTTCCATAAGATAAGGGTTGTGGGAGGAAATCAGTAACAACCTCCAAGGAATAAAGGAAGGGACTATGTTATCACAACTGTGGAGGTGGATCCCCAAAATGATGTGATGAAAAGTACCCTAGGTTTTCATTCAAGAATAAAAAATTCACTATTTGATTATGGTTCTACATATTCTTTTATATCATACATGTTTAATAGAAATATTCTATCACTCCCTCAAAATTTGGAGGATGAGTTATATGTGAGAACAACGAATTGGGAAATTATTACATTCTAGATTTATAACTCCTCCCATACTAATTTTTTTTACTAAACCTCCTAGAAATTCTTGTCATACTTTCTCTAGTGGAATTCGTTTTTATTTTGAGAATGAAATGGATATCTTTATTCAAAGCCACAATTAACTTTCTAGAAAGGGATATCTCTCTTAACATCCTAGAGAGTCCTAGAATCCTATACAAGTGTAAAGAGAAAGATGAATCTCCCTCAGAATCATTGTCTCAAGTGTGGATAATGTTTTCTTAAGAGAAAAAATATCTTCCCAAATGATTGATACAATGGATTTGATAGTTCTTGAAGATATTCCCATCATGAGGGATTTCAATGATGTTTTCTCAGGAGAATTTCTTGGTCTACCTCATAATCAAGAGGCTGACTTCTCAATTTATCTTATTCATTGATCCCTACCTATAATAGTGACACATTATATAATGGCCATTGTTGGGGTAGAATATATGATCATTCTGTTACAAGATAATCTGCAGAAGCATTTTATATGCCTCAGTGCATTACCATGGGGACACATTTCCACTTTATTCATATGAAGGATGGATCAATGTTCCTCAACATTGATAATCATGTGCTCAATAAAATCATGTTAAATAAAAGTTTCCCCTAACTCAAATATATGACTTTTTTAATCAACTACGTGGGTCTAGTTATTTCACTATGGTGGACCTTGAGTCGAGATATCTATAATTAAATGGGAGGAAGGAAGATATTACCAAAAATACCTTTTTAACAAGTTGTGGATATTATGAGTTCATATTGATACCCTTGAGACTCAATAATTCTCCATAAATATTCATGGGATTAATTAATAGAGTCTTTAGAAATTACCTTAACAATGTTTTGGTAGCCTTTATCGATGATATTCTGATTTAATCAAAGATCAAGGATAAACATAAGAATAATTTGAAATCTATGCCTATGACATTGTGATGGGAGAAAAATTATGCAAAGGATAGTAACTGTTGTTTCTGGATGGAGGAAGTATCATTCTCGGGGAATGTTATCACTATAAAAGAAATATTTATGGACCCTTCCAATACAGTTGAAATTTACAAGTTACTGAGGCCAACATATTTAATGGAGATCCACATATTTTACATCTAGAAGGGTATTATCGAAATTTTTTGAAGAACATATCATGGTTGTAAAACCCAATGAAAAAGATGAAAAATAAGGGATTTATGTTTTTTCTAGACATATGAATGTGAGGATAGAATTATAGAGCTCAAAGAGAGGCTTATCACTATGGTAGTACTCACACTTCAAACAAGTGGATGAATATTTTTGGTGTATATTTGTGCTTCAAATAATGTATTTGGATTTTTAATGATGAAAAATAATAATGTGATAGCTTGAACTTAGAGATATTTAAAAATAAATTAAAAAAACTATCCCATGCATGATCTATAGTTAGCGGATATGATCATTTCATTGAAAATCTAGCAGGATTTCTATATGGGAAGAAGTGTGAGATATATATTAATCACAAGATTCTCAAAACTATATTCACAAATAAAGAGATTAATATGCCCCAATGAGGATGGTCAGAGCTCGTTTATGAATATAACTGCTCAATACACAACAATACCGGTAAGGCAAATAATTTAGCAGATTCTCTATGTAGAAAGAATCATACATCATTATCAATAATGTTAATTGAAAATAATCCAATTTTCATAAATTTTAAAAGGATGGACATGTGAATAACTGTTGGAGGAACATCATTAATCCACTCTCAAATTATTTCTCAACCATCCCACTTGGGGAAATTTAAGGGCTCTCAAAGAAAAGATATTGAAATTCAGAAAATGATGTTGATAACAGAAATGTGAAATCCTCTATGTTAAATATTGACCAGGATAAAGTTTAAGGATTTTGGTCACTATTATGTGTACCATTCAATCCCATGGAAATAGAAGAGCTACTAAATGAGGCACATAGCTCAACCCTCTCTATTCACCCAGGTAGCATAATGATGTATCAAGACCTCTAAGATAATTGATGGTGGGACAATATGAAGAGGTGTATTATACGGTAAACATCAAAGTTCATGGTCTTCTAGAAATTTAAGGTGACTTCAAAAAGTATAAGGGGTTGATGAAACCACAATCCACACCAACGTATATGTGTGATAACATCACCTTGGGATTCTTCACTGGACTACTAATGACATCTAGAGGACCCAATTTTATATGGGTTGTTATGGACCATCTTACATACGAAGATAACTTTATCACAATTTGAGAGGACTTCTCATTGGATAAACTTGCGTGGATATATGTCAATGAGGTGGTAAGGATACATGAAGTATCAATATCTACTATATTTTATAGGGATATTACATTCCCCTTGATGTTCAAGAAAAATCTCCATCATGCTCTAAGAGGTAAACTGAACTTCAGTACTGCCTATCATCCTCAAATGTATGGCCAATCTGAGAAAACTATTCTATCAATGGAAGATATGTTGATAGCATGTTCTCTGAACTTAAAAGGAGGATGAGACCATCATCTTCCACTGTTCAATTTCTCCTATAACAACAGTTTCCGATCCAAGATATGAATTTGAACATATGAATACCCTTGTGGGAAATGGTGAAGAACACCAGTGTGATGGGATGAAATTGGAGAACATAAGCTGGTAGGACATGAAATGTTTGAAGAAATGGTTGAGAAAGTGAAGATCATTCAAACAGACGTCAAGGTAGCCCAAATTAAAGAGAAGAGTTATGTAGATAATCATCTATGAGACCTTTGTTTTAATGTTGGAGACATGGTATTACTCCAAATATCTCCATGAAAGATGGTTATGATGTTTTGGAATATAATATTTCAAAGTCTTATGTATATTGGCCCCTTAGAGATTCTTGATCATTTCGGAGCTATAGCCTATTGACTAGAACATCCTCATAAAATGTCTAAAGTATACAATTTATTCCAAGAATTCCTCTTAAGGAAGTACAAACTAGATCATTCACTAGTATTATCTTTCGATCTGGAATATTTGGATAATCATCTTTCTTACGAGTAGATGCCATTGAAGATATTGGATCATAGAGATAAATCTCTACAAAAAAATAAGAATACACACCTAGTCAAATTACTATGGATAAACCATAAGTACATAGAGTAAACTTGGGAAATGGAGGAATAATGGATGGAAAAGTACTCACATATTTTTTCACCTTATAATGTGAATCGAAAATTCTAGGGAGGAATTTTATTAGGGGGATGAATGTAATGACCCAATGTTTTATCAATGGAAGTATCTTCTTATTATTATTCCTCAGAGTATAATAACATAAAATCACAACACAATGACACATAATGCTTAAATTAACTACTAAATGTTATATGACCATTAAACATTATTTTTTTGACTAATGTGTTTTGAGTTTAAATGTCTAAAAACATGATTACAATCAATAAAATATTTGGAGTCTAACATGACAAGCTTAATTTAATGGTGAATATTAAATTACCCATATGAAGACTAACGTTACCCTTATGAATACTAATATGAACCTTATGAATTTTAAACAATCCATGTAAATAATATCCTTACCAATGAAAGTATAAATTTGGTTTATCCATCATATAAGTGACAATATGATAGTGTTCGTATTTTTTGTAAGTCGTAAATATTTAATTACAATATTATGATTAATTTAATAATTTTAATGAAACATTATTTTCAGTTAATATATTCATAAAATAATATTTTTATGTCTTATTATTATAATATAATTTTATGAGACCATAATTTATTTTTTAATGTGTTTTAAAAATTAATTTTAATATTAGTATTTTAATTTTTCTAGTAAATTATGATTTTAACTAAAAATTAAATTTATCATATTAAAAAGCTTATTATATCAAAATGGGGTTATTTTTGTGATTCTAAACAACAACAAATTGTTAGGGTGATGTTTTGGGACTTCCCTAAAATATTCTTATTTTTTGTGAATAGTGAAATTAGATAATTTACAATAAATGCTAAATTAATGAATTTCCGCATCATTCATGAGTTTTGGATGATGTTAAAGGCCCTTGGTTCTAAATAGAATACTTTTTTTACTATTTTTGTTCATTATAATAAATACAAACAATTTCCATGAGAAAATATATTATAGTAATGATTTAAATAATAGGAAACATCTCCTCTCCTCCACTATAAAAACCACCCTCACCACCTCTTCTCTCTATTCTTATAAATTATTATTACTATTCAAAATTCTACTCAAATAAATCCCTAGGCCACTATCCCTCATCCATCAGTCGTTGGTCTCTTCAAAATACTAAATCCTCTACCCTAATGTGGTTCTCAAGGAAGATATATTCCATATGTAATGTCCTCTTTTCATTTCATTTATTTTCGTTGAAGTTCCATTCTTTATTTTTCATTCATCTCCTTCATTCATAAAAATTTTATGATAACTCTAGAAAAATTCATTTATTGGAATTTAGTTATGATAATGTAATTATACATAATCATCTCTCATTTCTCCTCCTTTTATAATAGAAATTAAAACACCATCCAAGTCATGCAAATTTATCACCTTCAAGGATGATTGGTTTTCAATTTCTATTACTATCTCCAATACTTGTCATGAAAAAATACTGATGGATGACCAGATTATAATGTATGTATTATTTCCAATATAAGGTTATAGATTATTTTTTACACATTATATCAATTTATAAATCAAAATGTGTTGAATTTGATAAAAAACCGCCAATAAACCAAAACCATTACAATTTATGTTTTATATAATAATTCATTTTTACTCCCAATTAAAAAGTTAATTGTGTATCCATTTAATATTCTATAGGTTCAATAATAACATATAACATCAATTATAGACAATTATTCTCAAATTAGATGTTTATTCATTTGTGTATATAAGTAAACCAATCATGAAATCAAAGGAACAAGTTCTCTAAAACCAGGAAATTGAACCTCTTAACCCATCAAAAAGGTCTTAAATGAACATAATAACGTTATAATAAATAAATTAAATGAATAAGTGTTTCTATAAATATTAATTAATTAATTTTATTTTTTTATCTAGGAAATTAATATCCTGTGAAGAAAACCATCGGACATATCGTTAGTGATTCGGCGAAAACATCAATTATTCATTCAGGTAGCTTTATCATTCTTTTTACCCAATTAAATTTGAATGTTATTTTTATTTAAATATTTTTAAATGTGATTACATGCTAAAATATCTATTATAAAGGTCCAATTATCATTATCTTTCATGTATATACTTGTTTTTTATGGTTCCCTCCCTAATACATTCTGATAAGCAAACTCATTTAGGGGAACATCAAAAATTATTAAACAATTTCATGTGCACAATATATCATGTTTTAAGCCGCCATTATTTTTATAGAAATATTTTTTTAATGAACCCATTCTTTGTTAAATTATTCTTTTTTATAATAGATTATTCCATTTTTTGTTTTCAGATACTTTTTCTTTTTTCCTTAAACCACACCAAAAAATTTTAATTTTATGGTTTCTTAAGTTCCCTTTTGGAATGATATCACTTAAAATTGAGATATATCGTCATGATATATGCCTATTCTAACTTATTAATGTCCATGAATGATCAAATTATTTTCTTTCATAGACATATTTATGATACACTTATTTTTTATGATTTATGACATGAATATGATACCTAATTCTTTCCATGAGTAACCCCAATGTCTATTAATGATTAAATATGTATGATTTTTTATGTGGAAGGCATAATCATAAGCATGTTATGATGGGTGAACACAGATATAACTCCAAATAATTACTTAATTATTAGTCTCATGAGATGTTATGTGAAACAATCATGGCAATAATCCCTGACTCTTCTAATAATGTTCAAGAGTCTTGGTGGTTAACATTAAATTGTGCTCCTCTATGAGAAACTTCCCATGACTCGTGCTAAATTCTTGTTTTATGGTGCTTCCACATTATTATGAATCCAGTTTTATATGATCTCATGTCTATATGTTATAATTCCATATGTTTTATTCCTTTTTATACCAATATGTCATGCCTTGAAACACATGTCCAGATGCTTTATTCTTATGATTATTCCATTACTCAGATTTTTAGCACATCTGTTGTTCATGTAATCCCCAGGTTATCTTATGATGATATATGAGCCCAATGGATATTAGAAAATCATGGTGAATACTAACTAAAGAAATGTTTTCTTTTGTCCCATGTGTTTAGTTTTATGTACCTAGTTATCCAATACACTATACATTACGATCCTTTTCTTGTAATATGATGTTTTAATGTGATTAAATTCAAGAACTCACATGTGTAAATATCTAGGGTACCATTAAATTTCTCAAGGATAATGACCCCTTTTATAATTTGAATTCTTTAATATATCTACAGGGGTTGATTGGGTGATTTTTTTACCCCCACACATAAGGCCGGATGTTGTTTGATCATATATGTCATAGATATGACAAGAGTTTTTTCCCCCAAATGATTGTGGTTTATCAATAAAAAATAGGTATGGAGGTGTCTTCCCTCATGGTTGATGAGTAGGGATGTTATTTCCCCTGGGGTTCTGATTTGTTAATAGATTCCCTATTAAAATATTAATTTTAATTGTTGTAGTTTAACAACATTTTTTTCTATAAGATTGGCATGAGGTTATATTAGTATGTGTTTTAATTTTTTCTTCCATGTTTATTTTTTTCCTTTAGATGGCTTTGGTTATTGTACGGTTCTTCCTCCTTGGTTGTCTACAAACCTAAAATATGGATTTCATTAATGTTTTTCAACAATCCTACAGAATTCATGTCCACTCCCTATAATATGGGTGTTATCCCCACACTAGTTTTTTCAATAACAACAGTGCCCAAGAAGATGAAAATAACTATGGTCCAACTGTTAGTGGTGATGGTAGGGATGTAGTTAGAATGATATGCAGAGAGTTTTACATATAAGTTCTTAGATGATGTTGGTGTTATGTGGTTATTCCTATCTTACATATCACATGAGGATTGGATTGGTCATGTGATGGAAGGCTTTATATATTTTATTTATTATAGAGGAATTTTTATTATATTCACTAGGATGATTGGTATATATAAGAATTTTTATATTATAGATAGATATGTATATCATGTATTGTTTTGTGGAGTTTTTTATTGATAGTGATTTATATCTATTTTTCATTGTATTTTACCTTCATGCTGTTTGTTTTAGAAAGTGGACTATTACTTGGAGGCTTAGGTTGGAAAAAATAGCCAAATTCCATCCTAGGTAAGACATTGTGGGTCGGGTCATGTCATCACAGAGAAAATGAGTTATAAAAATTTTTAAACTAGGAAACCTATATCCTAGATACATTTTTCCTATTATACTGTTGATCTCATAAGATATATGGTCTTTTTATAATAATTTCAACTAAAAGTATCTCATGAAAACTATATGTTCTTTGTATCTATATGGAGGATGTACATACCATATCTCTTAGTTTTACAACTTCTAGAGTATGGGAGACAAGATAATTCTCTCTCTTATGAAGACAAGTCAATTAATATCGTATATATTTGATATAAAATTCTACGAAACAATACAACACTCTTTATTAGTGTGATTATTAGAAAACATAATTAAAAAATAGAATCATTATAACCTTAAAATTCTATATAAAAAATAACTAATATCTTATCATATATTTTATGTTAAACAGTTGGGGAAAAAATTTCATAAGTGGGGAAGTGTATAGAGACCTTAGATTTTCTATATGAATCATTGCGTACAATTATAATTGTGATTAATGAAGTCAACAACATCTCATAAGAAAATAATAAAATATTATATTATATTAATTTAAAAATAATATAAATTATATTTTAATATACCACATAAGAAAATAGTAATTTAAATTAGAAAATAAACAGAATAAAATATCAAAAATGTTAGTTGAAATTTGGTTGCATTTCAGACTCCATGAATTATCACTAACTGGAACAGTACTAAAAAATAGAAACACACTATTATAAACAATGATGATTTTTTTAAATTAAATTTAAATAAACTTTTGGTTAATATTATTAGATAAAAATTATATTCATATTATTTTTTTTTTATTTTTTTGTAAAATTATATTCTCAATTAAAATACGATCATTTGAAATGTAACCAAGCCATTGGGGTAGTAAAATAATCATAATGTTAAATTATTAAATTTACATCTAATTTATTTATACTACCATAAAAGTTTATAAATATAAATGACAAAATTCTATGAAATAACTTTATATTAAAGTTATAATGGTGTAAGTAAATTTATTAAATTTTTATAAATCAATTTTTTAAAATATTTTATATAATAGAAATTGATAGACTAAAAATGAATGATAAAACTCTATAATTTTAAATTTTATATTTTTACTAATGGATGTATCAAGTTGAATAATCTCATAGAAATTTGATAGAGGTGTTGTTTTGGTATTTTAGATGAAGAGTAAAATATATAGGTGAATAATAAAATAAGGTTTTTGTTCCATATACAAAAATAGTGTATGTTAATGCATTGTTGGGTTTTCTATAAGATTGAGGGATAATTTAATATCCCATTTATTATTTCATAATATCAAAATTACTAATGAATTAGTTGGTTTATAAATATTTTTATAAAAAATAATATATTATAATATATTTGAAAAAATACACTATATTTCATTAAAAATCCACCCTTCACCACTTCCTTTCCTCTCACATATAAATTATTTTCATCTAAATACAAACCTAAAACCCATACCATCTCCCATATCCTTAATATGGTTGTTATCTTCTTCACAAAATTATGTTTCTTAAATACCATGTATTGTATCAATAAACTACTTCTAATAGAATAGGTAATCTATCTTGACAGAATAATTTTAATTTTCCTTCTTTCCTATGCATCCTAAATATATTCAAAGGATTAGGATACAGTGACTTTGGTAACATATATATAAATAAACTTTTGTTATTTTTGTTTAATGTCCATTAACCTACTCCATAACATTTTTATTAAATGAAAACATTACCAATATTATGGTTGGTTCATCACATCCATGTATGATGACTTCATTTCCCTTCACTTACTTCATAGTTGGTTATTGTATAGTATTGTTATAAAATCATTTTATAAAATCATTGTCTAAATTATGATTAATATTCTTAATATTAACGATAAAATAAAAAATTCATTATGATCATTTCAATTAAAATAAACATCCATTGACAATAGATATAACTACTTATAAAGATATTATTTTTGACATCTATCACTTTAATGATGGATGTTTTTTAAAATAAAATTTATAGAAAAATTTATAATTGAAAATTATATTGTAATACAATTACAATTATGGAATTTATAAATAATCATAGAAGTATTAAATAAATGTATGTTTATAATTGTCGGTAATCCATATAAAAGAACATTCCATTTTATGGTATCATTAATATTATTTGAATCATATATACATTGGAATATATATTCAGAACTAGAACCATATTTAATTTTTAAGAGACAAAAAATCAATATCATTACATATTTTGAGTTATGAATCCTTGAAAATCATCTTTTATTATTACAAATTTCTCATTGTAAAAATGGAACTGATAAACAAACATCTGCTAAATGATGTGATTCAATAAAATTATAATCTAAAAAGAGTATAAATGTTCATAAAAGTTTGTCTAAAAATAATAAAACTTACATAATATTCAATAGAAATTATTTAATAAAATTTAATTCTTTTATTCAATATATTGTGGTAGTGTAAGAAGTCAACTTTGGAATTTAGGTGTGATGATCCATTCACTCACCCAATTTCCTTGAATTTATTACCTCATTCTTTATCTATCATCATATACCTCTTAATCAGATATTTTTCTTCAATGATATTTATATAAGATTTTGACATGTATTCATTGATTTTTTCATTTTTTTAATGGATATATGCATGTTCTTCAAATGAACATCCCAATATATTTTTTAAATAATAAACAATAAAACGTCTATTATTTATTATTAATTCCCACATATCACAATTGTAATGGCTTTTTTACTTGCTTATTTCTCAGGATTATATTTTTAATTAATATGATTATTCCCTATTTCATTTTTAAAAAAACTCTATGATCATATTATTTATTTAATGTTACTCACCCTTTTCATAAAACATAATTCATGTGGAAAATTACCAAACCCAATTCAACACCCTATATTATTATTTTCTATATGATAAGATATATATTAATGAATATTAATTATTATTAAATTATTAAAATCTAATAAACTGAATCCATTTTTTTATTTGAGTATTTATTAAAAATCATTTAGTCAGTATTTTATGATAATTTACGTAACTAATTTTCTTCTCATGTGGGATTCCTATTATTATACCTAATGACAATTTTCATTATTTTTTCCACACGTATATTTGTACATATTTTTATTTTTGTGGTTTTAGTAGAATTATGGATCCCCCCAATTCCATGGAGAATCATATTCAATCATGAGATTCAATATATTGAACATAATAAATGATATTATCACTCTACGATTGGTTTTCAAGGTAGTGAACCCTTAATATGATTATAATGTCATGTGTTATGATGTTTCAAAAAACTGAAGATTGATATTCACATAATCAATTCTTCTAAGATTCATCAATCATCTATCCGCGTAATTAGGTGTTATTCCCCTTGATGATCCATTTATTTTTTTATTATCATACTCACGATATTAACCCTTCAGGTTCCCTTTGTTGGGATTCATAGCTTGCCCATTTCTTTTAAATATATCCCATGAATATATTATATAGTCGCATAAGAATAATGTAATATATTACCCAATATTATCATTATAATAAAAAGGTTGTGGATTATTTTGTCGATATATTATATAAATAATCACAATGCAAATAACTACTATAGATATCTAGGATTATTTTTGTATATTTCTATTAAAAGTGATCTAATTATATTTTTATGAGAGACATGTTCTTAAGTGACACTTATAAATTCATCATAGAATTAATAACCCATTACTGTGTTCTTTAGGAGATAATTTACACTTTCCTTTAAAGTCTCTTCCCATGAACTAATTATTGATTAATGGATTAATACCATAAAAACTATATTATAGTCAATAAATATTTTTTCAGAAAAAATTGAATTTATCTAATTATCATTTTGATGGTCATTTGTTATAATAATGTACCATGATCAAGTTAATTAAAAAATCTAGTAATTTACTTCTTATAATGGAAGAAGTTCAAGAAATAATTTTTTTGTCAAATATATTCCACAATCTCTTTGCATTATAATGAAACTGAAATTCATTGAGCTTGAGAAAATAGTGGCTGAATATATTACATAAATTTACAATAACTTCATTTTATATTAGTGGTACATCATTTTTGTCGTTAAATTTGAAATTAATATCAATTTATTAATTAGTGTCCTAAAAACAATCTTATAAAAAAATTAAAAAATAGATACTATGGTAACAACGAAGAGATTGGTTTAATTCAAATTAAATAAGAAGAATAAAATTTGAGATTCTAATTAAACTTGATGATTTTCAATTTAGAAGCAGTGAAAATATTTTCAGGGAATAACAAATGATAGAAATAGGATAAGAAATAATATTTTACTACCTAGTTGTTGAATAACTATATTTAATGACCCATGTTATTTACTCTATTGATTTATGAAATATTTTAAATATAAAATTCGATTTCATTAGGTGCTTGATTTATAATTTGAAAAAATGGTTGTCCGGAAAATTTAATAGAAGATAATTTAACCTAATACTCCACACATACATAAATGTTTCAATTGCATGGTGAATGGGAATTACAAAAACCAATTGAACAATTCCTGGGCTAATTGAAAAACAACATTAGTTTTCCCCAAAACCATGGATTCAATGAAAATTGAGTTGACTCACAATAATTAAAGTAGATCCTTAAAATATAGGGGTGAGGTGTACAGTTATTATAAACAAATTAGAAAATAATATATTATTCAATTCCAGTTTATTAAAATATTTCATATAACGAATGGTTCCTAGGAAACGAAATTCAATAGTCCACTATTTGGTATATAATTCACCATAAAAATACCTTATAAAGATATAAATACATCCTGAGGCTATTATGAATCTATTATTGATAATTATATGATGATAATTCGTAAATAACTTCTAATTATAATTTTATGGAATATTATATCATATGTTACATGATTTGGATCACTCTTCATAAAACTCAAAAAAATTGTAAGGATAAAGAAATAATATTTCATAATTTAAATAATCACAAAATCAAATATCAGTTTGAGGTTGATTGTGGACATCTTATTGAAACTAATTCAATAATATAGGTATAAAACCCAGTAATGAGGGATATTTTGGTCAAATGTATATGGTGAAACACAACATTGAAAAAACTAAAATTTCAATGGAATATATTAATGATATTTTGAATAACTCAACCACATTACCTCTGATCATGTGGTTATATATTAAATTTTAGATATGAAGATCCCAATCTAGAAAACCACTCAATCTACTGCCTAACCTAAATAGTCACATAATTGATGGGTGTTCCAAATCCCCATTGTTTGTCGACTAGAACCATAGAATCAAAAAAATCCATAATGGTTTATTTCTCCTAATGTTAAGTAGAAAATATGGAATAAATATATGATGTAGAGAGAATTTTAAAAAACAACAATAAGAATATATTCCATAATAAAATATAAAATAGATGTTATAGAACTAAAATATTACTAAATAATATCTGTGGTTGAAGTCTAATGTCAAAAGAATACTAAAACTGAATGGGATAATCAATGTGATAGTGGGGGAAAACACCAACCATCTCAATATTATCTACCATGACACAATTGAAATATTCTATTCCACCTTAATTCAATAACATCCCTTTACAAGCATCAAAAGATACAATATGGTCCTTACAACACCAAAGCAATGAATATATTGTGAGATAAATAAGCTCATTTTAAACCCACCCACATGATCCTTATCAATTCTTTATCAAACTATGTAAATGTGTTCATCATTAATAAAAAAGAAATGAAAAAAGTAAGCTTTTTTATTTCAAAATAATGGAAAAAATATCCCTTTTATAAAGATTTAATAATACATGTAAAAAAGTTTCAAAGAATATAGTAAATATCAATGTAGTAATATAATGTAATGTATCACATATCATATCAATTCCAATACATTATAACCCAAATTCAAAGGAAACACCATGCCAGGTATCACACTAGGCCAGACTATCTAAGAACACTCAAAATCACACAATGAAAATAATGTTCAATAAGTTTCCAAACATATTCATTGATTCAATACTGCATAGAAACACTCTCATTTATGAACCCCACAATAGGTTTGACAAGACCCTATAATAACATTACTATGGATAATAGGAACATAATATGAGTGAAACCCTGATAGTATAAATGCATGAGGCAAATTGTAACACATTTCATCATTTTACCATTGAATTACCATGTGGTACATTTTCCAATTAATTTCCTCAAAATAATTATTTCAAAACCATTTTAAAATTGCATTTAACAATTCCATGAATATAAAATTTATATACCAAAAGAAGGAGAAATTCATATACTCTAAAAAACTTGTTTTTACACATGAATTTCAACAATTCCAATTCATATTTAAGAAAATTTCTAAAACCATAGACATCAATCCCATACAACATGGAAAAAATATGTAACCACATATCATAAAATCAAGTTGTAAATTCCCACAACATGATCAACCAATACAAAAGAAGGAAAAGAAAACATTGGTGGACCTAGATTAAATCCTCAAATATTAAAATAAATTCAACATGAAAATAGGTCGGAGAAGAAGATAACAGAACAAGAACATCATGAAACTAACATTACACACCATAAAAAATAAAATAGTTATCCTTAGGATGAATAATGAAAAAATTATATAGAACAGATTAAGATAATCCACAATACAAGACTGATGAATATGCAAATGTAGTGTATTCTTACTGCTGCGGCCTATAGAAAAAAAGAAGAAAAAATTCATGCTCTTAGAGAGACACAACATAACCATGATTAAGACCAATCAATGAATGAAATTATCTAAATTGATTATATATCCAAAAAATTTCTTTAGAGGGCACATAAGTCTTAAGATATAATGTTTTATAAAAATTAAATAAAAATCAGGTGTTTAGTGTGGTTATAATAGCTAATCCCCAAAACAATCCTGATGTGAAAATATTTTACAACATAAATTCATCTTCATATATAATATGATGAAAAATAAATCACCTCAAATTAAAAATAAATATGATCAACCTTTTCAATATGATAAACTATTTCTTAGTGTGTAAAAGTTTAATACTTTGAACTATTTCATAGTATTATCTCTATAATAGATATAAATTATGTAGTCCTTTCATGATGTAAAATCATATATTAGTTATATTCAAGAGAAACTGATTTCAAAATACCATTGTAACCTAAAACAAAGTGTATTATCTTATATAATTTTCACAGTTAACCCCATTCATCATTAATATCAACAAATATTTATCCTCAAACAATATTTAATCTTCCATAGTAAAGGCTTTATAAGACCAGGATTCCATAAACAATATAACATATCCAATAATAAAATTACCATTTTTTAATAGATGTTTGTGACCAATGAAATGAGAATATTTCAATAAAACCTATTTACCAATGGAAAACATGAATAGAAGAATTTGATGATCTGTGTATGATTTTTGACAACATTGAGTTATACCCAGACAGTTAAAACATTCCGAAGACCAGACTAATATCCCCAAAACATGACTTATTCATATTAGAGAGTCCTCACACAACCTTTTCAAAAACAATAGGTTACCTATATGGGAATCCTTACAAAGCCTTGAAAGGATCCATTCTGATCAATGACTCCTAGTTATTTTTCATAATAAAACTCTACCAATCCCATTTGAAAATCTCATATTCCACCCAAATACATGACATACAAATATAGAATATCATCATTGATTTGAATATAATTCTCTATCTATCCATTTATTAGTGGATGTAATGCATTACTCAATGTGACATAAGCCCCCAAAAGAACATGAGGATATTCCATAAACTTTTAATAAACATATGAACCCTGTTGGAAATTGAAGTTGGTGGAACCCCAAGTATCCTAAGCAACTCCTCCATATAAAACCTACCAGGTCATGAAATATAGTTGTGTGTCATGTCATAAAAAAGTTAATCGTCATTTAAAACTGATCAATCAACATGTGGATAGTATTCCTCCAAATGGTGTCCATGGTAATACAACAAAAAATCAATATACACCTCATTTCATTTCTAAATAATCACCAATAGAGTCTTCAAAATAATAATTTGTTTTATATTATCTATGTTTATGTATTGGAAGGTGTAATATCTAGTCAGATACTATATAATTACATGCTTCATGCTCATCCACGATAATCACCATCTAATGTCTTAATTTATCTTCATAGTTACCGAATAAATGGTCCATGAATAATGGTTAATGTAAAACAAAACATTGATCTCCTTATATATTACGAGATAAAAAAATAATCCCAAAATAGATACCATATGTTGGGATAGAACAAATAGAAACTATATACCCACTATAATGGATTTATCAAATTCCACTCAACACTTCATTCGATAATTTATCGTCCAATATAAACATAAGGAGATATGATGATAAATAAAAATTAGTTATAAAAAAATGAAAAATCCTCATGACCTTTTAGGTGAAATTGAACAATGATTTCTATAAGGTTAAAATCATTCTTGGATTCTATAATAGCATTTTTTAGTACTTTCCCACTGATGGTTTCAGCAACCACATCCCCCTTATCTGATGTGTAGTAGATGTTGAAGTCAAATGTCTAATTGAATTCCACCCATCACCTCTTTATGAGGTTCTATTAATTCTATAAAATGTTATATAGTCAAAAAATAATGTGTACCACTCCCCTAAAATATCGTTTCACAAGCATTTTGGAACCTACATGGTCAGGAAAATCAATAAATGATGATTTGATAAATATTTCTCATGAAGTTGAATATATAAAAATCTGAAAGATACCAAATAATTTTCCTATATAAGCACACTACATAACAGGTTAATAAATGTAAAAGAAATGAATTTTCTCATACCAATATTAGGTATGATCAGAATATGAGTCATTAGTAGAAGGCATTTTATCTCATTGAAAGAAAATGAAACTTCTATTCTTATTTGGATTTCACAGCTTTCCTGGTAAGATAATTCAAAGGTGATTCCATCAATAAAAATTCCTTGATGAACTGTCAGTAGTATCTAGTAAGGACAAGAAATATCTAATTCCCAAACTAGATTTACATATCTTCTATTGAAAAGACAAAATTTTCTTTCTAAGTATCATTTGATAAGACACAATCAAAAACCACATCCCCCATAATTTTACATTTTTGTATATGGAAACAACATTTTGAAATCCTTCAATTAAAATAGTGACTCCTCATGATCTCAAGAACCAAACTCAAATGGTACTCATTCTCTCACTTGGATTTTGAGTATACATAAATATATTCCATGAAAAATGCCTCAAAAGTGTCAAGATACTCATGGAATTTTAGGTTCATAAAATTTATGAAAATATTATTAGTATTAGTAAAAAAGGCATAAAAATTTATTCTTAATTGTCATACATAATACTATAAGTATAATTTAGAATATCATACAGTCAAACTCTAAGAGGATGATAAAATGACCAAAGATTGAAATTACCAAACCAATATTCCCTATTTAACTGGTCATAAAAATCATTAACATGGTGTAATTTATATTTATTCTTAACATTTTCCCGAATATACATATGATGTTTCACACATAATGAAATTAAACTATTATCCTTCATAGAATAAATAATAGGGTATTCCTATGGTGAAACACCTCGGAAAACACAACATTTTCCATAAGATCATCGAGTTAATTGTTTATCTCTTTTGGATTTTATGGTTCCATATGATAAGAGAATATTAATATTTTATACGTACCTCAAACCAGATAAATTATCATATCTACCTCCCTCTCAGAAGAAATTCTAAAGAAATCATCTAGGAAACATAAAGAAAATACATACATACAATAGATGATTACTAAAAAACAAACATCATGTTGTTAAAAAATAATAAACTACAAAAACCTCTAATTATTTTATTTGGAAGGTCATCTATGACTAAAACTTAGATACCACTCTCTATAAAACCCCTAAGAGATCATATAGTTTATAAAAAATGAGAAATTTTGATGATGAAAATCAGTTTCATCCTGATGAGAAATAATTCACTCCATCCTAATTATGGAATTAAATATATCATGATAATTAACAAGGAAATTATAAACTATCTCTTAATAATCTTCTAATAGAAATGAATAATTAAACTAGATAACATGCTCTCCTTTCTTTCCAATAGTTCTCACTAACTCTATAAAAAATAACATGAATTCAAGGGTATGTTTAATTATATAAAATTGATTAAAATATATAAAATAGTGTGATGAAAATGTATCTTATAAATCTATCCATATTATAGATGAAAAAAATATTTTACCACTCACAGCCCCAAAAATCTGCAACTACCTCATTTGGAAATGCATTCACTATGTGAAGGTACTTCACTCATGTGGCCTGTGGATGGAACCATATATTCATTGAAGAATATAACAACACTATATTAGAATTTGTATCCAATAATCCATCATAACGAGTAATATATATATGAAAAGAAACATTGTAAAATACCATCAGATCCGTTATTGATATACATCCTCAATGATATGAAATAAGATCATCGGGTTTTCCAAAACATCACGCATAGATATCAGTTCAACGTAATACTATTGGATGAAACAAAAGTTACAGAGGATCCTTGTTTCTGAGAACCACCCCCACCACTCCAATAATGATCAATCCGCATCCTTTTCATTACATGTGCGCGACAAAATATTTTACAAGGTGGAAATGAATGTGTGGAATAAACATACATTCATTCCATATTCATCTATTAGATTATTGAAATGTCTAATGTCACAACATTATTTAAATTATAAAACATTAATAACATTAATTTGATATATGGTCTCAATCCATTTAGGTAAATATAAGGATTAAGAAGGTCATTCGTTACTATATATGGAGAAAAAACTATCACCATGAACCAGTTGGTGAATTTTGACAGGGATCATTTTCCCTGATGAATGGTGAGGAACTCTAGAGAATTCACAATTATCCAATAATATTGATGAAATGGTGAATGTAGTGGGTAGTAAAACCCTTCCATTCATACAACAAATTTCTATCCTTATGTACCATGGAATCACACTTTCTCTTATGGGAATCCTTGAGACTGGATGTAATGCACATCACCTCGATATTTTTAGGTGTATCCAATTTCATAATGATCTTATTTTCCATTTCTATCCATTTATCTTCCACTTGAGTTTTATTTTTACCATTAATAAATGGTGGATTCAAATATATATAAACCTATGATCAATCCATTTTTCTTGTAACTCTGAGTTGTACCTTGACTGTTCTATTCATGACATGCAGTACATTTTTTGATATTAAAAATATCCAAAAATATTACATCAAAAAGATTATAATATTGATGTTGTTTCCATTAGGGAACATAAACTACATCCACTTAAGGATCACATGGAAGTTATATCATAAGAAAACTACTACACAACAAAATAGAAGAAATAATCAGACAAAAATTCATAGTTCTAAATCGAAAACCATAAGTAAGAATATTTATAGAAAACATGAAGTCAAAACAAGATACCCACATCCCAATATTTCATGGTACCATCATTCTCTTCATGGAATGATTTGCCCAGTCACTGACCAAATCCTATCTTTAATGGATCAATAATCCTATGTATAATCTACCAAACTCTCAAGACTAAGAAAACACCATTAGATAGAAAAATGTGTTTAACCCAACCGGTATACCTTCTAAAACATGTAATGACTCAAATCATCACATACTTGAGGGGTGTTCCTTATTACTATAGGTGGGTGACTAGAACAAGAACATTGATAACCTACATTAGGAGTAATATTTAACAACATGATGTATAATCATTTAATATAAATATGAAGCAGAGATAAATTAAAAAAAAAATTATTTTGATTTATATTCCATAATAAAAAAAGAAAAATTATAATGTTGTGCCACTAAAATATATCTAAATACTCTCTATGTAACAATTCTAACATCAATGTATAAAAAAATTTAAATAACTGCACCATGTGATAGTGTGGCCAAACTCCCACCATCTCACCACTAACTACCAAGACAAAATAAACAGAAACCACACCCCAGTACTAATTCTACTTTTTATTCCAAAAATCAAAAGTCATAATAAGTTACAAACATAAAAAAATTGGGTAATATGGTGTGATATGAACTAGCACAATAGGATCCCACCCAGGTGTTCTATATCTAGTCTCTGTAAAATAATATAAACATGCTCAAAATTAATTAAAACAAGGAATTTTAAAAAATTAAATGTTTTATATATATAATTCATGGAAAATAATTTTCCATTTTTTCATATTTATAAATAATCTAGGTAAAATTGTTTGAAAACATATCACATAAACAAATAATTAAACTAAAATATTTTATCTCATTTCATATTAAATCTGAATAAGGAGAAAAAAAATCATATGTTACATGTTTCCAATTACCACACTCTCTCAAGATATCTTGGAACACTCATACGTAATTATATACTATTTTGAACATCAATTCTCTTGGAATATGAAAAAAAATATGAAGTAACACCCAAAAAAATAATCCCCTAAATGTTCTAAATACACTCTAGAATAATAGCCCTAGGGAGTATAGTAACACCCAATTAGTGACCCGAGTAGTATCAAGGGGAAAATTATATTACTAAAAATTCACCCAAAGTACCCAAGGATTACCATGTGCAATATTTTAAAAACCATTTCATTCTAACCCTTAATTTAAAACATTTTAATAAATACATTTCATAATTGCTTTGATAATAAAATTACTTTTACCAAAATAAGGGAAAAAATCTTTTCTCAAAACACTATTTCATATACACAATCAAATCATTCCAATTAATTTATAAAACAATTTACTAAATCAAATAAATATTGTTCGTTAAACATAGGATATAAAAGGAACTATCAACCTCAATCATGCGTAACATACACCTACAACGGTATCCACCAACATGGAATATCATAGAGAGTATAACACAGGTAATAAAATCATTCCTTACATATTAGAGTCAAATTTATAATAAATGAGTTTGATCGAGAATGTAGCACACCACATACTTCACGAAGCATCCATGAAACAGAAATCAAACACAATTGTTAGCCTTTAGAGAAATATCACACAACAGATTAAGAAATAATCAAGATAATACATTCCATAAGACTAAGTGATCTGAAATCATAGTGCAATGAAAATACTACAACCAAAGATAAAAAAGATTCATAAATATCACTTACCTATATAGATTAAAAAAACCATGATAAGGATAAATTGCTGAATGAAATGATCCAGATTGAATGGAAATACAAAAAAATCACATGTGAGAGATCCTATGTATTGATAGAGATGGTTGTGGCTGAATGAAAAAATTGATGGCCTACATGATTGGAACTACAAATCTAGAAACATTCAGGATGAAAAAACCATTCATTGTGTGAATTCTTAAATTTAAAAGATAAGATAAAAAATAATCACCTCATATTAAAAATAACCATGATCAACCTTTACATGACATGAACTTGTCTGATGGTGTGTAAACTATTCACACTCAAAACTAGTTTAAGGAATAAATCTTGAAATATATTCACGTCATGTAACCATTTCATGTTGTGGAATCATCCAACAATAAGATTCTATAGAAACCCATATAAAAATTTCACTGTCAACCTTGACTTCAAATAGAATTATCCCATGTATTTTTCACTTTTATACATAGTACACATTAATTGCATCAAACATACATCCCCTAAAATTGGGTAGTTGAATGTCACAACACTCAAATATTGGGTTATTACTATATTAAAGTGTTATTGGATAATGGACCCTTTAAAATTGGAAAATGTAATGAAGAAACTATAAGATAAATTTTAAAGAGGAGTCCTAAAACCATGTTTTTTAAAATAAGGTGTGTCAATCATCATTGATAACAAAACGATGGATCGTTGTGACTTTTCACTAATTTTAAGGAGATGTACAATATTATGATCATTGAATATTTTATTTTACCAAGTATTAATAGATTATTTTATAACATTATTTGAAATATAATTTTTCAATAGTCTATATTCAATCTATATATCACCTAATGGGGAAAAATAGTGTTGATATACACAATATACACCCCTTTAAAAATATTTAACACTATAAAGACAAAGTAAAACAAATAAAACAAAAAAACCATTATTATTCTCATTGATATAATTAATTGATTCTTAATATATCACCTTTTTAAATATTTAGAATCCTTTAACAAGGACATAATCATATCTTTAATGAGTAAGGAGTAATTTTGAGTGAACTAGATGAATGTGTCAAAGACCTTATATAATCTGAAACTATACATCAATTCAATGAAGTTGAATTTTAACTAAGGAAATTATATTTCATGGGTAATTTAATTATATTACTGGGAAAATTTATCGATCCTTATAAGATAGTGGTGATAAGAGAATAACCTAAACCAATAACAATAACATATATTAGTAGTTTACATCGAATTTCTATATATTATTAATTCTTTATGATAATTGTTTCACAAAAAATTAAATAATCTTAAAAAAAAAGGGATAAATGTTTTTCTAGTTTTTTTAGTGAAAAAACAACTTAAATTTTCTTAATAAAAGGCCAACCATTTAACATATACACACACTAACATATAGTAAAGAAAACTTTATGATATACAACGGTGTTTTATTTATATGAATGGGGTCATTTTTCATGATGAATATATCATATTTGGTTATAAAATGAGGAAATATACTTCCCATCATAAAAATTACTCGATACATTATTTGGAGTTAGTATAGGTAACATTATCATTCTGTATTTACAATAATTATCTCATGGGAATTAGTGTTATATATGTATTGGTTATGAATGATTCGTGTATTTGTTAACTTGGATGGAATTGAACATGAGATAAAGGATATTTCAAAATTTAATTATTTCTTATAGTTTCTTGATTCATTAAAATACTATAAAGGTATACAAGCTGGTTGATAGTTCTAGTAGAAAGGATCATGCGACCATATCAATTATAATGACTAAAAAATACCTAATATTCATATATATGTAAAAGATAGACAAATAAATTATAATGAAAAAGTTGAATACATACCTTTCACAAATGATTTACTATTAACATATCCATGTTTAGAATTTGTAGGTTTAGATGGGTTCTATTGATATATAATGGTTGGAACTATTATAATGTTTATCCTTGAAAAAGACAGTGTAAAAAGATAAGGAACAAAAATGGGTGACTTATCAATTCCAGAACATATGAAATAACTATTTATTAATTGGCATATTTAATTATTCATTTTACCACAAGATAGAATGAAAACATATAGATATACCATGGATTAATTTTGGTAGGAAAACATGATGTGGATAATATAAAATTAACATTATGATTCATGGTTTTCAATTAATTTATTTCTAATCATTAGTAGTCTAAGTGTATGGGTCACTTATTACTCATAAATATGTTCAGATAGGAGAACAAAACTATTGGATTTTAATTATAGACATCCTAAAACCAATGATATAGAAAATTATATTTATAATTTTCATATATTGGCTTAAAATGTTTGATAAATATATTTATATACGATATAATATTTTAATCGTTCATCTTCATAATATATATAGAAAGTAATTGGTAATGATTCATCAAGTAAAATTTAAATTTTATCAAATTATGATTAAGATTTTACGCAATATTAATGGATAACTGGTCAATAATAATTAAATATAAAATAGTTCTTTAATATAAATATTTATCTTCAAACACAATTCGAGACTAAAAATACCACTAAAACATTAATCGATATGTTACGATCCAGCGTTGTGGGTTTTATAAGATACCAAGATGAACATCATATTCCATTATCTGAGTTCTCATATAACATTAGAATTATTTAAATGACATAGTATAAGGCTCTATATAGGAATAGATACAAAATATTATTATTCTAGGATGATGTTATAGGTATAATGATTTTGGTTCTAGACATTGATTAAGAAATTACATAGACTATTCAACCCATTTGATAAATTATAGAGGAGGAAATAATTTAATTGAATATTTTTTGGTGTAATCATCCATAAAATATATTGAGTATAATGATAGAGAGAAAAAATATTAAATCAAAATTCTCCCTTCAAATGTTGAGGAAGTTTGGATTGAATGGAATTTTTATCTCCATATAGAATTTACAGCTACAGATCTTTAGACTCCTGGGGAATGTAGTAGAATATTTTCCTTATAAATGTCCCTCATAATTAAAATACCATAAAATAAAATAGTTAAGGGAATGCAGAAGATTATACCAATGGTGGATATTTGTTGATTGAATTTGGGGAGTTTGATGATTAACTTTTTAGAGAATATTTATTGCTTCTTATAAGAGTATAAATGGTTTATATGATCATTATGAATTAATTTGTTATATATTTTTCCATTGGTAATACATATTTCCAATAGGAATATTTTAATTTTGAAAATGAGAATAATTTATTTTTTTAATTAGAATTAAGATAGATTCACATTTACTTAGATTTTAATGATCATGTTTCTTCCACACCAACTTATAGGGTTTTTAGATCCCTTATTACTATGATTATTCTCATTCACATAACCAGGAATATAATATTAGGACCCAACCCTAAACATTAAATAATCTTTAATTGTGTTAATAATTCACATTGATGATATGTTTATGTTTAGAGTTTTAGATAATTAGGCCAAAACTATTACAATACATCTCAAAAATTACAAATTAGTCACTTGTATGCAGTTTCAATATATTCATAAAATAAAAACTCTTGAAAAAAGAGACTTGTCTTGTTCCTTGTTTTAGATCCCATGACTTTTCCTTGATTGCTTCCTTGACCCTATTCATGTATAAGTCCAGTGAAAAACAATTCAAAAACATGGGATGAGCATAAAAAGCTCAGTAATGGTTATAAAATAAAGAAAGAAATCATTAGTCCATCAAAATATATGATTTTTAACTTACCTCATGAAATCATAAGATTTATTAATAACACATAGAAATCATAAATCATAATGTTTTCTTGTGGCATATATAACATAATTACATTATAGCATTCACTGCAACCTTGGGAGTTAAATTTGGAATACCCATCATAGTATATTCCCTAAATATTTTGGGAAAAAATTAACGTATACCTAGGTAACATTACCCAATGAATTGGAGTGTTATCTCAGGCTCACCCACCCTAGGTTAATCATGGGACAACCCATATATGTAAACAATTCTCAAGAACCATAACATATTCATAACACATAAAACTAACATAATGGAATGGAAAAATTTCCACATTTCAATTACAATATATCATTTAAATATATTGAAATAACAAATCCATTATCAAACCCATTTTCAGTAGAAAAATACAGAAATGAGTATATGGTATTTATTTTCCTTTTGAAAACATTACGATTTTTTAAGGAATCCAAATATTAAATAATACTCATGGCAGTGGAAAGATCATTTTCACTGCATATGTTAAAAAAAGAAACATTACCTTTTCAATTTAGTAAAACATTGCATAAAAATAATATTCCCTTTAAATGAAAAGAAAATTACAAGGGGTTTATAAACCATATAAAATAAAGTCGTGTTTAAATCAAAATATGACTCAAAGAAATGAGATTGAGATGAAGTTCCATAAAAGGATCATTTTTTTAATAAAATAAATCAATAATTTGTATTCGCATTATATAAAAAAATAAAGTATAAATAAAATATATGATATAAAAATTCATTTCCCACATTTTCATATCATGAAATAATCAAGATGTAGAAAATAAAACCAAATACGGGAAATTGGGTTAAGATGTTCCCTGACCTCGTGTCCAACATGACATGTTCATTCCTTAATCTCATGAATAATAATCTAATGTTAATTTATACTTTCATCAGAACCAGTTTAATTTTTATTATTCATTTTATGTCACTAATTTCCACGTTATAAACATATTATAATCAATTAAGTTAATAATGGTCATTTTGTTTATATTAGGTACTTGAGTAAAAAAATGAACTTCTAATAATTACAAGTTGTTCATGTGGTCCATATTCCATTATCCCCATAATGATATAAATGATTTCGATATAATATATATAATATATGTCCATTATATATATGTATTTATAATCGTACATAACAGTTGGAGGTAATAAATGAAATGCACCGTTCATGGAGATGGTAACTCGTACGTATGCATGAACGCTACTTTCATTTCTATTTCTTATTTAAATGGAATGAAAATTTAAAGATAGACAGGTATATTATAATTTTAGTATTATAATATATATAATTTCATTAACTACATTATTTTTACATCCCACATATAGCATGAACGAGTCATGTCACATTGAGGGGCCAGTAGTCTGCGCTTCCTCAAATGCAATTATTGCCTTTTACCCATTATGGAATACATAAAGGTATACTATAAATAAAAAATACAGAATTATAGAGACAATATAAATATAATATATATCAGATATAAATAAACATCGATCATAATTTCAACCATGAGAGGCGGTTGGAGATATTTGAATAATCAACGTTCAGTGAGGCTATAGTTCGTCATTCACAGAAACATTATGTTCGTATCCAATAGACGAAGGTTTGTGGAAGTGTACATATAATAAATGTCATAAAAACAACCTAGTATATTGAGGAAAATGTATTTGTTATATAAACAAGTATTAAGAAGAGAATAGGTAGGGAATAAGTAAAATAAAATAAAATATCTTGATGGAAGACGTTACCTTTAAATCAAGTATATTCCTTTGGTTTGAACCAAAAGGTTTACATAAATTAACTTTTTCCAAGGGGAAAGCTTCTATGAGGAAGAGAGGGATGTAGGGAGATCAATTGTTTAGATTCTGGACATGTCAAGTGTCATGAGAGGTGTGTGTAATGGTTTAGAGGTGATTGATTTTTATAAGAGAGTTGAGGGGCTCTTTTGGAATGCTTGAATGTATTTTTTTATTATAAACAATTTTCCGGTTTAAAAAGGTCCAAAGAACATTAAATTAAAAGATACGATAAATCTTGTTCAAAATAAAATCAACCAATAATAATTTTATTGTTTTTGAATTTTTTTGTTAATTTTTATAATCTCATTTTTATAAATCATTCATTAATAACATAATAACTGCATCATCACTGTGTCATAAATAATTTTATTTATTTAATGTAGTCAAATTTTAAATAAAATAAAATTATATAGGAAATATATTTATATTTTAAATTAATATTTATAGTATATGAGATAACTAATATAGTTTAACTTAAAATTTTATTTACTAAAAGATATATGTTTTGGTCATTTTTTTCTTTCCATTAAATTAAATAATATAAAGTGTCATTATCACCCCCTTGTGGCTAAATGGGGTCCCAAAATGGACCCAATGGTGCCCATGGTCAGACATGTATAACCCAATAGTATTAGTTCACATGTTAGGGTAATTTAATATTATTATTATAATACTTTATTACCCTTATTTACCATATTTACCTTTTCACAATGGTAAATAAAATATTTACTGAAGTAAATATTCATAATGTCTAAAAATAAAAGTTAAATATTTACACAATTTACACCTCCTGATTAAAAATATGGAATCCACTTTTTCAAATTCAAAACATAGATATGGAAGAAAGTGATTTAGAATTTGTTCCCATTGTCAAACTAAAAAGCGTGTTTTTATGAATAATAACTCTCACAAGATTGACACTTGTTTATGTCAAATTTCAAAGTGAAATTACATCCAATGATTGAAATTATATTAAATGGTAAAAATATAATCTAACTAATCATTAAAAACAATTACATAAAATAATCTAACAATTTAAATAAGTTATATTAAATGGTTGTTTGGAATTAAAAAATCTGTATTTTTCACTATTTCTTAAAAATGAACATTATCAAAAAAAATAACAAAATTTATTCCATAGTAAATTTTGATGTCCTGATTCTAAAGATAAATTTTATTTTATCAGATAGATTATATAAAATTGAAAAAACTATATTTAAAAATGGTTCTCTAGAAAAAGGAGGTAAATCGACCTTTTAAATAATATTTCCCTTTTTATGCTTAAAATTGGATTCATTCGCATTTTAAACCTCTTGAATTCAATGGATAAATGTGAAAAAATTAACAATATTTTATAATAATATTTTTGTTAGTTCTATTCATTACCACCATTACTATTGATAGGTGTTAACTAACAATTAAAATAATAATTTTGTAATATTATCTTTCAGTATAACTCAACATTGTGTGTAATGTACAATTTTAAACCAATCCATTGTTGTGTATCCGGTACACCATCGAACATGGAATTCCATTTAATGTAAATTAATATTTAATTCAAAAATATTAATTAAAATGAAAATATCCAATCTTTTATTCACCTAGGTTTTTACGTCCTTCCCCCCGTTTAGAAATTGTGTCCTCACAATTTTATTCATTTATCAAATAATTTGGGCTATTTATCCCTCATAGCATTTTTAGATTCCCATGTTGCCTCTTCAACTATATGGGTTTTCACAAAACTTTTACCATATGAATTACTTTATTCAGAAACACTTTATTTCTTTGGATAAGAATCTAGACTTGTTGTTCCTCATAAAAGAGATTCTCTTCTAACTAAACTACCTCTCAGCACAATACATGTGAAAGATCCGGAATATAATTTCTCAAAATTGAAACATGAAAAATATTGTGTACATGGGATAAAAATGTAGTTAAGTGACTTTATATGAAACTAATCCAACATTATCTATGATTTTATAGAGTCCAATGAACCTCGAACTCATATTTACCTTCTTACCAAAATACATCACACTTTTCCATAGATAAACATTGAGAAAGACATGATCACCTACCTCAAATGAACGATCCTTCCTTCAGTTATCCACACAACATTTCTTCCTGCTCTGAGCTGTTCACAAGTGCTTAATAATAAACTGATCATTTTCCACCATCTCTTCTACCAATTATGGCCCCATAAACTTCCTTTCACCTACTTCGTCCAAAAAAATAGAGTTTCGCAATTCTTCCCATATATTGCCTCAATGGAGCCATCAGTACACTAGAATGAAAACTGTTATTATACGAAAATTCACCAATGAATGATGTTGGACCCAACATCACTAGTAATACACTAAGAAAGAACGTAGAAAATCACCCAAGGTATGAATGGTTCATTCTGACTACCCATCTGATTGAGGATGAAAAGTTGTAATAAAATTTATTTCAGTACCCAACGACTTCTGAAGGCTTTTCCAAAAGATGGAAGTTAACCTAGAATCATGATCAGATACAATAGAGAGGGTAACTCCATGTAATCAGACTAAATCTTTAACACATAATCGAGAAAGTTGATCTTGATTAAATGTATCTTTAATACGATAAAAATGAGCAGATTTAGTCCATTGATCAACAATAACCCATATTGCATTATTACCATAATACGTCTTCGGCAATCCCACAACAAAGTCCATGGAAATATTTTTCTATTTCCATTATGTCACTGGTAAATACTGAAGAATACCTTTCAGTAACATTCACACTAAATTAACTTATTGACAAGTCAAACACTTCATAGTAAAGTAAGCAATATCTCTTTTCATTCCTCCCCACTAGTAATACTCCTGAAGATCTCTATACATATTAGTACTGCGGGAATGACCTGAAAATAGAGAACTATGTGATTCAAATATAACTCATTCTTCAACTGTTAATAATAAGGCATGCATAATCTCTTTCAAAGTCTCAAAATAAAATCATTATGAATGTTAAATCAAGGCTACATGCCCTTATGAACAAACACTACATTTTTCTGTAACTCACAGTCTTCCTTCTCCCATTGCTTATTTCTCACTGATAGAGGTGATTTCACTGACACCTAATAGAAAACAAGTGAATTTCCTACACCAACAACTTCTATGTGAAATTTCATCAAATCATTAATCAATGGATCTTGTTTTAACAAAACGTTCTTAATATAGCATTACTCTTCCAATTCAATGAATCAGATGCTTTATTTTCTTTTTTGGGATGGTAATGAATTTTGCAATAATAATCCTTGATTAATACATTCCATCTCTTCTGCCTCATGTTCAATTATTTATGAATTAATATATTCTTATAACATTTGTGATCAGTGTAGATACTCGTAGCTTGACGTACATGGAAATTACATTACTTTTGTGGAATACTTAATACATAACAAAAACAGACACATAAGGACCGTAATAGTTTAGTGTCTTTGGAAACTCAGAATAAAATCATCTAATCGTGGTGAAAGATATTAAACATCTCCCAATAAAGATATTCCCCCTTTTTTCTTACCTAAAACCTTTCTTTATATCCTAGGGAAAAGAAAACATAAAAGGGGTGAGCGCAAATGCCCAGTAAGGGTAAACATAGAGAGCATAAAACAATCCATAAACATTTTAATGCAAAAACTTGAACATAAAATCTAAACATAAAAATCTTGAGCAAAAACATGAATCTTAGAAGTACATAAGGCATATATCATAAAGGAACATCAATCACGATAAAATAACATGGGAATAAATCATGTAATTGTGGAAACCATTCAGCACTTTTTATGATTTCCATAGTAGCCAATGCATTGCTACCAAGACCATATTAGTGGACAAAGTCCCTTTCTGAATCGAGTTAACTCCTCGTTTAGGTCATGTAACACTGAACCGGGTTAACTTACCATTCCAGCCATGTCAATCTCATGAGATATAAATCTTTACCCAATGAATTGGAGGGAGATATAGGTCCCACCCATCTCATAATGAAATCATTCTTACTTGTCCAAAAAATAAACTTACATTAATCATAAAAACCCAATAAATAAAATGGGTTTCATAAACATCATACCATCATCACATAATCCATATAAAATAAAGGGATATCATTTCATAATAAGAAAATTGAAACCATGTAAATCATAGAGACATTGTACTTGAAACATACACATATGAAATAATGTTATCTTAGATGAAAAATGGTTTTGATAAAACACATGAAATGAATTCTTGAGGAAAATATCTTTTCTTCTTAAAAATATTTTTCTTTTCACAAAATGCCATGAAATTTTAAAAGAATAGGATTTTATTTAAAATAGTCATGAAATCTTTTGGAGGAAAATTAATGAAAATAAGGCTTTATAAAACCGTAAAAATCCTTTCATGCCGTATACGTTAAAAAACATTCTTCTCGTACTTTTGTCAGAAAAGTCAAAAAGTACCATGTAGGGTAAATAAAAGAAACATTCCTTACATACCATGGGGTAAAAGTCAAATGGGTAAAAGGGAAATTAATCATACATCAATAAACTTTTATAAAACATGGACATTGATGATAGCAATAACCCCAGTTAATACTTACGAATAAGCAATCTTGGATAAAAATGAGATTTGCACAATTATCCCTTACCTTAGGTCCGATATGCTTCGTACGTATCCAAACCTCCGGTATAATGATTTAAATAATGTCATTGAATTATTTCAGAATCAAATTCATTATTATTATATCATATATGGTTCACTTATGACTTTATATTACCCATTATTTTGTAAATTCAGGTTAAAGTAGCGTTTTGGGTAAAATCGTTTCATTTTTCGTTCATGTTATAACTTGTAATTATTCATATGATTACTTAGATCGTGATTAATTATATCCAGAATGTAAAAAATGATTTATATATAATATATATTCTAAATATGCATATATATAATAGATAGATAAATGGAAATAAATACACCGTTCATGGAGACGGTAGTCCGTACGTACGCATGAACGCTGTTTTCGTTTCCTTATTGAATTGAATGGAATTAAGTAGATGAAATATATATATATATATATAACTAAATCCAGTAGCTTAATTATGTCATATATTTCATTATTATTCATTATATATACTTTATAATCATTCTTGAATGGTTAATCATGGAAAATGAATCTCATCGCATTCGTGGAGACGGTAGTCCGTACGTACGCACGAGCGATGATATCATTCCCATGATTGTGGAACTGTATTGAAGTGTATGAATAATACTACAGAATAAATATCAATTTACAATAAACATATATTGTTATTTATTTACACCATTATACCCATCCATGTAAGGTGGTGGCGGAAAATAGATTACACCACGACATGGAGACGGTATTCCGTACGTACGCACGCGTGGTGATTTCGTTTTCCGTAGGATGGATATTTGGTGAAATTGGGTTGTTTAATTCATATAATAACATATCAGTATATGAGTGATACTGATGTTATTACTTCATAATGAAACAACTAAATAAGAATAAGTGGAAGATGAAATAATGTTGAAAGAATCGGTAATGGACATTACCTCTTCTTTGAAGCGCCTCTTTGAGACCTCCTTTTATGGCACTAAAATTGGTATTTGAAGAAGACCAGGACCTCTAGAATGTTTATAGGGAAGTGGAGAAGAGAATTTGGCAGGGGTATACCGAGCTTGAACGCTCAAAGTTGTGTGAGCAAGAGAGGGAGGAGGTGCCCTTTTATAAGGGAGGAGAGGGGCACCTTTGGAAAAACTAAAACTATTATTTTATTATAAAGTAATATTTGGTTTTTAATAGCTCCAAATTGATTTATTTCGAATCTAAGGTGGGGCGGGGTCGAAATACTCTAATCTAATAGAATTTAGACAAGTTTAGGTCATTATATTAACTTTATCTTTTAGTTTTAACTCTTAGTTAATTAGATTGACATTTACCATGTCATTTTGTATTTTTATATTATATAGTTAATAAACTTACCATATACATCCAAGAGACCCCCAAGTGGTCCATTAATGATAAAAATATCATGATATATGTATTTTTGCCGAACCTTATATTTTTAGGAATATAATAACAATTAATAATATAATATTTATTTTAAAAACTATTTTATGTCAATTTTGACACTCTTTCGTAATTGATTTCTATGAAAATCATAATAGAATGATTAGTTCTAAAAAATACATTTAACTAAACAAAAACATGTGATATTAACATATAAAATTTTTGGAATTCATAAAAAGTTTCAAATTACATTTATTTGGGTATTTATAACATCAATGATGTCAATATTTCTTTAATAATATAATTACTGCATCATCATTGTGTCATAAATAAATTATATTATTTAAAGTCTAAAAATTAAAAATAAAATACCATTATGTAGGAAATAGTTTTAGATTTATATTGAATATTTATAGTAGAATTTATCTTATGTATAACCATATATTAAAAATGATTTACTTATTAAACATTAATTTTAACTATTTTAACCCTTCTTTAAATAAATTAATAATAAATGTCCTAATCTAATCCATGTAGGCCTAAATGGTCATATTTTATTCCTAAGGTTCCTTTTGGTCGAATTACACTTATCCAATAGAATTAGGACATCTGTTAAGGTAATAATAATAACATTTTTACACTTAATTACCCTATTTACTTTTAACCGTGGTAAAAAAAAGTAAGAAGTTACTATTCACCAAAAATAATTTTTATCTCATTGAACCACATTTTACTTACTGACATCAACTGTGTCTCTCGGATTTTTGAAATTCCATTAAAAAAGTGGTAAAATTATGTTTTATGTAAATTTAAAAATTCTCCTAGGAGGTGGGTAAAAGACGGTGAAAAGTTCAATAAACTTTTTATATATCTAAAATTTTTATAAAATGAATCCAATGAATTGAATTGAATTTATATAGGTATTATGCATCAATTTTGACCTAAAATAAATTTAAATAAAATAAATAATTATTTAAATAATTTTTATGTAAATTTGCATATTCTCTTAGGAGGTGGGTAAAAGACGGTGAAAAGTTCAATAAACTTTTTATATATCTAAAATTATTATAAAATGACCACAATTAATTGCATTGAACATATATAGGTATTATGTATCAATTTTGACCTAAAATAAATTTAAATAAAATAAATAATTATTTAAATAAAAAGTTGGTTTTAAAATAGTAACCTAGTGTTTTCACTATTCATCAAAAATTGAATGTTTTCAGAAAAATACCAAAATTTCACCCTAGGCTAATTTTGATATTCCGAATCCAAAAATGAAGTCCACTTAAAAATTACAAAATTTCAAAAAGTGGTTATTACTATTTATAACGGCTAGTTCATAATAATATTATAATAATATCTCGTTTAGTGAAACTCGGTATTGCGTACTACACACGCTATCAAGGAAGGTCTTTATTGCGTGCAATGCAAGCCAAGTCAGGGATGCATATTGTGCAAGATCCTTTTGGTGCAGCTTACAAGACAAGACATTAATGAAATTAAAAAGAATATTTTTCATAAAATCTCGGGGTGTTACATTCTACCCCCCTTAAAATGAATTTCGCCCTCGAAATTCATTGGGGTTATACATTGTTTAATATTTATAGAAACCCACATCGTGAAAAGGAATACTAAAACTTAATTTTAAAAACTAACATATTAAATGTAACGATTAACCAAAGAAACTCATCACTGGGTTTCCATATAGGAGAACATAGGTGCAAATATTGATTTGGAAGAAAAATCTAACCATCAATTTATGATGGATAGTGGTAGAGAACATGGATATGAAAAATACATCAATCACAAAGCCATAGATTTGTGATGATCTAAGGTACCATCTAATTCATCAGATATAAGGGCACTAGGACAACATTTTTGGTTTTCAAGATCATTTCCCTAAAGTTAATGAAATTGTAATTAGAAGAAATACTTTCGTGATTTTGGTACAGTCTCACCGTTGGTCATTCTTTGGAAAATTTCTACTTCATCTCTTAAAGAAATGAAGTTGAATTTGTCATTCATGAAGTGTTAGCAGATCATGAGATAGAATGATGGGTCATTCCATCTGTCTAAAACAAAAGCTTAGAAATGTTATCAAAAATACATAAGTCCATCTATAGTGAGATTAATCATATATGGTTCCTAAAATGGACTTATACTTCATATATTATACTTCTTAATATAATAAAACTAGTTTCTACTAAACAGGGACTTCCTGTAGGCTAGTGGTAGGCGATAAAGGTCTGTCGCACTTCAGTTGTGGGTTCGATTCCCACAGCCTTGTCCGACGCGATGGGTTGTCGCCCGTCCTGCAGGTTGTCCTTTTTTCTAAAACTACATTACTATAACATCCCATCAATAATATCCAAAAAAGTTCTATCCTTAAACAATACTAACTTATGTCCAACATAATCCATTCCAGTATTTAGGCTTATCTAAAATACTTTGGTCCATGGTCATAGTATAAAGAAAATGATTACATGAAATTTTACATAACAATCACATGAATGCCATCATTTATCCCCCATATATCATAAGATATATCTTGTTGGTCAAATTTCAAACATGTGAATACCTTAATCATGTATTCTCTTGAAGAATGAATATCCATTGAACCTTAGTGAAAACATGAATACAGTTAAAAGTTAACACTTTCCACATACCAAAATCCTCAAAATTCTATATACTCAAACCATGATATGACTTAGTCCTTATATCAATCATGAGCTCATGAATACTGTCAAATATATCATTTTCTCCTTATCCCTTCATTATGCGAATATCAGATTTTTTCCAAAAATATTTCAATCTCTTTCCATGGTTACCGGTACCATAAAATTATGGAACAACCACAATAGTCCAATACATAAATATTCTAATATTCCACGATACTATATAAAACATTTTTTTCAATCCCATTACATAAACAATTAATTATTCCACCACATCGTTGTCATATTCAACATCTCCAATAGTGATCGCATGTGACTTCCCTTTGTCCTTTTCCTTAAGAGGTTGCTTATGTCGATCATCACTAACCCTTGGATTATGGCATTTATTATCATAATGCCCCATTTCCTTGCACTTGAAGCATTGAAGTGTAGTAGGTTCATTCTATGTATCCCTTCTTTTGTTTGCATCATTAGACATCTTCTTCCCATCATTGCGGCATTCAAATTCCCGATGACCTTCCTTTCCACATTTGAAACATTTACTTGTCCCTTTAAGACAACTCCCTCCATGTTTCTTTCCACACTTTGAGCATAAGGGAAAGCTCATCTTCTTTTCAGTGTGCTCTTTATATTTTCCTTTGAATTCAATTTTCCTCTTCTTATAAACCCCATATGACTGATGGGTTACTCCAATCTCCATCTCAACTTTGAGAGCACATCGAACGATTTCCTCATAGCTATTGAAGTCCCTTATGGCTAAGGCCCTTCGAATACTTGGTTTTAAGCCACTAAATAATCGATCGATCTTACTCTCAGGTTGGATGATAAATCCAGATGCATACCTTTCAAGCCTTGTAAAATTCACTTCGTATACACAAACAGATTCATCATCCATTTTCTTTAGTTCAAAAAACTCCTTCTCCATCTTTTTTCGAAGAATATGAGGGAAGTACTTATTGAAAAATACGTTCTTGAACTCGTCCCATTCCATGGACTCAATTTCATCTCTTGGCCTCTTATTCTTGATAAGATTCCACCATTGATCACCTTCACCTTCCAAACGATATACTGCTAAGATGAATTTATCATGTTCAGAACATTGAAGAACTGAAAATATCTTTTCAGTGGTACTGATCCATTTTTCCGCAACAAGAGGATCAGAAGACCCACTGAAAGAAGGTGGACGTTGCCTCATAAAGGACTCAATAGAATATTATTCCCTTCTCTGATCATTTGGATGTCTAGAAAGATTCATAGGTTGTGTAAGTATAACAATAAGATTTTTCACTCCATCTCACATAACATTTGATTGTTCAGGAGGAAAATAATTGCATTGTCCATTGCATTGATCAACATGGTTCCTTCGGGTTCCAGCCATCGTCTAAAACACAAAAAAAAAATAGTGTGAGAGGAAAAAATCATGCTAGGTAAAACAACATAATAAAGGGGGAGTACCTTCAATATCTAACATCTTATGTTTAATTCTAAGATCGTTACCATAATTATAGGACTATAAGCTATACTTATACTTATCCTTAGGGACATCCCTAGACATACCTTAGAAATATCTCTAGGGATCTCACTAAAGTTCTCGCATCCTAGTTTCAAAAGGCTGACTAAACCTTTCCTCTGATACCAATTGTAGAGACTCGTAGCTTTACGTACATGGACATTACATTACTTTGGTGGAATACTTAGTACATAACAAAAATCGACACACAAGGACTGTAATAGTATAGTGTCTTTGGAAACTCGGAATAAAATCTTCTAATCATGGTGAAAGATCTTCAACATCTCCCAATAAAGATCTTCCCCCTTTTTTTCTTACCTAAAACTTTTCTTTATATCCTGGGGAAAATAAAACATAAAAGGGGTGATCTCAAATGCCCAGTAAGGGTAAACATAGAGAACATAAAAAAATCCATAAACATTTGAATGAAAAAACTTGAACATAAAATCTAAACATCAAAATTTTGAGCAAAGACATGAATCGTGGTAGTACGTAAGGAATATATCATAAAGGAACATAAATCATGATAAAATAGCATGGTAATAAATCATGTAATTGTGGAAACCATTCAGCACTTTTTATGATTTCTATAGTAGCCAATGTGTTGCTGCCAAGACCATCTTAGTGGACAGAGTCTCTTTCTGAATCGAGTTTACTCCTCATTTTAGTCCTGTAACACTGAACCGGGTTAACTTACCGTTCCAGCCATGTCTATCTCAAGAGATATAAATCTTTACCCAATTCATTGGAGGGAGATATAGGTCCCACCCACCTCATAATGAAATCATTCTTACTTGTGCCACAAAATAAACATACATCATTCATAAAAACCCAATAAATAAAATGGGTTTCATAAACATCATCCCATCATCACATAATCCATATAAAATAAATGGATATCATTTTGTAATAAGAAAATTGAAACCATGTAAATCATAGAGACATTATACTTGAAACAAACACATATGAAATAATGTTATCTTAGATGAAAAATGGTTTTGATAAAACACTTGAAATGAATTCTTGAGGAAAATATCCTTTCATCTTCAAAATCATTTTCTTTTCACAAAATTCCATGAAAATTTAAAAGAATAGGATTTTATTTAAAATAGTCTTGAAATATTTTGGAGGAAGCTTTGTGATAATAAGGCTTTATAAAACTGTAAAAATCCTTTCATGTCGTATACGTTAAAAAAAATTCTTCACGTACTTTTGTCGGAAAAGTCAAAAAGAACCTTGTAGGGTAAATAAAAGAAAGATTCCTTCCATACCATGGGGTAAAAGTAAAATGGGTAAAAATTAATTTAAACATACATGAATACACTTTTATAAAACATGGACATGGATGATATAAATAACCCTAGTAAATTCTTACGAATAAGTAATCTCGGATAAAAATGAGATTTGCACAATTATCCCTTACCTTAGGTCTGATATGCTTCGTATGTATCCAATCCTCTTGTATAATGATTTAAATAATGTCATTGAATTATTAAAGAATCAAATTCATTGTTATTATATCATATATGGTTCACTTATGACATTATATTACCTGTTCTTTTGTAAATTCATGTTAAAGTAGCGTTTTGGGTAAAATCGTTTCATTTGTCATTCGTGTTTTAACATGTAATTATTAATATGATTAATTAGATCATGATTATTTATATCTAGAATGTAAAACATGATTTATATATAATATATATTCATAATATACATATATATAATCGATCAATTAATGGAAATAAATACACCATTCATGGAGACGGTAGTCCGTACGTACGCATGAACGCTGTTTTCGTTTCCTTATTGAATTGAATGGAATTAAGTAGATAATATATATATATATATATATATTTATACATAAATCCAGTAACTTCATTATGTCATATATTTCATTATTATTCATTATATATACTTTATAATCATTCTTGAATGGTTAATCATGGAAAATGAATCTCATCGCATTCATGGAGACGGTAGTCCGTACGTACGCACGAGCGATGATATCATTCCCATGATCGTGGAATTGTATTGAATTGTATGTATAATACTAAAGAATAACTATCACTTTACAATAACCATATATAGTTATTTATTTACAACATTATACTCATCCATGTAAGGTGGTGGCGGAAAATAGATTACCCACGGCGTGGAGACTGTATTTCGTACGTACGCACGCGTGGTGATTTCGTTTTCCGTAGGATGGATATATGGTGAAATAGGGTTGTTTCATACATATAATAACATATCATTATATGAGTGATACATATGTTATTACTTCATAATGAAACAACTAAATAAGAAGAAGTGGAAGAAGAAATAAAGATGAAAGAATCGGTAACAGACATTACCTCTTCTTTGAAGCGCCTCTTTGAGACCTCTTTTTAGGGAACTAAAATTGGTATTTGAAGAAGACCAGGACATCTAGGATGTTTATAGGGATTTGGAGAAGATAATTTGGCAGGGTTTGGCCGATCTTGAAGGCTCAAAGTGGTGTGAGGAAGAGAGGGAGGAGAGGGGCACCTTTGGAAAAATAAAAAATATTATTTTATTATAAAGTCATATTCAGTTTTTAAGAGCTCAAAATTGATTTATTTACAATCTAAGGTGGGGATGGGTCGAAATATTTTTATCCAATATAATTTAGACCAGTTTAGGTTATTATATTAACCTTATATTTTAGTTTTAACTCTTAGTTAATTAGATTGACATTTACCATGTCACTTTGTATTTTTATATTTTATAGTTGATAAAAGTACCATATATATCCAAACCACCCCCAAGTGGTCCATTAAGGATAAACCTATCATGATATAAGTATCTTGGCCGAACCTCATATTTTTTGGAATATAATAACAATTAATAATATAATATTGGTTTTAAAAACGATTTTATGTCAATTTTGACACTATTTGGTAATTGATTTTTGTGAAAATCATAACAGAATGATTAGTTCGAAAAACGTTAATTAAATCAACACTAACATGTCATATTAACATAGAAAATTATTGGAATTCATAAAAAGTCTCAAATTACATTTATTTTGGTATTTATAACATCTATTATGTCAATATTTCTTTAATAAGATAATTACTACATTATCATTGTGTAATAAATAAATTAAATTATTTAAATTCTAAAAATTACAAATAAAATACAATTTTGTATGATATATATTTATATTTATATTTAATATTTATAGTCTAATTTATCTTATCCATAACCCTATATTAAAAATTATTTACTTATTAAACATTGATTTTAACTATTTTAACCCTTCTTTAAATAAATTAATAATAAATATCCTAATCTAATCCAAGTGGGCCTAAATGGTCATATATAATTCCTATGGTTGTTTGTTGTCGAATTAAACTTATCCAATAGAATTAGGACATGTCTTAGGGTAATAATAATAACATTTTTACCCTTAATTACCCTATTTACTTTTAACCGTGGTAAAAAAAAACTAAAAAGTTACTATTCACCAAAAATTATTTTTATCTCATTGAACCACATTTTACTTACTAACATCAACCTTTTCTCTCGAATTTTTGAAATTCTATTCACCAAAGCTGTAAATTTATGTTTTATGTAAATTTGCAAATTCTCCTAGGAGGTGGGTAAAAGACGGTGAAATGTTCAATACAATTTTTATATATCTAAAATTATTATAAAATGACTCCAATGAATTTCATTGAACTTATATAGGTATTATGAATCAATTTTGACCTAAAATAAATTTAAATAAATTAAATAATTATTTAAATAAAAAGTCGGGTTTTAAATAGTAACCCAGTGTTTTCACTATTCATCAAAAATTGAATGTTTTCAGAAAAATAACAAAATTTCACCCTAGGCTAATTTCGATATTCCGAATCCAAAAATGAAGTCCGTTTAAAAATTAAAAAAATTTCAAATAGTGGGTATTACTATTTATAATGGCTAGTTCATAATAATATTATAATAATATCTCGTTTAGTGAAATTCGGTATTGTGTACTGCACATGCTATCGAGGAAGGTATTTATTGCGTGTAATGCAAGCCAAGTCAGGGATGCGTATTGTGCAAGCTCCTTTTAGTGCAATGTACAACACAAGACATTAATGAAATTAAAAAGAATATTTTTCATAAAATATCGGGGTGTTACAATCAGTATATATTTCACACATTACTCCATACAGATGATGCCTCCAAATTGTTTAAGTAAAAACAACAACAACTAATTCCAAATCATGTTTAGGGTAATTTAATGCATGAGGATTCAACTAACATGAAGCATAAGCAATTACTTGATCATTCTTTAATAGGACACAACCATGTCCTTTCGAGGAAGCATCGTCGTAGATTACAGAATCACCATTTCTGGAAGGCAGTACCAAAACAAGGGTATTCATTAATCTTCTTTTCAATTCCTCAAAACAATAATCACATTTATTTGTCCAAATGAACATAACAACTTTTCGAGTTAACATAGTAATTGTCCTAGATAACTATGATAAATATTCATCAAGCCTACAGTAATAACATTAAAAACCAAGAATGATATATATCATAGTAATATGTTTGGGTCTTGTCTATTCTTCAACATCTTTTTTTTAGCAAGATCAACTGTTATTCCTTTTTTTTGAAACAATGTAGTAAAGGAAAGAAATTTTTTGTTACTAAAACTCACACTTGATAAATTTTCCAAAGAGTCACTTTTCATTTATGATTTTTATGATAACCCTTAAATGACTTCTCTATTCCTCTTTACTATTAGAATAAACAAAAATATCATTAATATATACAACCACCATTTATCACTTGAGTCAACTGAGACATCACTGCAAAAAAAAAACTATTCAATTATTATTACGATGATCTCAGGATGCTGATTTGGAAGGTAATTATTCTTAGTAATTCATCCCAACATAACTTCTATGTTTCCTCTGCGGAAAACTTTTCTGAATACAGAAATATCTTAGGCAAAGCAACATGGTAATTTGTAAATCCTCTATCATTTAAATATTACCTTGAATTAATTTTGGGGATATTAATTAACCAATACCCTAATTCCTAAAGTTATCTAAACCGAATTCTGATAGTAATTATAAGGACTCGACCTTAAACATTACATAATCATCATTTATGATAATAATTCACATTGAGGATCTTTTCAGGTTTATAGTTTTAGTGAATTAGGGAATAACTATTACATTACATATCAAAAATTACAAATTTGACACTTCTACTAAGTTTCCATTTTTTTAAAAAATAAAAACTCTTGAAAAAATTTATGATGCCTAGTTCCATGTTTTAGACAGAACAAATTTTCCTTGATCCCATCATTGACACTATTCATCTTTATTCCGAGTAAAAAACATTTCAAACACATTGGATGAGCATAAAAACATCAGTAAGGGTTGTAAAATAATGAAAGAAATATTTTTTCCATCAGAGCATATGCCTTTTAACATACCTTGTGAAATCCTGGGATTTATGAATAACACATAGAAATCATTAATCATAAAGGTAATGTGTGACATCTATAACATACTTACGTTGTAGCTTTCATAACTATGTAGGGTGTTACATTTGGAATACCCATCACAGTATATTAACGAATTCTCTTAGGAGAAACATTAAAGTTTACCTCTGTCACGTTACCCAATGCATTAGAGATCTATCTCAGGCTCACCCACACTAGGATTATCATGTAACCTCCCGTATACATAAACAAATTCCTAGAACCATTAAATATTCATAATACATAGAATAAACATAAATTAAAGATAACATTTCCACATTTCAATCACAATATATCATTTACATATGTTTAAATAATCAATCAATTATCAAAACCATTTTCAATACCAATATAGAAAAATGATTATATGATATTTATTTTTATTTTATAAATATTACGGCTTGTTAAGGAAGCCCAATATCAAATAACACTCACGTTGGTAGAATGTTTGTTGTCCACACATACGTTAAATAAAAAAGAAACATTCCATTTTTCATTTAGTAAAAATATAAATAGAAAAAAGATACCCTTTGAATGAAATTAAATGTCAAATCGGTTCATACATAATATAAAATAATGTCTTGTATAAATCAAAATATGCCTCAATGAAAAGAGATTAAGATGAAGTCCTTTACAAAGATCATTTTTTAAATAAAATAGATTGATAATGTGTATACAATTTAAGAACACATAAATAATTTACAAATACAATATAGGATATCAAAATTCTTTTCCCACATATTCATATCATGAAATAATCAAGAAGTATAATATTAATCCAAATAATGGAAATTTGGTTAAGAAGTTCCCTTACATCGTGTCTGACTTGACCCGTTCATTCTTAAATCACCTTAATAATAAACTAAAGTTAATTTATACTTTCTTTAGAACCTTTTTTGGGTTTATTAATCCTTTTATATCAATTATTACCTTTTTATAAACATTATACAATCATATATGTTAATAACGGTTGTTTTGTCGATATTTGGTACTTGAGTCAAAAATGAAATTCATATAATTACAAGTTCTTCATGTGAAAAAAATTATGTTATCTCAAGAATTATATTCATGATTTAGATATCATATATATAATATATATCCAGTATATATATTTATTTATAATAGTACATAACATTTTGAGGTAATAAATAAAATGAACTGTTCATGGAGACGGTAAGTTGTACGTACGAATGAATACTACTTTAATTTCTATTTCAAATTTTAATAGAATTAAAACATAATGATAGATTGGTATATTATAATTCCAGTATAATATAATATATAGTATCATTAACACCATCTTTTATATATCCCACCTATGGCATTAACGAGTCATATCACTTTGAGTGGGCGGTAGTCTACACTTCCTCAAATGAAATTATCACCTTTCACCCATTCTGAAAACCATAAAGGTGTGTTATAAATGAAAAATAAATAATTATAGAGACAATATAAATATAATATATATCACATATAAATATTTTTCTATCATAATGGCCACCATGAGAGGTAGTTTGAAATATTTGAACAATCATCGTTTCGTGAGGTCGTAGTTCGTCATCCAGAGAAAGAGTATATTTGTATCTATTAGATGGCAGTGCATGGAAGTGTATTTTGAATCCTTCTCATAAAAACCACCTAGATAATTGAGGATAATTTTTTTATGTTAAAAATAATATGTAGAGCATATGGAGTGAAGAAGTAAAATAAAATAAGATAACTTGATGGAAGTTGTTACCTTTAAATCGGATGTCTCCCATTTGGTTTGAACCAAATCGTTTATTTGAATTGCCTTTTGCCTATGGGAAGGATTCTAAGAGTAAGATAGAGATGTGGGGAGCTTTATTATCTAGAGTTTGAATGAGACATGGGGCTAGAGAGGTGTGAGTAATGGGTTATAGGTGATGGATTTTTATAAGGGTGAGGAGGGGCTCTTTAGGAAAGATTGAAGGTATTTTTTTATTATGAACTTATTTTTGGTTAAATAGTGTTCAAAACTCATTAAATTATAAACTAAAATTCCTTTAGTTTGAAATAAAATCATCCAATAAGAATTTTATAGGTTTTGGATATTTTTGTTAATTTTTATAGTCTTGTCTATTTAAATCATTCATAAATAAGGTAATAACTTCATCATCATTGTGTCTTAATAATTTTTTATTTGATTTATAAAAATTATAAATAAAATACGATGATGTAGGAAATATTTTTATATTTTAAATGAATATTTTTAGTCTAAGATATAATTTATATAACCACATGTACAAATTGATTTACTAAAAGTTATATGTTTATGTCATTTTTGTCATTACATTAAATTAATTAATATAAAGTGTCATTATCAATCCCTAGTGGCTCTATGGGGTCCCAAATCTATCAAAGGATAACCATTGTCAACATGTATCAAACAATAGGATCATAAATCATGTTATAGTAATTTAATATTATTACAAATATCATTGTTTACCCTTATTTACTAGATTTACCTTTTAACCATGGTAAGTAATATATTTGTTGGGGTAAATTTTCATAATGTCTAAAAATATAAGTTACCTATTTACACATTTTGGATATCATGAATATGAATATGGAATCCATTTTTCCATATTAAAAACATATAATTGGATGAAATTAATTTAAAATTAATTCTTGTTTTCAAAACAAAATGCGTGTTTTTAAGAAATAGTAACTGTCAAAAGATTGACAATAGTTTATGTCCAATTTCAATGTGAAATTACTTAAAATGACCAAAATTGGATTAAATGGTAAATATTTGATCTAATTACACTTTAAATAAAACTAAAATTATAATATAACTATATAATAAATTATATTAAAAGGCAGTTTTGAATTAAAATACTGTATTTCCAATATTCATTTAAAAATACACATTATAAGAAAAATTCCAAAATTTTATCCAAAGTAAATTTTGATGTCCCGATTCTAAAGAATAATATTATTTTTTCCAATATTTCACATTAAAGAGACAAAAAGTAGTTTTAAAAAGGGGTCTCTATCAAAAGGTGGTAAATCAACCATTTATAGAATATTAGAATATTTATCCTTAAAATTAGATCCATTCACATTTTAAGCCTCTAACATTAATTGGATAAATGTAAGAACATTTAACAAACATATATTATCATATTGTATTTAATTCTTGTTCATTACCCCCATTAAAACAGCTAGGCAGTAAATGCCATTTAAAATAATAATATTATATTATTATTTTTTAGTATAACTCAACGTTGTGTGCAACATAATATTTCAAATAAATCCATTGTTTTATATTAGGTACAATATCGAACAGGGATCACCTTTAATGTAAAATAAATATTTAATTAAAAAATATTAATAAATATGAGAGTAACATATCCTTTATTCACCTCAGATGTCACATCACATCATTTCCTACATCTTTCATAGTGGTTTTGTATTCCGATATTTGGTATTTGAAAAATCTGTCAATTATTCCCTTAGATTATTCTATGTCATTCATCATCAACCTCATCCTTTATTTCTTGTCTTGTCATACTAGGCCCAAATGTTATATATCTCATTGGTAAAATTTGTAGTTTTTTATTTTCAGAATTGATTCACTCAATGATGTTTTCATCATACCTTAGAGTGGATTTTTTATGGATGAAGTTTCTAAAATCCACATCATATTTTCTTTATAACATATCCATCATGGTGGAAACTATAATTTTCTATCATGATAGATCCTTAGAAATCATTTGTTAATGATGGTTGAGTGTTAGGATAAAAACATTGGTTTTAATGGGGTAGGATATCAGTTATTGACCTTTTTCCCATAAATTTATTTTTTTCTATTTGGGTTTTCTCTCTCTATTATCACTAATCTTATTATATTTTTTATTTTAATAATATTCACATATGTTCCTTTTATAAGATAATGTATTTCAGGATGTTTAGGATTTGGAGGTTTAAGTTTCTTTCATATTTATGATAATGATAATTTTGTTGAGTTCGTTTTGTCACAACAACAAGATAGTATTTCAACATCATTTTGGATGGTGTCTACATCTATATAAATTTAGATGGTTATGATATGAATGATTATTAATTTTATTCATGATTTATTTGTACAATTTTCATCTATTTTCTAGTTTAGGGGATAAAATTGGGGTTTCTATCCCCCAAACAATGAAAATGGCACCACTATAGATCTTATATTTTAATGTTTTATAAATCGGCTTTATCAATGAAAAAATAATAATTTTCTACCTCAGAAAAATTAAATTCCATCATCTATCAACAATATGAAAAAATCATAAAGTTTTTCTTAAGCAGAGTTTTTTCTGAACAGATAAAGGAGTCCTTTTTTGGTGTTTTAATTTATAAAATTATTGATACATTTAACTATATTTTTTTACAACTGAAATAACTTAAAAAAATAGTGATCTATATATCACGCACCCCTATTAGTTCTTGAAAATCCCTTTATCAGTGCTTTTAACCCCCACCTACATCGATGTGCTCCCACTCTCCTTCCCCCCCCATCTCTTACCATTGTCATGCCTTTCAATATCTTTTTCATTGTGTTTATAGTGACCATATTATTATCCACCTTTTTACTAGCTTGGACATGATCATTTGACACCCCTAGTGAAATTTGGACTAGTTTACAACTTCCCTTTAATTTCATTGTTATATATATTAAGATATTTCTATTTATTTCTATATATTAATGGAAATAGTTTTTATTCATATATTAATACCTATTTATCTATCATTTTAAAATATATTAATAAAATATTTTTTTTGTGAGTGAGATATATATGTATAGATTGTTATATAAATATATTATATATTAATATAAATTTAAAAATATTATATTATAATTTAATAAAAATATATATACCTTTATTAATAGAGGACGTATATATATTCATTATATATACATTTTTATATGTATTTTTATTGTTATATATTTTTAGAATTTAAAAAATGCATAGATATTTGTTTGAATAAAATTGAAAATAATTACTCCCATATTATTTATATAAATATGTTTATGTGGATTATATAAATTTTTTTTATATATTGAATGTATTGATATAAATTTTTATATTACATATATATTTATATGTCTATATATTTATATATCAATATATTTATATATATTCATACATACTCACATATAATTGTATATTTAGATATAAATTTTTTATACTGTGTATATGAGTATTTACTATAATTACATTTTTACACCATACATAAACATAATGATATTGATAATTATATATTTATAAAAATGAAATCATATATGATGTATTTACACAATTGTAGACGTCGAACAAGACCGTAACTTCTAGATGAGGTTTCGAAATGATGAAGCGAAGTCATATTCAGACTCAGAGGCCCGGTCCAGAGGGCTCGGAAGTGGTGTGCCATATTAAAGTGCACTCGTGCGAAAAAATGTTGTTCGTGCGAAGGACTCCCAAGATTCGCGGAAAAAAACCGGTGTGGCGTGCAAATTTTGTGCGCCTGGTTCTGTGCATGGAGGACTTGTGCGTCGATTGTTCTTGGCGCGGAAGATTTCGTGTGCCGCCCGAATTTTGCAACGGCGAATGCCGGTAAATAGAAGGTTACCCCAATAGTTTTGGGGTTGAAGAATTCGGACCAGCTCCCATGCACGCAAATCGGACTCCCACACGCGCAATATGACTTCAAGGTAATAACACCTTCAGTGCAACCTTGCTCGAGGGTTCGCATTTTCACGGAATCCCACTGGCTTAAGTGAATTTGCCAAAATTTTCAGGTTTCTGCCTTTGCTGGGAATCCATTCCCTTGGCGCACAATCTCCTCCTATCGCACGCAATTGCTTCCAAATTGTGCGCGATCCCGTCTTTAGGTTTTCTCCCAAACCATAGGAATCTACCGGTGCCTCCCACGTGAAATCCAAGCTCGGTGCACGCAATCCCCATAGCCGCATGAAATCCCTCTGCCCCAATTGAATGCCAACCCGATGTTTTGCGTGAAAACCTTCTCTTTGCATGCAAACCCTAGGGACCCTCACCTTTACACCCCCCGGGTTCCTCCCCGCTTAGGCGCCCGATGTCCTCTATACCAGGCATGCATTATTTTCCTATACGACCTTCCAGGCTCGTACGAAGTAACCTAAAAGTCCCTTAGGAGGTGTTTCCCATTTCATTGCTTTGCCTTATGTTTCTTCGCATGGGCACACTAACTTATATTTCTTCTTCACATAGCCACGCTAACGTGGACCCCTCGGTGGTTCGCCCTGCGGACCCCCTTCACTATGGCCTTGCCGATGCCTTCCCTCCCACAAGGGGTAGAGGGTGTTGGGAAAGTAAGCCCTAGGGGTGTGGAGCGAACCCACCTCATCTGAGTTGTAGGACGTTAAATTGTCAAGCACTTCATCCTTAACACATGACGTTAAACTGTGATCCGACCCCGTGCCTCTCACGCAAGGTCCACCTGGGTTGGACATTCTTTACTTCTCTCATCTCTACTGGAATGGAATCTTCCTCACATGGAATGATATCCTCCTTTGGGAGTGGCGTTTGTCCACGGGGTAAGGGCTTCCTCAGTGCGTAATCCCCTAGCCTCTCTTGCAGAAGGTTGCACCCATGCACCTCCATACTTCCCCACTGCCAAGTCCAGTGGAGTCCCTCTCCCACTGTGCCTTGTCACACCATGGTCCTCCATCCTGGAGTAAGCCCCAACACTAAGGGCTTCTAACCACGCGTAAGCCCCTATTTTCTCTTTGGTCCGCTTAACACGTAATCCCCTCTCCTCTTTTCACAGATGCACCCTTCGCAACGTGATCGTCTGGTCCCTGCTGCCTCTTCTTTCTCACACCGAGCATGAATCACTTGGGCTTAGAGAGAGCATCGACCATGACACCATCATTGGCCGCCGCAGAGTGTAATCCCCATCCCAGCGAACTACGAGCACTTTGATCTGTGGTACCACATGTTACGTAGGAATCCTCCATGAGGTTCAAGCCCACCACCTGGTTGTTCTGACTTCTTCATGTCGGTTCACCAACACTTTGGGCCGCCTTAGAGGATAAGCCCCAAATTTCCCGTCTCACATGATGTTAAACTGTATGCCCCCGTCCGTCATGATGTTAAGTTGTATGCCCCCATCCCGTATGACGTTAAACTGTATGCCCTCATCCCATAGGACGTTAAACTGTATCCCCTCTTCCCACACGATGTTAAACTATATGCCAGTGTCCCGCATGACGTTAAACGGTAGGCCCCTGTCCCGTATGACTTTAAATTGTATGCCCTCATCCCGCATGAAGTTAAACTGTATGCCCTCCTACCGCATGATGTTAAACTGTATTCCCTCATCCCACATGACATTAAACTCTATTACCTCATCCCGCATGACGTTAAACTATATTTCCTCATCCCGCATGACGTTAAAATGTATACCCTCATCCCGCATGATGTTAAAATGTATTCCCCAAACTACGCGGACTTTGAATCCCTGCCATGGGGATACGTAGGAAGCCTCCATGAGGTTCAATCCCCTCTTCACTCCATTGCCCATCCCGATCCTTACTGGGGCCGCCACATCCTAGTGGGATCATGCCACCCCATTCCACTCCATAGTATCTGGGAAGCTGCCCATGTGATGGTCCCAATATTGGTGTTCCCCCCTAGGGGGTCCTTCAATGTGATCCACTCTCAGTGTTCCGATCAGTTTGATCTGTCTCCGCAAGACGTTAAACTCGCGGCATACCTCGTGTTAATCATGGGAAGCTGAGGAAAACCTTAGATGGCACACAACTCCCTACATTCGATGTGGGATGCCTCAGGCTTCCGTGCCCTTGAGAAGCCCTATACTAAGGTAAAGAAGGTGGAAATGACAATCCCCCAATGCCAAGACATGCCAACGACACTCCAGTGTGACCATTCTCCTCACCGAAGGTTGCTACCTCGACCAGACCCCTTAGAGAATCTCGACGGAAGCCGCATAATTAACTGGTTTCCATGCAGATATGGAACCGGGAATGAGATTCATGAATCCGTCTTAAATCTATAAGGGAGACATGTACTAGGTGATGAGCTCCAAGGAGAAATCCACGGAAGGAAGAACCGACATCCCAGCATCCCAGTTTCGATCAAGGAGCAAACGTCCCTGAGCAATGAACAGATGTCGCCCGCCATTCGAAAGCAGGAATGCAGGGAAACAAGCCATGCGCCCTCCCCCCCGCGTGACGAATGCACGTGCTCCCCGACGAAAGCGTCGGAAATAGAAAATGGTGAACCTGATGTGAATCTGTTCTCCTCTATAAGGTGACTGGTAGCGTTCGGGGTGTCAGAAGATTAGCATGTCACCAGGTCTGGGCACCTAGCACCGGGATGTGATACCTGCCAGGGGTTGAGGCTGTCGGGATGTTGAGCACTCCGTTCTACCACATTGTCAGCGTGGATCCCTCTCTCCGACCATGGATGACGGATGATGTTGGGCTATTGGTTGTCGATATCGTTTCCAGTTAGTATTAATGGGTTCATCTCCTTGCTTCCATGAATCTGATCGCTGCATCCGGAGCTCGATCGCAACCTACCCACCGGCGTAGGGGCAGGGGCAGTACCAACACGGACACCCCGCGTGGTCCCGTCTTTTCCACAGTTGATCCAACTGCCAATACTGTCGGGCACTCACGCCCCCTCTCCCCGTCAGAGATTTTCCAACGAAGGGTGATAAATGACCTTGTACATAAGTATGACGAGGAAGGGGTCAACCCAACTAGGGACATGGCCCATTTGGATCTAGAGGTAGTGGCGCCTCACCACCATCACCGCCCTCGAGGGCCGCGGAGGGAGCCGCCACCCCCCACTCCAATGTTCAACCGTTTCGGGAGCCTATCCCCGAAACGCCTCGATGCCTCCCTTCCCTAAGACGGTGAAGTAGGGGATGTCCAGGTTCTCCCAGTCAGAGACCCGCTTCAAGGGTCTGCGGCAAGGGCCCCCTCCAGGCTACGTCAACGCCGCCTCCTGACTCCCCAGACTGAGGAGGAGGCCATTTATGTGCCCGCACTACCGGCTCCAACCCATCTGACCCGACGCCAGCGTCGGGCGCGAGCAGAAGAGAATGGCCACCTTGGGGCACTAACACCAGCCACCATTGTGGCTTGAGCCACTGCTGAATCCTTTCATCACACCCCCGCACACATTGAGCAGGGGCATTTACATGCCTGGCCCGGATCGAGGGCCCGACCACCCTGCCGGCAGGTTGGGTCGACTCTCTCGGTCACTGGCACAAGCAATGGCCCCTGCGGGCCAATCTGCGGTAGTGACACCTACCATGAAGTCCTACTGCATGCCACCGATCTGGAAAGAAAAAGGTTTCTCAGTGACAGCTACGCTCCAGGTATGTCTTTTTCCAAAGCTCACTGCACTGGGTATGGGGTCACTTCCCCTAACACTGGTCGCGAGCATAGAGCCGTTGCATATCAGGTCACTCACCCACATGGAGGTTCCCCCCATGTCCCTTTTGACATCTGTCCCGGTGCTTCTCGCACCCCGGCCTTTAGTCCTCTCTGCCCCATCACTATTGCGGACAGGGGACTCCTTGAAGGAAATCATCCTTACCATGAGGAGCCACCCAGGGGCTGGAAGGCGGGACGTTGTCACCGTAAGAGGAATGTCAGGGAAGTCCGGATGGAAATCAGACCTGTCCGTTTCTCGGACTCCTAGGTGGAGTACGACTCGGCGATGGAGACCTCCCCACAATCCTTTAAGTCAAGGGCATGGATGGGGATGCGGAGCGTCAATCTCATACTCCTAGAATGTGAGATCCGCATGACCCTGCCTCCCTCTGGATGTATGTCCAGGAGGACGAGGACCTGACTTACCCCCAGGGATCAAACATGCAGTTACCGTTGGCCTCTCCGGAAGCACCTTCCACCTCGGTCAGAGAGGGTGGAGAACTTTTCTAGGGACCGACAGAAGATTTGCGACATGACAAACCCTCGGCAAGCACCGACACTGTGACATGAAGCATGTTCTCTAGCCCATCCTATTGTGACGTGGCAGCTAGGACACTACAGCCCTTGGAGGGCGACTTAGGATTCGGTGGCCAATCGGCCTGCTCTCCATATTCTCCGTCGACCATGCCACCGGCCAGATGGCCTTCTTCGACACCACTGGTAGTTCCCCAGCCATTCTTGGTTGATGTGCAAGGGAAAAAAGGGCCGAATCCTGAACCAGATTTGTGGAGCTTTTGGACCGTCCTCGCAGCAGGCCACTTCCCCGAGAAGTTTAGTCTAGTCGCAGGATCAGATTTTCATATACCAAAATCGCTCACCCTGGGAGAGTTTGAATGTTTCCACCAGACTCTCCGGGTGACTCACTCCCATATTCTCCATCAGCGGGCACCTTATCCCGGGTGTCAAGCACTTCTATAGGATATGAGTGAGCAATTTCTCCGGGTCGACCTAGCCGTGCTCCCCGCGGTTCGGCACCCCGAGTCACTTGTCCACCACAGGGCCCTCCAACAACAATGAATCCAAAGATTTCAAGTACTCCGCAAGGTTATCGAGGAGGCCACCCCCCACATGCACATCCGCAGATGGGGGCAGTGTGTTGCCCTTCTTTTCGGTGAGATTCACCGACAGCCTGAATCACGGGTGGCTCTGAGGGAATGCCACCAAGAGTAGTGGCGGTCAACATGTCCAACCTTTCGGGAGAGGGAAACGGTGTGGAACTTCTCGATAGGGACTCACCCACCGAGGACAGGCCACTACTGGACTCATCTGGGAGGATTAATCACCAACAGAGGATCCTCCAAGGTCTCCCCACACCCACCGAGGCATTAACACGGAGCCGAAACATCGGCAAGGGTAAAGAGCACATCGGGGATGTCAAGATTACCAACCCATCTGCCTCGGTACAGAAGGCAGAGGAAGATCTCGAGAAGGCCATGCAGTGCCAACAGCTTGCTGAGTAGAAGAGGCTGGTCGGAGAGATTTTGGCCGAACGTATTGCAGAGTGGAGACCTGATTACGGTGATCCTAGGCCATGAAAACAGGGGAAGGAACAACTACCCCTCGATGAGATTCTCCCAGGAAACCGTGATCATGTTGTGTTCGCTGAAAGAGGAGAGGTCGGGGCTCATGGAAAGAGGGCGCGATATGTTTCCCCTACCCCCTTGAGCGGCGTGATCACCCAAGGGACCCCGCTCAATTCCCTCCCGCTGCCCCGAGAGTCGCTCCGCCAGCCGCCCCACGAGACGCTGAGCTTGAATACCGAATTGAAGAGCCCGAAAATGTGCTTGTGGTTAGATACCCCTGTCAGGATAGGGACCAGTGTCCAGACTATCCGATGGAGGCACTCAACACCCACTTAGAGGATTTTGAAACTCAACAGGTGGTAATCCCACTGGACGACAAGCCATACCCAGCATGGGTGGATGACATGCCGACCCCGCCAGGATTTGGGAACCCTAATTTCTCCCCTTTTGACGGGAATGGAGACCCGCCAAAACACTTGTCCCACTTCAACTCGAGGTGCGGGCCTATGTTAGGGACTCCGGCACAGCAGGAGGCCTCCAAGCTCTGTTGCTTCGTTCAGACACTAGAAGGACCAGCATTCATCTGGTACAACAAGCTCCCTGTCAGATCTGTGATTAGCTGGGAGGACCTTCGCAGGAAATTCCTCTACCAGTTCAGTTCCAAAACCCAGAAGAAGATCTTCACAGACCTTTTTAGGTGCAAACAAAGGCCCGATGAGTGAGTCGCGGACTTCATCACCCGGTGGAAGGGGCTCACGTACTCCCTTGACATGACACTAAATCCGTATAAATTACTATCAATGTGTGTAGGGAACATCAAGGCGGAGCTGTTTCATTCTATGATCACTCAAAACTACCCCGGAGGGTTCTGGGACTTCTCAGACAAGGCCGAGTGCCTCGAAGAAGCCCTGCAACAGGCCTGTCAGGCATACCCGCTGCCTCCTGTAATCCTTGCAAGGAGAGCCTCTAAAGCCGAGCCCACTGTTGTGGCCCATATAGAGGCCCCCAGGTATCTAGAGTTGCTACCAGTAAGGCCAGCTCTACAGCCCCATAGGGGCCCACCCCCACAGGCACAGCCTCCGGCCTAGTAGCGACCGCCTCAAAATCCGCAGGTGCATCCACGTAACGCACTGCCACCACCTAGGTGAGATAATCAGATTCCACCTCCTCGGAATGCTCCTCCATCCCCACGCCTGGGCCAGCATCCAAGATCCCCCTTTCCAGACAGAAGGAATTGGGCATACTCATTTGATGAGGCTCAGGTCCCTGGTTATTTTTGTGGTGCTCTAGAGTAGAGAATAGTGTGTCTTCCTGAGTGCCGGAAGCCAGAAGAGGGGAGTCTCACTGATCACCCTAACTACTTCCATTATCACCGGACCCTAGGGAACACCATCCAGTGATGCTATGTGTTCAAGGACTGGATCCAAGACCATATTGACATTAATATAGTCAGGTTGGGCCCAGCCCTGGCATAATTATTCGGTGTCTTTGTGAGACCTGAGGGGGGTAGTGGAAACATGGATGAGTGGCAGCAGGTTTCCGACCGTGGGTCCCGGAAGTATAACGACTGGATGGCCCCCAAGACGGTCGCTCGCACCCATGGAATCATCTGTGCCCACCTGAATCAGCCAGAGCCCTCAGAATCTGCGAGCGCTACCTCAGCATCGTCATCCCAGCCTACCTCTTCCCACAAGAGCAAGTGACAATGAAAGAAGAAAGAACGCGTCCTACCAATGTCGTCGTTATCCCGCACTCTTGGCGATTTTAAGCCCCCAGAAATTTTGATCCCTCCGAGACTCCATCCGGTAGTGGATGACTCCTCGATCGAAAGTCAGTGGTACGCTTAGGTTAACACAGTAGAGTTGGTAAATCCCTTTTTGTCTCCCGATGATGTGGAACATCAGGTAGACCTTCCCAATGTCCCAACCTGTCGCCAACGTCAGCGGAGCCGTGGCTACATGAATTATCGGGGCACGGTAGTCGGCACCTTGAGCCAGGCCGTGCACACCACTTAGACCAAGCAGCACGCCCAATACAGAGCTAAGCACACGCGGCCCCTTTATCCGATGTCGACAGGTCTGCCTCCACCACCGTTTGTGTTGCTGGACCAGGCAGAACCACCTCGGCCATGCCACGACTAGCTCTGCCCTACTACCAGTCAACCCCATCTTTCTGGTCCTAATTCTGCAGCCACTCTTAGGGATTCAACTAGTGAGTATCTAGACGTGCCTAGTACCAGTCAGCCACCTGTCTAGCCGGCAGGGCCTGTCATGCCTCTAATTGCAGAGCGGCCTCCTGTAAGCAGAAGCTCGTGTTCGCCCCGAAAGTATGATGTTCGGAAGCACCTGGAAGGCATTCCAGCAAGGCTCTCTATCCTTGAAACTCTTCTCCTATCGTCCAAAATGCATGAGGCATTCTCCAAGTCCCTAAAGAGCCCCCTCTAGTTTGAGTTGGAGGTAGTAGCTATAGAAGCCTTCCACGCTGAGGCTATTGGGAACGCCGAATGTCCGGTAGTTATCTCATTCTCCGGCGAAGATGAAGACCCTCCCATACAGGGTCACATTCGTCCATTGTATGTCACTAGCCAGTTCAATAGCGTGGAAGCCCGACGCTGTCTTGTCGACACAGGTTCTGGGATTAACCTAATCCCAAGTCGGACGCTACAGATGTTTGGGTTATCTGAGGATGATTTAACTCCCTCCAACCTCAAGACCCAGGGGTATGACAGGACCGAGAAAACACCACTCGGCAAGATTCTCTTGAAGACCCAGTTCGGTGGCCTAGTTGCCAACACCGAATTCATGGTTGTCTCTTAGGACACTGCCTACAACGCGTTGATGGGCAGGCCATGGCTCCACCTTCATGCAAAGGACCCATCATCGTATCACCTATGCCTCAAATACTCCCTTAATGGTCGAGTAGGCGTGCTCCAAGGAGATGTGTCTCCTTTTTCCTCTTGTGAAGCCCATTATCTAGATGCAAACTATTACAAGAGCACAGAAAGGCATATCCTGGTAGGTGAGGTCGAGACCACCACTATCACAAGTGATCCCCGGGTAGGTTTGGATGATGCTTATGTCTTCCCAATCCATTGGTTCGAGGCCACAACCCCATACATGGGGCAGTGATGTGTTGTTTCGGGTACCAGTGGAAGGCATATTTCTGGGTCCAAACGGCAGTGGGAAATCACCTCGTACTCCTATACCAACCAGGCTCATGTGATCCCCAAGCCTCCTACCCCTGTACGGTATCGGGATGTCAGGATCATGGTAATGGCGGTACGTCACACTTGTCTCTTCCTCTGGGCTGGAATCGACCGGCTCAAGACGACGTGCCGCTAATGCTTTGATGTCATAAAGCGTGGCCCATTGGGCCAATGTACAAATGGGACTGGATCAACGACCTTGGACACTATGGTCTCCGTAGTGCATGATTCTTCTGATGTGACGACCACTGCCGCCCAAGCCGGCACCAGCTTCCCATCAGGGTCTGGTAGCCCCGAAGAGGCTCCCCCCATGGATGATCCCTCCAGAAGTGGGGAGGATGGCATGGAAGATGCACCCCTCTGCCTTTGCGGAGGGCTTCTCCACCACGGTCGACGAGTTAGTGCAGGTGAACCTCTATGGCGAGGCAGACCCAAGACCCACATTGGTCAGCGCCACTATGCCCCCCGAGGAGCGGCAACGGTACGTAGACTTTCTTAGATAGCACAGTGATGTGTTCTCTTGGAGTTACGAAGAGATTCCAGGACTAGATCCTCAGGTAGACGTCCACTGCCTTGGCCTTCTGAAAAACCATCGTGGGTTCAAGCAGCCTCCTAGAAAGATGAACCCCTCTTACAGTGCCATGCTTGAGGATGAAGTTGAAAAGCTCATCAATGACAACTTCTTCAAAGAATTCCAGTACCCCCGGTGGCTAGCCAACATTGTGCCAGTCAGGAAAAAGAACGGACAGATCAGGGTTTATATCGACTTCTGCGATCTCAATCTCCACTGTCCGAAGGATGATTTCCCCCTTCCAGTGACAGAGTTGTTGATCGATGCCACGGCCGGGTTCCAAGCCCTCTCCTTCGTGGATGGGTATTCTGGGTACAACCAGATCCGGATGGCCCCCGTGGATGAAGAGTTCACTGCCTTCAGGGTCCCCCAATGTACATTCTGCTACCACGCTATACCCTTCGGCCTGAAGAATGCTGGTGCCACCTATCAACGTGCCATGCATCGCATATTCAAGCCGATTCTCGAGACACTGGTGGAGTGCTACGTGGATGATCTGGTGGTTAAATCTCTCCAGCGCTAAGAACATCTAAAAGACCTTGTTAAAGTGTTCTTCTTCCTCTGTTCTTGCCACCTGATGATGAACTCGTTGATGTTTGACTTCGGGGTCACCTCTAGATAGTTTCTTAGCTTTGTTTTTAGACACCGAGGCATCGCGATCGACCAGAAGAAGATCAAGGCCATCAGCCATATGCCTTCCCAGAGTAATATTTGGCAGCTCAGAGGCCTCCAAGGCCACTTAGCCTATATACCCTGATTCATTGTGAATCTGGCCGGCAAGTGTAATCCCTTTTCCTGGATCATGAAGAAACACATCGCCTATGAATGTGATGGAGAGTGCCAGATCTATTTTGAGGAAATCAAGTAGTATCTGCTCCAACCTCCGGTCTTGATGCGACCCATTTTTGGAAAGCTGCTGGTCCTTTACGTGACCACCCTGGAATGATCCCTCAGTGCACTTCTCTCCCAGAAGAACAACGAGGGAACAGAGAATAGCCTCTACTACCTCATCCTCATGCTCCTCGATACGAAAATTATATATTCTCCCATAGAGAAGAGCTACCTGTCACTCATATTTTCCATGTAGAAATTACAGAACTACTTGCCGCACCATGAGGTACAGTTGTTCTCTTGGGTAGACCCATTTAAATACATTCTGAATCGACCTATGTTGACTGGCCGACTAGTACATTGGGCTGTGATCCTCCAGTAGTTCGAAATTTGGTTTGTACCTGTGAAGGCTATCAAAGGACATGTGTTGGAAGACTTCTTAGTTGCTCATCCAACCTTCGTGGATCAGCCACTAGATCAAGGATTGCCTAATGAGGTAATACTATCAGTCGATCATTCCATCCCATGCTGGCAGATGCACTTTGACGGTGCCTCCCGGAGCCCCACTAGTAGAAGGATCAACGATCCTAGGCTCAACAAAGTGGGCCTAGGTGTCATCTTCATCACCCCGAAGCAAGCCGTTCTGCCATATTCATTCATGTTGTCAGAAGGCTGCACCAACAATGAGGCAGAATATCATGCCCTCATCACTGGCATCGAGTTGGCTCTCAAGATTGATGTGCCCCATCTGCATGTGAAAGGGGACTCCGAGCTAGTCATCAAGAAGCTCAATGGTGACTATGTTGTCAGAAAGCCAGAACTTGTGCCATTACTGGAGTGCACCCTCCGTCTAATGGCTACGTTCCCTTCTCGGCCAGAGGTCGTTCATATTCCCCGGTCGCAGAGCAGTCGAGCAGATGCTTTGGCCATCCTGGCCACATCGCTTGCGGAGCCCGAACAGGACTACCTGAAAATACACATGGCACACCGAAGGGTCATTTCTCCTGTTATCCCGGAGAATGATCGTGGCCTGCAGGTGAACCATCTTACCAATGGTTCCCCTACGTCAGTATCCCCGAGGACTTCAGATGTGGTAATCGAAATAGTTCCTAACTGGAGGACGCCCTTGGTTGAATATCTCCAACATGGCAATCTCCCGTCGGACTGAGCAGAGCGCGAGTGAATATGACACCGCACACTGCAGTTTACCCTTCAGAGCGGTCACAGCCTTGAGAATCTCCTTTACAGACGCGGATTTGATGGTGTTCTCTTCTGTTGCCTTCAAGGAGTCGAGATCCCTCAGGTCATGTAATAAGGGCATTCTGGTACCTGTGTCGCCCATCAGGTCGGGTCGAAGTTGTCTCACCAGATTATGAGGTTCGGGTACTTTTGGCCCTCCATGATCCATGACTGCATCGAGTTTTCCAAGAGGTGTCACGCGTGCCATTTTCATGCCAACAGTGTGCATCAACCATCGAAACCCCTTCACACTACCAAGTATTCTTGGCCCTTTGCTGTCTGGGGGTTGGATGTTGTAGGACCATACCCACTTGTGATAGCTCGCCAATGCCGGTTTATCATGACCGCTATAGATTTCCTTTCCATGTGGTTAGAATCAATTCCAATCAAGGAAGTAAAATCCTGTTATATTGCTGACTTAGTGAGATCCAACATCATCTATTGATTTGGAGTACCTCACGCTATCCTCACGGATTACAGAACCAACTTCCGAGCAGCCGAGATGAAGAAACTGTACGCCAAGTACAACATTCTCTCTAACCATACCTCCCGCTATCACGTGCAGGAGAATGGATAGATCGAGGCATTTAACAAATACCTCTCTAACATTCTGCAAAATATGGTTGGTCAGAAAAAGAAAATTTGGTCGGATAAGCTCCCCAATGCCCTCTGGGCTTATCAGATGATGAATCGCAATACCACCTAGGTGACCCAGTATTCCCTGGTGTACGGAGCTGAGGCCGTCCTTCCCATCTTGATTCAATTGCCCTCATTGCGCATGGTGGTCTACGACCAGCAAGCTCCCGATAGTGTTGCGGAAAACCATTTAGCTGAATTGGAAGCACTAGATGAGAATAGGCTTCGCGCTTTACATATCCTGGAAAGGCATCAGAGCAGGATGGCTCGAGCTTTAAATAAGAAGGTTCGCCTTTGCTCTTTCCTGCAAGGCGATCTGGTACTGTCCCTCAGGGCACTAATGATTCCCGACAGGAAACCACCTATGTTGGAGCACAAATGGGAAGGGCCTTTCATCATACATATGGTCCATACCAATGGTGTGTATTCCCTGGTGACTATGGATGGCGAGCGGGTAACACCTCCCACCAATGCCAAGTTCCTCAAACGATACATTTCTTGAGGCCCCTAGGTCCTGCATAACCCTAAACTGCACCCGGTCCTGCACGACCATAAAATACACTTGTCCCCACATCTGGGCCCCTCTTGTACGAGTTCTAAGACCATTATGGTCTAGCATGACCTTAAACTACATGTTCATCCTTACTGCAAGACGTTAAACTACAAGCTGGTCCGGTCTCCCTGACCGAGACCTAGCCTTGGGCCCCATAGCCTTCTTGGGCCCCTTAGCCTAGTCCTTACTCGAAGTGTGTGGTGTATTGTAGGAATATGTCCTCATCCACCTTGGTTTACCTGCCGCACCATGCACATTCCTGGAAGAAATGACCCTTATCACCCGACATGACGTTAAACTATTCTTCTAGAACAACGTGCGGATTGATTCCCATCCTTATAAGATATGTAGGACCACCTAAACGCTTATTTTTTAGGTCTATCCCCATCTCTTAAGAGATCCCATGATCTATCGGTCACCTCGGCCTCTTGGCCTATCCCTCCCCACAAGGGGATATATAGGTGTGGTACAGGGTTTGGGTACCGTGCCCCCCTCCTCCTGGGAATCCGCCATCTTTTGACCACTCCCAAACTGAGCCATTCGACCCTTTCCAGTGGTCCTCTAATGTTCTCAGAGTACTCTGGTTTAGGACCTAGAGTGTCAGATTTGACTTAGGCAAGTTTTCGTCTGCTTTTCAAGCTTCATGCTCCCTTTCATCTGGGCCCCCGTTATCTCTCACACCCGGAGGGACCCCCACGAACGGCTTGGATACAACGCCTAAGGGATCTCCTACCATCATGGGAAAACACTCCCAAGGGTTTCAGACAACAAATTGATACAAATCCCACATTGCGAACATGGTCAGCAGTCGATGCTCATTTGTTTGTCCCCAATTTAGGGTAACGTGACAGGATGATGTGTTGTGAACATGGTCAGTAGTAATCCTAGGTCACCATGCCGTCTCCTTTGGGAACTGAATGTTTGTTGCATGATTCACATTGTGCTCCACCCCATCGTTTCAAGGTAGAATTTTGACACTCCTTTCACTAGCCCTCAGTGCACCTCCACACGGTAGACGAACAAAGATTCATAACGGCGTCTTTCAGGGATCCCGCGAACTGAGCGCCAAAGAGTATATGCTTGGGTTTTCTCTAAGGACTATGCACAGCTTGACCCTCATCACTATGGGAAATGAGGAGTCACCCAGACATTGCATTTTGGGCCTAGCATAGCTGGAAACTAGCCTCTCCTGCCCCCTGATTTTTGGACCCTCGTTGGCTCCTTGGCCCGAGGCTCCTCTCTCAGAACCACTTGTGGTGACGGTAGGGGGATATTCCCTCATCCACATTGGGTGTGCCTTAACGCATCATGCGTATTCCCCTAGGTCCAATACATACAACCTTAAACTATGTTGTCTGGTCCCACCACATGACTATAAACTGTGATGATATCGTCCTGGCCGCACGATGACAAACGGCACTGCATTGTGGTGACCACCCCATAGAAGACATCACGTTGGGTATTGTTTGACTACCATACCATTTCTCAATGCCTGTTACGACTTGATTATTGTGGAGACCCCAGGAATTTCTAACCAAGGTAGGTTTCTCCACAAAAGAAAAACCATTCACCTTAAAGGACAAACAAGATATATCAAATTCTGCTTCTTTTGGTGCGAGGGCTAGACCCGCACTCCCATCTCATCCTTTGCGCAGGTAGCATGACGTTTCGTGCCCTCAAGAACTACATCTGGCTTGATTCCCATCCTAATGGGATAAGTAGGAATACCCAAACCTCCTGTCTTTGGGTCCAACTCGAGCACATCTAGTTCTTCTCTTCACTCCCACCTTCGGTACCCCAACCACGGGACTGTGTGGTGTAGTGTGGGATTATGTCCTCATTCAAGTCAGGCTTGCAATAGACGCACAATGCACACCCCGTTCTAAGGATTATCCCTCCTATGTCATGTCCCCCATGACATTAAAAGGCGACCTCAAGAACTATGTGCGGCTTGATTCTCATCCTTATGAGATACGTAGGAACTCTTGGACATTTTGTCTTGGGTCCAGCCCCAGGGATTACCAAATCCCGTCCCTCCTTACTGTCGGCCCCTTGGCCTGACTTCTTGGGGAGTGGTGTAATTGGGATGTCTACCCCGGATAAGTACGGGATGCCCCATAAGTGATGGTGGGAAGCGACAGTTCTCTCACCAGAGAGGTCCTGTCTAATAGTTGAGATGATCTATGACCAGATTGATGTGTTCGCCTAATGCGCCTCCTCCACGGTGGTGCAATTTTTGGAGTGTTGGACTCTGTTCGAACAAACCACCACTCCACTTTTCATGCTTCGCGTGACCCTTTATTCTGATCTTCATCATCTTTCATTTTTGATGGGACCCCCTAACAATATGAATGATAGACCTTGGTCTTCCTATTGTAGCAATATGGATGATTGACAAACGGTCTTCCTGGTGTTTTGGACCAACATTCCGGAATACTTGTCATGTTTGATGGGACCCCCTAACAGTATGGATGATAGACCTTGGACCTCCTGCTGTATCAATATGAATGATAGACCTTTGGTCCACCTATTATAATAATATGGATGGTAGACCTTGGTCCACCTGCTTTCTTGGGCCAATTGTCTAGAAGACTAATCGACAATATTTGAGTTAGGCCCCGTGTTGCGAACATGGTCAATGGTCAACCCTCATTTGTTGTCCCCATTTCAGGCCAATGCGATATGGATGTTTTGTTTCTTCCAAAGTTAATAGTTGTCCTCCATCGTCACACCCCCCGTAGTGCTCCGGATTTGGGTAACAAGATTCACCTTTTTCATCTCCCTATGTTCGGATGGATTGCAATGCCCCCGTCATTGCCCCACTTGTCTGTTAGAACACATTGAGAAGATGTTATATCAATCGGTCTAAGGTCCTCTTCTCAAAAATCCAAGCCCGAGTTTGGATGCCTGAAGCTTGGTTAATGCCCCACAGTTGGATGAAATGATAACACGAGCATCCTTTATTCCTCAGATTGGGTGCTACCCATAGGAGCTTAGGGGTGAGTTGTTATTTATTTTTGAATTATGGTGAGAATATTAAAACAAAGGTATAGATAAATATATTGGTCCATAAATTGGATCAAAATAGTGAGAAGTGGAAGAAAAAAGTTCATGAGATAGCCAAAACAGAGCCCTTAGGGATCATCGTGCTGGATTGATCTTTCCAACACTGCTACCCTTTGGCTGGTAGCCTACAGGACTGCTTCTCGCTCCTTGAAGACACTCTCTTCAATGGCAGCCACAGAGCGCAGCTCGCCAACCCTAGCTTGTGCCTGCGTCCACTCGGTTTGAAGTACGGTCATCTGGTGACTCGCCTCAATCAGTTGTTCTTGGGCGTCAGCCAGTTGGGCCGTCAGTTCCTCCACGAGCTTAGAGCACGTTGCAATGAAGACCTCCTTCTCTGCCGCCTGCCCTTCGAGGTGACAGACCACATTCTCCACCCTCAGAAATGCTTGGGTGTTCTCCGATCTTTCCCGATATTGGGCAACATCAGTGCACCGGCTGCTCTCGCGTATCTTCTCGGCCATGTAATCACGGACGGTCAGATGAAGGAACTAAGCGTCAGCCTCTCCAGAGCAGAAGAAGCGCAGCCAGGTCTGGAGTGAACCCATCCGCCTTAGCCAATCTGACTGGGGCTGCCTAAGAAAAAACTGGATACACTTCTACCCTTTGGGTCGGGTCATCCAGCTCTCCTCAGCCACTTCTGATTCTGAATCTTCTATCTCCTCAGGATCAGTAGGTCGATAAACCGGAAAGGCAGCCAGCAGGTCGGCAGCAAGATCTACCTCCGGGACATCTTCATGAGGAATAGGATCCTCGATGTCTGGGAGACCTCCATCTCTCACCCCGATAGCGACGGCACCATCCTCATCTTCTGGCCTTTCCCCAATGACAGCACCCATGCGGTCTTCCACCCCCTGCTCACCAATTTTCAGGGCCGTCTCAGTGCGAGAAAGTATGTTCTGGACGAGGTGGTACGTCCGCCAATGGTCAGCTAATGGATGTCCTGGGCTCAGCAGCCTGATGAGACTCCAATGTCAAGATCACTGCGCAAGGCGCACCCTGATTAGTTGGGATCTTTGATAGCAAGCTCCTGTAGTGAAGCGTGGTACTTACAAGAACCCAGTGCGTCGACCTCTAGTGTTCTAGCCACTACAGGATCTATTGTAATAGGAGACCCCTCAGTGCTTGTTAGTTCAATGATGGGCGTCGGAGCCCCATCCTGTCCCACTGGCGCCTCTCCTCCCTCCTTTATTGGGGATGCCTGATCAACACCTAGGTTCTCCTGAGTGAGATACAGAGGTGGGTTAGAAAATTCAGAAGATAATGGATGAGGAAGGAAGTTGAATAAAGGTAGATACAGACCTCGAGTATCTTAGTTATGTCAAGATTAGATCCGGCAATCTCACTGCTCTCCCGAAGACTCCCTTGGTAGGTCGCACCCTGCGACCCCTCACCTTTGGGTTCTTCTTCTCCTTATCTTTCATCTTCTTCTTCACCTTCATCTTCTCCTATTTCTTCCTCTCCCCAGACTCCTCATCACTGTCGCCTTCTCCCGGCATGATCACTTCCGGATCATGCTCTTGGTCGAGCATCACTTTCACCAGGAAAGGTGGCTCCGCACGTCGACCCCTTTGTCGCGCGTATGTGTCCATGTCTGTCAGATAGGCATTCATCCGATGGATGTTTACTCTGTCGGTAACTCGATTGAGCCTGACCTCTGGAAGCTGGATCTCGTTCTGCATTATCTTCTACCAGATGGCCTCATCACTCAGTGATTGCCATAGGGTCATCCAGGCTGACCACAGTGCCGGGAAAATTTCATCTTGGGAAGGTTCGAGAAGGTATCTTATCTGCTTCCCAGGAAGTTCCCTGGATGCCTCGTGTGACCCCCCTCTGGACAACGTGGTCGCGGCAGCACCACGTGATGTCCCCGCTGATGAGGTCCCAGCCTGCGTGGGCCTCACTACCTGGCGCGCCCCTAGTTCCCCCTTCTAACAACACCTTGCCACCCCCATCGCTCGGTTTTCACGCAGGTAGTCTCGATTTTCTGGACTCGCTTGCGTAAAAGCCCCTCAGTGTATGCAACGGTCCAGTGCTTGGCGTACTCTGTTGCTAGGCCAGCGTTGACCCCGGTGGGAGGAAGGGTAATGACGTTGTCAGAGACAAAAGTGGTGAACATTAAAAACATCTCGCGCAGGACGCAGGGATTCTCCTCCTAACAGAAAGCCATGAATACCTTCTTCGGCATTCGTTGGAGGCACCCGAATTCCCTAGCAAATCAGGATGGCACGTAAGTCTCACATATCACCTTCCCTTCGATCCATGCCATGAGCACCCCACCCCAAATGCTCTGAAAATACTCATGATGCTCCAGTGAGCCTTGCCCATTGTCCACCATCTGGCCGACCGGGGTGGGGAACGATCTGAAGTTGAAATAGGTGTGATTACTAATTCGGACCCTTACGCCCTCCTCATTGAGCATCATCGGTGCCACCCCAACGATATTCAGTAGAGATGGTCGCAGGGCGTGGCCCGGAGGATGGATGGCGTTCGGAAAGGTATACCTGCCAAGATGAGCTGCCACCCAGCCGTGAAATATCTGGAAGGGGCCACATACCCTCCAAGGCGACCCCCCTCTGGAGATGCATCCCAAAATGGAATACAACCTAGCCAACACGGGGACCCCCAAATTGTACCTTTTGTTGGAGGCCATGGTGCCTGCCATCACCAGTGTTGCTGGATGGACGCCCATCCTCGCGTCCTGCACCAGCAGGAGCCACCCACCCAGGAAGACGGCGAGAAACCCGGTGTACCAGATGTTCGGGTCCCGGGCGTCGATGATGTGGTAGCCCCACGATTGGTATTGACCCGCCTCCAGGGTCCTCCAAAACGACCCATACATGCTCATCTCAGCTGCGGTTGGGCACCATTTGCCCCGTCCTAGCATCTTAATCACCGGTTCCTTCTCCAGGATCTGGCTGAACCAACCCTTGCAGACAATGTCCTTCAAGATGTCCTTGACCCCAGCCTCTCTTTGGCCAGCTCCAATAGGTGCCACGTCATAATGGGGGTCTGTGACCTGTCTTCCTAGGTGTTTTTTGGGGGAACAAACTCGTCGTATTGGTATCCCTCCAGTGGGATTCCTCCGATGTAGTGAATGTCCAAGAGGCTGATGCCAACAAGATGGAATGTGTTGGTATCAGGGGACCACCGGGTGAATAGCTCCGGCCCGAGCTCCGGTTGACGATGGAAGTGGTACTGTGACATCCATACCACCTCGAACTAGCCAATATGCCGCAGCTCTTCCCCAAACTGGTTGCAAGTATGGCGAACCCAGAATGCCCAGGCCCACTCACTGGTAAAGATACCCCCAGACTGCAGGTGCCAATCTTTCAGCCAGCCCTTAGTGTCATTCGTGATGCTCTGACAGAACGTCCTTGCGTAGAGGGTCGGAGAATCCTCTGTTGCTGTCTCATCCCTATTAATGTTCGTGGTCCTCGGGTTCAGGACATATATTTCCATGTTCCTGGTTTCCCTGGCATTATGGTTGTTGTTGGTGATGTTGTAGTGGGGACATTCATCCTCCAGGGTCACCCATGACCACGGTGTGTCCACCTCAAAGACCGGCAGAGGAACCTCCTCCAAGATGCCGAAGTTCCAGAACTGGATGTTGTCATACATAGGATACTCTTTCTGGGTGAGGGTTAGCAGGTTGAACAAGGTGAGGTTGTTTGAAACAACCACCTTGGCACCATAAACCTTCTCATTCTCCCCCATTTCATCTCTACGAGTGGCGACTCCCCCCTCATCAACTTGGTTTTCAGCCATTCCGAGTTTTCCTGAGAGTTACACGAAATCCAAAAATGGTGCATGGAATCATAAGGGGTAGCACACAAACTAGGTTTGTGGCGCGCAATTCAAAATTTCGGCACACAATCGGAACCTTTGATGCGCAATACTCCGAGTTTGCGTGGAAACGCACACGATGTTCATAAGGAATCACGCACTGCCAAAGAGTTTTATGCGCGCAGCCACGGAAGCGATTACGCGCATGAGAGCATTGAGCCTATCGCGCGGAAAAGCTTGAGTCAAGAACTTGGGACCCAGCGCCCCTTTTTATAGGAGAGGCTAGAGTTCCACGTTGCACAGAAAATGAATTCCGTGCGGACCCGGAGTTTTGCATTCCTGATGGAGTTTTTCGAGCAAAGTGACGAGGAGATCCACCACTTTGGCATTTCGGCGTTTCCCTCGGAATCTGATTGTTGGGACCTCTCCGGTCGAATTCCAAGGGGGGGCATTTGTAGTGGCCGAAATAGTCCGTAACTTCCATAGGAGGTTTCGAAATGACGAAGCGAAGTCATATTCGGACTCAGAGGCCCGGTCCGGAGGGCTTGGAAGTGGCGCGTGAAATTTATGGGCATTCGCATGAAAAAAATTTGTTTCAGCGAAGGACTCCCAGGATTTTCGAAAAAGAACCGGTGTGGTGCACAAATTTTGCGTGCCCAGTTCCGCACAGGGAGGACTTGCGCACCGACTATTCTTGGCACAAAAGATTTCCCACGCCACCTGGATTCTGTGACGGTGAATGCCTATAAATAGAAGGAGACACCAACCGTTTCGCGGTTGAGGAATTCGGAACAGCTCCCGTGCGCGCAAATCAGACCCCCCCCCTCCCGCGCACGCAATATGATTTCTAGTTAATAACCCTTTCCGCAAAACCTTTCCCCGGGGTTCGCCTATGCACGCAATCCCACTAGCTTAAGTGAATATGCCAAACTATTCAGAGTTCTTCCTTTGCAAACAATCCCTTCCCTTTGCGCACAATCCCCTCCTATTGCACTCAATCGTTTCCAAATTGCGTGCAATATTGTCTTTAGGTTTTCACCCAAACCTTAGGAATCGGCCGGTGCCTCTCGCACGCAATCCATGCTCGGTGTGCGCAATCCCCCTAGCCGCGCACAATCCCTCTGCCCCAATTGCGCGCCAACTCGGTGTTTTGCGAGAAAACCTTCTCCTTGCGCCCAAACCCCTGGGCCCCTCACCTTTACACCCCCCGGGTGCCTCTCTGCTTAGGCGCCCAATGTTCTCCATATCGAGCATGCATTGTTTTCCCGTACGGCCTTCCAGGCTCATATGATGTAACCTCAAGGACCCTTGGGAGATGTTTCCCATTGAGTTGCTTTTCCTTATGCTTCTTCACATAGGAACGCTAATGGCTATTGCTTTTTCTCATAGCCACGCTAACGTGGACCCCTCAGTGGTTCGCCCTGCAACCCCCCTTCACTAGGGCCATGCCGATGCCTTCCCTCCCACAAGGGGTAGAGGGTGTTGGTCTTGTAAGCCCTAGGGGTGTGGAGCGAACCCACCTCATCCGAGCTACAGGAAGTTAAACTGCCAAGCACTTCTTCCTCAACACATGACGTTAAACTGTGGTCCGACCTCGTGCCTCGCACGCAGGGTCCCCCCCCGGCTCGGACATTCTTTACGCCTCTCGTCTCCATGGGAATGGAATCTTACTCACATGGAATGATATCCTCCTTTTGGAGTGGGGTTTGTCCACAGGGGAAGGGCTGCCTCAGAGTGTAAGCCCCTGGCCTCTCTTGAGGAAGGTGGCACCCATGCACCTCCGTACTTCCCCACTGCCAAGGCCAGTGGAGTCCCTCTCCCACTGTGCCTTTCCGCACCACGGGCCTCTATCCTGGAGTAAGCCCCGGAACTAAGGGATGCTAACCATGCGTAAGACCCTGTTTCCTCTTTGGGCCGCTCAACGTGTAAGCCCCGATCCTCTTCTCACAGATGCACCCTTCATGACGTGATCTTATGGTCCCTGATGCCTCTTGTTTCTCACACCAAGCATGACTCACATGGGCTTAGAGTGAGCATCGACCATGACATCATCATGGGCCGCCTCAGAGCGTAAGCCCCATCCCCGCATACTACGGGGACTTTGATCCATGCTAAATCATGGTACGTAGGAATCCTCCACGACGTTCAAGCCCACCACTCGGTCGCTCCGACTTCTACACGTCGGTTCGCTAACACTTTAGGCCGCCTCAGAGCGTAAGACCCAAATTTCCCATCCCTAATGACGTTAAACTGTATTCCCCCGTCAGGCATGACGTTAAACAGTATGCCCCCGTCCCACATGACGTTAAACTGTATACCCTCGTCCTGCATGAGGTTAAACTGTATTCCCTCGTCCCGCATGACGTTAAACTGTATGCCCTCGTCCTGCATGACGTTAAACTGTATTCACCCACCCCGCATGACGTTAAACTGTATGCCCTCGTCCCGCAGGACGTTAAACTGTATGCCCTATTCCCGCATGACGTTAAACTGTATGCCCTCATCCCGTATGACGTTAAAATGTATGCCCTCGACACGCATGACGTTAAACTGCATTCCCTCATCCCGCATGACATTAATCTTTATGCCCTCTTCCCACATGACGTTAAACGGTATGCCCTCGTCCCACATGACGTTAAATTGTATGCCCTGAACTACGCGGACTTTGATTCCCTGCCATGTGGTTACGTAGGAAGCCTCCATGAGGTTCAAGCCCCTCTTCACTCCATTACCCATCCAGATCCTTACCCGGGCCGCCACATCCCGGTGGGATCATGCCACCCCATTCCACCCCCATAGTATTCAGGAAGCCTCCCACATGCTGGCCCCAATATCGGTGTTCCCTCTTAGGGGGTCCTTCAATATGATCCACTCTCAGTGTTCAGAACAGTCTGATATGTCTCCGCAAGATGGTAAAGTTGCGGCATACCCCGTGTTAAGCATGGGAAGCTGAGGAAAACCTCAGATGGCACACAACTCCCCACGTTCGATGTGGGATGCATCGGGCTTCCGTGCCCTCAAGATTCCCTATAATAATTGACAAAAGGTATAAATGCCAATCCCCTAGCGTCAATACATGCCAACGACGCTCCAGTATGACCATTCTCCTCACCGAAGGTTGCTGCCCCGACCAGACCCCTTCAGCATCTCGACGGAAGCAGCGTAATAAACTGGCGTCCATGCAGATATGGCACCAGGAACGAGATTCACGAACCCATCTAAAATCTATTAGGGAGACTCAGACTAGGTGACGAGCTCTGAGGAGGAATACACGGAAGGATGAACCAACATCCCATCGTCCTGGTTTCGATCAAGGAGTAAACGTCCCTGAGCATGGAACGAATGCCGCCCGCCTTTGGAAAGCGGGAATGCGGGGCAACAAGCCACGCATCCTCCCCCCCGCGTGACGGATGTGCGCGCACCCCGACGAAAGCCTTGGAAACAAAAATATTGATATACAAAAACAAAGAGAAATATTTACACAGAGGTACAAATTTTAATTTGACACATATATTCAAAAAATATATACACTTCTTTTTTAATGTCATATTTTATGAAATACAGATAAATATATATTTTTTATTGTTACATACATATTTATATATATATATATTACTTGTATAGGTATATATTATTATTATAGAATTTCTATATATTAAATAAAATGGATATATTTTGGTATAAAATAAAATTATTAATAAATATTTATTTTAATATGGTTTATAATATTAAAAATTACTATTTAATTAAGTATTTGTAAATAATTATTTTAATAATTGATTTATTTTATGGAAATATAAAAAAATATTAATATATTTACTTACAATTAAAAATAAATTATTAAAAAAGAAAAATATTAAATCCCTAATATCAACATGAATGCAACTAATGCAGATATATTCACTCTTCACCAGAAAATTAATTTAAGACCCTTCATAAATGAAGCTAAAATATTATAAAATAATTATGAAATAGTGTGTCCCAAATAAATGATCAATATTAGAGACCATTTGGGATTTCATAACTATAAGAAAACAATGTGTGGTTTTCCCCTAGTCAAGACTGCATCGTAATATTCACAGGATTCATTTTGATATGTCATTGACCCCAAATAGAAAGCCAAATAAAATTTTATGGTCATTTGATATTCATGTCGCGATTTCCACTTTTTATAGATTCTTCATTAATTTACATTATTTTTATTTCATATAATTTTTTTTTATATTCATATTACTCGATAAGAATTAGAAAATTATTATTTATAATTTTTTTTATTTTTTATTAACACACTTTTCACTAAATACATTGAATATTATGTGAAAATGAAAAAAAAATTGTTTTCTATAATTCACATTTACTAAAATATATTATATATTATATTAATATTAGTATAATTATTATTGACATATGATTTTTAATAATATGTTTTTATGAAACATAACATTTATCATTGACTTAAAAAGAACTGATAGAAAACAACCTTTATCAATGATTTTTTCTCACTAATAAAAGCTACACTTTATCAGTGCTTTTTACAAGAACGGATAAAATTTCCGTTTATCTACACTTTTTTTCCACTTTTGGAGGACACCATTATATGTTCTAGTAAAAATTTATGATAAAGGTGGCCTTTAAGAGAGCTTATTTAGTGATTAAAAGTTAACCTTTATCAATGTTTCTTTCTAGCAATACAAGATAAACTGTTTACCGGTAATATAATTTTTCACTAATTAATTATATCACTATCGATAATAAATATATTTATGAAAAAGGTGGGTATTTTAGCTGGGGTGTAATTTAGCATTGAAAGAAATGAAAATTTATCTCTGATTTCTCTAATTATGATAAAGGTGTAATTTATCAACAGTTTTACCTAGAAATGATATAGGCTAGTTCCTAATACAAAATCTATAGTTGTGTGACGACAGATTGGTATTAGGGGGTATTTATGGATTCATTTCATTGATGGTGTTGAAAATTAAAATTTTGGAGGGTTTTTATTCATCAGGGAGTTAGTGAAGAAGTTATTTCCAATGTATTCCTCAATTCATCTATTGTTATGAGATTTTGGAATTTTTATGTTATATTTTTTGAATTTATGTTATTTTTATGGCGTGTTATTTAAGGGGGTTTTAAACTATGTTTGCATCATTAGAGGCCCATATTTCACTCAAGGTTCCAGATGGGTTCAAATGGCCAAGACTAAATCTGATTTTATGAATAATATTTTGGTTTTAATAATTGTTGGAATGTGTGGTTTTAGTATTGTCAAAAATTTCATTCTTAGGGAATATATGTGGTTCACACTCAACCCTTTAAAGTATCTTTTTTTTTAAAAATTCATTAAATTAATATTTTGGAGTGATGATATTGATATAATCAATGAAAAAATTATTATGAATTATATGTTTAGAATGATTAAAGAATAATTAATATATGATGGTCCTTGATATATCCCCCAAAATGGTTGGGTAAATCCTCATATATAATGAGAGGATTATGATTGGTACATGGGGAGTATGCATAGACAACTATATCACGGGGAATGGTAATTTATCCAAGTATTATTATCTATGATGGTCATTGTAATATGCCTTGTTATATTGTTATGATATACAATTATTATTCTTCTACCACATTATAATGGAATTCCATAATGTTATGGTACATTCCATGTAAATATTTTCATCTAGAATGTTCAAATGGGTTTTATTCTCTTAGGTTCTAGCAGGGTAACATGATTTAGTTTATAAAACTATATGTTCTATTTATACTCACACATTACTGATATTAATTATGATCCATTATTATTATTTAATTGATATTTACTAAGATTTACCCTATACTGTGAATCTCATATCACTATTTTCTAATATTTCTAATTTCTCCATGTAATTGGGCTGGATATTATGTGTAACATGTTCAGAAGGTAATCATAGGTCAACAATATTATAGAATAAATATAAGATATATTTTACCATAACCTAAATATATAAATAATATCTAATGATTCTAAAAATTATGTACCATATCATATATGAAAAATATTATTTCAGTTTTAATATAGATATCAAAAAACACACCCTAAAATCATGAAGACCATTTTCATGTATAAATTAGCAGCATAATTAATCATTACAAAAAAAACTATGAATTATTTTGTTTCAATATCAATAATTTATTCCCATAGAGAATCATACCCCTATATCCTCCTAGAATATCGTAGTGGTATACACAAATGAAAGGGGTGAGATACTATCCCAATAAGGGTGTACATCAAGATAATCCTAAGAGTGATATCATGAACCATTCAACTTTTCTAATGGAATTTAGGAATTACTATATTGATTTTGGTTCTTCTTAATCCTAGGAACATCCCAAAAAATATATCAATTCAATAATTTTTGTTTAATTTATAATGGAAAAATACATAAATCATAAATTTAAAATAATCCTATATGAAAGAAATATGTTATATAATATTATTAAAAATTATATTGAAATAGTGAATCATTTATATACCTAAATTGAGATGGAAATTTTCAATATTGAATATTAAAAGGTCATGATAAACATGTACTGATAGAGTATATTCCATAATTAAATTAATATGGACTGGTTATTAATTATATAAAGAAATAAGGTGAGGAAAATAGTGTAAATGGTTTCCATATACATGTTATACTATTTTCCAAAGTAAAATAATTACAATGGAATAATATATAAATTTATGCACCAAGAAATAGAAAGAAAAATAAATTATAATTAACATAAAGGAATCCCACTTGCAATAATGATATAGTAATAAAGATAAAATATAGGGAGAGATAAATAGTGATATAGAACAAAACCACAAGAAAACATATATGAAGATGAACATTAATCAACTTTCACCCTGCTTTAGATGCTTATTTATCCTCATAACTAGAAAATATAAATTTATTAACACCATTATTAAAAAAGTTATATTTAAATAATCAAATAGAGTATATTAATTACAATGTCTTCTTCATTTAATAAATTGATATTGTATGTGTTGATAGAGTATATGTTTTAGGATCATAATTCTTTATATTCTTTTATGAAACATAAATGGTGGATAATCCCTCCTTAATGGAACCATAAACTCTAAAATTTTAATGATAATATGTTAATATAATTAGATAATTATATTAATGATAAAATTCATTTAATAATTACAATTAATTTGAATTTTCCTCCATAATATTTTTTAAGATACATAAATTGGTCATGAAAAATGATTTTAAATATTTTTATTTGAACACTTATTTTCGATTCTAAAATTTATTAAAGGGATTCATATTATTATTAATATTTTAAATTTTTCTTAAAATTACCATGAAATCTTCCATGATACACATAAGTAAAACAAGAATATCATCGTTAAATTAGATTTTATGATGCTCGAAATGGTGAATTTTATTTTCATCATTTTTAATATAATATGGGAATTTTTATGTATTGGAGTTTTAAAATTTATATTAGAATTATAATGATGTTTAAATTTTGGTTAAAAATTTATTATTTTTCACAACTATTAATGTGACAATTGAATTGAATGGAAGTCAATTTAGAAACAATTTCTTTGCTCATTGAGTAACCTCTTTTATATTAAATATTATTTCTTCATAGGTGGGTATTTTAGATAAAATATTTCTCTATAAACGTTAGTATGATAGTTTGAAGTTAAAATTCTTATACCATTTTATATTTCATAATTTTGTAATTTTCATATATGTGGATGAATAGGGGTTATTATATAGAAAACATGGGGTGTATATTTGAATAAAATATTGTATAATTTATTAATTATGATCATGTAAATGAATAGTTCATTATTCCTATAAATTGTAATATTTATTTATTAATATTATATATTTCAAATATTTATAAAATGAGGTCATTTTTGAACCAAATAATTTTTTTAATAAATATTCACTAATAGGGTTTTATTCGAATAAAAAAGCATGGCCTTTGAAAATAAATTTATATGTATTTAAATTATGTTTATTTATAAAAAGTTATTTTAATCCTTATATAAATTTTATTTCATGATAATTATTAATAATTTATTTACACACATGTAAAACATACTAATGTTATCAAACATACAGTTTGCATAAAAACATTATTTTAGTTTTACTCAAATAATTTTTTTTTAAAAAATATTTAAGACATCACACTATTTTAATTTCAATATTTTGATTCCAAATTTTTTTTCCAATTAAAAAAAATTAACAAAATTAGTAATTCAAATATTTAATTTTAACATAAAAATAAAATTTTTAAATAAGTTAAATATACATTATTAAATTTTTCCCTTATATCATTCCTTAAGATAAAAAATTTGGGAAATAATATTACTGTATTAGAATATTTATATTTTTTAATTAAATCTTTTAATATTATAATTTTTTAGTCACGTTATTAGTCTCAATGGTCTGGTTACCATTTCCCTCACATTATTTTAATTCCTACAAATAACTCATATTTGTTTTATTATTCTTGAACACAATTTTCACCCAAATATCATTATCTTTGATTTAAAAATGGTAATCCTAATTAGAATATATTAGCTTTTTACAATTTTGCCCATGGGTAGGGTATTTCCATGAAACAATGTCCCATTGAATATCCAAATCTAGTTCTATTATTCATATATTTTTATGATCCAAATAAATTAGAACTAATGTTATTGAATGTATTAATCACTATATTCATGATTCTAAGGCCTTTAATTGTTTAATTACACTTTTTTTATATTCCCCCATTTAAGGGTTTAAGGATAACCCTTACATTAAATGTAGTGTTTGTGATAATTAATGACCATAAAGTCTTAGAGGAATTCATCATAGACTATGACTACTTAGAACTACCCCTCCCTAACCTCTGCATCATGATCAACTTACCATATTCAGGTGGTTATTCGGAAATCTATCCTACACAAAGATGCACATGCACGGTGCTGATGGAAATTGTAATACCCCCTCATTTTTTCAAATCTGATATCTCATCTCTATTGAATAGACATGATCTGAATCCTACTCTATAGTTTTTTATTGTAGAATCTATTTTTTTTCATCTTCACATCATGTATCCCAATGTACTTATGTTGGAATTAATAAAAAATGTGCCTCAGAAGCCTTATTGAACCGAAGAATTGGGAAGACCAAGGGCCTTGAAGGGCTCTACGACCAAACCGGTGGCTCGATGGTCAATAGTTCTGACTACTATATATAATACCTCAGATTTAAATAGACCATTCCCTTATGAAATTAGTTTGTTTAGGGTGTTCTGAGAGCAAATTATGGATAATTTCAACAATTTTTAAAATATAGAGTATTCCCATCAGTGTGTTGAGGGAATCTGTGTTGGAAGGTATGGGAATCATTAGGTTAAGGTGTCGGTTGGTCAAGGTGTTGGTAGGTTAGGGCATCGGCGGGTCAAGGCGTCGATAGGTCAGGGTGTCAGTAGGTTGATGTATCAGTAGGTCATCGTATAGGTAGCTCCGGGTTGGTGTATCATCGTCAGTATATCGTATTGGTAGATCACCATTCAGTGACTCCCCCATCAGTGACTCATTATCAATTTTTCCAATTTACATCAATTTTCTAGTTTCTCCCCTCTAAAATTATTTATTTAATGTAAACCAAGTTTAAACCCTTCCTTGGGAGTTTATTAGGGTATTTCGATGCTTATTATATATATTTTTAATCTCTTAACTTCCCTAGGTATATGAGATACCAAAACTATTTTATCTTGACCATGATCTGATGTTAATGTCTTTTGGAAACTATTTTTCTATTATTATAGGATCTTGGGCCTCAATGACCTGATCTTCCCATTCAATTGTGTTTTCCATTTTTTTAGGGTAAACTTAAATCCTTCTTTCCCAGATGAGTCATTCGCCTCTGGTATATACACTCTATCTCAATTTTCATGGTGTTCTTCCGTATTTCTCACATGATTCCTTGTTCTTGATGCTAGGAGGAACTTCATTCATTTGATCTTTCTATAGGTAAGTCTTCTATATCTCAAAAAAATTTCATCATGAATAGTGGGTGTACTAATGATTCATATTGAATATCTATGAATAAAATTTATTTAAAAAATAAATAAATAAGAAGGTAATATGATCAAAAGATAAGGGGGGTCAGTAACACAATGGTCTAGGTGTGGCTTGATGTTAATCACCTACATTATTTTTTTTCTTTTTTGAGGTCATGATCTGTTTTGTGTAAAAATACTTTTGAAAATCACAGTCATTGGTGGCCTTTGTCTGTGCATGGGTGACGCTTTATAAATATTATTTTTTCCTTATGGAAATTGGGTGTAAATTCTAATCCGGATAATCACGCATAACCATATAATGAAATGAATTCCTCAGGATTAAAACTCATGTGTGATCACCCAAATTTAAAAAGCGGACTTAAAGAATTGTGTTTACCAAATATTAATATGTCATTATTAATAAGTATGACCGAGTGATGTGTTCAGTTGGGTCTTGTGACCTAGTGTGTGATGTGTGGTGTGGTTGTTGGAACACGGTTATGGGTTCAAGGGTAAATGGAGGTTTTGGTTCCATGATAATCGTGTGGGAAGTGTGTGTAATGGGGATTTGGTTTTTCCATTTGGGGTGGTGTGTGTGGTGTGTTGGAGTCTCAAAATGAGAGACTGATTGACTATGGAATGAATGGACTTGAAGGATGTGGGACTGCCTTTGTTAGTGATGTGGTCATGGAGTGATATTTGGTAGAGGGACTGTAGGGTGGTTATGAACATTTATGCAGTAGGAATGTATATGGGAAATATTCATATTTTTTTGTATAACTTTGACGAATGATAGTTGGCGGTTGTTGAAATGGGGTGTGTATTGGGACTGCAGGTCTGGTTCTATTTATTTTTTTGATATGGTTGGGGTTGGTAGTTACCCAGTAGTCATAGATTAAATTAAATTGAATCCCTTAATTAACAAATGGAAATTGGTTAAATGAAAAGGTTTTGGTAAATTCTTTAGCATTGGTTGTTTTGTGGTTTTTTATATAGGGGTAGAAGGGAAATGTCGGTCTGAAATAGTTTGTTATCTATTACGGGGACTCATACGTTGGGCTAATTGTTTTTATACCTATACATATATAAACTGTATTTCCATGTGAGCTATATATGAACCCCATACATGTTTATAATTACGTTCTGAAAAACCCCATTCAAGTAGGATGGTGTATTTCCCAACATTATATTGGGAAGATGGATGGTTGGTTACTGACTTTCTTCCGCACACCCTCTTCTAGGTTCTTCCCGCTCGAGTGTATCCGGGAATACCATAATGGCTTGACGTGAACCACAGTCATAGATTCATCGGTTAGGTATGTTATGCAGGAGAGGCCTAGGAATTTGAGGGCCAAGATTATTTTCCCAAGTTTTTTTGGGATGAGGATCATGTGCCTTTGGGAAAAAGGCATTGTTGTTGTGACCTAGTTGTCTGCGGGAAGGATAATTTGTGCTTTGAGGCCCTAGTGTATGCGGGACATTGGTGGAAGTGGGACTACATATGTGAAGAGTAATAACGAACCTACTCTTTATTACATACTTAAACATGATTTATTACATATAACCTTCATTTAATACAAAATAAAATATCTATATGTCTAGTGACTTTGGGGAATTAGAACATTACATAGAAAATTAATTTATAGAACACAACATCTTATTAAAAAAATCATTTACAGGGCCACTACATTTCCTCATACTTAGCATTGCACAGGATAACCTAAGAACATGCATAAGAAAAGGGTGAGCTATAAATCCTAGTAAGGTAATAAAGATGTAATAACATGAGTAATAAATTACATGTTAGATAATAGGAATATCAATGGAGCACAAGAAAAACATGAACATAAAGAGATAATAAATCATGATAATCATAACAAGGAAATGTGACAAAACAAGCGAACACTTTGAAAATTGTGACTAATTCCATCCACCAAAATTTACATCTATCTTTCTCAGATCCTTTCCACTAACCATATCCTTCCATAAGCTAATGAATTTTAGTCCCTCATAATTTAAGAATAAAATTACTCCAAATTTGGTGATTTATATCTATAGTGTGATATATATTACTAGTTAGGATCAATGCACACCCTATATCCAGTAAACATTGACCATAGTTATCTATTGATCTCATTGATATCCTTGAATATTATTTCTCATTATTCCATTTTTTCTTCTTCCATGACTATTGAGAAACTACTCCTGAGGACTTATACATCTATTTATCACCTAGTTCAATACTTTCATCTTGATTTTATAATATTTATCACTGTTTTTCATTTTCCAATATGTTTCTTGATGTTTTTAGTTTGTTTGTTCCTCCATTCCAAGACACATGAGTCATGTCTTATTAAACCCTTAGGGCACAATAGCTCGTATTGTTCCCATAACTATCACACCAAAAGAAATAAATATTATAATATTTGGAATTTAATGGAAACATACTTACCTATAATTGATTTTTATTATTTCTAAACCATTAGATTGAATCAAAAATATCAAATTGTTACCAATTTAACATAATAATATTTCCAATTTTGTGGGGTCACTTTTCCACCCTTTGTCGCTGGATTAGTAGAAATTTGGTCGTCTATTAAGTCCAATTTTATCTTGAGGGCGGATAGTTTTAGTTTATCATGATCCAAAATTTAATTCTCTTTTTAATCATGCTAAATTATATATATCCATTTTTACATAAATAAATTCACCTCTTGGGCGGTAATCTATTTTTTAATAGTCAAACCCGAAATTAAATTGATTCAGTTGGGGATATTATCATGAAACAAAATGAGATCATGTCAAGTGTAAGGTTTCTTTCTAGATCCTCATAATTTCACCACCAACCCATGAAATATTTTTAATGTTATCCATTACTTTATACCCTCTCTTTCATTTATATTTTCATTAAATTAAGCGATACCACTTGTGTCGTTACTTCATAAGGTCTCAAATCAGATCTTAATTTATAAACCTAGAACAAAAAATTACTAAATCTAATAAGTATTAGTATAATATATGTATGTCCCAAGGTCTAACCCATGAATAATAATCACATATAAATTCAATAAACCTTAATAATCAATATTTTACTAAAACTAAAATACATTATCAAAAGTATTGAATGGGTTGACATAGAACACAATAAAAAGGTTAAATGGAATGAAATTGAATAAACATATGGTTATTCATATATTTTGAACAATTCAATCTAATATGATGAAAAATTAAAACCATATTTCATGATAATTATTATGGAGGCTGTCTTTGACTTTAATACATAAAAAAACTACATTAGATCATTTATTCTTCTATATAAGAAATATAAAAACAACCTAAGCACCTTAAATATAAATTTCAAATTGGATAGAGGAGTTAAAGTAGGCATCCTCTACCCCACTACCCTAAATTACATTATATATCATAAACAATCAACCATCACTCTCATTGGGACCTAGAGAATAATGAAATAATTATTCAAAAATTAATTCTAAATTAATATGAACATATCAACAAAAAATTGAGTTGAAACTAGTTTTACAAATCTTGTTCATCATTTCGCATTCCCACCTAAAAACGCATATCCACTCATAGCTTATTTATCAAACATGTAATAACACCAAGTCATGGAATATGGAATAGATATGTTATATTTAAAAAATATTTTTTATTATGAAGGAAAAATAATAGAATTACCTTAATTAACCCATAAAAGAATTAAAGAGAATAAACCACTAAAAATAAAAAATGAATAAAAATTAATCATAAATGTTTTGACACCATAATCATTGATGTGGATCATCATCCTTCTACTCTCAAATTATTCATTAGACTTCAATATTCCAACAAAATTACCCTCAGAAGGCTTCTAATTATATTTATGTTCATAACTCATCTTTATTTGTAAGAACTTTATCCATAAATATCACCTAAATCCATCACCCATGTATATAAAATTTCCCATTATCTATAGAAATATATTTCTCCATTATCATATTTTAAAACTCCTTATCTTAAACCCTCCTTGATGTTGGAATTATCTCATGTGAATGAATCTTTCTAGAAATCCATAAGATATATCTCTAATTTATATTTGTATCATAATATAAATAAATATAAGATATTAATAATTAAATTTACTTACTTTTGGAACCCATGAATCATGAGACGACTCCATTATCAATGTAAAAAAATTCCCTTCAAATATCCCAAATTATAATAAATAATTTTGATATAAATGGTATGAAAATAAATTATATAAATTGTATATCTTTAGGTTGGATTGTGATACTCTTCTTGTGGTGTAGGGTAACACTCTAATTAAAACCAATTGAGTATCTTATTGATAATAATCGACATAATTTCCACACATGTTTTTAAATATTTATTTAATATTTTTCATTGGATCGTTAATTTTAAATTTTTATGAAATTTAAAATTTTAACCCTTTATAGTTCACTATATTATTTAACCCATAAATTTTTTTCTGAAACATTTAACTCTAAATTTTTTATAGTGTCTCTCACGCAGTGGGACACATCTTATATTTAGGACAGCTCAGATATATCTTGCATTTTATTAGCATAAATGGGCATTGAAATCAATGGTGTGTATGATATGCTAGACCAGACACCACAACACTTTTATGGTCATGACTTTTTTATATCGCCTTGGATTAGGTTAAAATTGTTATAGAATAAATAGGACCAACTTATTCACAAATAATACTTCTTTCTAAAAAGATGTTTAGCACATTTTGGATGTAAACCTGTTAGTGAATCTTGGATTAAAATAATTGAGAAGATATTACCGTTCATACTTGTAACCTCTTATAACGTTACCCTCTCTATCCCTTTATAAATGTGTATTTTTCACATATGTAAGGGGTTGTAGGTGAATTTGTAAATTTTTGTCATATGGTAAGAGTTTTATCTTTATATCTCCAATAATTTCCAGAGGGGGGGTCTCTTGATTCAAGGAACCCTTCATTGAAGGCTTCTTAAATTCATAACATTGTAATTGTTATGTTTTAACAACCTCATTTTTTCACTTCGATTTCTTCTTTTTTATGATTTTTTTTAAATTCACTTTTTAGGTTGTAATTCAAGAGTAGAAACATGATTGGGTTATAAAATTTCTAAATCTTCTATAATGAAATTCTTTCTTATTATGGATACCCTACACATAAATGTAACATCCCCGAACTATGATGTATTTTGTATTCTCAATAATCTTTTTCAATAAAGAATATTAAAAAATTGAATAAAAAAATATTTAATTTTTTATTAATAAAGTACAGAATTCACTACATATTTACAAAACTAGGAACCAAGGATAATTCTGCAAACTCATTATAAGTACTAGAAAATAAACTGGAACACCAATGATTAACACAATAATTATGAATGTGTAACCCAGATCCCTTTAATTTTCTTTTATTATATTAGTGCTATAAAGAAAAATAAAAAAATGAAATGAACAAGACGAAAGTATAACACCATTGTGGAAGAAAAAAAATGAACTTCTAAAGATTTTGAGGTTTTTAGAATGCTATCAATCATAGGTATTTATAAGAGGTTTAACCATTTAAAATATAGAATTTTGGTTTTTATTAGCAATTAGGTGACTTAAAAATGAAATTTAATATGAATTTTATATGATAGTTAAAAATTATATTAATAATATAATATTTGAAATTAAATAACATAATGAAAATGTATAAAAGTTATAATAATTAATAAAACATTAAATTATTTGTAATATATAATTGAGAATTATAAAATTTAATATCAAGTATTTTTTAATAATTATAAGTAAAAAAGTAATATATAATGTTAAAAAAATATTTACTATATGTTTAGTTATAGTATTTATGTTAATAAAAAATTCTGGGAAACATTTCAATGTTAACATGGGGAAACCTCATCCACTTTGAAGGACCCACTAGAGGTCAACCCTATATGGGAGGAATCTATCCATGCCAATCCAAGGCAAAATGGTGGCTCCGTCATGGAGTATAGTTACCTCCTGTAGTGATTCCACCCATGTTTAGGGACCCTTTATGTTATTGGAGAGTTTTGGCCAAATCCCTCAAGGCCCATGTGTATGGGCATCTTGTGTGTGATTATGATTTCAGGATAGGGATTCTACAGTTTTTATTATAAGGATCCACCAAAACTTTTCTTTTTTTATGTGGGTTCAGTTTAAAACCATAGGATTCAATCTGAACCATCCATTCAATCTCTTGTTGATTTTATCTATTCAATCTTTTCTCTATTTTTCTTCTTAAATGTTCCTTAACCCCACATCTACAAACGAGTAGACCTTGATGTATCTGACTTCCACTTCCTCTAAACTACTAATGTCTTCTTTGAAACCGTATCCTAATTGATGTCAATTTTTTAAATACCATGAATAAAATATGTGTAACCCTTGACATGATTTTGGTTATCTATTTTTTATTTTCCCCTTACATGGATTCATAAGAAAGATATATATATATATATATATATATATAAACTTCTTATCATCTCATATAAGTTGAATAATTGAGATTATGAGTATCTTAAAGCTTAATGAATTCCTTTTTTCATTCTACATTATCAATTTTTCAAACCCCCTTATCATATTTTCAAATGTGACATTGAAAAACATCATATTTATAAATATAATATATATTATCAAGGATTATTATAGAATACATGGCCAAATAAAATAAACTTTTAAATTACTTTTGATAAAAAAAATATAGAATTCGACTAAAATTTCTCTCCTTGAAGGATTTATGTAATTAATAATATACAACCATGATGTATAAAACCATTATTATTTTCTAACCAAAAAGTTCCTACTCACCCTCCCCAAACTCATTTTTTTATATCTTTTTATAGAAGAAAAAAACCTTGTATTAAACCATTTATGATAAGGGGAAATTTTTTTAAAAATAATATCTTCTAAAAACTCTAAAATATATATATATATATATGTGTGTGTGTGTGGTTTTCTTTTAAAAGCCTGGGTAATGGATTCTTTAATTTTAATTTATCAGGTTATGGAAATGGATTTTTTTTCATATTTTACAAACATTATGTGCTTTTTAAAAACAATTGACATCACTATATATATTTAAATATATTAGGTGAAAGGAATTTAATTTTATAACATTAAGATTCAATTTTGGATGTTAATCACAAAATATATATAATTTGATCTATGATGAAAATGAGTAATTTTTTTTATTGTTTAAACTAGAATATAAAATAATAATTGATTTTATTAAAATTTCTATGGTAGTAGTTTTAAAGAGTTTAGTTATTATTTTATGTAGGTGTGGGTTATCATTTTATTGATGGTTCATCATTAACATTGTGTTTTAAAACAAGTTATCATTTTATGTATAAAATGTTCTTGTACATGCTTGATTTTCATACATAATTTAGATTTATCCAACAAATATAAATATTATTGGCATTTCATGCATTTATTGTTGGAATTTGTTTTGAATTACTGTACAATTATGTTTATGTATTTTTAAATTAAATAGATTTTAGGAAAGTACATATTTTTTAAAATATTTAATAATTTCACGGATATAATGTTATTCTTTGAAATGTAATGGTATAAAAATATTCTTCAATGAAAATAATTTATATATGATTTTGAACGGTTTTGAGGTTATGTTTGATAAATTCGAGACTACGAAAATTGATTTCTTAAATTATGGAACTAGATTATTAAAATATATAGTATGGGGAGAATCCTTTGACCTCAAGGGGATTCCAACCTATGTGTTATACAGCTATGTGGCCTCATGGGTTTTCTTATGGTCAGTTATGTATCATAAAAAATCTATAAATGTTATTATTTTCAATAAGGGGAAATCCGAATAATTATTTCAAAATAAATAGTCTTTAGAATAATATATACTTATTATGGATATGTAGAAAATGTTTCTATATATTGAAAATACATTTCTATATTTTTATTTTATCAATTGATTTATTTGATAAAGTTTTTCTAAAGATATTTATAGTTTTTAAACAAAAATTATTTCTAAATTATTTTAAAACCCTTTCTATGAAAACTGTTCCTCACCCTATGTTTTAAAATAATTTTTACAGGTTTAGTAGAAATTCAGTTGATGTTTTTTTATACTAAGAGGCAGTACAGATGAATACAATTATATAAATATTTTTACATCTTTGATAAATTTTACTGGATTTGTCTAGCGTTACAGAACCTAGACTAGAAAAGGTCCTAGAACGTATAATGTGTTGTTTATTTTTCAGTTTATTTTAAATAAAAAAATACATAAAATTTTTAGTACTAAATCTAGATTTATGGGTTCAGGGATTTATAGTTATAATAATAGAAATATTCTAGATAATTTTGTAAAATTAGGACAAATTAATAATTTAATTATTCCTCCATAGTGAATTCTTTTTTTTACAGTTTCCGATGGAAGTTAGAAGTACATGAATGACTCTTTTTTCCTTTCTAGATTAATTTCATGAAAATAGAATTCTAAAATAATTCTCAAATGATTTCAAGAACTTTATAAACATTCCACCCTATTTTAAACGCCTTTAAAAGATATCCCACACACCCCCTATACTCTAATTATTTTGTGGATAATTTCTTATCTCCTTCTCCATTGTGCATACTCAACAACTATCTTATGCATGAAATGGAAACTATTATGTGGGTATATTAAAATCTTTTCCCTATCTGATTAGTGTGAGTCTTTAGTGGACTTTTTAGATATTGTAGATGATGGTGACGTCTGCAAAACCTATGTATGTCATGGGTTGTTAGTTTATTTATATTATTCAAATATATTGAAATATGAGAAAATGAGTCATTTTGAATATCCTATTGGAATAATTTCCAATATGATGTCTATAAACATTATACCCCTAATACATCTCTCTTAACATCTTATATTGTTTATCGGAGTTTGAATCAAATTGGTCAAGTTTCTTTTGGTAATAAGATGTTGGAAAACATAAAAATACCCTGAGGATCTGTTTTATCATAACAAAACTTATATTTCATGAGAATCGATAAAATGAAAGATTTTGGTAAAGGTATGAATTAATTTTTAAAACAAAAAATTATTAATTATTAATATTATTAATGTTATTTGTATTGGAACATGAATTTTGATGTTCAAAATAATAATAAGTGGGGTGTGTGTACGAGTGAATTGTGAGGGAGTAATTCAATAAAGGGGGAATAATGTAGCATCTTGGAACTGTGATTTATTTTTTATTTTTAATAAATTTAATCAATATAGAAGAATAAAAATTTTAAGAACCAAACAAGGAATATTTTATTAATAAAGCACTGACTTCATTATGTATTTAAAAAAGTATAAACCATTACTAATTCAGTAATATCTTTATTAGTGCTAAAAACAAAACTAGAGAACCACTGATTAATACAATAATTCCAAATGTATAACCCTCTTCCTTTAAATCTTCCAAAATCAAAAAATTGGTAGCAAAGAAATATATCAAAAATACAGAGAAAAAGAGGGAAGTAGAGCATCAATATGGAGGTAAGAAAATATCATAGAAATATTTTTTCTGTTTTTGGAATACCTTGAGTCATAGATATTAATAATAGTCTGTAACTATTTAATATATATTCATTGGGGTATTAGTATCCATTATGTTACTTAAAATGAATCTAAAATTTATTTAAGATGATTGTTTCAAATCATAATAATAATATAATATTTTAAATGATATAACTTAATTTAAATTATTAAAATTTATAATAATAAGTAAAACATTAATTTATTTGTAATACAGGTTATAAAATTATAAAATGTAATTTCTAGTATGTAATAATAATTTTTGGAAAATATGTTATAAATAAAGTTGAAAAAAATAAAATTTAATTTTTAGTAATAGTATTCAGGTTAACAAAACATTATAGCTAACCTATGAATGCTAACTTGGGGATACCTCAACCACTTATGATTACCCACTAGTGGAAACCCCATATGGGATATATCTACTAAAGATACCCCAATGCGGTTGGGTAACTCTATCATGCAGTATAGGTACCACCAATTACAAGATGTCTTTTTTATAAGACCCCTATATGTTTGTAGAGAGGTTAGGATGAAGCCCTCAGGGCCCATGTGTAAGTACATTTTATGTTTTCTTGTGATTTTTTGGATGGATTATCCAGGAATTTTATTTTATTTATCCTCTTAAACAATTCTTATTTTAATGTGGGTTTAGTTTTAAACCATGGGATTTAGTCTGAGCCATCCATTCAAGTTGAAGTTGATCTGAGTTGTCTACTATTTTCTCTATTCGTTTTCTTCACAATTAATCTTTCCCTTGTTTGTGAACTAGATAACTTAGATTCTATCACATTACACTTATTCATGACCACATATGTCCTCTTTGAATCCGCGACCCAATCTCTGTCGATTTTCTTCATAACATTAACAAAATTTGAGGAACTATGGACTTTATTTTGGTTATCTTTTTTTTGTCCCTCACTCATTTTTGGAATAAAGATATATATATATATAATTATATTTCCAATCATATCATATAATCTAAAAAATAATATTTATATGTATTGTATGATATTAATGAACATTATTGTTAGTTCATCTTTGTCAATTTTTCAAAACCCCCTTCTCATATTTTAAAATGAAGACATTAGAGAAATAATATTTTTATATATTTATTTATTTATTAATGAGAAAGTTAATCGAACACTTTTCCAAATAAAATAAACTCTCAAATGAATTTTTATAAAAAAAAACATAGTATTACACTATAAATTTTATCTATGAACAATTGACTTAATTAATTTACAAACCTACAATGAAAAACCCTCATTCTTTGATCATTAAAAAGGACTGAATCATCCTCAACAAACTCATTCTTTTTCTATGTGTTTGAAAGACAAAAACTACAGATTCATCCATTTATGGTATGGGGAAATGATACTAAACATTCACTCATTTTCTAAAAACACTACTATATGTGTGTGTGTGTGTGTGTGGTTATCTTTTAAAACCCTTCCTAAGGGTTATTTTAATTTTTATTTCTTAAGATATGGTACTGGATTTTTGTTCTCAATTTTTAAACATTCAGTTAATTTTAATAAAATACACATCACTATATATATATATATATTATGTGTGAGGAAATTATTTTTACCACGTTATGATCCTACTTTTATATTTTATCATTAAAATAAACAATATTATTTGTCATGAAAAAAATAACGAAACACTTTTTGTCACTAATTAACCAATAATTTAATGAATATTTGATTTTATTATAATTTCTATGTTATTGGTTTTAATTATTTTAGTTATTATTTTCTGTAAGTTTTAGTTTGCATTTTATGGGTTGTTTTTCATTTATAGTTCATTTTAGTACAACTCATCTTTTTATTTAATTAATTTTATTATACATCCATTAATGTCATATATAATTTAGATATTTTTGCAATATATAAATATTATTGACAATTCATTTATTTAGAATAAAAAATTGTTTTAAATTACTATGAAATTATGTTTATTTCATTTTTAATTAAATTGATCCTCTAAAAGTATATATTTCACCTATATCTTTATGAATTTATAAAAAATACTATTATTATTTTAAAAGGAATGGTATGATTATTTTCATCTATAAAAATTATTTATGTATGATTTTGAATGGTTTTTGGGTAAATAGTGAGAAATTTTGAACAGTTAATTGTTTTTTCAATTATGGCATAAGAGTATCGAATGAAATGATATGGTATGAAGAGTAAAAGCATGACCTTAAGGGGATGATATTGTAAATTTGATATGGCTAAGTGGACTCATTGTTTTTTTTCATACCAAATATAATAAATACTCCATAAATTTTATTATTTTTTAAATGAAAAAATTCCAATAATGTATTTCAAAAGATTATTATTTATAAAATAAATAGTCTTCATACAAATATGTACTTATTATTGATTTAATTAAAATGATTCAATTATATCAAAACCCTTTTATATTTTTTGATATTACCAAATTATTTATTTAATATAATGCTTCAAAATAAATATATATTTTTATAAAAAAATATTTTAAAATGGTTTTAACACCCCTTAATTGGAAAATTAATGCTCACATTATGTTTTTTTAATAAAACAATTTCATGTTTAGATAAAATTTAGTGGTTGATTGATTCATATTATGAGGCAGTAGATATGAATACAATTATATAAAATTTTATATAACTTTTATAAATTGTAATGTATTTTCCTAATTCTCAAACCCAATACAATAAAAGGTCCAAGAATGTATAACGTCATTTTATTTTTCATTTTAATTTTAATAAAAAATTACACAACATTTTGAGTACTAAATCCGGGTGCTCACGTTCAGTAATTTACAATAGAAGGATAGTTTCTCATAATAATCGATGTATCTTTAGCCTTCCTCTTTTATTAAGATATGAGATACTATAATTTTAATAATATGATCATTAAAAGTAATTTACAACATTAAAGTTACAAAGAATGAAATTGAAAAATTAACCCAAACACAAAAGGATGACTATTGTGTGAATTATAAGAGAAACCTATTAATTAGTAAATAAAACTAGAACAATATCAAGTTATAGATTTAAAATAAAATCCCATAAATAAATCTATACTCACTTAAAATATGGATATGACCCCTAATTCCCCATTAACCATAATATATTCTTGAAAAAAAATAAAATAAAGGCGTATCAATTTCATGATTCAAATATTGAATATGGTTTAATTCATTTCATCTTTATTATTAAATTAAATTTTCAAATGTTTTTTGGGATAAAAAATTTGGGGAAATTAATTATGTAGATTTTAATTTGAATGCTAATGATTAATAAGTCGGTTGTGTGGCAGAGATAAATCAATTACATATTTAGAATCGAATTCAAAAAAATTAATCTTCTCATTGAGCTATGTTTATAAAATTAAAAAAAACATTTTTCCAATGTAGACATTATTGTTTTATAAAAATTAATTACCCCCCCTCCCAATTCATTTAGGTAGAGTGTTTCATTATACTATTTTCTTTTCAAAACACCTTTGAGTTATCTTCTTACATGATTCCTCTATGGAGAGAAGTCCTTGGTCACTACTCTACTGCACCAATGTACCAAAAGACCACACATTATTTCAGATCTCCAACAGTAGAGGCTTTTAAATTAGATCCATTTCGGGGGACGAAATTATTTTCTTCAACAAATTAGATGGGTTTTTCTTCTACATCATCTTTTTGTATCTTTTTATTTCCCTATTCTTCTTTCTACATTCCAAATTTTTTGTTTTTACTCTCTTAAATTATTTTTGGACCATCAAATTAAACTTATTATAATGGTAACATGGTCCATTATTATTAATTATCTCTTTTCTATGATTTATGAAATAATACCATTACGATGATCTCTTTGATTTAGTCCCTGATATTGAACATAAATATTGGTCTTGAATCAGATAATCTGGATCTGTGGTGTGTTGATATTTACCCAAGTAGGTAATTTTTCAATTCTTGGAATATTAAAATTGGAAGAACAACTAAAGAAAATATAAAACCAGAACCTATTTCTAAAAATAACAATAACTAAATGATTAAAACCATTTTAGATTTGGTTACATGTGATATTATTTTTAACTGACATGAAATGAAAATCCAAGTCTCAAATCGGACATAGAACTAGAATTTGGTTGAATTCACCATCTTTTGAAATTTCTTGTCTTTTTTGGGGAGTTTCAAAAAATCACCTTAAATAATTCAATGTGTTATGCTCAAATATTGTACTAAGAAAGGTCTCATTAGATCAAGTCAGACTAAATGCATTCCAATTTTTACTTGATGGAACTAAAAATCATTAGAAGTATTATTTTCACCCTGAAAATTTAACACATTGGAAAGATTTGAAATGTCATTTATTGAAATCATTTTTTCCATCAAATGGGACCACTTCTATTAAAATGATGATCTTAGGGATCAAAAATGAAAATGAGAGTCAATGTGTGAATAATGGGTGTGATTCAATAAGTTGTGTGAATGATTCCCCTAACATACAATCTATGAGAAACTTTTCATCCAATACTTATTTGATGGAATCACACATATAGATAATATAATTATGGATATCATAGAGGGAGAGGCATTTATCGATAAAAATCTTGTAGTTGCATGGGAATTTATAGATATGATATCACAAAACTATCTATAATTTGGTGATTTGGGTACATCACCTATTAGAGTAGTTCATAAAGTAAGCCCTTATATTAAAAATCATTTAATTGACACTATGTTACAAAAAATTTCCTCTATGGTGAGGAAGATGTCATTGGATCAAAATACATTACAATCATCTCTTATAAGGACTTGTGGGAGTTTAACTGAAAAAGACCACCCAACTGATAGTTACCCCCAACTACAGAGACATGGATTGCACAGTCGTATTCCCCTGGAGACTATATAAACAAAAAAATCCACCACATCCCCTGAAAAGTTTGATTAATTTTTACTAACATAAGACCAAGGGGGGAATGATCACTCAGACATGAGGTATGTCTCTAGGCAATAAAAATTTCACCTTTTCAACAAATCATATATCAACCTCAGCCTCACGAATATAGTTCTTAACAAACCAAAATAATATTTTACTTTTAAACATTAATAAGTCAACAAATACAATGGAATTCTAAACTAATGGTATATTCTAAAATGTATACCTTTTTGAGAGAATTGTTCATATTTAACAGAATGATATGAATAGTCAGGTTTATAATTGAGAGATTTAAAGATGCAAATGAGCGATATTGTTTATACCCTCCATGATCTAGTAAGTATAAACTCTAGAAAAATTCATTTCCGAAAAATTCCAAATCCCAAGGGTAATATTAGTTCCCTAACAATGAGAAATAAAATGAAAATTGTTGATACAAATGCATCAACCATTCCACCAGAATTCACCACCACTCTAGAGAAGCACTATTCTAGAAGAACAGACAAGAATCCAAAGGAGAGAGATAATGATATGAAAAATATTTATTATGTTCCTTCTAAAACCATTTTATTTTAGATTATATTTTTATAGGACACAAATCTAGATGAAGAGGACTTGAAAAAAGTGGTTTTGGATACATTCAAAAATGTAATTATCAACATCCTTCTACTTGAAGAAATCATGAAGATGTTATGTTATGATATTTTTTTTAAGGAATTTTTTAATAATATTAGAGTATAAAGGTAAATGTGAATATCAACCATGGTATGATTGTATCTATAATCATCACACAAATACTGAGGCTACCGACAAAGTGCAAGGACCCCGAGACATGTACAATTCCATAAACTGTAGAAGATTTTTACTTTTCTGATTCTGTATGTTATTTGGGAGATTAAATCAATGTAATTATTTTCAATATTTTATCATATGTAGAAAAACGTGAGTAAAATCCTACATGGGTGGTGGTGAAATTCAAAAATATAACTATGGAATATCCTTTGGGAGTCCTTGGAGAAGTACATGTCTAGGTAAGGGACTTGATTTTTCCTATGGATTTCTATGTTCAAAATATAGAGGATTGCCAAGTAAGTTCTCATGATCCCATAAGTTTTTGAAGGAATTTCCTCAAAACAATATAGGAAATCATAAATTTCCTTGTCGGTGCACTTTTTATAGTTTCGGGATATGATATCAGAAGATTCAACATTTTAGAATCCATGAAGTACCTCTCAGAAGAATACTATCCACTATTCATCTTCCTTTCTAAACCAACATTTACTGATTATAAAAATAATTATTTTAAATCTTCATAAAATTTGGATCATTTAATTCTAAGTGTTATATTGGGGATTTATTATATGTTGACGTTGAAAAATATGGTCACAACTATTCATCCTGATAGAAAAACACTCAATTCAGATTCTTCATTGTATAATTTTCTCTAAATCTAAGAATTTAATTTCTTATTAGGACATGGTTATTGATTTTTGAAGATGTCATTGATACTTTATTAACCTATTTTGATGAATATAATTTAGTATCGGACATTTATTGTGCATATATATCAGTTCCCACTTAATTTCCATCAATACATAACTCACCCAAACTAAAACTCAACCCATTTCTACCAAAAAAATCCATACCTATTGATTGATAAAATATTTCTTGAAATAATTGATAATAATATCTTATTGAAAAAAAATACTTCTTTATCTTTTAAGGGATAATATTATTAAATTGGGTAGTGCTCAGTAGAAATACCTAGTATTGGCCCCTCTATTATTCATACATAGGATTATCTTAGTAGATGAGGATAAATTGGATCTACACATAATTAGTAAAATGAACCCCACATTAATAAAAATCATAAAAAAAGATGTGGAAAATTTTCATTAGTTGGGTATCATTTACGAAATTTTAGAAACTCAGTGGGTCATCAAAGCCCATATTGTACCAAAGAAAACCGAGTTCATAATTATAAATAAGGAATGGGATGAGATAGTTAATATGATAGTGAAGAATACCATATAACATAAATATATTGTAGGAAAATAAATCAATCCCCTCACAATGTCCATTTCCCCTTTCAATTCATTGATTATATGCATGAGAGACTTGCAAGTAATATAGGATCTTAATTCTTGGATGGTTTCTCTAACTATTTAGTTTACAACAAAGGACCAAGAGAAAATGACATTAACTTTTTCTTTCTATGCATTTTCTTACTAAATTATTACATTTGGGATTTCTAATTCCCTTGGTACCTTCCTGATATGCATGGTGAGTATATTTTAAAATTTAATTTATATATGCATTAAGGTATTTATAGATTATTTTACTATATACACATCTTCATTTGATGAGTGTATCTTGATTTTGGGTAATGTGTTGAATTTTTAAATTGATAATAATAAGATTTTTAAAATTAATATAATTCATCAAATGAATAGAGTGGAATTTTCCATGTTCATGTATTGATAAAGCATGGAACTGAAGTTGAAAAATCTATGTTATACAATATTTCATACATTCCATATCCAATATGTGTGTTTGTGATGTTAGATCATTCTAAAGACATGATGGTTTCTATTGATGCATTATCATATATTTTAGTATGATCACTATACCCTTATCTAGATTGCTTCAAAAATGATATTAAATTCATTTTTTATGATTCATGAATGGTATCATTTGATGATATGAAGAATTATATTACCACTCCAACAATAATACATACCCCATAGTGGGAGAATCCATTTGAGCTTATGTGTGATGCTTCCAACTCCACAATTTGAGAAGCCTTATCACAGAGTGTGGAGGGGAATTCACATGTGGTTGGTTATGCTTCCATGAAACTGTATTCATCATATATTTTAGTATGATCACTATACCATTATCAAGATTGCATAAAAAATAATATTAAATTCATTTTTGATGATTCATGAATGGTATCATTTGATGATATGAAGAATTATATGACCACTCCAACAATAATACATGCCCTATAGTGGGAGCATCCATTTGAGCTTATGTGTGATGCTTCCAACTTCGCAATCTCAGAAACCTTATCCCAGAGTGTGGAGTATCATTCACATGTGATTGGTTATGCTTCAAAGAAATTGTATTCATCCCTATAAAAGTAAAAAACCCATTTAAATGGTTATTATTTATTTTATTTTTTATATAGATGAATTCATTTCTAATTTTTTGGCCACTAAAGTAGTTTTTTCTGATCTTTCATCTTTAAGTTAACTATTGATGAATCTAGATTTGAATCCTAGACTTATCAGTTGAGTACTCCTTCTTCAATTGTTTGATACTATGATAAAATAAAATAATGTTCTAGAGATTTGGTGGTGTACCATATGAGTGGGATTAATCACAATCTAGAAGATGACACCTTGGACCATGTACCACATCGGGACTCATTTCTAGATGAATATCTTTATCCACTCATAGGAACACATCAATGGTATGTTGGTTTAGTTAACTTTATTTTCACCTCTAAAATGCCAGAAAATCTAACAAAACACCAAGTCCAAATATTAAAAAATTATTCTATGTATTATGTGTGGGATGACCTAATCCTTTGGAAAATTTTATTGAACAGGAAATTAGGATATGAGTCCTTGATCGTCAGTTTGATACTATTTTACATTTTTTTCATACACTTTCTTATAAGGATACTATAGACACCAAAGGACATCTATCATGTTCATAGGCTCTCGATTATATTAGAATAACTTTTTCAATGATTCCCATGTTGTTTTCATGTCATGTTATTACTTCCAACACATTGTTAAAATTTCATTGAGATATGATATCCCTCAATAGCCCAATTTTTTTTTGATTTTTTCGGTAAGGATAATTCATTACATTGGACTATTTTTTAGTGAATTTGGACTCTTTTACATTATTCATGATATTGATAATGTTAAAAATGGGTAGAGTCTAAGGCCACTAATTCTGATAAATCTAATGTTTTATCATATTTTTATTGATCAACTTTTCTATATGTATGAAGTAAAAAAAAGGTCTTCATTAGTGGTAAAGGGCCCCACGACTATAATCAAAATATCATAAACCTCCTTCAGATATATATGGTGACATACAAAACATTAACACCATACCAACCCAAATATATGGTACGAAAAATGATTACATTCCATATTTATTAATGATATAGGAGAAAACAGTGTAGCTAAAATAGAAGGGTTTGAGTAAGTTCTTAGATGATGAGATTTTTTCATAGAACGAAATTCAATCATCCCATTGGTATCTCCCCCTACCTAATAATTTTTGGGTAAGCATGTAATCTTCCCATGGATGTTGAGAATCAGGCATATTGGGCTATAATTAAATAAATAAATGACTCTAACCAATCGTGAATTCAAAGGAAGATGCATATTAAAGAGCATGAGTATATTCTGTTGTCATCATATGAGAACTCAGGGAATAATAAGGAATGATTAAAAGTTGATAATTTTGTAATTATCCTAGAATTTGGGTTTTATTTATGTGAAAAATTCATTATCTATAGTCACAATTGAAACTGAGGCCTATGGATGTCACAAAATAGGCTATAGGAAGCATCTTTTCAGTCAATGTACATTAGTTGAAGCATTATTTTTTTGAATCATGACATATAAATTTTATTCCATCATACATCATGAGCCCGTCATCACAGGAAAACATGTCCCTTACCCTATCACTTTTAAGATATTTTTATTTATTTTAATTCATTAATTCATGTGTATCATTAATTTCATAGATTCACATTTTGAAAAATATAACATTTTAGGCATGGGGTAGGGGAATATATGTTTTTATCAGATTATTTTGGATTTTTATTTTTATGTATTTCTTCATTCAATTATTGTTTCTTTCAAAAATCATTAAAAATGAAAAAAACAAATTTGGAAAAAAGTATCATGTCACATGATCATTACTTCCATAGAACTTATTGAGAATAGATACTTTATCTATTCTAAACTCATGAGAAGCTTATTAATCATGGTCATGTTTCAATCATCAGTTGTGGATTTTAGTAAAATTTAAAGCCAATCAGTGATATGTTAGATTTTTTCGTTATAAATCCCTGATATTTTAAAAACAAATCTATGTGGGTCATCTTGTGTGAAAATTATTTCATTTAATCTATCCTCATCATTAACACATAATAATAAATTTTGTGTTTCTCTTACCAATTTTATGGATTTGCACATCAAGTAATCTTTTTCATCTTACAGCATCATTGAACCACACATTCTTTTCCTTTTCAATCAATTCCATTACTATACTATATAGACCTATGCATGTGTAACTTATATCTAAATGTTTTACACCATAAAATATAATGATAAATAAAATAAATAAAAAATGATAAAATAAAAAAACAATAAAGAGTGGAGTGATGAAATGTACAACATATTGGGATATCTATGTCAGGAGCTTAAGGTTTGACTTATATGAATGATTAATTTAGTGGGTTTTATAATTTTTTTATAAATGTTGTTTAATAAGTTTGTGGGAATATAATTAAGTGTAAAATTTTTAATTAACCTAAATATACTAGATAAAGTATAGAGATTCAACGTTGAAATTATTGGCACACATGTACATGTTGATTTTTTCACATAGTTTACTCAAAGGACATTTCCACAAGATTAATATCATTAATATCACTGGATTTTCATAATAAAATTTTTGGAAAATTTATTTCATGATAATTTAGATATTGGTTTTTCATTTGTGATTATTTTTATAGTAAAATTTTATCAATGATTGATAATTTCAAATTTAATCATTTTTTTGGACTACATTATATGATGTTTCACAAGGGACTGAGAAAGGTTAAGTGTGTGGGAGTTGATAAAAAATATTTTTTATTGAATATTTTAATGGTAAAAAATGATGTATTCTTATTAAATTATGTTAAATTAATTTATTTTTTAAATACTTTTTATTAGATCAATCATTTGATTGTTTGATGAAGAATCCTATTTTGACCCTTTAGTGTGAACTGTAGTATTTTGACCATATACATTTTTCTATGAGGTATTCAAAATTAAAATTTTATAAAATTTTCTTCTCACATTGTGTTAAAACATTTATTTAGGACCCCGAAGAAAGATCATGAATTTTTTTAAAGTAAACGAACCATCAATTAAAATCGGGAGTTGACTCACTATATTGGGAACCACGTAACTGTTGTGGTCCTTAAATGTTCATCAAATCATGGATGGATGTTTCGAATCGGTACTGAAACGCCCAACGGTTCCATATCTGATGAAACGCATACCTGCTTTCCAAAGGCAGGTGTTCGCTAGGCGATTTTTCCAGAGACGCTTAATAACTCACATTGGTCGAGGGGATGGGAAGTCGGGCTCATCGCATCCTTTTGGGAGGAATTATTGCTTGTTCTAGGACTCCCTTATAGATTTTAGAAATATTCATATGTTCGTGAATCATTGGTTTATTCCCAACTCTAGTATCCATAGATTACTCTTGGTTGGAGATGGATAGCTAAACACAGGGACTCAGAATCATTTAGGCCCGAGGTTTACCATCCCTCATAGGATTAATGACTCCGGGGATTTTGGACTCGTTGAGACGGCACTGACTTAAAGCCTCATAACTGAGTGCTCTGGAGTTTATTTTCATCTAGGGGGGACAAATAATGACTTGAGCATTTGGATCAAACACATGATATGGCCTTCCTATGTATCCTTGTGAGAGAATCAGAATCCACGTAGTTTGGGTTTATAGTTTAACGTCATGCGGGACGAAGGGAGAATTGATGCGAAGATGGACCGGGGGTCTGATGGGTGATAGTCTAGAACCTCGTGGAGGCTTCCTACGTACCATGCCTTGAAATGGATCCAAGTCCTCATAGTTTTCATTATTTGGTCTCAGAGAACCGAAATGGAGGTAGACTGGGGTTCCAATGGGTGATGGGCGAGAACCTCACGGAGGCTTCCTACGTACCATGCCTTGACATGGATCAAAGACCTCGTAGTTCGCATGAGTTTTGGGGTCAGGTTCAGTGCTTACTCTAAGCCCACGTGAGTCATGCTGGGTGTGAGAAACAAGAGGCAGCAGAGACCTGATGATCACGTCATGAAAGGTGCGTTCGTGGGAAGTGAAATGTGGCTTACGCATAGGGCGGCCCAGGATGTCGGGGCTTACGCATAGAGTGGCCCGAGAAATGTATATTGGGACTTACTCCGGGATGGAGGCCCATGTGTCTTCCTCATGTCTGGCCATGAGGGAATCCCAACTCACTTGTGGGTTGAGGCATTTACTTATGCGATAATGCACAAGTGGGATAACACCAAGGGCATTGAAATCAGTCTGAACAAAGGGAGATGAAAATTTTGAATCACATTCCCGACGTTGGGAACGCGGTGAGGGTGGAGTGACGATGGAGGATAATTGTTGACATTGTTTGAAACACAGAACCCATATCACATTTGCCTAGAATGGGGGTAGACAATTGAGGGTTGACTGTTTACCGTGTTCGAAACACAAGACCTGACTCGAAGTATTGCCCAAAGTCTTCCAAGGGCGTTGGCCCAGGATGGTATTTGAGTCGAGGTGGCCTGGGACCAGGCTGTTAGGGGTCCCTTCAGACATGGAAGTGGATGATGATCTGAATGAAGGACATGCGAAGCATGAGGTGGAGTGATGGAATCTTTGAACGGATTCCAACTCTCTTGAAACAATGCCACTGTAATCATGGCCTTAGGCATATTATTCTTAGAGAATAAGTCATCTCTTGTTTGGAGAAAAAGGGTATCATTCATTTGGAACATAGGGAATACTAAAATTTATAGTCATGTAGATAGGACTAAAGATATCACAGTTTAATGTGGTGTTGCATGGACTATTTCTGTATAGTTTAATGTCATATGGATAGGATGAGGGCCATAGAGCTTAACGTCATGGGGTTAGGATGAGTTTCATACAGTTTATCTTCTTCTGGTCAGGACGACTAGGTAGGATATACCTAGCAATTGTTGTTGTGGGACTTACCCAAGGGCGGACCTTTCTGGGCGAACCTAGAAAAATGAGATAGGTAAAGGGGTTATAGGAGAGTCATGAGAAGTAGCTTGACTCATGGCATGTATAGGAAGGATTTTGTGGCAGCTCAAGGCTTCAATGTAAAATATTGTTGACCCGGCCCGAAAAGTCCGTGGTGCGACTCTCCATTTTTCATGGGGTCAGTGACGGTAGTGAAGGGATCGGCACTGATCTCAAGCGGGTGTGCGGGGGTGCAGCCCCTGCAGTATGAACCACTGAGTTCATGGGGCTTTCCACATGGGGCAGGCCGTGTAGGAGTTGGCGGTGGAGAGCTGGCCGTGAGGGACAGGCCGCGAAGGAGCGAACCATGTAGGAGCTGGCCGCATAAGAGATGGCCGTGAAGGGGGTATCCGTGGGGGAGTCGGCCACGTGGGAGCAGCCGCGGAGAGGTTGTATGTGGATGAGATGGTCATGGAGGAAATGGTCGTGAAGGAAATGGCCGCGAAGGGCATCTGCAAAGGGGCTGGCGCCCGTCCTACTTCGTGCCAGCGGAGGTGTTCCCACCTCCATTTCGCGAATGACGTTGGTCCGCGGAGGGGGTGGCCACGAAGGAGATGGCCGCGGAGGGATTATCCGAGAATTAAATGGACGAATGTGTTTCACGGTTTGGTTTCTCTTCTATGGGGAATAATGCATCCGCATATGTTATGGGTTCCACGGATGGTCGCGGAACATTACCGCTGGGAGATATTTCACCAGCGTCTCCCCTCGGGTTTTCACATGTCCTTCCCCCCCTTTTTGGTATCCCTCGGAGACTGTATATAGAGTAGGGAAGGGGAAGTATCGATGGGGAACACAATACTTTCTGCGGAATCCCATGAAGGAATCCCCACCGGTGGATGACTCGGTCAACTAGGAGTTTTTTGGAACCGAGATTCGTGGATTTGCTTCGCGGTCGTGCACCTCTCCACTTATGTTCCGCAAATGATGAGGTCTGTGACGGTGGAATGGGCTGGCTTCATCAGCGGTCTTCCTGGTTCGCACCCGCATAGGTGCTCCGCCCCCATTTTGTGAATGACATTGTCTGTGGGAGGGTGGTGCACCAAACTAGCTGCGTACTGTTACTGGGAGCTAGTACACAAGCTGGTTCGGTCCTTTTCCATGTTTTGGGGTAACTGGATTTCCCCCTTGAAGAATTTTTAGGACCCTAAAATGGGGATCAAATTTTGAAAAATCATATAGGATACAATTAAGAATAAATAATCCTCATAGAATGAATTTTTTTTCACTCTATCCTTATGTCAACCAGTCAGTTCAATTTGGAATAAAATATTTGGTCGAATTTTTTCAATCACACTTGTATCCACTTCTAACTATATATTCCCCTACCCTTTATAAATGTGTATTTTACACAATTAGAATAATTGTTCCTTGAATTAGTAGATTTAGGGATGAGGTTATGTGGTTTCACTACATTGATCAATGAATTTCAAGAGTTAGACCTCTCAATTCAAGGATCACATCATCGAATCCTTCTTCTTCTTCTTCTTCTAATTTTAATTCTTGTGTCTTCATAATAAACATATAATTATATCTTATATTTAATATATATTATTCAATTTTATTATTTTTTAATTCAATAATTTGAGTTGTAAATCAATATTACAACCTCTATTTGGTTATACCCATTCAAAATAGTCATGATTGCAAATAATTTCAACATTGACTACACAACCTAGGGAAGAGTAGTTTTTCTTAGTAACTAATCTACCTCTAAAGTAATATATATTTTTATTTTGAATAAAGGAGATAATATAGTTCACATAATATTGCCTATGAAATAATTTTTTATCTTAAATAAATAAATCATTAAATTTAACAATTAATAGAAAACATACGAGGTTGAGTAATCTGTGAATTGTGAGAGCGCGATATTAATTGATAAAACAAAAAACAGTGGATCAATTTTTAGAGTTAAAATAAAATACCAAACCTCAATTCAACTATGCATAAAAAATGTATATGATCCCAAATACACCACTAAGCATATTCTATACATGTAATGACAATACAATCATGGTGTTATGATTCCATATTCTAAAGATATCCTAGTATCTATTTCACTTCATCTTTTTCGTTGAGGTAAATTATCATCGGGTTCATGGGTTGAAAAATTATGAGAAAATAATTAGTTTTATTTTCATCTGAATGATAATGGTAATATCTATGTGATGAGTTCAATTTATATTTCTTATGTATTCTAAATACATCTTCTAATGAAAATTATCAAATTCTGATTTTACTTTGTTAATTAAATTTAAAAAACAAAAATTACACTCTTCATCCAATAAAAATATTCTAGTTTAATAAAAATTAAACAACTTCCTCCAATCAATTGAAGAAGTGTTTCCTTTTTTTATTATTCTTTAAAATTATTTGAATATTTTTTCTAATGAACACCCTCCTTAATGAGATGACCATGTTTAGCCACTCTGTTTCACATAAGTACCCAAAAACCATGCATTATCTGAGAGCACCCTTGATTTCACAGTCCATCAAAAATTGATCCCCTGGAATCTTTGGGACCTCTAAGTAATCAAAAAATACTACATTGAATCTTGTCCAAATAATCCCCTCCTCATGGTGAAAAAACATAGCCTATATTTTATCCTCCTTCATCTTCTTTACTTACATTACAAAAAATTTTCTTCATAAAAAAATATTTCTTCAAAAAAATTTGATTATATTATTTTGTAATTTAATTTTTTTAAAAATAACTTTTAAAATTTAAATAAACCAAAAATATGATAAAATAATAATTAAATTTCAAATAATAATAAACAACATAAAATATTAACTAAATTCAATTCAAAAACTAGTATCCATACAATAGTGTGATAAAATCCCATAGACTTAATAAAATAATTCTTTCAAAATTAAGATTTCATTTTCAATAAAAAGATGAAAATTAGTAATGAGGTGGTAAATTTTTAGGCTTATAAAAGATTATTTTACCCAAATATTAATTTATTAACAAAAAAAATAAATTATTTATTCCACTCTTCCCATTTGAAAAGTATATATTTGTCTCCTAACATATATTAAATGTTAATAATTCATTCTTATTAATCTTTCCACTTTTTATTTACCTCACATTGAATTTTCTCACTCATTACTCAATGTGACAATTAATTGGATTTATGATCATACCTTGAATACATTATCTTAACCATATTATTTAAAATGATACCAAATATCTACTTTATAAAGAAAATGTCACAAAGCATTTTGAGGGCATAATATTGAGGGTCATATGACTCTAAACATTCAGGTTGCATCAAAATTAATTTTAAAATAATCAAGTCTCAAAAATGAATTCTATCTATTAAGAAAAATTCATGATAAATTAAATTAAATTCTAATCATATTCCAATATTCAATACCATCACCTCAATCACCAAAATTAAAATAATGTACATAAATAAATAATGACATGATAATAGAATGACACTTTATTTTTTATACTATTTTTATTTTTTTCAAATTGTATGCTCAAACAACTCTCACATCTGTCATGCAACACAATATGATCAAAATAATTGTCCAATAATTTTTTAATTTTTATCCTCTACGCACATGACCCATTTTTTTTAATATTTTTCTTCATTTCTTGTTCTTATTTTTATTAGAACATTTTAATCAATTTTTTCAATATGGGATATTATAATTCATATTTAATGGTAAATCATAGTCATTAAATATATCCGACATATTCATCTTATATAACTCCTTATAATGAAATGCACCCCATATATCATAAAAAACCTCTCCCCACACATAGTCCATTTCCACTCAGGAATAAATTTCAATAGAAGGATATGAAGGATAAGAAAGCCTTATAATGTGGATCTTTCCCAAAAAAGTAATCTAGGGACTTTATAAAGTAATAAGAATACAATTTCATGGTTGGTCTCAAGGATAATGGAATCACAAGAAAATGTCTCAAATATACTAAAATTTATTTTTTATAATCATTTCATTGAAAAGAAACCAATGCACGTTCTATTTGGTTCACATGCCCAAAGTTTCTCTCATGAAATTTGTTAAGAAAAAAAGGATGTATTTGGTATAGAATTATCTCAAGAATTCGAGAATATAATATCAAAAAATCACTGATGAAATTTCATATTAATAATAAAAACAATATGAATATTATAAATTAAAATCATTAAAATGGAAATTGTTATTTCATCTACATAGATTAACCCACCCCTATATTTAGTTTTCATTAAATCAACACCCATATGCTTATCCCGAATAATTTATCACCCATATAACTTATACAATAAAATTATGATGGAATAAAAACATGGAATCATGGGATTACTAAGTAATATATTGTATCATATAAAAAATTTCATAAAAAAACTATGTTTGGGTATTTATTTGTATTTAATTTTTTTAAATAAAAACTTTAAAATACATGATAGTAATTATAGAAACTGGATCTAAACATAACATAAATAGTAAAATAATCACATCATTTAAATAAAAAATATATTAAATATTATCACAACCCAAGAACATAAATTTTTGTGTCTTTGAAATTATCTCTATAACATATTAATTTATTATAATTGAAAAAAAATTATCTAATCATGATCCGCAAAACAATTTTTATATATATCTCAGATGATATAACAACATTAATAACCTAGTGATTGAAAAAAAAATAAGAAATGGGTGATCTAAAACTCATGATAGAGGAAAAACATATCATAACTAAAAATAAAACCTGAAGGAGACATAAATATCTTAAAAATGATCAAACATCATTTTATGGTAACTATAAAATAGGATAGTGTAAAATACGTTCTTAAAGATATAAATAAAAAAGAAGAAAATATTTAACCGTGAAAAAAACACATTAATAGTAATATAACATGTGAGAATGACATAAAACAGAGGAAAGTTTTTAAAAATAATCCATAATCTTGAAAATATGGAATTTCAAGGAAATGAAATTCATATAGAAAATTCATCATAATTTCATGAACAACTTGGAAATGTTGAATAACTATCAAAATTGGAAGATATTTATCAGTATGCTATTTGTTCCCATGATTATGTGAACAAACACATTATTTCCCCACCTTAAGTTGAGAGCACAGCCATAATTCCCAGGACATTGTTAAAAAATTAATCATTTTTATTTTTAGTTGTCTCATGAGACATATTTATAAGAAAATTCATTATTTAGAGATATGTGAGCATGCCTATCATAATGGATGCATATATGTTCCTCCTAAAGTAAATAATATTCATATATTAATGAACCCAATAAAAAAGGGAAATATATATTAACCATTATAATGGAACTAATAAAACTTTCTTGAATAACACATGGAAATAAAATTCGGTTTCATAACTTACCAACATGAAATAAATCGATTGACATTGAAAACATGATCAACGTTAAATAATAACTTATAAATAGTGTAATGGATAGTAAAAAATTAATCATGACTTAATTGCATGTTTATATTTTTTAATATAGAGTAAAGTAAAAACTAAATCAAAATATATATTTCTTGAAGGAATTTTGAAATCATTGATTTAAAAGTCATATTTGTGGGAATTGTTTTTAAAAAAATTTATTTTTTCCTAAAGAAAGTGACAAAAAAACCCGTATGTGAATGTGTATATTAATTATAACCTCATTTTAACAATAAATTAAAATTTTACATCATTTATAATTTAAATTCATATGAAATATGATCAATAAGATTATTTATAAATCAAATAATGGAGTTGGAGTTATGAAGTCCATTATCTGTACGCCTTAATTTCATATAAACTATTCTTCCTTATGTGATATATGTAATATAATAAAATTAATTAGGTATTTAAGAAAAATATACATATATATTTATATTTATACTCTTAATTGATAATAAATCTCTTCATTTATAATATTATTATGGTATCTTTTCAACATCACGTGATACTAATATTAACGATTTTGAACTAGGTTAAAAAACATTATTGATCATCCTTTTTCAACCAAATATAATAATTTATGGACCATAAAAGGTTATTTAATTTATGTTTTATAATGATTTATATTGTTATAATTCAATTACATGGGATTTTCAATCATGTTTTGTGAAAACCAACCGATAAAGAACTAGTTTTGGGTTATATGCTGATATTGATGGATCACATTATAAAGATAATTTTTAAAATTATCAAAAAAATATCAACCATTAACTTATTTATTAATTATTTATATCATATATAATTATCATATATAATCTAAAACAATCCGTTTCTAGAAGGAAAACGATACATGATTATTCACAGAGGTAGTAGTTTGTATAACACATGACTCACTTTTTAATTTTTATTAATAGAAATGAAGAGAGTATTAAAAACTTATACCATAAATATTATAATATTATAGTATAATAATTATTCTAATATTATTACTTTATAATGTATAAATAATATTTCATGTATAATACATCTGTATAATGAAATAGAAATGGAAATAGTGGTTAATAACACATACCATAATTCTTGGATTGTTTCCATTTTGAAGGGGGTTGAACCTATGAGGGGTGGTATTTTTAGAAGATAATAACCACATTAAAGAGTTCATATGTGTGGATAATAGGTTTGAGTATAGCTTGGGACAAAATTTTTATGTTATTATGTGAGGGTAAGTGAAGATAGGAGTGCCCATTTTATAAGAGAAAAGTAGTATAATTTCTATAAATACCAAAAGTATTTGAATAATATGAAGTCATTATGATGGAAAGTTTCCCTAAAATTGATAAATAGTGGATTTTACGGGGGACTATTTATGAAAGAACTATACTAGTTAACTAGATATATGTTAAAAATATTTTGAGCCCTTTACCTCTATGGTTAATCAATTTTAAAATTTAAATGTTCACTATAGTAACAGATTTTTACAAAGGTTATTTGTCCTTTAAAACCAAAATTGAGAGTTGTTATAAATTTCTGTTTCTAATGATTCGAAATTAAAAATCCATGTTTTAATCAATTTTTAAAAGTAATTAAAATTAATTTTAAAATTATTAATATATAATACATTAAAAACATTCTTTGAAAAGAATATAACTAAAATTATAAAATGTAAAATATGGATTTATAAATTAAAAAAGTAAAATTACCTATTAACTTATAAATATATCATTTTTTAAATGATCTCATAAATTTAAAATTAACATCTATATAATGAAAATGTAATATCATTTATAAAAGTGACACTTCACTGTATACTTCTAAAAATTAGTCTTTCTTGAAAAATTTCATAAATTTAACTTCAGATAATATAGCTATGATAAATACAAAAATTATGATAAATATTTCAAATTCACAGTCTAATATTACTAATTGTTTTCAATTAAAAATATAAAATATATCTAAATTATTTTTATTAATAAAGAACAATATTTGGTAATTTATAAACTCAATTTCCTAATTTCAATAGATAAATATTTATAGTATTCTTAATAATTTATTCATTACAAAATATTTTATGATTAAAAATAACACAATACATTTTTTTCTTAGCTTTAGTAGTTGAGTAGATATTTAAAAGTAAATTTTTTCTCTCTATATATATATATATTAATTTTCATATTTTTTATAAATATTTTACCTTCTAATTCAATGGATACATTAAAATAATACATTTTCAGTGATTGTGTATGGATAAATCCATTGAAAAAAATATTTATTAAAATAAGAAAAACTCAGGACATTACATTCTACCCACTAAAAAAAACTTAAAAATAAAAAAATTTATTATATATAAGAAATAAATGTTAAGGAAATTTCGGTTCTTTTCATCCTTATCTCCCAAAATAGAGTTCTCAAAATTATGATTTCACCATAGAAATTTTACCAGATCAGTAGAGTTGTTCCAAAACACCATATCTCTTCGATCCAAAATTCTCACTATTTATTCCTCATATGATAGATTATATTCTAGTTGAATAGCTTCCAAACATAGCACGTGTGAAGGATCTAGTAAGTACTTTTTCAAAAGTGATAAATGGAACACATAATATTCTTAGTAGAGGTTTGTAGGGATAATTACTTGATAGAATATGACCTTAACGATATAAATTATATTGAATGGCTCAATTTATATAGGACTCATCTTCCCTTTCTTCCCAAATCTCATAACACATATCCATAGAGATGTACGAAGTAACATGTTGCCACAAAATTAAAACACTAGAACACATCAAAGAGTATAATTATAACTCTTATATTTAATTTGTTCAAGTTTTATATATACCATAATGGATTCAATGTGATCATTAGTTTCTTAGACATAGTTAGAACCATATCATCATGTTCTCTTTGAATGAATCCCAGTTTTTTGGAGTCCTTTATCTCTTCTCATACAGAGCCTCATATGGTTCTATATGAATTCGATAATTGAAACACATTTTATAAGAGATCTCTACTTGGGGAGGTGTCAATCCCAACATCCTTGGAAATCTATTAAACAATATAACATAATATCCTCTATAGTTTGAATTTTCTTATCATATTGACAATATATCTATGGATGATATATAGTTATAAAGATCAACTCCATCTCTAATGATTTTTTTATACTTCTCTAGAACAGTGAGGTAAACCTTGGATCTTGATTGAATACAATAGATATTGAAACTAAATTATTCCTCACCACATTAAATATGTATATATTAGAAATAATATCATGGGAAAAATATTCATTGATGTAAAATCACTTCTAACTTTGTAAGGAGATTAAATATGACCTAAATTGAATTACTAATTTTAAATGTTTTAGGGGTTCCTTCAGTGAATTAAATGTTGATTTTCTCCATTTCTATAAATGTATTGTTAATGGTTACAACATACCCTTAAACATCTCAATTAGCCTTTACTTTTTGGAATACCAAGAATCAAGATACTTGTTCCACAATTTATTTCTTCATATTGTCCCACCATATGTTTTTTAGATCAATATACATCTTCAAACTTCTTGTACGTATTGAGAAAGATGAACTATGTTTATCGTCAAATGGATACATATCAAATTCTAACTTTTAGAAGACCCATATCAAGATTCCAAACAATATAACTCCATCTATATCCATTTTTAAATCCAATATATTTTCTATATTTTTTATCTCTATATCCTATTTTAGGGGTTCATTAATTATTAAACAAAGAGTAGGTTGATAGTTCAGTTTGGAAAGATGGAATTTATCATCCATAACTATCAATTCAAGGTTCCACCTGTGAAAATACATGAGTATTGAGTATTTTTCAGACCTTATAATGTATAAATTATCATGATCATTTCAACTAATAGATTCATCATCCTAATTTTCATTTCCTAGATTCTAATCTATTGTGAATTCATAATGTTTTATCTAATCTTTCCATCTATTTCGGATCATATTTTATTATTTCTATGTTAATTTATATATCAATATATTCTAAATAGTAAATATATTACACTTTTACCTATATACATGATGTCTCCAAATCATTAATGTGATGATAACTGCTTCAATCCCTAAACTATGTGTCAGTTTAATTTTTTCAGTGGTCTTTAATTAGAATGAACCATAAGAAATTACCTTATCAATATTCAAAATGATACATCCTAAACCTTGTTTTAAATCATCATTGTATATTAAAAACCCTTATCCATTATAGGGTAATTTATGAAAAAGATTTGTGACCATTATATTTTTATATTCCATAAACATTTCATCACATTCCACTATAAAAAGTAACATTACTCCATTTTATGTTAAATTTTTTAGAGGATTTTATAGCATTGATAAACCTCTCACTAATCATATATAATAACCTCCTAACCGAATAAAACAACAGATCTTATTTATAATGGTTCTTCTAAGACTTTTATCTTTAAAATCCATCTTTGATGGATCTACTTATATGTATTTTATTTTGATTACATGAAACAAAAATGAATCCTTTTTAGTTAAAATTCAATTTTTATGAATTTTGAAAAAAAATTAACCTTTTTAAAGTTCTTTAACAAAATTAGAAAATTATTTTCTTGATATTAATTTCTCCTTGAATATATAAGAATTTGATCTATAAATAAAATTAAGAATAAATCATGGTAGTTTATAAATATTATATTCAATTGATCTATGAAGATAATAAGGGAATTGGTACACACATATGAAATAAACATATACAGATATTGTACATACCTCATATAGAAATTAGACATGGAAATATCCACACCTTTAACACTTCAGTCATGGTATCCATAAAAAAATTCAATCATCAAGAATTATTAAGATTATCAGATTTGGTTGAATATATCACTGATTTAGGGTAGAGGATACTAGGTTTAAATCATGATTTTATTATTCTATTCATAATAAATTAAAATATATAATGATTCATCTTTCTTTTGGAAAATGAGAGCTGGTACACCTCACAATGAGGCACTAGTGCATACAAACCCCTTTTCAAAATATTTTTTAAATCCTCTAATTCTATTGGATCTTATTTATATAGAATCTTAGATATGGGTTTCTATTCATGTAGAGGTTCAATATAAATGTCATCCACATTCTCTAGGGGAAGAATTGGATATTAACCCAGAAATAATCTATTATATTCCCAAATAATAGAAATTTTATCAATGATGACATCCTCCCGAATCCTTTGAGACAAGAGCCCCCCATTGTAAGGAACCATTAACCATAGTATATAATTTTACTCTATAAGGTGTTTATAATCATACATGTGTCGATACATAATGACAGAAATATTTGAGATAGGAAATGAGACTTCTGTATACTGATATTTCATATGATATTTATCTAGGTATATGAAATCCATAACCAATGTTATGTCAAATTAAACCAAAGGAGGAATAATTGTATATGTACAATGTATCCTCCCACAAATCTCAGTCATAAAAGGTTTTTACATCTTAAAAGAGATCAATATACCATTATGGGTTTTCAATAATAGTTCAATATCTACTGATTGGGAAGGTGATTCCACTTTTATATGACACTTTTGTGCTAAATATAATGAATAACCCAAGTTATATTTTAATGTATCATAAAATTCATAAAATAGTGAAAATGCTTTTTTCCTATCTCTAAATATGTACTAAAACAAAAATCAGTAGCATAATTTATCCAATACATTAATCTTTAAAATCTCAATAGTAACACCATATTACCATCATACCATTCCATATGTAATTATGCATAAGACTCTTATGAAATATGTCTTTACAAATTAGAAGGCTAGAAATATGAAATATTCGTGATCATGTTTATTTTTTCCACAGTCAAATTTTACACTTGTCACCCAACATGTAAATACTATTATCGTATATTCTCTTGAAGTATGAAAATCATTTCTCAAAATAACTGTAATAATCATAAAACCATAATAAAAAATATATCCTTCCAAAAAAATACTGTATCCTTATTCCTCAAATAATTTCATAGCCTATCCAATATATTTAATTAATATAAAATTTAAATAAACATTATCATAAATCATTTTTTCATCAAATCATTAATTAACATTATGATCACCAAAACTATCCCACTTTCTTTTTCAATGTAAATCATTTTTTTATCCAAACTAAAAATTATTACTTCAATTTTAAGCACATATTGTATGTCATATTTCCCCCAATAATTTCTTTTCCACAAAATACCCCATTACCTTTAAATCAGTTTTTTATTTCGTCAGTACTGTTCAAAATTTTCTTCCAACTCCTTAAAAGAAACTACTTAAGAAAACCCTAAAATGTTTCATGATTTGTTATAATTACAAAATCATTTATTCAACACTTATATAACATAATTATCAAATACTAGTCAATAAACACTTAAATACTACCACTTTAATTATTTTCATGGAAAATATCCTTCCATGGTCATGTTGTAAACTTTGAAAAGGATATTGACTTCGATAATGTCCATATTCACCACACAGAAGACATTGAATTCAATATTTTATTATTCTATGACAATAATTCATACAAATAAAATACTTTCCCCATCCTTTGAGACATTCCACATGGTTTTTCCTTTGACATTTCGGACATAATGAAAATTGACTCTAATTTCCTCTATGGTCCCCACTATTTGACCTCTCAACAAACACTATACTTTCATTATTATATGAGTCTAGGAGCTTGTTAACTTGTAATTTTTTAATAATATACCAGGACAACTTATTTAGAATAATCATAAAATAATTATCTCCATTAATCATCCAATTTTTTTCACCTAATCACAATATTTTCCATCACATTCAGTGTTAACATGATTATTCCCAGTTCCATCTATTGAATAAAACCAAAAATTATAGTACGAGTGAAAATAATCATTGTGGAAAACTATATAATCATATTTAGGATGTCTATATCCTGAAACATTATTTTCAATATAAAACACCTTAGGTTTAACCTAATTTATTAATTATGATTATCTATTCAAATCCATCAAAATGGTTTGTAATGAAAATGTGATTTAAACCAATTATATCCCCCAAGAGTGTTAAACAAGGTGTGTTGTAAGGTCACACTCACCAGACACCATAATAATGGACCGAATATACTCAATCGACTCCTATTAGGGATATTACCCCTATATTAATATGTTCCAAAAACATGTCCACTTATTATATCGAGATGGAGTTGTTTTCATGGAAAACCACAATCCTTTGTTTAATAAAATATACGAATATATCTTATACTTTTGTTTATCTAATGGTTTATTACAAAATGTTTCTCATCCTACATTGAAAATATTAACAAAATTTATCTTCTTATACCAACTATATAATCCCATACATTTCATACATAGTAGTGCATCATAATAATTGAATATTAATTTAATTTTAAAATACATGTATGGGGATCATAAGGGTTTATTATCATTAAAAATATGGACACATTAACAATTGGAAAATTAGTAAACAAAATCAAATCCCACAACGTTATACACAAATTATACCCTTATTATATATATCTTATATAATAATATTCTTTACATCCAATAGAAAAGAAATATATGAATGGGTGATCTCATAACTTCAGTAAGGGTTAATAGTTGATATATTAATGATGTTAAACATAACATGAAGAATATGGTATGATTAAATGTGAATATCACTTGAAAACTATTCACTAAATATATTAGATAATAATATTGAGTCATTTGAAAAATCATTGGGTTTCATAAGACATTAATTATAAAGAAATCAAAGAGCATAAGCCATGAGATCATAATAGTAGAATAAGACACATATTTTTTGAATACACATAAGAATAGATAATCATTGCCTTGGTAGTCAATGATCATTTCCAAGACTATAATAGTATAATGGGTTTAATCCCAAAAATCAAGAAACATTTTTAGGTTTAATCCTATTATTATCTTAGTGTTCTCATCCCCTTACAAAACTATGTTCACACCCCTTCCCATTCCTATTTATCTCATGTGGTATCCATTTTCACCCAATGAATTTGTGGGATACATAATCCTAGGAATACCCATAAAATAAGGAAAATCAAACATATGTATTCAATAATATAATAAGACAATCATATTATCATAACCCATAAAAATGAAATTATATTTGTAAAAAATATGTAACAATATAACATTTGAAAGGGAATCACTTTCATAATCATTCCATCAATACCAAAACCTGTAGAAAATGAATGGGTTTCATAATGATGTTTTTATCATAATTAAAAACTATCTAATGAAAGAATAAGGATAGAATCATTGGATCATATCCCATGTAAATATTAGGTATCATCAAAGGATATCTTCTTAGATAAAAAGTACATTTAAAATATCATTTGGAACATTTCATGAGTAAAATAATCTTTTCAATTTGATGTCATTTATTTACATTCTCATAATTTAAAAAACATTATTGAATATATTTCCCATAAAAATATAATTTTATACTTGAAATAAAATATTTATAATATTGGGTGATCATGACGATGGAATATTTTTTTCATCTAATATACATTAAAATAAATATTTCTTCCCTATTTTAGGTTAAAATCCAATTTTACCTCATTCACAAAAAAAATATAAGTAGATTCATTTTAAACAATTATTTAAAATGTAAAACTTCAGAAAAAAATTAATTTAAAAAATAATTATCTAAAAATAAAAATATTCTTTAATGTTTTTTTATAAATCATGGATATGGAATAAATATTATTTTTGACCAAAGAGAGAAATAAAGTCATTTATAAGTAAAAAAATGAATTTAGTATCTGGACAGCTTAATGATAGAAAGATGAAAAAAATTACTTTCAAAGAATAAATAAAGGATAATAAAATTGATGAATATATTGAGGTATAGTCATAATAATATATTATTGGAAGCATAATGATAAATAATCCAGATAAAGAGTGAGATTATAATAGAAAACTCTTACAAATTTAGTTTCTTTTCAATCATAAGCCCCTTTAATGATGTAACATTATATGGATGTGTATATAAACATAATGTTTTTAAGAATAATAAAAAAATACATTCATTAAATTATATACCCCACATTAAAGAAACAATTAGTGAATTTGGAATGTGTCTCAAAGAAATAAGAGTGTAACGAAAATCCCTCACATCAGGTCCAACTACTATAAAATATGTTCAAACCATATGAATAATAAATATATATTTATTATAAATATATTATATAATGATACCCATTTATATCATAACATATGTGATTTAATTATAACATTATATCACCCATTTATCAATAAATCATTATAAAAATCATTTTTTCAGGTGATAAATGCTTTGTTTTTAATGTATGTTTTGTTTTATTATTTTTTATCCTAATAATTTGATCATGGTTAAACAATAACCATGATGTTTATAATTATATATTTATCATATTAATTCATTTTATATATTTTTATATTCTTCCATAAAATTTCTAGATAATCAAATGATTTACATCATTCGTGGAGATGATAGGTCGTATGTATGCATGAATGTTGTTTTAATTTTCAATATGATGGAATGAGAGAAAGAAAAATAATATTTCACCAAAAAATACATTTTATATTATTTATATCATATATATCATATATATTAATTAAATATATCATTATTAAAATCCAATTCAAAATAAAATTAAAAATGGATCGCTCCACTTTGTGGAGGTTATAGTCTACACATACGCACGAATGACATTATCATTTTCAAACAAATTATAAGGTAAGAAAGTAGATTTGATATTATAATTAAATAAATATTATTTTTTAATAAATATTAAAAATAAACATTAAATATATCGTTATATTCAACCATGATATGCTGTGAATGAAAATTAAATTTATTCATTCACAAGGCGGTAGTCCATTGCACACATGATTGAGAGTTTTGTTTCCCATTTCATAGAAGTGTAGAAGGATTTAGGTTTTTACATTAATATAATAATATCTCATTATATGGGATAAAATTATTTTATTATATATTCAGGGTTGATTAATAATTTTATGATGTACAAGAATAAAAAACCAAAATTTTTTGTTAAGACTTATATCTTTTATTTGGGCAATCTCTTTAGGATTATACCTAATGCCTTATTGTATATTTTTCAATCAAACTATGGCCTTTGTGTCATTTGGATATATTTAATTAAGTATTTTGGGTGGTTTTTTTCTAAATCATAATGATATTGATATAATAATAGTAAAGTAGAGGAGATGATATGTAATTTATAAGTGAGGGAGGGAACCCAATTGGAAATCTCATAAAAGAACAAAATGGTAAATTCATTCTCAGTAAAAATGAATCCAAATGAAAATATATTCATTGGTGGTGTAAGATAATGAAATAATATTTCCATACCATAGGAGATAATTATTTTTATAACTGAAAACTACCATTTTATTTTGGTTCAAAACATTGTAAACTCATTTTATCCTTAACCACTTTAATTATTTTTTTAGTTTTTTATTATTCATTAAGAAAAAATAATTAGTTGTAAATAGTAATTAGTATTAATTATTAAAATTAAAAATATTTAATCCATTTTATCTAATTTAATTCACATAAGTGGAATAATTTAATTTAAACTTAAACCTGTGAGCATGAAATAATATATTTTTCCAAAGAAAAGGTTTTCTTGAATACAGAACTTTTTAATATCAAAATTTGACAGAAAATTAATTAAAATGAACTAAAATGGATAATTGATAATATTATTGAACTAATTTATTTTTAAATAAATATTAAAATATTTATTTATATTTTAAATTCATTAAATGAGAAAGAAAACATTCAATAAAAAAATATTTTCACTATTCATTGTAAAATTACTCTTTTTAGAAAATTATCCAAAACTAACTCTAAGATAATTTAGATATGTTAATATGAAAAATAAATTTAATGTTTCAAATAGATTTTCTAATTGTTTTTTAAATTATTTTAACAATTTAGTGTGCCAAACGTGACGAAATATGGTTTCTTAAGAAAATGTATTTTTTAAGGAAAATATAATTTTACATTAACTTTATGACTCATAATATTCATTACAAGAATTTAAATTAATATATAAAAACATATAATCTATAAATTTAATTCAAATAATTTTACATTATAGGATATTTTAAGATATTAAAATGGTAAAACATGATTCACAAAAAAGAGTTTTCAGGAAAAAATGAGTTTTAAGCATAATAATGGATTTATAACAAAATATGGAAAATTGATGGTGAAAATGAAATGAAATTTATAATTATAAATAAAATAGATCATATATTACATTAATACAAAATAATAAATATGATCCAAATTTAAATTATTTGATTCAATGAAATGAAATGATTGTTATATAAAAAAGATATTTTTCACTATTCCTTAAAAACATATTCTTTTATATAAAAATATGAAATCTTAAGAAGAAGATAATTTTGATAAATTTATTTCAAAATTGGGATCCTTTTATAAAGTACCATTATTAAATTTCATATAAATTAATTATATTATATTGAATTTTTTTTATTAAAATAATTTTTGAAGAAATCATATTTTTGAGGAATAAAATGACTTTAAAGAAAATATTGTACTTAATTCATAGGAATTAATCTGAAGTTTTTTATTAATTAGGACCCTAATATATATATAAAAATGTGTTTAATCATATTTTTACCTTCCATTTCATTTATTATTTCATAATTGTTTTATCTAAAAAATAATATTTTAATTGTATAATATGTTTCTTTAAAACTCAATGATGTGTGTAATGTAAGATATCAACAAAATAAAATATATTTCAAGATAATTATATTACAAAATCTATTGGGGTTATAATAAATAATAGTATGGTGATAAATTACTCCATTACTTCATGGTAATGAATTTCAAAAATTATTTAAACTTGAAAAACTGTTAGATAATTAATTTATATTATTTAATATTCAAAATCAACAGTCATTTAAAACAATAAATTTCTTCAAAAATCTTTTCAATGTTATAAAATTAAATTATATAGTGAAAATGATAATGAGATTAATTTAATAACAAAAGTCCCAAAAATTTAAAATAATATAAAACATAAATATAATGATAAAATTTCTTTCTAAAATGTTAATCCTCACTATATTTAAATTAAATAACTATTGAAACTTTGATCCTAGGAAATTAATTATACACATGAAATAATTAATTTAAATTAGAAAACATTATATTAATGGGAGAGGTTAAGGGTTATAGTTAATAAATTCAGGAAGGCTTCCACTAATCATCATGATTATTTTATTACAACAATGAAAAAATTAAAAATTATTTTAAAATAAAATTATATAGAATAGAATATAGAAATATAAATTGAGGTTTACATCAAATAATAATTATATTAGTACTATATAAATATAAAATATTGTTTGTCATCATCCTAAATCTCAAGGGGGTGTGTCTAATTTATTTTAAATAACCAAATTTTAGTAATTTCACTATTTTTCTATCATAAAATTTTACATGGGATGTCTTACCCCCAATAAAAAATATTTCCACATCCAGAATGATGTAACTATAGTTTATTGGTTGTGGTAAGTTAATGTGTAGTTCCTCTATCTTCACTTCAACTTGAGGGATGATAGATTCTATTTATTGTTGATTATTAATTATAGAAAGTGATTCTACAATTTATTTTGATTAAAATAATTATTCCCTATTATATACCATGTTTATTATCATCCATGTTTGTATTTCTAAAGAGTACAATGTGTTTTTTTTCTCTATTCAAATTTCACAACATCTTTTTTAGTCCACTCTTTTAGTCCATTTTGAGTATCAATTCTATAGTCCTATAAATTTCAAAATAAGGATGATTTTATTTTATTTCAATTTTATAATGCTAAGAATAGTTTTTTTGTTTGTGTGAAATATCTCCCAAATTAATCAAGAATTTTCTCAAATTCTACATGGATGTTTTCTAGAATGAAGTATAAAGGGTTGGGTGATGGGTAATCTTTTAATTTCCCCTCTCCATCATGTACGTCATCATCAGTAACAACCATTATAATTATTTATTCTTTTTTATTCATATTTCTCCTATGATATATTTCTTTTTTTCTCTTTTGTTGATGTAGTCGTCGTCTCCATTTTGGTTCTCAATTCATCATTATAGTTTTTTTGATTATTCAATTCTTATTTTTGTTCTTTTCAAATCTCTCATAATGGATCATCAATGTATGGTTTTGTTTTTTCTTGTACTTATTACAATATATGTGGTGGTTTATATTCAAGTTACATCATACATGAGTATTTTAATTTATTTAATTCAAATAAATCAACAAGGAAATTAAATCATCCTTCCTTGTAGAAATTGTTTTGGTTAGTTCTGAGTATTGATGTGAAATTTTGTTAACATATACTTAGAGGTCCCCCAATGTATTGTAGTTTCCCTTGGAATGATCAAAATAATCCATCCTATAAAAATATTTAACAAAAATATAACCTCCATAAAAATGGTTCCACTTTGATGAAATTAATAATTAGGATCAGATGATATTTTTTTGTTAAAAAATAGAATTTCAATATAAGAAACGAAATATGTAATAAGAATAAAAATAAGAATAATAAGGCATTATGGAAGACATAATATCTTCATGAGATATCCATCATCCATTGTTTATATAAATGGAGTCAAAACACTTATCTTATACCTTCAATATAAAGATTAATTAACTCTATCACTTAAATATTTGAAATCTCTAACATATTTTTGGTTGTGTAATTCCATCACACATCTATCTACTCAAATAATGGTTGATGAACTATAAGAAAATGTGGGATACATTTAGAATCACCAATTGGTTTTATTATAAATCCCCTAAATTGGTTATGTGGTGGGACCAATAGGGTTATGCTTGAAGAAAACAATCCTAAAAATTGGTATCAAGTCAAGGTCATGGGGCTTGGTGGTGGGGAATGATTATAGGGTGTCTAGTGGAATAGTCAATCAAATAATAATAGGGTGTTTCTAGTACATAGTGGTGGTTTTCAATGTATTTCTAAAAGAACAAAAGTTATCTTGACTAGATTTGTTCTTGAGGGATGTTCCATTATTACAGATAGTTAGTGCTCAGTTGGAATACTATTTGGTCCTTTAGGTTTTTAGGTTTATCTATTATCCAAAATAATCTCATGGGATGATGGAAACAAAAAATTATTGTTTCTATAATATTTAAAGTCATCTAAGTCAAAGGTTTAATACAACATGTTCCATTAATCCCATGGAATTCATATCATTATCGAATGATGCAAAAAATCCAGAAGGAAATAATATAACTAGAGGGCCCTGGTTGGAAGAACATTGGGATTGTTATCAATTTTAATGTTATTTGATAGATTAATATAGTTTCTAAAAGGGTATTTTAGCTGAAGCCTTTAGTTTTTAGTTATAGTTGAAGAAATATATAGTTGGTTCCCCTTATTCTGGATGATGTTGTTGATGTAGAATAGAGATTATAGTAGGAATTTTAGGACAAATTTCATGATCTTAAATATGAAATTGCATATTCATTGAGATTAAAATTCTAGATGATTGTTACACACATCCTCAAATTATTTGAAAGATGTCAACTATAGCCACATATATACTTGAATAAATTCACAAATTCTAGTGAATGTATTTATTTCTAAAATAAAGATAAATGCTACAATGTCATTCGAATATATATAAAAGATCATATGTGGAATAATTTTATAAATAGAATGACATTTCATGATGGATGTGGGCTTTCAAAGTGTCAAAAGAAGTTGGATGTAGTAGAAGGAAAGGAACCAATTTCCATGGTTGAAATAAAATATGTTTTAGGGGGATTTAATCAATTTTGTGAAATTAGAATTTTTAGAAGCTATATTTTATATATTGTGGTTGGTTCTTATCATGTTAATGGAGTTTGGTGTATTGGATAGTTCTCAAAAGGTATAGAAGCTCAATGGTAAGTATTTCAACAAATTTAAATCCAAAGGAGTTGGGCTATTGAAATGGTTCATGGTATAACTCATTTATTAAAATTTCAACCATTTTGGATAATTACTTCCCATTCATGATTTATTTTGAAAAAGTATTAAGGAAGTAATTTATATCTGTTTCACGGAGTCAATGAAATGATCATATTGTGGTTTTGGAAGATTTAGGTTTGATTTAGATAGTGGGATCATGAAACATTAAAGCATCATGTAGTGCATAACCTTTTAGTAACTATAGAATACGGGATCCTATAAATTGTAATGGTGTGTACCAAGGTTTTAGAAAAAGAATAATCTTCTATAGGAAAACATTTGTGCTCAACCTATGAAAAACATTATCAAGTCAGAATTGATTTTGGTACAACCAATTTATTATAGCGAGAGAGATAAATTAATTAATCGAGTTACTTATGTAAACATTAATAAAGGATCTTGTCACATAATTAATTGATATTTATTATTAATATTAATGAATAATAAATATGTTGATCGCATTAATTCGAGATATTGAAATTATTTCTATACAAATGGATGTAGTGAAATTTTTTAGTATGAATTAAGAATACTAATAAGACCTAAAGAAGGTTGTTTTTTATATCATTTTTGGGGAGACAACCTAGGAATACAAAATGTTCTAGAGGACTTAGAATCAAAGTAGTAGGTTGTGACCCACAAGGGAAAAGACAAAATGTAGTGAGATAGAAGATGCAATGACTAAATGATGTTGGTGTCAAATCTTTTTGTAATTTTGGTACAACTATGGAAGATAATAATTATTATAACCAGTATATTTTTTTCTCCTTTTAAATGAAAATAGAGATACCATTATCCCATGTATGTAGGATAAAAGTATAAACCATGTAATCCTTTCTCATTTTGATTTTTTCACCTATCGATTTTGTTGTTGTATTACTTGTCCAATGTTGTTACTTTCTTAGAATGATAACCATGGGAGAATGAGAACTATAAGGAGGGTACACTTAGTGTATTTGTTAGGATTCGAAGACATATGAGTTCTTAAAAGTGGATTTAGAGGTGATCTTCAAGGAATTGTAGAATAAGGGTGAATGAAAATAATATTGGTGTGGGCAGTGGTGTGAGAATGAGAATAATATTTTAGTAGGAGTTTGTTAGACTCAACTGTTGAAATAATACTCATGTAAGAATTAATTATGGTCTAACCTATTTATGTTGGGGAGATATATTATTTAATTGTGATATTTTCACAACATTAATATAGGAGTTTCTCAAAACATTAATAGAGATTATCCTCAACATTAATGAAAAATAAAATTAATGTCGGCCTAGTCAATTGTATATATGGACATTGTATCTATATAAATAAATGAATTTCAAAAATTTTGGGTATGACTCAGGTGATCGAATATGTATTAAAAATTATTGTGGTGGACCCCCAATCATAGAATATGACATAGTGACACACAAAGTGTCAAAGGCACCAGATCCAACGGCATGGGATGAGACATTTGTTGGTGAAGAATGTATAGAGGTAATTGTATGATGTGATGACCAAATGGTTTTGGGGGAACATATTTCAATGATCTTGGTATAGTTCTAAAATTTGGTAATTCCTATAACCTATAATTTTTTTCACCTCTTTTAATGAGATATGTTTTTTATTTTTCAGTGGAATTGGGATGAATTTTTGTACTATATAATATATTCTCATTGTGTTATTTATTTTTTGTTAAAATCTTCTCGTTATGTGTCTTGTAAACTACAATTAATTTAATTTAATTAATACCTTGAGTAGGAGGAATGCATATATAGGATCAACTCTGTGTGGTGGTTGGGGTTCCTAGACATCTTAGTTCGAGACACTGGAGTCATGAAGGATATTCGAGGGAAATGTTCTTGGTTTATTCCTCACATTAGTTGTTTCAATTTCAAATAGATGGATTATAAGGATTTCCTAATCCCCAACACATATGGAGTGTAGGAGTGTAATGGCTTGGACCTCTTCGGTCCATTACGTTATAAAATGTGGTGTTAGAGGCATTCGAGAGGTCAAGGTAACTTATCCCCAATGCTTTTCCAAAATAATCCATCTTGATAAACCCTTTCAATGGTAGAAAGTTGAGAACTTTAACATCACATTACGTTTTCAGGTACTTTTGATGTTCCTAACTACCTCTGTTTTGGAGTAGTGGCTTGTGGTGCACTTGGGTAAACTTTTAATGAGAGCTAAAGGGCAGTAGCTTTCGCACGGGCAGCGCATGGTTTGTCTAAACCGTGTGGCCAAACCGTGCATAATTGGATTAGAGGCAGTAGCTCCCGCACGGACGGCGCATGATTTTTCTAAACCATGTGGCCTAATCATGAGAGAAGGGTGGCCAAGGCAGTAGCTAACGCACGGTTAACACACAGTTTGTTAAACCGTGCGAACTAACCATGTGGACATTTAAAATAGATCCCAAAATTGTGTATCTTTACCATTTTTCCTCTAACATGTTTGTTTAAGATCATAATCAGGCATAACTTGGGATTACCATTCCATTAAGATAGTAGAACCTCTCCCAATCATTTAGGAGGTGATTTGAAGGCTTCCCTTGGCGAATCGATGCTGGTTTCTTGAGGTATGTGATTGTTCTTGTTTGGTTTTTATATCTACTTAGATATAATCCTCCTCTTCTCTCGGTTTCCTAGATCTATGCCTGTTATGGGTATATATAAGTGTGTGGATTCCAAATATGATGTGATTTGGTTTTGGTTGTGTTATGAGAAGATATATAAGGAGGATTCATGGTGGATCATCCCAGATTTCTTGTGCGTTCTTTGTTTGTTGGGATTTTCTTCAAAAATCTTTGAGGTGGGGATATTACCTTCATCTCTTTCTATTTTGTACATCATGCGGGGTGGGTATCCTCTTGTTTGCATGAGATACAGTTGAAACAGTAAATAAAGATAATAACTGGTTAAAGAATGGGTCTGGGAAACTTTGTTGATATTGTTTTTTTATTTCTATCAATGATTATCCTTTGATTATGTTGTGAATTGAATAGGATTATGCCTACTGAAAATCACCGTCATTGGGGGCCATTGATTGCATAATTAAATGTTTCCCTGTTTTTTTTTGGATTTTTTTGTGGGTGGAATTTCATAGAATGTGGAAATTGGTTAATCATGTAAAGTTGGTTGATTAAATGAATACTTGGAACCCTTGTATGATCAACCTGGTTAAACTAAATGAAAGAATGAATTTGTGGGTTCTGATTGGGGTTTAATCATGTGAAGGGGTGTTTCGTGGGTTATTGTGGAATGGGTGACCAGTGGGGTTGTGGTTGGCTTAGTTGTGGGTTGGTGTGTATGATATGGTTGTGATGGGCAGCAGAGCTGCGGGAAATGGTATCGAAGGGATGATGATACAGTACGGGTATTTTTTCCAAGGTGTTTGTGGTTATGGTGGTTGGTAGTAGGGTTGCATGGATGAATTGTGAATATGATTAAAAGTGGATGAGTTAACTAATGAATTGTGGGTAATGGTAGTAGATTAAATATGAAAAATAATTGGAATTGATTGGCTGATAAAAGAAAATGGTATTGTGTTGCTTGTGTTTTCCCTAACTATATTTTTGGTTGGTAGGGATATGTTTTATTAAAGATTGATCTAGTTTGGTTGTTGTTACTTTCTTAGTAGTTACGGAACTGATAAACTAAAACCGTTGAAACATGAAAATCTTAATGGGGTTTGGGGCTATTTATTGTTTGGATACTTTTGTGGTAGTAGTGTCGAGGCATGTGCTCAGATCTTTTGTGTAGAAGCCTTAGGATGGGCTGAGTGGTTGATAAAATTATATAAATCTGTACGTTTTGTGTTTTTTACGCGCCCCACCCATGTTGAGCACTACGTGTCGAAGACCCATGGGAATAGGGGGTGAGATTACCTAAAATCGAAAGGATGGCTGGTTACTGTTCTTCTCTGTTCTCCCTCTTCCAGGTTCTATATCCCATGATCGTTCGGGCAGGTTACGATAGATGTTTCCCTAGAGTCTTCAAGATGATGATGTGATATGTTCCCAGGTGTCTTCGGGATGAGATGTGATGAGGTTCCTAGGTCTGTGTTGGGATGAGATGTGGTTATGGTCGAGGATTGAGTGTCGATGAGATACGGGATGATATGTGGTTATTGCTGAGGATTGAGTGCTGGTGGGATACTATGAGCTTCGTATGGCCAGGTTGTGGCACTAGCTTGAGCTTCGTATAGCTAGGTTGCGACACTAGCTTAGGAAGAGGGGAAAGCATCAGAGTGTTAGGCATGAGGACTTAAACAGTATTCTATGGGAAGGTGGTACGGGGTACCTATACTTTGATAATATTACTATACTACTCTATTGACTTGCGATATTTAGTGATTGTGGCTTGTGAGGTTGGGTGGATAGATTCTTTTCTAGGCTTTGGATCCTTTATATTTTCTCATGGGGCATTAGGATGTCTCCCCACTAGTGCACGAGAGCTTTAGGTTTCCCTACTAAGTATACTTGTATGCTCACCTTACATTTACTTTTAGGTCTTCAGGAGGACTTCAAGGACCATGTGGGACCTTGTTAGTTAGGCATTGGAGTTTTGCTGGTTGTAGTTTTTGCTTTATTTTTTTGGTACCGTACAATGGAGCTTTTATTGTACTTGAACATTTGTTTCTATTTTGTATAAAACTTGCATATGGGTTGGTTTTGGGTTTATTTTCATTTACTTGTTCCTTTTTCTTTTTGTGTTTGACTCATCATTTTTCCCAATCTTGATTAAAAAAAGGTTATTGCCTCCCGTATTTGTGAAAACTCATACCCTTGGTGCTAGTCGCCACTCTGGGGCCTACTTGAGGTGGGACTCGGGGGGGTCATTATCTCCCTTTCACCATTGCCAGCTCATGAGGGGAATCTTAGGTGCGAGGGGGTCATGACAGAATGGTATCGAAGGTAGAGTTTGAGAAATAGGATGGAGTCTGGGGTTTGGCATAATGAGAATTGCATGGGATAGTATGGCAGCAATATTGGGTGATCTTGGTGCATGAAATAGGTCAGGGGAGACCGGCTAGGACAGGGGATTTTAGGGCCCCCAGTGATCTGATGCAAGGACTCTAGACCTACCAAATGACTGAGTGAGGCTACACTGATGGCAGGGTAGAGACCCTAGGAAAGCTACATTCATCATAATGACTTGTGTTCTTGTGTTTCTGGGTCATTTTGGGGATTTAAAGTGAATAAGGAGTCTACGAAAATTTAAGAACAATATTCTACACTACTCGGACTTAGGCATTCCTTGTTTACCTTGCAGCTATGGCACCTGGGATACGACCACGAGTAGTGCGGGTGATCGAGGCCCAAAGGGTTGACTTGGCTGATAGACAGAGGTCTGACCGAGAGGAGGAGGAAGATCAGTGGCAGAAGATGCTTCATGCCTTTCAGCAGCAGACCCTCGGGAAGTACGAGGGTAGAATCTCTTAAATGGTGACAGAGAGCTGGCTAGAGGATCTAGTGATAGCTTTCAGCTTGATCCGGTCTCCGGTGGAGTATTGGGTTCCTCTGGCTGTGAGCCAGATGCAGGTAGTGGCGCATCAATGGTGGATGCTCTATCTCGGGGAGAAGAGGGAGACCGAGGTAACGTGGGAAGATTTTGGGAGGGAGTTCCGAGAGGAATTCCTCTCTTCCACAATGAATGCTGAGAAGAGGCAAGAGGTACTCTCCCTCCAGCAGGGGAGCATGTCGGTGAGAGAGTTGGGGATCAAGTTCAAGGATATCCTCCATTTTTCTCCAGACCACTTTCCAGATGAGGAGTCTCAGGTGAGACGTTTGGATGAGGCACTTCGACCTCCTCTCTAGTATTTTTTTACTCCATTCACCCTACCAACGTACTTGGAGGTCCAGAAGAAGGCTGAAGTGGTGGTGAATATGCACATGCTGAGAGGTGTGCTGTGAGAGGGAATCCAGTTGGGATCATTGAAGGGGAAAGCCATCAGCAGAAGGACCCCAGCATCAGGGCCCTCTAGGTTCCGACCAGTAGGGATCAGGTCTCGGTAGTTTCAGTTCCGATCTCTCATCCTCGCCCTTTTCCTTTGGGCCTGGGACCAAGGTGTTTCATCTATGGAAACTGTGGGAACCTTCGAAACCAGTGCTCGGAACGAGTACAGTAAAGTGGAGGTGGACCAGTACAGCACCCACCTCAGCCAATGCAGTTTCTAGCCAGGCCCTTCTAGCATCAGCAGGGGCAGTGAGCTCCTGGTCCTCTGAGGGCAGACGTTGCAGGAATTGGCTGACCTTAGGGTGCTCCTCCGGGACCTCGACCAGGTCGTGGTCGGGGAGGTGTCCGACAGCCGAGAGGCAGAGTAGTTGGGAGTGGGTAGTTGTACGCCACAGAGGAAACAGTTCAAGCAGGGCCAGAATTCATTCAAGGTACAATCAGCTTGTTTAGTACCCTTTCCTATTCCTTGTTTGATTCAAGAGCTTCACAGTCCTTTGTTGCACCCAGTCTAGCATGTGCCTTGGGCCTAGACATAGAGACACTTTTCATACCCCTGGTTTTGAGTACGCCAGTCAGAGTACATGCCATCTTGTCTCATGTCTGTCGGGGATGTAGGTCGATGTTGGGGCCACACCAATCTAGTAGAGATCTCCTTTTACTGCAAATTCATCCATACGATGTCATTATAGGCATCTACTGACTGTTTTCGGAGTGTGTCGTCATCGATGTTTTCCGAAGAAGGGTTTTGTTTTTAGGAATGGGCAGACGACATGTGACTTTCACTGGTGAGAGAGGTTTCTAAGAGGGCAGCCAGTGAGGGGAGCCCTTTCTTTCCTCATTAGTCAGGCTATCAGTTGAGTCGGCATATACGGAAATGGTATAAGTCTCCGAGATCAACAACGAGTTCATGGACGTCTTCCCAGAGGAGGCGGTGACTCTACCCCCTCGACGATTCATTGAGTTTGGAATAGAAATAAAACCTGGTGACCATCCGATTTCGATGGCGCCCTATCGGATGGCACCTTCAGAGCTACGAGAGTTGTAGATTCATATTGACGGTCTGATGAAGAAGGGTTATGTTCAACTGAGTGCATCCCCATGGGGTTCTCCAGTCTTATTCGCAAAGAAGGCAGATTGTTGTTTCAGGCTATGCATAGACTACTGGAGACTGAACTAGTTAACCATCAAGAACTGTCACCCCCTACCAAAGATAGACGATCTCTTTGACCAGCTGAGGGGAGCAGGATTGTTCTCTAAGATTGATCTGTGGTCTGGATATCACCAGTTGAGGGTAATGGAGGGTGACATCTCGAAGACTACCTTCAGGTGTAGATATGGGCACTTTGAGATTGTGGTCATGTCGTTCGGAATTAAAAATACACCAGTCATGTTCATGGGACTCATGAACTCCGTCTTTCGGGAATACCTAGAGCAGTTCGTAGTCATCTTCATCGACGACATCCCGGTCTACTCAAGATCAGAGGATGATCATGCAGGGTACCTGAGAACGGTTTTAGAGGTCCTCCGACAACACCAAGTTTGTGTGAAGTTGTCCAAATTTAAGTTTTGGACTCGAGAAGTATGCTTCCTTGGACATGTGGTGTCTGAGAAGGGAATAGCGGTGGACCCATCAAAGGTCGAGGCAGTTGTTTCATGGGCAGCGCCCAAGAACATGGTAGAAGTTCGTAGTTTCCTTGGAATAGAAGGCTACTTCCAAGGGTTCATGCCCAACTTCTACCGAGTTGCAGCACCTTTGACCGCCTTGACGAAGAAGGATTGGGCTTTCATGTAGGATGAGTAGTGTGAGGAAGCCTTCAGTTATCTAAAGGGAATGTTGGTTAGTGCCCTAGTTCTGAGATTACAAGAGAAGGGCGTAACGTTTGGGGTATTCTGTGATGCCTCAGACCAAGGCTTGGGGTGTGTGCTGATTCAATAACATGGGGTGATCTCTTATAGGTCTAGGTAGTTAGGTCCTCATGAATGTAACTATGCCACCGATGATCTAGATCTTACGGCAGTTGTGTTCACACTGAAGTTGTGGCGACATTACTTAATCGGGGAGCGCTTCATGGCCTTCACATATCACATGTTTTTTAAGTATATCTTATCCCTGAGGGAGCTGAATTTGCAACAGAAAAGGTAGATGGAGTTCCTTAAGGAATAAAACTTTGAAATATCCTACACAAAAGGAAAGGGAAATGTGGTGGCTGACGCTTTGAGTAGGAGGAAGGACGGGGTTCAAAAGTCGGTAGATGTCTGGAAGGCGATGGAAGAATTGGTTTCACTACACCTCGATGTATGGGAAGATGGTGGTAGAGGTTCTATGTTTCAGATGACAGTGCAGTCCTCCCTACTATGGCAAGTGGAGGAGTCTTAGTGGGGAGACAAAGTGAGTGAAGTGATGTGTGATCGGGCTAGCCAGGGCAATGCTCTGTAAGGATGGTCGGAGGATGGTCTAAATCAGATGCTTTTTTGGGGGAAGTTGTTTGTTCCAGAGGAAATTCTCAAGAGAGTTCTTGGTGAGTTCCACAACTCACCCCTAGCAGTACACCTGGGAGCTTCTAAGATGTACCAGGGCTTGAGAGGGCAGTTCTAGTGGCCCGGGGTGAAACAGGCAGTAGCATAGTTCGTGGTCAATTTACTCGTGTGTCAGCAGGTGAAGGCTGAACACCACGTCCTAGGAGGTCTATTAAAACCCTTAGATGTCCTCGAGTGGAAGTGGGATGACATCTCAATGGATTTTTTCACGGGGCTGCCTAAAGTTAAAGGGTGTTGCGACGCCATCTGGGTAGTGGTGGACCGGCTGATGAAATTAGCCCACTTCATAGCAATCAAGGAGTCAAGTATAGTTGAGGCCCTATCTCATAGGTACGTGAATGAGGTGGTACGGTTGAACTGAGTTCCGAGATCTATAATCTCTGACCGGGATACCAAGTTTACCTCATGGGTCTGGAGAGGATTGCAACATTCTTTTGGCACCCTGCTATGCCTTGGCACTGCTTTCCTCCCCCAGACAGATGGGAAGACAGAGCACACCATCCAGACATTGGAAGATATGCTACGAGCATGTGTTTTGGACCTTGGAGGATCATGGGTACAACACTTTCCTCTGATAGAGTTCTCTTACAAAAACAGCTATCACTCTACCATTGGCATGTCTCTTTTCAATGATTTGTATGGGAGGCCATGCTGCTCACCTGTATGCTGGACAGAGGTCAGAGAAGTAGGTGTTCTTGGCCAGGAGGTGGTGCAGAGCATGACGGAGAAGGCTCAGCTTATACGAGAGAGGATGAATGTAGATCAAGACCAGAAAAATTCATACGCTGATAATAGTGAGAGACCCTTGGAGTTCGAGGTTGGGTACCTTGTGTTCTTGAAGGTCTCCCCTCGGTGCGGGCAGCGAAGATTCAGAAAGGGACACTAGCTTTCTCCAAGGTTCGTAGGGCCCTTCGTGGTATAGTGGCGGGTTGGCAAGGTGGCTTATCAACTGGTGCTGCCACCACCATTGCAAATGGTGCATGGCGTCTTCCATGTGTCTCAGATCCGTCGGTACCTGCATGACGATTCACACATCCTTGACTGGGGAGATCTAGATATTGGGGACGATGCAACATTCATAGAGAGACTAGTGATGATTGAAGGTCGTGAAGCGAAGGTGCTTCATGGATAAACCATTCCTTTGGTTCGTGTGCTATGGAGGCATGTTGGTCTTGAGGAGTGTACCTGGGAACGGGAAACACAGATGAGTGCCTAGTACCCATAGTTGTTTTGAGTTTTATCATGTTTTGTTTCGTACCTATTAACAATGTAATTCTTGACCGGGTTAACTATGAAATGTGTTTCATGTTTGTAATAAGTGTCCTGAAATGTGGGGAGGGGAGGACCAGATCCCTAGTTAAGATGCATTAAATTAGATGCGCCTAAACCCATGTAGGCGAGTCTGTGCCGCCCAAAGCAGATAGTATCTTAACATGGAGGATGGAAACCCCCTCACCTGCAAGACTAGATGGTTTAATCTTTTTCTTTGTGTGGTTGCATGGGGGAGAGGAGCGGTATGATATTGATTGTTCAGGAGATAGGTGAGGAAGGGGGCACTCCTTGGTAACAATGATGTTTTCTCCTGAGAGGTTTCTTTCGATGGGGAGTTTTTAGGACCCCTCTCCTTTCAATAGGTCTGGTTTTAATTCTCTAGGGTGAGAATAGTTTTAGTGGTACCGGATGTAATGGTCGGTACATCTCTGGTCCATTACTTTGTAAAATGTGGTGTTAGGGGCGTTACGGAGGTCAAGGTAACTTATCCCCAACTCTTTTCCAAAATCATCTTTCTTGATGAACCCTTTCACTGGTAGACAGTTGAGAACATTAACATCACATTACGTTTTCAGGTGCTTTTGATGTTCCTAAATACCTCAATTTTGGAGTTGTGGATTAAGGGTGTGCTTTGGTGAACTTTTAAGGAGAACTAAAGGGCAGTAGCTTTCGCACGGGTGGCGCACGGTTTGCCTAAACTGTACGGCCAAACCGTGCATAGTTGTCTTGGAGGCAGTAGCTCCCGCACGGACGGTGCACGGTTTGTCTAAACCATGCATCTGAACCGTGCGAGAAGGGGGGACAAGTTTGTATCTAACACACGGTAAGCGCATGGTTTGTTAAACCGTGCGAACTAACTGTTCGACCACTTAATCTAGATATTAAAATAGTGGATCTTGATTGTTTTGCCTCTAACTTACTTTTTCAGGCTCCTAAGCGGCAATAACTCAAGATTTCCCTCGCTTGAAGATAGGAGAACCTCTCCCATGTGTTCTGGAGGCGATTTGAAGGCTTCCCTTGGCGAATCGAAGCCATTTTATTGAGGTATGTGATCGTTCTTATTTGGATGTTAGATCTACTTAGATCTACTCCTCCTCTTCTCTTGGCTTCCTAGATCTACGCCCGTTATGGGTAGATATAAGTGTGTGGATTCCAAATATTATGAGATTTTGTCTTGGTTGTGTTAGGAGAATATATCTAAGGAGGATTCTTGGAGGATCATCCAGACATTCTTGTGTGTTCTTTGTTTATTGTGGTTTTCATTAAAAACCATTTAGGTTGGGATCTTACCTTTATCTCTCTCTCTTTTGTGCATCATGCGGGGTGGGTATCCTCTTGTTTTCATGAGATATGGTTAAAACAGTAAATAAATATAAAAACTGGTTAAAGAACGGGTTTGGGAAAACTTTTTTGATACTGTTGTTTTATTTCCATAAATTCTTATTCTTTAATTATGTTATGAATTAAATAGGCTTATGCCTACTGAAAATCACGGTCGTTGGGGGCCTTTTCTTGCGCAATTAAATGTTTCCCTATTTTTACGGATTGTTTTTTGGATGGAATTTCATTGTATGTGGAAATTGGTTAAGCATGAAAAGTTGGTTGATGAAATGAATACTTGGAACCCTTGTATGATCACCCCGATTAAACTAAATGAAAGAATGAATTTGTGGGTGTTGATTGGGGTTTAATTATGTGAAGGGGGTGTTTCATGGGTTGTTGTGGAATAGGTGAGTAGTAGGGTTGTAGTTGGATTGGTCGTGGGTTGGCGTGTATGATATGGTTGTGATGGGCAATAGAGCTATGGGAAATGGTATCAAAGGGATGATGATGTGGTACAGGTATTGTTTCCGAGGTGTTTGTGGTTATGGTGGTTGGAAGCGGGGCAATAGGGATGGGTTATGCATATTAATAAAAGTGGAAGATTTAAATAATAAATTTTTGGGGGTAGTTGATTAAATGCGGAAAATCAATGGAATTTATTGGATGATAGAAGAAAATCGTATTCTATTGCTTGTGTTTTACCTAACTATATTTGTTGTTGTCCGGGATATGTTTTACGATTGATTGATCTGGTTTGGTTGTAATTATTTTCTCGGTAGTTAAGGAAATGATAAACTAAAAATGTTGAAACATGAAATGATTAATGGGGTTTGGGGCTGTTTATTGTGTGCATACTTTCATGGTAGCAGTGTCAAGGCATGTGCTCAGATCTTTTGTGTAGAAGCCTTAGGATGGGCTGAGTGGTTGATATAATTATATAAATCTGTACATTTTCTGTTTCTTTACACACCCCACCCTTGTTGAGCACTACGTGCCGAACACCTGTGGGATGAGGGGTGAGATTCCCAAACATCTAAAGGATTGACGGTTACTATTCTTCCATGTGCCCCCTCTTCTAGGTTCTATAGCCCAAGATCCATTGAGAAGGTTACAACAGATGTTTCCCAAGAGTCTTCGGGATGAGGATGTGATATGTTACCAGGTGTCTTCGGGATGAGATGTGATGTGGTTCCCAGGTGTCTTCGAGATGATATGTGGTTATGGCCAAGGATTGAGTGTTGGCGGGATACAGTATGAGATGTGGTTATGGCCGAGGATTGAGTGCCGGCAAGACACTATGAGCTTCGTATGGCCAGGTTGTGGCACTAGCTCGAGGTTCGTATGGCCAGGTTGCGGAACTAGCTCAAGAAGAGGGGAAATAATCAGAGTGTTTGGTGTGAGGGATTGAACCAAATTCAAAAAACTATAAAGATATAATTATTCACAAAAAAATATTTTATGTGAAAAACATTGGTGTTAAAAAAAATTAAAATTAAATTTTTAGGGATTCTAAATATGAATCAAAGTAATAATTTTTTATTAAATCATCTAATAAATTTATATATTGGGAAATTATATCAATTATTATCCAAAAAATACATGATATATCTTTTGTATATTCCTTCATTGATATAAATTCCCAATTACTTTTTTTTATTATGAAAAATGTTTACTTCACCATTGCTTATTTTATCAATATTCCTCTCATATAGTGTTTCATTAATATGTTGTTCTTTTTTAACATCTGTTTTGGTCGGTTTCTATAATTAATTTTAAATTATGGGTTTTAAATGATATTTTAAAATAAGGAAAATAATTGGTTTCATTTTTTAAAATAAAATTCCATCATTTTCTATGTTTAATGTATTTTACAAAAACATGATTATTCCACTTATTTTTGTTTTAGAAAGGAAAAGTTTTATTACATAATGTGAAAGTATGGGATCTAATTTCATTTTTAATTTTTAAAAACATAACAATTATTTTCAATTTTATTTGAAAATAAATTCTTTGAACTATATATTTATAGGAATTGTATAGACTATTTGGTGAGACCCTATTTGGCTAGTTATCTCACACCCTACATAAAAATTAATGTGTGTGTGTGTATAGTTCTTATGTTTTATACATGTTCCAGGTTAAATGTTTGTCTTAATAGTACTTATATAGTGTATCTATGGGTTATTTGGGTGGTGTTTAGTTACCATGATTTATGCACATGTATGCTTAATATGTGGTTAAAGTTTTGTTTGATTTTTTTGGGTGATGTATCGATCATATCATCTCATCTCCACATGTATTTATTTTTCATTGACAAATATCATTTTTATTTTCTCATCTAGTCCATCATCTTTCACATAAAAAGTGATCCCCTATATATGGTAATGTGGTATAACCTAATAGTATTTCCCTTTCAATTTCAAAACCCATCCTTTCTTAAAATGTAAGGAAATATTATTTCTATATTACTCTGTTTTGAGCATAGATATATGTATCTATGTCATACTATTTCATCCTATTTATAAATTGAATTCAACATGTCTAAACCTATAGAAGAATACATGTGATTAATTAAGTACAATAATTGCTGTGCTACCGATCAGTGGAGTTTGAGTCTTACTTCCATTGCTTATTGTCCCATTACAGGTTGGGACACCTTCAGCAGACCTTTTATCACCCTGTAATGAAGGATATGGTTAGATATAGACCCTTCAATGCGTCTGAGTTAGGGAATTTTTAATTTAATATTTATTCTACCTCTATTATAGTTGTTGGTAATAATTAACTTGTTTTAAAGGGGTAATTAGGCTCCCATCCTGGGTGATGACCTATGAGGAAGCAGTGCATCCTGTCCAAGAATATCATTCATCTAGGGTGAGAGGTGGTCATTCAACTCTTAGTGAGGTGATCAAATTCAATCCGAAGATGTTGTAAAATGCTTAAATGAAGGGATTTTTGACAAGATTATTCATGTAAGTATTCTGGGTAATGTAACAAAGAAGCGACCTCCATTTTTTGGTGATCAATCACTAGTAGATTATAATGGATCATAGTAGGGTGGTTTTTATTCAATGGGATTATATAAGTATATAAACCTTGATAATGATTTATTTATATCCCTAACTCTATAGGGAATTATATGAAAGTTGCATGCCTTGGAGTTTTTCTATAAAACCAATTTTAGGATCTTTATTGAGGCTCGTTGCTTAATATAGAGTTATGTGAGTTATCTTAAGTTGGATTTTTAGGGGACATATAATGAGTGGGTTTTGAGGGTTAACCTATTTACAACAATGTTTCTATGAATATTTCCTTGGATTAAAATAATTATTAATAAGGTGATATGAATATGGTGTTCTTGTGTTTGGGTATGAAAAATAGGAATAATTTAGGATGGTATTTGGGAGGGTATCTGACCAACAATGAAAACAAGATCAAGAAGATAAATAACAATTTCAAACTACCTAGTCTGAAGACTACCTAATTGGTGGGTAAGGATATAAGCTCTATGGTACTGGGAAATCAATGGTTTGGTAAGGGATTGGGAGTGGAAAGGAAGAAGGTAGTAGAAACTAAAATGTTTTTAAATCCATGCCAAACTTCAAACTAGTGGACTCTAAATATGAGGCTAAGTGGGTATTCTTTCATTATGAATATTGATCTAAGAAAATTTCATGGATAAATCTTCTTGGAGTTGGTGTCCTAGATCCAATGTTTTTTACATTATATTGACTTTATTTTCAAATTGGATAATATTAATTAAATATCCTTTATATATTGTTTATTTGTTTTCTTAAATTTAATATAATAATTTCCAATGTATATGTTGCATTGAAAAGGGTATAGTAGTTCCCCTCTATGATGAGAACCATGAAATTCAAGGATGATGTTATTATATCTTATTCAATGACTACATAAAATTATATAGTTCTAAATATAGTATGTTAGATGTTATGTGTGAGTAATCATAATCCAATGAGACTTTATCTCCTGAAGTCCACATTTGGAAATCTCTATGAAGAAAAATTATGGGAATAAACCCACCTATAGAAATCCACATGTCAATTAGTCATTAGATTTACCTATATATGATCATCATTATTGATACTCAAACTTTTAGAATATTATTAACTCATGTAATGAATTTCACAATTTGATGTATGATCATAAAAGAGGATGAAATTTGATTTAAATGCAGTTTTGTGTATTTTAAGAATGTTATGTCATTAATGAAAAGGTGGATGAATGATATTTCCCTTATATATATATATATGGAATTTTCAATATTTCCCCTTGATTTCAATAAAACTATTATGTTATAGCCTATTTCCATGGTGTATAGGTGAGTTCATTTTAGATAATAAATGAATGACATATCAAGAATTTAGGTTGATTACAGAGGTGTGAAACCTGCTTTATGAGATATCATATAAAAGGGACTATAATACATAATTAGTGTTCATATGTGGTTGTTATAAGTGCATCATATCTTCATAAAATATTCCTTATTTTACCTTTTCTTAGATAACAAAAATTTACTTTAGGATGTCTAACATAATGTCCCTTAGAATGAGGCCTAGAGAGTCACTCCTAAATTGATTCCATTAATCTCAATTAAAAATTATTTATAATTTACAATTGGAATAAATATCATTCTCCAGACCAAGAAGTGACATTTATTCGTGATTAATTAAATGATCAGAAATATTAAATAAATATTTATTCTCAAGGTAATTGATTAATTACATGAATATATAATTTTTATTTCTTTATTTTAATCCAAACATTAATAAGTTACTATTTTTTACTAATTAAATTATTTATTTAGTTATGTGAATATTAAATAAATATTTATTCATCAAACAAAAAATATAGAATTTGTTTATATATTGAATTAATAATACTTATTTAAATATTAATTTTATTATTCGATAAATGTTGATGAGGATGGGTGTATCATATTTTTTCTTGTGATGCTTTTTTAAATTCCAAACTGTAAAATGAATATCAATATTTTGTGGATTATTGGACCCTATAAAATATAATAATATTATTATTTGATTTCATGGCATGGTGTTCAATTTGGATGTAATTTATTATTAAAGGCCTTTGTGTAGACTGAATAAAAATGGAATTTTTGATAAAAAGGGAGAGAAGAGAAGAAATTCTGACTTTGTATAGATAATTAAATATAAAATCAAAACTTTATGTTGATAAATAAGCTTCCATGTTAATAAAAATTAGGATATACATTGTGAAAAACAATTTACTCTCATGGCGTCCCACCTCCTCCTTACCTCTCAATATTGATAAGAACAAGGGAAATTCCTTTACAATAGGATGAATGTGATGCGATCAAATAAAAAAATGAAAGATGGTCAATTGGACAAGTTATAACATGATGGATCCTCAGTTTGGTTCAAAGATTGAAGGAGTAGGTGTGGATCACAGATTTAGGGGAACATTTTTGTGACCACCTTATGAAAAGATGATACACTGATTGGGTAATAATGTTCAATACTATAAACAAATAATTATAATGAGATTGAGGAAATCTTTTTTCCTTATTTCAAAATTATTATAAATCAAAGAGAAACTATCCTCACTCATTGTTATAGAAAAATATATTTTTTCAATATTCTTCAGAAATTGTTTTATTGCTCGTGGAATTAGGTCATGTATTCAACAAATGATTAATTGAATCCAATAAAAGAAATGTGATCCATTATACAAATAATAGCTTCGAATGTATCTAAAACACTAACTAATATCAAAGAATGGTTATATTAAAATTTTAATTATTATTAATTATTATTTATTATTATAAACATTTAATATATGTTTTCAGTTCATGCAATTTATTATTTAATTCAATCATTAAGATCAGTTATAACTCCATTTTTTTCTCCTCTATATAATCAAGATCCAATTAAATATTAATTAATAACATCTAAAGAATCCATCCAAATGTTCACATGAGTTTGATTTGTAAACATGGGATTACATGGGGTATAGCCAGTGTGCGCGTAATGTATCCCAGTACATCAAACTAGGATGTATTGATAATTAGTTTAATGAATCATGAAATATAAGAGATGTTGTGCATTAAATTATTCGCATGATGACCAATGCATGATAAAATAATGTGGAAAAAAACTTGTAACTTGGTTACATACCCATTATCCTGCACATTTTTATAGGGAAAACACATAGAAAAATATGCTTCAACTGGTAATTATGTGACACATAAGGATGGATGTTCATGTAATAATAAATACACACAGTGTGTATCGCCTTTACACACTATATACCCTACATATGTCAATCCATATATATATACCCTTAGTACCTAGTCATGTATCAAAAACATACAACAAGTAATATACAAAGAATATAACTGGATTTAAATGCATTTTACTAAATAAATTTATTTTAGAAATTAAAATTTTCTTTATTACTCCTTTAAAGATTAGAAAAAAGTTCCATGTGTCATTTATTGACTCATATATGTCTTGTGAGGGGTTATATATATATATATATTATAATTTAATTTATGTGTATTTTTCTTAACTATATACCACATATATTTATAATACATCAACTACTCTATATGCATTAAAAGGATTTGGTTCTATATTTACTTATATGTGTTTCATGTGTCATTTACTGACTCATACCGGACATGTAATTGTTAGATAAAATATGTATGATACATGTCATGTAACACCCCAATATTCTATGGAATGAATCTTTTTATATTTAGTTTTTTTAGTTTCTCAAATTGCACACAACACCCAACATAAATTAACAACAAAATATTGTTATCTAATTGTTACCATTATAACCTAGTCATTAGAAAGTCGGGAATGAACATCAATAACTGAATTATGATAATATAGATTACAAATGAATATGTATATTAATGAAATATATATACTATATTAATTATAATGTTTTAAATTAGTTCTATTTGTTTTCATGATATGATATAAAAATAAATCCACTTTTGCGCATAAATATATGCATTTTTAAAGAAACTTTGCCGCCTTTTAAGGTCAATCGTTTTTTAGAACTAGGTTTAGAAAAATTTATAAATTATATTTGAAAATATGATATTAATTTTTGTAATCAAAATTTAAAATTTTACATTGGGTTAATTCTTTCTGTTTTTTCTCATAAGATTTATTTCTCTATGAATACTGAAAAATATTGCATTTTAATTGAAAACTAACTTTTCATAAAAATATTTTTTAATGATATATTATATTTTAAATTTATTTTTATGTTAAATTAGATAACATATCAATACATTTTTCCAATATAGGTCATTAAAAATAGTTTTATATTTAATTTAGATATAAAAACATTCTAAACTTTAGAACATTGTTACTTTGAAAACCAACTTTCTTGCCTCATCTACAGAATTAATTTTTAATTAATTTTATCCATGTATCTGATTTGAATTTTTAAAAATGGATTAAATATTATGAATAATAATATCCAAATTAGATAAATATTTCTGTTTTATTTTTGGACAATATGAAAAGTAAACATAATATTTTTTTACCATAGTTAAGGGTAAATCGAGTAATTAAGTGTAAAAATAATTATGATAAGGAATATAAAATAACCATAACATTTATCCTGATTTTATTGGATGGTTAATTTTCGAACCAAGTCATCCTTGGGTATAATTTATGACCTGTTTGTGCCACTTGGATAACATTATTCCAATAATCGTATTTTATTTTAATAAAAGTCAAACGTGTCACACTAATGTTTTTAATAAGTATAATTTTTTTATATGGTGTTATCTAGATTTTCTATTGGACTATAAAATATTATTTTATAATCTAAATAAATTATATTTATCATATAAAGTTATTTTTAATGTTTATTGATGAAATAAATATTTTAAATATCTTCAGAACTATGATGTGGTAATTATTTTATTAGTGGAAATATCTAATAAAATTGTTATAAATATTATAATAAAAAATAAATGTTATATAATTAATTTAAACCATGAATTTTTGTATTGACATTACATGTTATAGATGAATTAAATTTTTTTCTAATATATATTAATATATATATATTTTTTAAAATTCAATGTCATGAATAGTGTCAAAATTAACCGAAAGGATACTTTAAAATTAATAATATCTTGTTAATTGGTATCAAATAAATAAAAACGATAAATTCTGAAAACTTATTGGTATAAGGTTGAAAAATTAATTTTTGATTCATTTATGAGTTTTTTTGGAATTTTATAGTGAATATGTTAACCCATAATGTGTAAAAAACTGTATTGTCACAGTAAGAGTTGAACAGGTTAAATAATGGTTAAAACCAAAAGATATGGGGGTAACGATGACCTAAATTTGCCCAAAAGTTTTTGTATAAATATTATTTTAATATTATTTCCTTATTATAAAATTTCAGTTGTTTAATGGTCACCATTCTATAATAATAACTTATATATTAATTAAATTAAAGATAGTTACAAAATGTCACTCTCTTTGTATTTAATATATTTTATATGTCCACATTGGGACTGAATCAATATATCAATGAGAATAAATGTATGTTATGATATTAATTAAATTATTTTTATCATTTTTATTTTTATTAAATTTTTTAAAATAATGAAATTACCTTAACTTCTTCTCCAAAGCTACTATAATATTTAATTAATTAACAAAAAAATAAAATAATTGATATTAAAAGTATTAATTTTAATATATTGGGATGAGTTATTGTGTATAAATATATATATATATATATATATATGTATGTATGATATATTAGAGTGGTTTAAATTCATTATATACTAATTCCCACTTTGTATTGATGTATTTGAAGTTAAATTAAATGTATACTATCAAATTTGACAATAATGATATTTTATTGAATTAATATTTAATAAAATTATTTATAAATTATAAAAATATTAACAAATACCATGTGGGATAAGTTGTGGTCTAAATTTTCATTCCATATTAATTTATTGGTTAATTTAAAGACATTGACTCAAAAATAACCTTATTATATTTTAATATTTTGAGGATTTCTGAAAGGGCCCCTAACCTTAACTATAAAAGGGAACCTCCTCCCTCACTTATTCACAAAATTTTAGCCTTATAGTTCAACAAAAACATTCCAATTTATGTTATCAAACTAATTATTAATGTTTTTGATGTTTTCCCTTCCAAATTACATACCATAGGTCCCATAGTATAAGTTTTAAAGGAAATCCTCTGAAGAAAAGGTAATTGTCCTTACAGATTCTTTCATGTTTATTTATTATTCTACTTAAAATTCATGTGTTTTTCCTTATAATTTCATAAATTCAGTATAATATATATTATGAGATCTTATTTTGATTATGGGAAAACTATATTCCACCTTTTATCCATCCTATAAAAATGAATGTGTTGTGTGTGCATATGTATGTCTCACCATCTCCATGCCTTAGTGTAATTTGTTTTCCATAGCCACATTACATGGTTGGGTATAATAAAAAAAATTTGGTATTTGAAATATTTATGAAAATATATTTATTCTATAAAAATTAATATTCCATCCACTTCCCTACACTTTAACCATTAATGGAATTATATCATCGCTCGTGCGTACATACGGTCTAACATCTCCATAATGTGATGTAATTCATTTCCCACAATCAACATTCAAGAATGAATATAAAAATTTATATAAATAATAAATATGATAACTAAAATCTTAATATAATTATTTATATGACATAACTATATCCTATGCATAAGATCTCAAACATACATGAAAAAACAAGAATAGTAAAATGAAGTAGTTATCACCCAAAACAAGGGTAATAATGAAATTTTATTAACAAATGCGTGATAAGATGATATAATAGGATTATATATTATATCATTAAAATTTATATACTTCGAGAATCAATTAATAACATTCATTAAACCGTTATACATGATGTAAAATCATGTCCAAATAATGGAAAGCATACGGTTAGGGTTTCACATCTCACTTTTATTTCTCTAATATATACCCTATTCGCCACTAATTTAGTTTCTATGATGTACTATTGATATGATATATCATATCATTAATTTATTTATTTTAATGTAATTTAATGTATTGTTATATTTTATTCTTTTATAAAACTTAATATTCAACTTATTAAAAAGTTTTAATGTATTTCTAACACAATTAACATTCATTATGTTAAAAATATACCTAATTGATTATGTTATGATAAGATTATGTGTGAAATTACTTTTTATTTTATTATGTTATATTTCCACTTGTTTTATTTGGATTTAAAGTTGATAGATATAATGGATTAATTTTTTTGTTTCCTAAACTGTGTACCTTTGTTACCTATGGTGTTTACATTTAAAGTTAATTGATTAATTTTTTGGAAATTAGATAAATCCATATGTTTTATTCAGTACGGATATTTCATGATAAGGGAAATTATTTTTTAATTAAATCGATTATTCAATATATAAGCATTGCTTTGGAAAGGTAGATATGACTGGGGACAGACTATATATAGCACCTCAATGCATCGATAGCCTCATGGGACAAATCAATTAAGCTATCATTTAACAACTTTTTACAAAAATATTATATTGTCTTATGAGTGTTCTTGATGGTAGTGGTTCATGTCCGAGATACATGACATCCAATAATTAATAATTACGTATATTCATAATTAAGTTATTATTATCCAGAGGATTTTAACAATGAATAAATCTATGGATGCATTTCATTATCAGTTTATTGATTAAATGGAATATGTTCAAATTTATTTACCTTTCAATATTGATCATGATATTTTATTTATGTTAGATTAAATTATAAAAATCACTTAATGAGAATTTGTGATAACCCTTTTTTTATGTTTTACTTTTCCCCTATTCCCAACAGGATTATTAGTGTATAGAGGGATATTATAAGGTCAATAATGGTGTTATCAAATAAATTTATTTTTTAATTTATGTTTAATAAGTAATTTTAATTGAAAATATGTATCTAGTTTATAAATACTGCTAAAATATTTGGCTCTTTAAGATGTGATTCCTTATAATCATGCGTATTTTATAAAGTAAGGCACTGTCTCAGAGCTTCTAGAGTTGGGGTCTTTATAGATAGTGTCAAGGGAAGTCTAGTAGATGACTTGGAAACTAGATTTAGGAAAACATAGATTAAAAAAGAAAACCATATGATATAATCAGGAAAAATGCAATAGAACATCTGAAATAAACAATGATTATAATTATTAGAATATCTATGAATAAATATTTCAATTTAGGTGAAGTATTTCACTAGTTCTTGGATTATAAGTTATTTTTCATAATGATGTGATCTAATATAGTATATTCTATTGTTATTTAATGTCATTTTGAAGGAATATTGGCATCAATAATCTTGGACAATGTAGATATTTCTATTCTAAATGAACAAATATATATGGTATTAGAATAAAGAAAATTATGTCTATTTTAGGGAAGCTTAATCATTTTATGACAAATACACATCCCCGGATAGATAAACCTATTCCACAGCAAGACTCTTCTATATTGGATCACTTTATTAGAATGAATCCACCATTATTTGGTGAAAATACTAATCTAATTGTAGCCGAGCAATGGATTAAGTCTTCGGAGAAGATATTTGAAATGTTGGGATGTGATGAAAAGGAAATAATTTGCATTTGTAGTGTATCTCCTCAAGGATAATACTAACCACTGGGGGTCACTAATCCAGAATATTGGGGAGGAAGAAGAAATAGAACTCATGGAATATAATGATTTTATGTATACTTTCATTTATATATATTTCACATGCGAGGAACAATTTGAAATGAAGAGAAAGTACCTTAGTTTAAACCAAAATTGAGAAGAAAGTGTTTCAAAGTATGAAGGTTACATTAAAGGGTAATCTAGGAATTCTAAGGATTACATATGCAACACAGAGTGAAAGATTCACCATTTCTTTGAAGGTATTAAGAAAAGTATAGGAAGGACATTGGTCCCTCAAATATGTTTCTCATATGATGAAATATTTTTATGTGCCGTCAATATGGAAAAATATTTATCCATGTTATGTGGATTCTAATGGAAGAATGAGAAGAATAGGATGAAAGAGAAATGGATAGAAAAAGGGAAGAAGGGAAATGAATGATTATTCCACATGTGATAATTCTGGGAAAATCACCATGGGATGTGCTTGAAGGGATTAAGAGTTTTTTATAAGTGTGGATATAAGGGTCTCCTAAAAATAAAATACAATGGGAAGGATAAAAATGATTATAAATAGTGTTACAACTACAATGATATGGGGAAAAATGAAAATGAATTCAACAATATTCAAAAGAATATACCTCAGAAAAAGATAGGGGATCAAAGTTAAAATTATTCTATTTATATAGGTGAAGTAGAATGATTAATGTTTCCCAATATTTTTATCCATGAATAATGTTGAAATTGTTTTTTATCAACTATATATTTTTTATCTAAATTATGAAATATATATGGATGGAATTGATGTACTTTTTTGTTAAGGATTTAAATGTGTGTGTTGAATAGTACCAATAAAATTGATTTAGTGGAATGGTGAAATTGTTGTAAAATACACGATTGAGGGAAATATTACCCTTAATATAATCCTGATGTTGTGAGAATTGTGTTTGGATAAGGAGATTTTTTATATTGATTATGTAAATTTGATAGTGCAGAGTACCTGAGAATTGATTATGGATTTTCAAAAAAAGTGGTTTATACCCACATTGATAGAGTTTAATACATTTTCAAATTTAAGGAATATATTCAACGACCTGAGATCTTATTTTTTGGAAGAAATCTTTCTTTCATTAATTTTTTATAGTGATAAATGTATTCATATATTTGATATATAATAATAAAAGCTACAATATGTTGTCTCAGAAATATAATGTTATGTTTGGAAATTTAGTGACCTTATTTATAAATATTAAAATATTGAATTTGGATAGATATTTGTTTGATTATTCTTATGTTTAACTACTTATGGAATAGATTAAGGATATTATTGTTTTAGGTCAATGTACGATTTATCATATTTGATTACCTGCGCTTAGGATTTTGGTTTCAAAAAACATTTAAAGAATATTGGAATCAATTATGGATCCTATGATTTATTAAATTACTTTAGGAATTTGAAATTCAACTTGAACATCTATTTAATTTCATAAGAGATTAATTTAAAATAAATCTAATAACAATAAAAATGATTATATTTTAATTTTGACGTTAAATAAATCAAGTATTTATTTTTGAGTGCTTTATCTATATAGAAAAATAATTACTCAAGTACAAGAAAATGATTTTGGAACAAAAAAAATTTTCTGTTTACTTTATTTTTTATTAAATCAAGGGTTTTTTAACCGATAACATTTTTATCGTTTTGTGATGGTTTACATTCTAATGACCATGTTCTCTATCACTCTTCATCATAACATGATGGTTAGATTTCTCTTCCTTGTCAATTTTTTCCTAAATGGAAACCAAGTATGGGTTATCTCATGTAGCCATAAAAAATTGTTTTCCTCCTATCAAATGGGATTTTATTAACCCTATGTGCATTCTTGTTTCGGAAAATTTTATTTTCAAGTATCAACCGTTGAATTTTGTAGTGAAATTTCAAATTACGAGGACATAATTTATGGATAGAGGGGAAAATGTAACACCCCAATATTTTATGGTATTTATATTTTAAAATTTATATTTTCTGATAACTTATGCTTCATGAAAGATGCATCTTAAACAAAAAAATATTATTATTTAGAAGTTGTTTTTCTAACCTAGCCGTTAGAATGTCGAGTATAAATGGTAAAAATGAATTTTGAAAATATTATTTACAAAATTATATGTATATAAATGAAATATACATACATAAATATATAATATTATTTGTAATGGTTAACATTCATCCTATGTGTTTTATTTACATTATATAAAAATGAATCCACCTTTACGCATAAAAATCTATGTTTTCTAAAGGTAGTTTTACTGCCAATTGATGGTGCACTTCTTTTAAAACTAAAATTTTAAATCATTACATTTTATTGTTGAAAAAATAATCCTGAATTTTGAAATTGGATTATTAACATTTACATAGGGTGAATTTATGTTGTTTTTTTGATATGTTTCATTTTTTAATGATTAGTGAAAAATACTGTATATTAATTCTAAACTGCAATTTCATCTATAAAATTAATAATTATATAGTATTTTTTTAATTTTTTAAAAGTTAAATTTTATCAGGTATACATATAATGATCCAATATAGGTCATTACAATCAGTTGTTATATTGAATTTATATATAAATACAATGTAATCATTTGAGAATTTTAACTTTAAAAACCCTCTTTCTCACCCCATCTATGATATTATTTTTTAATTAATTTTATTCACTTATGTGATTTGATTTTTGAAAAATGGAATCCATATATAGAATAATATGTTAAAATTTATGTAAATATGTTTCTTTTTTTCATTATTAATAGTAAGCTTATAATTTTTTATTACAATGGTTAATGGTAAATTGATTAATTATGGTTAAAAAAATTATTATAAGAATTATAAACTTACCAAAAACCATATCCTAATTTTATTGGATGAGAGATTTTAGATCAAGATAATCCTTGGGACTAATTTATAAACTCATGGATTTACTTGGATGACTTTAAGCCCTATATAGTATTTTATTTAAATAAAAGTCATACATGTCACAATAATTTTTTTAATAAGTGAAACATTTTTAATATGGTGTTATCTATAGATTATATTCTAATATAAATTTTATTTTTAAATATAAATGAAATATCTTTATAATATAAATTTATTTTAAATTTTTTGTGATGAAAGAACTAGCATAAATACATGTAAAACAGTGATGCAATAATAATTTTATTAACAGAAATATCAATAAAAGGCATTATAAATATTAAAATAAATATAATTTTAGATAACTAATTTCATCACAAATTTAAATTACCTTTACATTTTAGTTATTAATTAAAATAGTTTTTATGTTATCATATTTTATTGATATTTCTAAAATTCAACGTAATGAATAATATAAAAATAGAAATAAATTATTTTTTAAAATAATGAATATTTTATAAAAATTAATAAAAATTTCAAAAAATCATACACTCAACTAGGTGATTCGGATAAGGTTGAAATTTTCATCCATGAGTCATATATGGTTCTTTTAGAATTTTATAGTAACTATATTATCCTTAAGAGACTAAACATCCATATTGTCGCATTAAGAGTTATAGGGGTTAAATAAAGGTTAAAACAAAAAGATAAGGTTATAACTATAACCTAAACTAGTCCAAAAATTATTGGTCTAAAGGTATTAGACACTTATCACATTATGAGTAATTTAAGTTATTTAATTGAAAGATTTCCATGAAATTAACTTATACATTATTTTAATCAAAGATTGATAGAAAATGTCACTCTCTTTGTATTTAATATGTTTTATTTGACCACATTAGGAAAAAATAAAGATATGAACGAAAATAAATGTATATTTTGATCTCAATGAAATTATTTTCATTATATGATTTTATAATTATTTTTTATAAATCATATAATTTCCTTAAATGATTGTACAATGCTAATATAATATTAATTTAATTAACAAAAAAATAATTGATGTTAAAAGTATCAATATTGACATATTTGGGACACCTTAATGTGGATAACTAATTTAATAGATTTATAAGATTTATTAAATATATTATAATACAATTTATTTAAATTCCAACTCTATCTTTATGTATATGAAGTCAAACTAAATGAATAGTATCAAATTTGATAGTAATGGTATTTTATTGAATTAATTTTTAATTAAATTTTTTAAACTCATAAAAATATTAACTAATACCATATGGGATAACATATGTTCTAACAGGGAATACCATATTCATTTATATTCCATTTATAATCCATTGTATGTAGAATGAACTTATTATATTTCAATATTTTGAAGATTTTCGAATGTTCCCCTCACCTCAATTATAAATAGAATCGCCTCCCTTAATCACAAATCATTGAGCCTTATAGTTCTCCCAAACCCTAACCATTTTTCTTATAAACATACTTGTTTAATTATTGACGTTTTTTCCTTCAAAAATACCTACCTGAGGTCCCATAAGATATTATATAAAGGACGTATTTCGATGAAGAGGTAATCATCATTATCGATTAGTACATGTTTGGTTCTTCATATAATTCTTATTAATGAGTTTTTTTCCATTATAAAGTAGTAAACAAGTGTCATATATTTGATTATATGTTACTAAGATTAGGGTAAAACCATATTATACCTTTTAAAATTCCAATTAAAATTAAAATCAAAGTGGGTGTGTACGTATAGCTTACCTTCTCCACACCATTGTGTAATTTGTTTTCCATCACCACCTTACATGGATGGGTATAATGATGAAAATAAAGGATCTATAACATAATTATGAAAATATATTGATTATTTAAACATCAATGTTTTGTTTACTTCATTACCCATTCTCCTTTAAGGAATGATATTGCCTCTCATGCGTGCGAACGGTCTTCCATATACAAAATATGATGTGATTCATTTTTTATGTTAACTCATTGTGAATCATTTTAAAAATGGAAATAATAAATAAAAATTATATATATTACCTCAATATCATTCTATATATGATGTAACTATATCCTATTCATAATAATTGGGACTTACATGGAAAAATAAGCATAGGAAAATGAAGCAGTTAACAACAGAAATAAGGGTAATAAAAAATATTATTAAACAATGGGTAATAAGATGATATAAAAGGATCATATATTATATCATAAATATGTATATGATTCTTTAATAAATTAAAACCATTATTTAAACCATTATAGGGGAGTTTAAATCACATTCCATTAAAGGAAATTGTAAGGTAATGGTTTCTCGTTTCACTTTTATTTCACTGACTTATTCCATATTCACCACTTATTTATTTTCTGTGGTGTGCTACCCCTTTGATATATAATATAATTAATATATTTGTTTTCATGGTTTCTAATGTTCTTTAAAATTTTATTCTTTTATGGGGAACACGATTTGACTGATTGTAAAGTGGTAATTGATTTGTTATCACAATTTACACTCAATGGGTTAACTTCTTCTTCATGGATTACATCATGACAAGATTATGTGTGAAATTAATATTGATAGTATTATGTTTTATTTCCACTTATTTTATGTATATATATATTCAATAAAAAATAATTGCTTCATTTTATTATTTATCGAATTATACCCCATTTTTACATATAATGTTTACTTTGATAGTTATTTGATTAATTTTGGAAAAATGTCAAAATCAATTTTTATTGTGCATTATATATATTTTATGATAAAGAAAATTTTTTATTCAATAAATAAATTATTCAATATATTAGGAATGCTTTAAAATATTATACATTGGATGGTCCCTGTTATAGATATCACATTGATGCATCGGTATTCTCAAGGGAGAAATCAGTTGAGCTTCCATTAAATGAGTTTTTTATATGTAGATTAATGTGTCTTGGGAAAGGAATTGATCATAGTGGTTACTTTTATAGATATATGACATCAAATAATTAGAACTTTCTCGCATTAATAATTTAGTTATTATTATCCATAGTGTTTTTCACTATGAAGAAATCTATAAATTCATTTTATTCTCATTTTATTAATTAAATGGAATGTGTGCTTAGTTATTTAACATTCCATATTGGTTATGCTTGTTGATTCAAGTTAAATTCTGTGGTACTTAACCCTTACTAAGCCTTTGAGATCACCCATTTCTAATGTTTTATTTTTCCTCATATTTCCAAGAATTTTATTATGATTGATATTCAGGGTTATGCTAAGGGGAATAAATGTGTTCTCAAATAAAATAATTTTTATATTCTATGTTTAGAATGTAATTTCAACATCAAATATGTATCTATTTTACCATGAATAATAAACTATTTTTTCCTTCATTATGTGACTCCTTATAATCATTCCAATGTAATAAAGTAAGGTAACAACTCCTAGAATATTGATTTGGGGTCTTTACCTGTCATATGAGTAGATATTATATGTTCTCTCAACAAGATGAGTCGTTTGAGAAGGTACACATCGAGTTCCTGACAATTACAACTTTTTTATTTATTTAATTAATTTTAATAAAAATTTTATTTCATAAATTAATTTATAATCATATTAGATCAGTACCTCCATGATATTTTTGATGAATATTAATATATATTTATTTAATTTATTAATCAAATATTAAATAAAGTTAATCTTTGCATGTTTATCTTAATAAATTATGGAATAAAAATTAATTATATCCAATTATTATAAATGTGTATTAATTGCACTAGTGGATGATCATAACATTAAACTTCCCTGTGTATGTATATGATTTATTTATATTTATTTATTTCATTGTTTATTTAATAGTTTTATTAAATGAATTTAATTTCCTAGAGGTCATACCACACTTATTAGGTACGGGTCCTCATGTACATAGTATATTTCATGAAAACCTCTTATCTCGTTCCCTTAACCTACAAGTGATGTAATATAATTTTAATGATGGATCTCCAAGGAATATTGATTTTTTTAATATCGAACCTACATGAAACCCAACCAAGTATAAACCCAAGAAAAGAGTAGAGTACAATAAAATAGAGTCCCAATCTACTCAAGGAGAATCTCTCGAAGGGTCGACGGGTATTAATTATCCACTAAATAAAAAACCACTCCTTAAAGGCAATTATCATGAAACTTTTTTATTTTAAATTTTGAATGTTTTATTTTATGGATGTGAATCCATGATCACAAAAATATATTTATTAACAAAAAATAATAATTTTAAATAAAAATTGTATTCATAAATATTTTATCAGTACAAGATTATTCAACAAAATAAAATCCACTAAATTTTAACATGATATGTAAATGATAAAATAAGAGAATATATAGATTATAAAAAAATAACCCTAGATAGTATTAAGTCATTATTTTGTATATCCTCTTAATTAAGAAAACTCAAATTTAATGTTTTCGTATCGGCCATAGTCAATGGAACTTTTAATTATTGAGAAGTATTATCTAAGATGATGGGTAAAATTAATCAATCATGTATTTAATTTAAGATACATAGTCTATTCAATAAAAATTTGTAGCAACAGTCGAGGAAATATGAGATAGGATTTATGAATTGGGGAGTCCACTCAAAAGAACATTGAACTGAAATCTTGAAATTGGAATGACCATTAATTATAACACCTTCTTTTGGTATTCATATCTATTTTCTAGACCATTACAAGTGAAATATATATCCATGATAATATATATTATAAATATACAGTACAATAAAATGTATATGGAAAGGGATATTGAGACTTGAAAAATAATGGTATACTTAATGAAATTAAAAATTTCAATTCTCGCATAATTTTTAATTATATAAAGTAATAATATTTATATATCTTATTATCATATTATAATCACAGGTTCATAAACCATATTTTTCCAATGATTAATTCTGGAGAAAGAACATTTCATAAATATAAGTAATATCCAAGAATTTTTTATATGCATATATATTTTATTACACCTTGAATAGAAACCTCGCATTCTAGAATCCTCAATCAGTTATTTTCATGGTAAGGAGGAAAATTATGAGGATTATTTTTTATCTGAAAAATACATGAATGATGCGCTCGATGTTCATTTTTTTATTTTGTCTCAATATTTTTGAGAAAACTAATGAATCAATATGAGAACATGGATACCCAGACCATTCTCCAAAATCTCTATGATCTTTATTAGGAGAGATCTAGAAAGGAACATTTTGTGATATCCAAGGAACACTATAAGGAACCGGCCTTAAAAATTTCATAATCTTTAATTAAATGAATAATTCACATTAAGGATCTTTTCAGGTTTATAGTTTTAGAGAGTTAGGTCATTACTATTACATTACATCTCAAAAAATTAAAAAGTGGACACTTTTACTCAGTTTCCATTTTTTCATAAAATAAAAACTCTAGAAGAAAATGAGACATGTCTAGTTCTATGTTTTAGATAGCATGAATTTTCCTTGATGCCATCCTTGACCTTATTCCACTCTATAACCTGTGAAAAACATTTCAAAAACTTGGCATGGGCATAAAAAGCTCAGTAAGGGATACAAAAAGAATGAAAAACTGTTGTTATTTTTTCAAAACACCATGTAAACCATGAATAATTTATCATGAGTAATAATATTTACCTTTACAAAGTAGTAAATACTCTTCATTGAATAAAAGATCAATACTAACCCTTTTTTAACCAATAGATTACCATAAAACCCATATAAAGAACACATAACATATAAAGGTAACTTGGTACATAAACATACTTAAATGGAATAACCATGTGATTGACTTCCACACATATCACTAAATGGAATATCCATATGGCTAACTTCCGTACCCAATGCATTGGAGGTTATAACGTAACCACCCGTCCTAGTTTATCACAGCACCACTTGTCGTATGGTTTATGATGTATCCAACCATAAAATGTCCCAGTATCATCATAACACATAAAATATTGCAAATATAAACATTTCACTAACAACATTTCATTTGTAATCAAAAGAATTAATTTCTAGATATTGAAATAATCAATCCATTTTCACAAACCATTTAAAAAGTGGGTTTTCAATCAAAGTGTACCATATGACATTGAAGATTTAAATGAAATTATAATACTAAAACATTAATTTACATATAAATAAATAATAAAAATCATTTTTAAAACAATTACATTAATGATAAATATTTATAATAAGAAATCTTTAAAACATTTAAAATGATATTTTCGTTAAAGAGTTTTTAACAAAATGAGAGACTCTTGAATACAAATAATTGAGGAATAACATTTAAACAGAACTATATAATATCATGAGAATAAAGGGATTCATTATATAATATGAAAAAGGACTATAAATACACCATATAAGAGTTAATTGGTGCATAACAACAATTTAGTCTAAATAGAAATGGAAATTGATATGAAATCCCTTACAAAGATAGTATACATAAATTAAGAATAAATAAATCACATAATTATGTTTGAAAAATATAAATACACCCAATATAAGTTGATATTAAGTATCAAACAATAAGAGTCCATTCACACATATTCATTGGATTACATATTCAAGAAGTACAAGTTTAACCCAATGAATTGAGAATATGTTAAGATGTTCTCCTGAAACAATTTGAAAGCCTAACAACGTCACTTTAAAATAAATTAAATGAGTTGAGGAGATAAAAAAGGTATCACATCACTTGTACATGAAATTTACATCAATAAGGATATAGAATAACATATTCAAACAAAATAATATGTAAATTAAAAGACATAACCAAAAGAAGTCATTTTTAAAAAGAGGAGGGTGAAAGGTTCCCTTATCGATTTGGTAACTTACAAAACATGCACCACATGAAAGAAGGATCATAAAATGAAGATGTAAAAAAGATAAATAAAATTATGTTACAAAAATATGACAATCATGGAAAGTACATACACTTCACAAAAGGAAATAGTGGGAAATACTGCATGAATCTCACCGGAATAAAAAGTGAGATGAAACCCTTTACCACATTGTAATCAACTGAGTCATATGACCAAAAGTTAATAACCACAAAATGAATCAGAGAATACCATGAATATAATTATAATCATTATAATATATATCAAATGGAAGTACACAATACACCACATGCAAGGAATAAGTGGTGAAAAATGGAAATCTCACAGAATTAAAAGTGAGATAAGAAATCCCTTACCTCATTGTCCGACTTGACCCGTTCGTTCTTTAATCTCCTGAATAAAAAAATAAAGTTAATTTATACTTGATTAAGAATCTTTTTCAAGTTTATTATTCTTTTTATATCAATTATTACCATGTTATAAACATTATTTAATCATTTAAGTTAGTAACGGTCGTTTTTTCATTATTTGGTACATGAGTCAAAAATGAACTTCATATAATTAAAATTGTTCATGTGGTCAAACATACATTTTATACAGAATGACATTCATGATGTAGATATCATATATATCATATAAATCCAGTATATCTATATATTTATAACAGTACATAACATTTGGATATAAGAAATTAAATGCACAGTTCATGTAGATGGTAAGTCGTACGTCCGCATGAACACTACTTTCATTTCTATTTTTTATTTTAATGGAATTAAAAAATAATTATACATGGGTATATTATAATTCTAGAATAATATCACATATTATATTATTAAATCGATACTTTATACATCCCATGTATGGCATCAACGAGTCATATCACTTTGAGGGGGCAGTAGTCTGCACTTCCTCAAATGAAATTATTGCATTTACCCATAATGGAAACTATAAAGGTATGATATAAATTGAAAATACAGAAGAATAAAGAAAAAATAAACATAATATATATCATTTATAATTTCATTTCCATCTTAATGGATACCATTATAGGCGGTAGGAGATAATCGAACAATCATCATTTCGTGAGGCATTAGTTTTCCATCCACATAAACAGTATGTTCTTCACACATTAGATAGAGGTGCGTGTAAGTGTAGTTCGAATTGTTCTCCTAACAACATACTAGTATATTTATGATAATAGTGTTGTTATAAACTAAAGGAATAAAAAGATTTTGGGTGGTTGGATAAGAAAAATAAAACAAAATTTTACAAAAGAATTTAACAGAAATCGTTACCTTTAATTTGGGTAACTTCATTTCGTTTGAACCAAAAAAGACTACTTAAACTGCCTTCTACCTAAGGTATGGATTCTAGGAAGAGGAGAGGGATGTAGGAATATGAATTGGGCATAGGTTGGATGAGCCAAAAATTCTTGAGAGGTGTGAGGATTGGGTTAGAAGTAGGGTCTTTTTATAAGGGGGAGGAGGGGCTCTTTAGGAAAGTCTGAAACAATTATCTTATTATAAACTTATCTTCGGTTTCAAAAGGTCCAAAAAAATTTAGAGTCAAATATAATATGACTCATTCTCGAAATAAAATTATGCAATAAGTATTAGATTGGTTTTAGATATTATTTCAAAATTTGTAATCTTATTTATTTAAGTCATTTATTAATGAGATAAATACTGCATCATTATTTTGTCACATATAATTTACTTTATTTGATGTCTAAAAATTATAATAAAATATAATGATGTATATAATCTTTTTAGCTTTCCAATTATTATTTATAGTTGAAATGGTGACTTATATAACACCATGAAAAAATTTATTTACTAAGAGATATTTGTTTATGTCATTTTTTTCATTTACATTAAGTTAATTAAAATAAAGTGTCATTATCATTCATAACTGGCTCCATGAGGTCCCGAAATTGACCCAAGGATGACCATGGTCGTCCATTACTCATTATATAATGTTATAACAAGTGTTAAGGTAATTCGGTATTATTATGATATTCTTTTTACCTTGAATTATGTTATTTACCTTTAACCGCGGTAAATAAAAGTCAAAAGTTACTATTCACCAAAAATTATATTCTTCTTATTGAACCACATTTTACATAATAATAACATACATGTATACCAGATTTCTGAAATTCAATTCACAGAAGCAGTAAAACTTCAATTAAATGAAAACATCGATATTTGACCTACTATTAAGTGGTCTCACTATTCGTCAAAAATTGATGTTTTTCAGAAAAATACCAAAACATTATCCTAAGATATATATGATATTACAAATTCAAACATGATGTCTATTTTACCAAATTCAAAACATAGAAGTATAATTAATTATTTTAAAATTATTTCTGGTTGTTAAAACAAATAGCGTGTTTTTAAGAAACTATAACTATCAAAAGATTGACAATTGTTTATGTCCAATATCCAAGTAAAATTAATTCAAATGACCAACATTGGATTAAATAGTAAAAATATAATTTAATTACAATTTAAAACCAATTAAAATGATGATATAACCATATAAATAAATTAGATTAAAAGGCAGTTTTGAGTTAAAATACAGTATGTTTCACTATTCATAAAAAAATAAACTTTATCAAAAAATTACCAAATATTTACCCAAAGTAAATTTTGATATCCCAATTATAAAGAAGAATTTTATTTTGTCAAATATATCCTATAAAAGTGACCAAAACTATATTTAAATAGTGTTCTCTAATAAAAGGGGGTAAATCGACCATTTAAAGAATATTAGATTATTTGTGTTAAAATTTGATTCATTCACATTTTAAGCCACCAAATTTTATTGGATAAATGTAAAAAAAATTAAAAAACACATATAATAATATCTTTGTTAGTTCTATTCATTCTCACCAATAAAATAGTTATGCATTAACTATCATTTAAAATAATAATATTATATTATTAGTGTGCAATGTATGATTTCAATGAAACCAGTTGTTGCGTATCGAGTACGCCATCAAACATAGAATCCCCTTTAAAGTAAAATTAATATTTAATCCAAAAAATATTAGTAAATATGAAAATTTCATGTTCTTTATTTACATGGGATGTTACATCTTTCCCCCTTTTTAAAATTTTGTCCTTGCAATTTTAAAATTGGGCTCAGAAACATCATTTCAAGTCCCACATTGGAAAAAGAGTCAATAAAACTATCACTTTACAAGAAAAAAAAGAAACACAACATTTCCCCGAGATAACGTATACTAAGATTCCATGTAGGAATACATGGATATGGAAGAGAAAACAAATTATCATGTTCAGATAAAGAGTTATATAATTCATGATTAAGTGAATGTTAACCAATAGAAAATCACAAACTTGTGATGTGTTTTGAGGTGTTTGATTACCCCGTGGGAAAAATAAACTGACAATGGTTTTTGTTTTAAGTTCCTTTTATTAGTTTGAGGATTTCATTTACAACATATAATAATAACATAATAAAATATACTTACCTTCATGTAGAGTTTCAGACTTTAATAATTTTTCACCAAAAACTAATATTTTCTCCAAACAAAATAGTATTAAAAAAGTCTTAGTCACATCAAAAGAACAAGAATCAACTTTTTGAGAATCACATAATCCACAAAAAAACTATATATTTCCCTTGTCTTTAGACATTAACCAAAACCAAAAATGGTTAGTACGAGATTATATAATCCCCAAAAAGGATATTCCATTGCAAAAATAAAAATCTTAATCTCAAAAATCCAACAAAAATTACCCAAAGTACAAATAATACCATTCAATGTTCCATTGTCCTTAAAATTATTCAAAATAACCCAAACTAAGATTGTAACCCAAAACTAAGAAGGATTTCGTCACATAGTCTTCCACTATAAATCTTAACATTTATCTCCAAATAAAAATCGACTTCTCTTAATGCCTCAAACTGAAGTGTAATTATCCAAATCACATATTCTCTACGATAGGTTAATAATTTCTATAAAAACCCAAATCACTATATGTCCATAATAAAAACATAGATTCTCCCAAAATAAAATTCCAACATTACTCATCAAAGGAAAAGATAATTATTCCTTGAATAACATTTACATATATCAATATTTAGGGTTACACATACTATAAAAAGTTTTCCAATATAATCTCATCATCAAAAGAGCCTTAATACATTTAAGTATTTCATCATCTTAAAATCTACCATAACTCTTCAATTCCTTATATGTTGACTTTTTACACATTCAAAATTCTTAATGATACATTAACCATTATTTACAAACTTATTCTGAAACACTTCTTTCCTACAAACAAAATCAGTAATCATATCTTAAGAATCAATATTGTCAAAACATTTGTTAAGAAATAATCCGTAGCTTTCATTGGTCATTTTCAGTTTATTAATCCTCAATTGGAATGGAATTGGGTATTGGTAAACACATATTTGTATGATCCAGGTGATCCCATTCTCGAAACATCTTTGTAGGACATCTTTTTGTATAATGACCGTGCACACCACATTTAAAACATTCAATGGATCCCTCAGAAAGAACTTCTATCCCTTTCCTAGATTCAACTGGATGTTTCCTTTTTCCATGGAAGGTTCTTGATTTATTACCTTTATTCCCATATCTATATCATCTTCATGTCCCATTGAAACATTTTACAAGGTGTTTCTTTCCACATCCTTGACACATAGGTTTTTTAACATACTTAACATTATGATTATTGCCTGATAATTCATAGGGATTTGTTTCTCGCATATGCAATTCCTTATAAAAATCACCAAGTTTCAGGTTTCCAATAATGACTCTAGATAATTGGTTGAGAAGAACCACAAGATTCCTCATTACATCTCCCATTTCATTTAGTTGCTCGTTCAGAAAACTGTTACAGTTTTCTTCACATCCACTTTTACTTTGGTTGCTTCTAGATCCATCCATTTACTAAATCCAAAAAGGTCAGTGTGAGTATATCATCATATAATATCTTATGATGAGGTTAAATAATAATATATAATTATTCATGTTATCTTAAATTCATTCAAAATAACTATGAATTTTTATAATATGTTAACCATTATGGATATATCACTTATGCTTAGATAACACACTAACATATAATGTTATCTAAACTGAGCTCTGATACCAACTATAAGGACCCAGAATTAAATATTTCATAATCTTTAATTAAATGAATAACTCACATTGAAGATCTTTTCAGGTTTATAGTTTTATAGAGTTGGGTCATTACTATTACATTACATCTCTAAAAATTACAAAGTGGACAATTCTACTCAGTTTCTATTTTTTTCATAAAATAAAATCTCTTAAAGAAAATGATACATGTCTAGTTCCATGTTTTATATATCATGAATTTTCTTTGATCCCATCCTTGACCCTATTCCACTTTATGTCCTATAAAAAACATTTCAAAAACATTGGATGGGCATAGAAATCTCTGTAAGGGTACACAAAGAAGGAAAATTGTTAGTTTTTTTTAAAACAACATGTAAACCATGAGTACTTTATCATAATTAATACTTTTCACCTTTACGAAGTTGTAAATACTCTTCATTGAAAAAAAGATCAATACTTACCATTTTTTAAGCAAAAGATTACGATAAAACATATATAAAGAATGAATAACATATAAAGGTAACTTGGGACTTAAACATACATTAATGTAATAACCATATGGTCGATTCCCACACATATCACCAAATAGAATATCCATATGGCCGACTTCCATACCCAATGCATTGGAGTTTATAACGTAACCACCCGTCCTAGTTTATCACGGCACCACCTGCCTTACGGTTTAGCACGTAACCACCCGTAAAATGTCCAAGTACCATCATGACACATAAAATATTACAAATATTAACATTTCACTAATAAAATTTCATTTGCAAAAACAAGACGTAATTTCAAGATATCAAAATAATCCATCCATTTTTATAAACCATTTAAAAAGATATTTTTGAATCAAAGTGTCCCATTCCACTTTGAAGCTTTTAATGGAATTATAATTTTAAAACATTAATGTAAATATAAATAAATACTCAAAAACATTTTGAAAACTTGGAAATTAAAGATAAGTATTTAGAATAATAAATCTTTAAAACATTAAAATGATATTTTAGATAAAGAGTTTTAACAAAATGAGAGACTCTTGAATACAAATAATTGAGGAGTAACATTTAATCATAACTTTATAATATCATGAGAATAAATGGATTCATGATATAATCTGACAAAGCATTGTATATACACCATATAAGAGTGAATTGGTGCATAACAAAAATGAAGTCTTAATGGAAATGTAATTGAGATGAAATCCCTTATAAAGATGGTATCCTTGAATTAAGGAACAATTAATCACATAATTATGTGTGAAAAATATAAATACACACAATATAAGTTCATATTAAGAGTAAAAAAATCATATGTAATTCACACATATTCATAGGAATAAATATTCAAGAATTATAATTTTAACCCAAAAAATTGAAATTGGGTTAAGATGTTCCCTTGCAAAAATTCGAAAGCCTAACGACATCACTTTAAAATTCAGAAAATAATTTTCTGAGATAAAAAGGGTATCCCATAACATGGAAATAAAGTATACATCAATAAGTATATATAATAACATATCCCAACATAAAAATATGTAAATTAAAATACATAACAAAAGTAAGTCTTTTTTAAAAAGAGGAGGGTCAAAGGTTCCCTTACCGATTTGGCAACTTACAAAACATATGCCACATGAATGAAGGATTATACAATTAAGATGTAAATAATCATTAATGACAGAATATTAATCAAAGATTACAATCATGGGTAGTACATACACCACACAAAAGTAAATAGTGGAAAATATAGCATGAATCTCATAGGAATAAAAAGTGAGATGAAACCCTTTACCACATTGTTATCAACTGAGTCGTATGACCAAAAGATAATAACCACCAAAAAAATCATATAATACCATGAATATAATAAAATAATGATAATATATATCAAATGGAATTACACAATGCACCACATTCAATGAATAAGTGGCGAACAATGGAAATCTCACGGAATTAAAAGTGAGATAAGAAATCCCATACCTCATTGTCTAACATGACTCGTTCATTCTATAATCTCCTAAATAATAAACTAATGTTAATTTATACTTTATTAAGAACATTTTTCAAGTTTATTATTCTTTTTATATCAATTATTCCAATGTTATAAACATTATGTAATCATTTATGTTAATAATGGTCGTTTTGTCGATATTTGGTACTTGTGTCAAAAATGAACTTCCTATAATTACAAATTGTTCATGTGGTCAAACATAAATTATATCCATATTGATATTAATGATGTAGATATCATATATATCATATATAACCAGTATATCTATGTATTTATAATAGTACATAACATTTGGAGATAAGAAATGAAATGCACATTTCATGGAGACGGTAAGTCGTATGTACGCATGAATGCTACTTTCATTTCGATTTCTTATTTTAATGGATTTAAAACATAATAATTCATAGGAATATTATAATTACAGTATAATATCATATATAATATCATTAACTATATCCTTTATACGTCCCATGTGTGGCATGAACGAGCCATATCACTTTGAGGGGGTGGGAATCTGCACTTCCTCAAATGAAATTATTGCATTTACCCATATTGGAAACCATAAAGGTATGTTGTAAATGAAAAATAAAGAATCATAAAGAACACATAAACATAATATATATAATATATAAATTCAGTTCCATCTTAATTTCCACCATGATAGGGGGTAGGATAAAATCGAACAATCATCGTTTCGTGAGGCGTTTGTTTTCCATTCATAGAAACAATATGTTCTACACCCATTAAATTGAAGTGTGTGTATGTGTAGTTATAATAATTCTCATAACATTATACTAGTATATTTAGGATACTGTTTTGGTTATAAAATAAAGAAATAAAAAAGTGTTTAGATGGTTGGAGAAGTAAAATAAAACAAAATAAAACAATAGAATTTAAAGGAAAATATTACCATTAATTTGGGTGACTTCCTTTGCTTTGAACCAAAAGAACTTCATAATGTTCCTTATGACTAAATAAAGGCTTCTAGGAAGAGGAGTTGGATTTAGGGAGATTAATTGGGACAAGTTTTGATGAGAAAATAGTCTTCAGATGTGTGATGAATTGGTTACAAGTGGTGTTTTTTTAAAGGGGGAGGGCAGGCTCTTTAGGAATGTTTGAAACAATTATTTTATTATAAACTTATATTTGGTTTCAAAAGGTCCAATAAAAACATTAAAGTATAAGACAATAAGACTCATGACCGAAATAAAATCATCCAATAATAATTGGACAGGTTTTAGATATTACTTTTATATTTATAGTCTTATTTATTTAAATCATTTATTATTGATGTAAATACTACATCATTATTGTGTCATATATAATTTAATTTATTTGATGTCAAAAAATAATAATAAAAATACCATGATGTATTAAATCTTTTTATATTTCCAGTTAAAATTTTTAGTCAAAAATATTACTTATATAAACCCATGTAAAAATTTATTTACTAAAAGATATTTGTTTATGTCAGTTTTGCCTTTACTTTAAGTTAATTAAAATAAATTGTCATTATCATTCATAAGTGGCTCCAACGGGTCCCAAAATATACCAATGGATTTCCATGGTCATATATTAATCATAAAATAAGGTTAGGACAATTTTTGAGATAATCGTGTATTATTTTGATATTCTGTTTACTTTGAATTACCCCATTTACCTTTAACCACGGTAAATAAATTTCAAAAGTTACTATTACACAAAAATAATTTTTATCTTATTGATCCAAATTTTACGTACTAATAACAACCATTTATGTTGGATTTTCAAAATTCAATTCAAAGAAGATGTAAAATTTCAATTAAATGAAAAAGTCAGTTTTTGAACTACTGCTAAGTGGTTAGACTATTCATCAAAAATTGATGTTTTTCAGATAAATACCAAATATTCAGCCTGAGATATATTTGATATTAAAAATTCAAAAATAATGTCTATTTTACCAAATTCAAAACATATATGTTGCATTAATTAATTTAAAATTAATTCTCGTTGTCCAAACAAAGAGCTTGTTTTTAAAAAACAATAGCTATTAAAATATTGACACTTGTTTACGTCCAATTTCAAAGTAAAATTACTTCCAATGACCAACATTGGATTAAATGGTAAAAATATAATTTCATTACTCTTTAAAACCAATTAAAATGATAATACAACCATAAAATAAATTAGATTAAAAGGCAGTTTTGAATTAAAATACAGTATTTTTCAATATTTATAAAAAATATACTTTTTTCAGAAAAATACCAAAAATTTCCCCAAAGTAAATTTTGATATCCTGATTCTAAACAAGAATTTTATTTTTTTCAAATAGATCATATAAAATTTAACCCAACTATATTTAAAGAGGGTTTTCCATTAAAAGGCTGAAAATCGACCTTTTAAAGAATATTAGATGATTTGTGCTTAAAATTTAATTCATTCACATTTTAAGCCACTAAATTTTATTGGATAAATGTAAAAACATTTAAAAAACATGTATAATCATTTATTAGTTAGTTATATCTATTCCCACTAATAAAAATGCTATGTTTTATGTACCATTTTAAATAATAATATTATATTATTCATGTGCAACGTAAGATTTCAAAGAAACCCGTTGTTGCGTATCGGGTATGCCATCAAACATAGCATACCATTTAAAGTAAAATTAATGTTTAACCCAAAAAATACTAGTAAATATGAAATTTTCATGTTCTTTATTTACCTGGGATGTTACAAACACTTCATTAGAAAACATATAGAAGGTTCTTTAGTAGGCAATCACATAGAAAAATAGATTTTCTACATATATCATCTATAATTTCTAGGGTAGAGACATCTCGAATAAATACATAACAATATCATTAAAAAAACTTAAAACATTCTCCAATTTTATTATAAATTTATATATAAAAGACATAGTGAAGCATTTTCTTGATATTATCAACAAACATTAACAAGTTGAAAAAAACATAAAGCATAAAAAGACTTTTGTTCCTATGGTGATTAAAAGGATAGTTCATATAAAGAAATACTAGACTGACTCCATGTTTAAATCGTCTACCTAATTCCCTTCTCTAAATATGAGAAACAATGGGAAAGAATGGGAACAAGACATTTTCTATTTTTCATGTTGAAAGAGGGGTCACCAAAAGAAAAACTTCACCCAAACAAATAATAAAGAGGAATATTCATGTTCATTTTTTACCAAGTGTAATTTATCTATTCATACAATTTTTTTTGGATACATCATCTAGTACTCACATATATATTGAAATATTTAAACCATGTAGATTATGAATGATTATGTATGGTGAGTTGGATCTAATAGAAGCCCATAGAGCTTGGATTTATATTGCCTCTATTAGTAATTACGACTTAATGTTTCCTACTGGAAGGATCATGGTTCTGAACAATACTTATTATGTTTCTTGTATTACCAAAAAATTTAATTTCATTACTATACTTGATACAAATGGGTTTCTTTTCCAATTGGGAAATAAGTGTTTCATCATTTATAATGAAATAACTTTTATTTTAATTCATATTTAAATAAAGATAATTATATGTTGTATTACAAAATAATATGTAGTGTAAATTGATAATGAATATATTTCACGAGACTCATACCATAACCATGGAATCACCCACTAGGTTATGTAAACGAATGAAATTTGATCATATTTTAGTAGTCTAGATAATTGGATTCATTTTATGTAAAACTACTTAGTGTATATCATATTTGTTTTCATGAAAAATGAAAAGAGCCCCATTTAGAAGAAAATTTTAACTGGGTACAGAGTTTCTTGAGATTGTTTATACTAGTGTGAGAAGACTATTTCCTATTTATTCTATGTGTGGATACTCATACATTATAACTTTTATTGATAAATTTAGTTGATATGGGTATTTATATTTAAGGAGGTGTATGTAAAATTCCTTTGACATATTCATGGAATATAATAATTAAATTGAGAACTATATTATTTAAAACAATAAGAAACTCTACTCGGACCATGGTGGAGAATCTCTTAATCATTACTTCATTGACTATTTTCAGGATTTTAGTATTTTATCTCAATCTTCTCCTATTTACACATCCTAATGGAATTTTTTAAGTCAAAGGATGAAATACACCGTGTTATACATAATAAGATCAATGATGAGTCATGCAAGTCTAATATTATCCTTTTGGGGATATGAAATTATGACATTTGTATGTATAATAAATATAGTACCAACTAAAGTAGAAACTAATATTCCATATAAGATTTTGTATTGAAACAAATCCATGCTTTTTCATGAATGGGGTGGGGTTGTTAAGAGTTCTTAAGTATATTACAAGAAATAAAAATACACCTCTAGGCACTAGGGGTATCTTTATTGGGATTTCTAAGTAAAAAAATGATATTAAAAATATGGTTTTTTAGATAATAATGTTGTGGTTAATAGACATCAAACCATTCCTGAATAGGATCACATCTCAATTGAAGATAATGATATAGAAAGAACCATTGATGGAGTCAAAGACAAAAGAAATATAAGATTGGAACCTGAATATATTCCATAAATCCCCATGAAAGTGGATGTTATAGAGACACAAGTATTACGTACAAGTAACAAAGAGGTTATAGATCCGAAATGTTGTGTTTTTCAAATCATCAAGGATAGTGAACCATGGTTAGTTTAATATAATGATCTTATAACACATTAATAAGTATTAAGTGGCACAAATGATTCCACATGGAAGGAAGATCTGAATTCTAAAATGAATTCCATATACGAGAACCAATTATAGGTTTTGGTATATCCTCTGCTGGAAGTAAATCCCCTAGTTTTTAAATGGGTATTGAAGAAAAAAGTGTATATGGATGGATATATCAGTACTAATAAAGCATAATTGATTGAAAAAGGGATAAAAAAATTTCAAGTATTAGACTATGATGAAAAACAATTTCCCTAGTTACTGTGCTAACATAAATAATATTTATACTTTTAATGATTTGTTCCCATGACTATCAGATGAATACAAAAATAACATTTCTTAATAGGATCCTTCTAGAAGATTTCTATATAACAAAAACAGAATGGTGTATGATTCCAAGGGATTCTTATAAGGAATTAAATATTTCATTGATCCATCGATTTATTAATGGAGGCATATATTTCGTATAAAATTTGATTTGATGTAACTGTAATTGTATTTTGATTCATAAATAAAAAATGAGTCCATTATTCCTCTATGTGGTTTAGTGGGACTTTGGTCTTTTCATAATAGTTTATGATGATGAAATACTAATAATTAGAAATGAGAAACAAATCTTATATTCCTTCAAGAACCATCTAAAATGGTGATAATCTATGAAGTACATTGGCAATGAATCATGTGTTCTTGAGATAAATATCCATCATGATATATCCAAGAGGATTCGTGGACTTGGTCAAATTACATCTAATGAGAAGTCACATATGAGATTTTATATTGGAAAATACTATAAGAGATTGTTGAAAATGCCACATAGATTTCATCATTACAATAAAATGAATCATAATACAAATAAGGAATTAAATATGGGTTATAAGATTATATACATGTTTGTAATTGGTTCATTCATTCATGTCAAGTTATATACAATTATAGATATTATTGATGCCTTATGTGTAGTATGATGACATCAAGATAACCCACATGGCCACTATTTAATGGTTTTCCAGACCATCCTTAATCATATGAGTAATACTAAGTATATGTTCTTGATCTATAGATGCGATAAAGAACTATCCAACTGGTGATATTCTTATGTTAGTTTCCTAAAAAATATCAACATGTTCTAAAATAATATTCAAGATATATCTTTACTATTAATGGGGATTTTTGTAACTTGAATAGCTCAAATCATTCTATGGATGCATATTATATAGTAGAGTCTGTGTACATTGTGTCTTATGAGCTAGATCATGATGCATTTTAGATTCAAAACTTCATCTAAGATACTGATATTATTCCTACTACTAATGACACTATCACACTCTATAGTAATAATTGTATTGTAGTCTCTCATTCAAAGTAACAATGTTAACATTTGTAGACGTATCATATAAATCACAAATATCATCTATTGAGGTATTCTTCTTAGATATGTGATAGAATTGTGAGTATATTTTATATGGAATAAAATTTGTTGGATCCCTTAAAAAAATCCATAGCATAGTAGAAACATGATCATCATGTGAGATATATAAGACTAAACATTGTCAATATCTGGCTATATTCCTAGTAGGTGATAGTTGGAGTTATTAGAAAATTATTTTTACATTAGATAGAATGTATATTCATATATGTTAATATAAATAATAAACCTTATTATATATTTTTCATTTAACTATGTGACTTTAATGAAATATTTTCATATAGTATCTTTCTCATTAAAAAGGGCATTGCCATTCCTTATTATGATGACAACATTAAAATTCAGCGATGATATTCTTAAACCTTATTCTAGGGTCAGATAACATTATATGATAGTACAACTAGTATGTTGATTTTTAGGTGTAATTACTTTTAAGAATATGAGAATCCATCTTAAGAATATCACACTTTGTAATCTTTAAGACAAGTGATTTTGAGAAAAAACTTCATGTAGGAAATACATGTGTTTATTTATCATTGGATATTCTAATCTATAATAATGTGTAACAATACATTCACTATATGATTATTATTATTGCATGTCATGACTCATGCACATTAATTTATTATCATAAACAATAAGGATGTATGATCATGGAGAAGTTTGGTGTGTTTGGAGAATCACAAATGATATGGTATTAATAAATAAGTCATGGAAGGATCTTTCCCCTCCATATTTTTATATGATAATTTATAGCCCTTTGATTTCATTGGATCTATCACATTAAATTTCAGGTTTATGGTGTATATATGAGTGTGAAACTTGCAATATAGGATATGATAAAAATTTTATTATACTATAAAATGAGAATTTTAATGTGATTGTTGTTGTTGAAACATATCTTCTTCCTTTAAGTGTTTCTTGGACAATTGATAGAAATGAATCTTCAAATTTAGAAAATCACACTTAATTTCATTGAGGGAGAGATCTATAAGGTCACAGACAAAATGTTTCCCCTTATATAAATTAAATATTATTTATATTTAATAACAAAAAAAATATTATTCTCGTGATTGAGAAGTAATATTTATTCAAGACAAATTAAATGATATAAAGTATTATATAAATATTCTTTCAGAAGGTAATTTTTTAATTATGAAAATACATAATATTTTTTATATATTGTTATTCGACCCATAATAAATTATCATTTATTTATTATATAAATAATTTATTAGATTACAATAAAATTAAATAAATGTTTATTTTCCAGACTAAGAAGATAATATTTATTTATTTATTAAATTGATATAATTTAAATAAATATTTAATATATAATTAAATTAATTTTGATGAAGACCTGTGGACTAAAATTTTTCTTCTGATGAATAATTGTTTATCATATTAGAAAACATGTACTTATTATTGCATGAGTTAGTTCACACCATAAAATAAAATATTATTATTATTATTTTACATGGCATGAGTTTCATTTAGGTTTAATATATGATTAAGGTAATTTTTTCAATTAACTAAATATTAAACCATAACCCTAGGTCTATAAATATACTATTATCTAAATAATAGATAGATTATTCATTGTGCATAATAATTTACTCCCAATATCCCACTCCTCCTTTCTTTCTCTCTATATTAAAATAATAATAAAAATACTTATATCGAGAAGGAAATTGAAAAGATCAACGAAAAAACACTCAACGGTCGATCATTGATGCTGCCACATGGTGATTCATGGGCGTTGTTTGAATATTGATGGGGAACATGTGAATCACTATAAGAGAAGATCTACTTTGGGTCCATGCTATATAATGATGATACACAAATTTGGTTAGAATAATCCACACCATCAAAACAAAAAATCTCTAGATCATAGAAATATTTCATCTTATGTTTTAAATTAATAATAAATTTATGCGAAAATGTCTTTTCTCTTGGTTCTAGAATGACTATTTGTCAATATCTTTTCAAAAATATCATTGGTCATGACATTCACATAATGTAAGAGGCAATTGATCTATTTAATCTGATAAAATATAAGTTTTACATAGGCCCAAGATTTGATTTTTTTTCTTCCAAAACCAATAATTATATGGTACATTTCTCCCCAATTTAGTTTAAATAATGATAAAAATTTTAAAAAAAATTCAAAAAGTGTCATATTAAGAATATATTAAAGCTACGGTAAGAGATAACACACTACCACATGATCATAATGCTAAATTCTGGTGGATAATAAAGACATAAGGTGTTTTAGGTATCAATAATGAATTGTATACTACTCGGTATGATAAAATTTACCTTTAGATATTTATAATGGATCACATCTATGTAATTTTGAAGCAATGGGAGTACATGTTCATTAGACACTTATGAATAGTGTTTCCAAATCGTTAAACTTTGGAGGGACTGATGTTCAAGTGACATCATTTGGAGTTCATATGAATAACTTCTTAAAGGTGTCTAAAAAGGATTTTTTGGTTAATAGAAAATGATGGGAGTTAGCTATTTTTGGATTTTTAGGGGACCTCTATGGATTATGTTCTGAAGGATTACATGTTGAAAACAAAGGTTTTATGGATCATTCCTTAGATTTTTATCATTGTGAAAAGTATTATATGTCTATGATTGTATTGTATTCTGATGAGATAAATGGGAATAAAAGAATATTGGAATTTAAACGGTATCTGGTCAACAAAACAAATAAGGATAGGTTAATAAGGGTCTATTACAAGATACAAGGGCCAATGAAAACAAAATTAGAAGGAAAAGATACTAGCTCCCTGGTGTTGGGAAATATTCTTCTGGATAAGGTAGTGAGAGTTGTAATGGATGATGGAGTTTCAACTGACTTGGTTTTAGAATCCATTCCCCACCTCAAACTGGTTCACTCTAAATATGAGGATGAACATGAACTCTTGAATGAGAATGCTGAATTTGAGCCCATTTATGGATAAATTATGAGGTACACCCCCACCTCCATTTCTCTAATATCATTATGATAATTTTCAAAAAAAATGGATATGTTTCAGAAGAATAAAATGTTAAAACTATGGTTATCCTTAACTCACTTAATTGGGATAATAAAACTAATGTGAGGCTGATAAGAGGGAATGAAGGGCGCATAGCTAACATTATGCTATTTTATACGAATCCGTTTGAATGCATATATGAAAATCAATAATTAGAGTCTATAGTTTATAATGATTATATGAAACTCATAGAATTTATCTCTACTATCATTTAAGTGAACATGTAGGTAAACTGTAATGTTCATATTAGGAAATGGAAATGGAAATTTCAGGGACTCATATTTTTATTTTTTTTCTTTGATAATTTGTATATATTTTCCCAATTAATCTTAAATTGACTTTCTGAAATAAAAAAATGAATTTTAATGTTTATTAATCATTTTTTCCATTTTTATTCATTAATTATTATCTTATTTTTCATGGGAATATGACTTATAAACATTTGAGGACATATTTTTGGTAAATATTGATTTTCTATTATGTCTAATTTGAGGGAGAAACCATTCATCGGAAGAATTCATTAATATTAAATATCTAATTTAAACATTTTAGAATAGAAATTTCCCTTTATGCCTCATCATGGGCTAGTTAAGGTGGTGTTGTAGGTTAATATAGATTATTTTAAGACAGACCATATAATTGGGAAAATCACCTGACTAAACATATGGTCATTATTTTGCATAACCATATCAAGAGCCTATAAGAAAATTCTAAAATCATTTTAACCAAATACCCATAGTCCTTCCAAACCTCTCCATTAAGGATTAAGCATGATAAAATACTAAATAAACTATGATTTAATGGATCTATAGTGTCTTACCTTTAGTCTAATACACAAAAGACCAAAGATACATAGGGAGAGGAGTCTTATAATATAGAATCTTCCATGGTTTCCAAAAATCCTCCATATGTGCTACACCACATGTGGAATATATAGAATAAAAAATACGTCCCCAAAATGTTTTACTAAAGAATTTGTTTGGAGGATATTTAAATGTGAACACATCACTTGACTATTGGGCTATAGATATTATGCAACTGACCATGTATTTCAAGCTTTATGATTGTTTAGCATGCACAGTTAATATGCATGACCTAGCCCCACCATGCGCTGGTCCATTGAATTTTCTTTTTCCTCCCAAAAAGCATTGCATAGTCCCCTAGGAATAAATCATGGTTCACTAATAGTTGTCATTTCCCATTCAAGCCTCTAAAACAATTAAAATACAACATTAACCACTAAAAACACTAAAAATCTGTCTACATAAATAAATAACATAACATAACTCAAATTATAACCCATAAGGTGTTTTGGAGGTGAAAATATATAAAAGATAGTATATATGAGTTTCTACTACATATGAGGTCTTTAGAAACCCTGTAAAGGCGATTTTTCGGTGAAAAAAGCCCTTAAAATCAATGTGATATTTAAAGAATGAAACCTTTATCAACACAATGAAAAAGAAATAATAAATCCCCCTTTGTCAACACTAGAAGAAGGTTTTGATAAAGGCCACCTCTATAAGTTATAAAATAATGTTTTTATAAAGGAGTCCATTATTAGGGATTTATTTTGGTGCTAATAAAGGATCCTTTATTAGTGCTTTATTTTATCAATAATAAATGGGTCCTTTATTATCTATTTTCAAGTGATAATAAAGGATACATTTATTAGTGTTTTTGGTAGTTATGATATAGTCCATGCATCTTCTAGATAGATACATCAACATTGCAAAGGCTATATAATCGTAAACCCAATAAAAACAATAAAATTAAAATTAAAATACAAAAAAATAAAATTGAACAAACATAAAATTGAACAACAATTTCAATTCATAATTTGAAAAAAACACATTTTCATTAGTGTGTTATTTACAAATAATCAAATAAAAGTACAAAAAATCGAAAAAATAGTGGCTCTTATAGTAGGTTTCTCCAAATATTTAACTCTATACAAAATCTTACTTGTTCAATGTCTCAAATAACGATTTAGTAATACTAAAAAAATTATAATTTTAATTTTATATCACCCACATAAGATAAATTTTATTTTTAATCAATTCATACATTAATGATATTATTAATTAATCTTATGTCGAATTTACAGGCTATTAATTCATATATATCAAAAATAAATTATTGTTCATTTTCCTAAATATTAAAAACAAAATCAGCTAATTTTCTTTTTTTCTATGTGATACATGTGTGAAACTAAAATTTCACTTTAATATTGAAAATATGCACTTCAAGTCATACCGACCACATAAAGTGTGGGATTGATTTGTGGTAATTTATTTCACATCAAAAATTAATTACGGATCATTTTTCTATAGTTTAGAAACAATATGAGATCATTTTATTAGTATTAGCTATGTGAAGTAAACGTTTGACTAAAATGAAACTTTTATATTGAAAACACATGTTTTGAGTCATACTATAAAATTCATGTAACATATTTATGTTCTATCAATTCTTACATGTCATAAGTGGACTATGAATCATTTTTCTAATGCTTGAAAACAATTCAAATTCATTTTTTCATTTTGTTCTAGGGAAGCATGTTTTATACTATAATGATATGATTCTAGGGAAATAATGTACTTAGAGTCATATTGGACCCACCACGCATTGGATTATCATGTGGTCATTTTATATATATCAAAAAATAATTATGGATTAATTTTATAATGTTTGAAAATAATATGTGCTTGTCCTCTCAGTTTTGGCTCTAAAATGAATGTTTTAAACTAAAATTGAACTTTTCAATTGAAAACAAACATTTTAAGTCATATCAAATACATAATGTTTCAGATTAACTTATGGTCAATTACCACACAGAAAAAATTTATTATGGATAATTTTACTAATGTTTGAAAATAATTTGAGCTTTTTTCTCATTTTTGGATAGTGATATTCATTTAAAATTAAAATGACACTTTTATGTTAAAAACACACACTTAGAGTCATAAAACCACATCATGAATTGGATTGGACTATATTAGAAATCTATATATCACAAAATATTTATGGATAATTTTCATAATGATTCACATTAATCTGAGCTTGTTTGATCATTATTTGTTTGGTGATGTGTGTTTTAAACTAAAATGGAACATTTATATTTTAAACACACAATTTGACTCATACAAACCACATCAATTGATTATTTTATTTGTTTGTTTTCATTCCTACATATAACAAATGAATTATAGATCATTTTCATAATGTTTGAAAACCATCTGAGATTTTTTTCTTAGTTTTAGCTATGTGATGCACATTTTAAACTAAAATGGACATATTATATTGAAAATGAAAAGTTTATTTCATATAGACCACATAGTGTGATAGATAGATGTTTTTTGAGTTCATACATATCAAAAATGATTTATGGATTGTTTTTTAATTGTTTGAAAACAATCTAAGAGGGTTCCTCAGTTTTGTCTATGTTATGCGCATTTAAAACAAAAATAAAACCCTATATTAAAAAAATGAACTTTGATTCATACATGTCAAGTAATCGATTAGATTGATGGATGTTTGATTATAATATGTCTTATATAAATTATAGATCTTTTTTATCATGTTTAAAAATAGTATGATATTTTTTCTCTATTTTGGATACTTGTAGTATTTTAATCTAAAATGAAACATTTATATTGAAAACTTGTACTTCAAGTCATACTGACAAGATTGTGTGTTAGACTAATGTGGGGTAAATTCTTAAAGGTTAAAAATAAATTGTGGATTTTAATCGCAATTTTTGAAAATAATCTGATCTCGTATTTTCAATTTTGACTATGTGATGTGAATTTTAAAGTTTTGTGTTACATCTATTTGTTAAACACTCACTCTGGTTCATACCAACCACATCATGTGTCGTATTGACATGTTGTCAATTATTACAAATCACTAATAACTTATATATACTTTTCCTAGATTATCTAAAAAATATGAATGTGTTTTTTGGAATTTCATTATGTGATGTGTGTTTTTAAATAAAATAATGATTTTAAACTAAAAAAATAAATTCCAAGTAATACCGGTCACACCATGTATTGATTAGCTTGAGGCACATTTAAACACAACAAAAATAAATTATGGAACATTATACTAAACATGGAAATTAATCTAATATCATTTTGTTAGTTTTGGCTTTGTGAAATGCATTTTAAACTTAAATATCACTTCTATAATGAAAAAAAGCACTTCAAAACTGTCCATCCACAATTTGTGTTTTATATTTCTATGGTCAATTACTACATATCAAAAATTAATTATGGATTGTTGTAATAAGTATTGAAAAAAATTAAATCTCTTTTTTTAGTTTTTTACGTTAAAGAACATTTTAAATTAAAAGTATACTTTTATATTTATAACATGCACTTCGAGTCTTACTAACAACACAGTGTGTCGAATAATTGTAAAATCAATTCCTACACATCACAACCAAATTATAGTTTATTTTTCAAATGTTTTTAATAAATCCAACATTTTTTCTTGGTTGTTTCCGATATCAATGGTTTTAAACTAAAATGTAATTTTTATATTAAAAATATACACTTTGAGGAATATAATCCATAGTGTGTGTAGAATCACCATGCAGTCAATTTTAAAAGTAACAAATGAATCATTGATCATTTTTACAAATGTTTTGAAAATTAAAATGCATGAATGGAATTTTTACATTTAAAATGATTATATAAATTGATACCCACCACATCATGTGTCAGATTGGTGTGTGGTCAAATACAACACATCCCAAATAAATTATTGATCATTGTACTAATGTTTGAAAATAATCTGATCTTATTTGCTATATTTTTTTCTATGTGATGTGAGTTTTAATCTAAAATTCCTCTTATATATTGAAAACACTAACTTAGAGTGATAATGACCACATCATGCATCTAATTGATGTGTGTTCAATTCATTTATATCATAAATCAATTAAGGATCATTTATCTAAAGATTGAAAATATTCCAATGTCATTATCTTGGTTTTGGAAGGTGACATATGTTTTAAATTAAAATAGAACATTTATATTAAAATGAAACACTTAGTGTCATGCTGACCACATCATGTGTTGGATTGACAAATGTTTGATTCATACATGTAAAAATCAATTATGGATCATTTTCCTAATGTTTGAAAATATTTTGATCTAGTTTTATTATATTTTTTCTATGTTACGCATATTTGAAAATAAAATGGAACATCTATATTGAAAAAATTCACCTCAAGACATATCTTCAAAATATTTTTTGGGATACCATGCACTATATTCTTACAAATCAAAAGTAAATTTTGGATCACAGTCCTAATGTTTGAAAATAATATGAGATAGTTTTGTTGATTTTGGCTATATGGTGAAAGTTTTAAACTAAAATGACACATTTATATTAAAATCATACACATCATCTTGTATCGACCACATCGTGTGTTAGATTGACATTTGGTCACCTCTTATACATCACAATAAAATTAGGGATCTTTTTCCAAATGTTTGAAAACAAACTAAGATTATTTTCTCAATTTTAGCTCTGTGACATAAGCTTTAATCTAAAATAGAACTTATATATTGAAAATACACACTTTGAGTAAAACCAACCACATCTTGTTTTATATTTACATGAGTTAAATTCTTACATGTCACAATTTAATTATGAACCATTGTCATAATTTTTGGAAAAATATATGAGCTTGTTTCCATGGTATTATATAGTGGAACTAGGGTCAAAATAAAATGCAACATTTATATTCAATTCATGGAATGAAAATTATTAGGCTATGAGAATGGAAATAACTACCTTTTATGTTGGTAATGTATATTTATATTTGTTGTTAAAAGGATTCTTGAGAAATTTTCATATCACTATTATCAGAATTGTATCCATGAAGTCTAATATCTCACAGACCTGTGTTACTTCAGACATGTTACTAGCTCTGCCAAAATCCATAGAGTTTAACACTGCATTATAAATATCCATTATAAATAGGTTATATATATATATGTATATATGTATTATGATACTAATTGTTCATATCTTAAATGTATCTATAAGGTCAAAACAAATACTAGCTCACAAAAAATAATATGTAATCATCAAAAATTTATGTCGATAGACATTTTGACACTTTGTACTCTTCCCACTCATCTCTATATAAATTTAATTATTTTTTTAGTATATAGATTTTAAAAAATCTTGGTTGTACAGAGAAGAGATTTAAAAAATTAGAAAATTCTTTTTATGAAATTGTAATTACCTTTAGAAATTAAATGTTTGGGGAATCAAGTCTTTTGAGGTTATTTTTAAAACATTAATAAATTACCAAATGAAATATCAATAATTGTTTCAATTATTTTTCTTTGGAAACTACAAAAAATGAAACAAATTATTAAATTGTATTGAAATATTTTTTTATGGTTAAATATTACTATATATACCTTAATATGTTTCCATTTCAATAAATAAGTTGGGTTATTATGTCTATAAACTTACATCATACCATTATTTATCATATATATATATATATATATCACCCTACCATAAAATATTCTCATTAAAATAGATACTGAATCATATAATTCAAAGTTTATATATACAATTTTGATTGAGGCACATTGAAAATTAAGAATAGAAATCATGTGTGTTCATTTTGATGGGAATCTATGAATTGGATGTAAAATTTAACATTCGTGGTCTCCAAATTTATGCTCATGATCCAATGCTTCCTTAAAACATTAACAAATATGTAATGAAAAAAATTAAAACAAAATACATGACTAGATTATATATTTTTACCTTGTATTATAGGAATCAAGAAATGTCTATCATATGTTCTTTTTCACTAAAACGTTTTTCTTAGTAAAACAATTTTATTTTAAATTTATTCTGATTCCAAATAAATTTAATGCATAGAATTGTTATAGGAATTAATGTGTCCAAATCATTCTTTGTAGGGTATTCCCTTTGGTATAGTAGTAATATATATTCCAATATAAAATATTAATAGTTATTAACTGTAATAAACATAGTATATCATTTTTTTGATATATTGATTATGAAAATGTACCTAATGTATAAATTCACAACTGAGACTCTCATCTACTAAAACGTAATAATATCATTAATACTCTCCAGTATGACCGCATATTTAATTGCATCTAAAATATTTATTATTCATATTGAATATATAATGCATTTCCATATTTGAACGTGGGGTCTGCTTGAACATGTAATGTTAATAAATGAGATATTGTAACTAGCATGGAGTGGGTACTCCAAGATTTTCCTCTTATTTTCATTGTTGATTCACTAGATTTTATTGATCTAACCTTACATTTCCCCGTTTTTATCCATTTTTAATAAAATACCAAATTTAAGGCCTTTTTCATAGAATAATAATTTTTTTCATTGGATGTTTTTTAAGTACATACCTCATGTATCTTTTGAACATAAAATGGTTATTCTATGATTGTTCCAAAAGAAATAAAAACCATGGTAACATCCATATCATTAAGTAGAATGGAATACTCTATGATCAACACATGATATTCTTAAATCCCCACTATCATGTGATACTTTTAGAGTTTTTTTATTTTCTATCACATCTCTTAGGATATTATAAATTTAACCCCTCGCAACAAGACAATGCATTTATGTTGAAATATATAAATTATATACAACTTCACCCAAAATTTATTTAGTTATATAATGTTATAGGATGTTATTTGGTTATATTTTAGGAGAAATATTAATAAATAAATTGTTTTCCTCAAGTAGGGAATTAATTTTATGGGAATGGATTTCCTCAAATCTAGTGGGGTCCTTTTGATCTTCATGAACTACTTTTTCTTATATTTTCATTTCATTTTTTTCATTTCACATATATTGGTCTGCCAAAACAGAACATAAAAGATTATATTTCAACTAATCTATGTGTATCGATAATATATTCATTGTATCATATGTATATTCAGGAGGACTTTTCTTCTCAAGATTTGTTCGAGGTGACACTTCAAAACATGCACCTCCAACAGGACCATATTGTTTTGGCCCCTTTAAATATACATAAATTTTTTTTCATCAGGTATAGTTAATGTTTATTATTATGTCTAAAAAAATTAAAAAATAAATTTACATAACTATATATTTTTATGTAATATAATTATAATGAATAAATAATTACTATTTTACCATACAAACACATGATTTCTATTATACTTGTGTTTTTTCATCAACTAGTTTATCCTCTTTATATATGTGGTCCTCTTTCTATTCCACATGACATGGGATGGAAGTGGCTTCATATTTTGATTCATTAATTTTCATATAAATAAAGAAAATATGTCATTTCATTTAACATAAAACATTTATTATTGGTTTAAAATATATACCATTTTATTTTCAAGGAAAGACTACCTCATCCTTTCTTTTTGGTAGGGGTACATTGGTTGTGTTCCAAATTTTCTATTCTCATAATTCCATATATATTTCATAAATTTTTATTTTAAATCAAAGATAATATAATAAATAATCTCAAATAAAATATTATTGACTACATTGTACCTAAAACAATTTATTATCCTGATGACTAATTAAAATGTTCCATGTATCCTATTTTATAATGTGTTCATGAATAAATAGTGGTAATAGGTTTAATTTCACCATAACATCCTTATGATGATTCTTTATAACATGTGTTTGGAAGCCTTTATGGTCTTTTTTAGACACCATTATGAAATATTTCTTATAGAAATAATCTAAAATAAATGAACTTTTTAAGTGATAATAGAATGTACATCAATGTTTCATTATATAATTTTTGGGTAAAACAGCAGATGTATATCATAACAATACAATAATATCATCCAAATGGGTTTCCATAAATATTGTGAGGGAATAGTGTCACGTATCTATATCAATTGTCACATATATTTTCATTTTGAGCCTAATATGACTAATGAACATTACCTTATTGGGGTCAACTGGTTAATCGCATTGATTCCTTCCAAACACAAATTTTATTTCCTTACATAATTATTTTTTTATTTTATTTAACACAGTGATGCTATGTCATTTTTTTTCATCAACAAGTTTTTGATCCCCTGATAATTAAATAGTTTATGTATTAATTATATATTCATCCTCCGCTTCCGGTGTTCATAAGGATCGTGGATTCGTGGGGATTGCATGGAGAGGCTCGAGTGTCGACAGTTCATAGGCTCTCATTCTTATTGGTTTTCTCCTCAGATGATGACTTCATCCAGGCGTGGTGCCATGCCCTTTGGTCTCTGGGTCGTAGGCATTTTAGCCTTTCTAGATAGTCGATGGAGGTTAATCGAGGGAAGGAATTTCCATCGGCCGCCATGTGGGTAAGCCTTCTAGGTTTTCTACTTCCGTTTTAGAACGAATCTTTCGTCAAAGCTATAGGAGATGCTATGGGTGGTTTTTTGTGCACGGATCCTCGGTCTTGACACAGTGAGGAGATGATACCTCCTCAGATTTGCATTGAATTGGACCTTTCCTTACCGATTCTAGAGAATATTTCCTTGAATGTGCAAGAGTCCTCAGTGTAGACTGAGGTCTTTGTCTTCCCCATTTTTTGAGTTGTAGGAGAAGTCATGTGCTCCGGCCTCAAGATGACAGAGGTGCCAGTCCTAGGGAGGTGTTATCTTCATCGTGTGCAGGGGTAGGGACTGTTTAGTCTTCTTCATGGACCATTGTTCCTCCACAGCCTTTAGGTGTGATGGTGGATTCTCAGTTGATGGCCCAATGCATGGGGTCTGTGGCCTCCATAGATCCTTCTCATCAGCATTTCATGGCTCTGGTCCCGTTTCAGGTGGGAGTTGATCGGTCGAAGATGAACTCCTTCCAGCTGGCCTGTGATGCCTCCCAGTAGGGGTCTGTTGGGGAGTTCCTAGAAAATGTCATGCGGTCCCCCTTGAGAGGGTTGGTGTCGAGGGCTCGGGCTCGGCCTTTTGATGCCTGTAAAGATAGGTTTTGTGTGAATAAGGATATCAAGATGATTGGAGGGGTTGAGGGTTTTCTCCCTGCTTCGGGTTCCTCAGTTATTCTCAGGAGGATGGATAGTTGTTCTTCTAAGGAGGTACCTGTGTCGCCAGAGGCTCCATCTTATCCAAAGAATGGTGGCCGGATCAACAAGGGGTCTGTGTCTGGTTCAGGTCACTCTGGTGGTTTGGTGGTTACGAAGCCTGCTACGAAGGCTCCTTTGTCCCCATGGTTGGAGGATGGATCAACGCCTAAGCGGAAAACAAAGCCTTCTGCCTTCCCACCAGGCCTTTCAATGGGTGGTTTGGGTGTTAGTACCAGGAATTCACGGAAAAAGATTCAGGATAAGGAGTGTTTTGCTTCTAATGTGTCTGATATTGAGGTGCTTGGGGTTAAAACCGGGCTAAAGCTGCTTCAATGATACCAACGTTAATCAGGAATTCTCAAGGGATTGGGGAAAGGGTGAAAACTGATTTTATTGAGTCAGAAGTGAGAAATCCCAAGATCAATGTGGTAGTGGTCCTAAAACATAAGCAAAATTCTGCTAAAATCAAGGAGTTCTCGTGATGGGTGAAGAGGAATGAACCCTTGCATGAAAATCCCATCAACAGGTTTATTTGGATTTTCTGGCATAAGGATATCTCAGTGGAGCTGATCCAGGTAGGGGATCAACACTTAACAACAAGAGTAACAGGTGTTGGGGATACCATAATCATGTCCTTCATTTATGGAAGTTGTGATGCGCAGAGGAGGGAGGTGTTGTGGAGCAAGCTAAATGCTTTTGACATAGGGGACCAGCCTTGGGTGTTAGAGGGTGATTTCAATATCATTACGGACCCTGAGGAGAGGAATGGGAGAGGTTAAATTCAGCATCAGGCTAGTAGATCTTTCGTTCAGTTTTTGGTAGGCAAGGGGTGTTGTACCTCTCGCATTCCCTCGGGTTTTCTTCTGACCCAACATTTGGTATCAGAGGGACCTTTGAGTAATTCCCTAACCCGGTTTCAAATTTAAGATCCATTTAGATGGCATCAACCTCTTTCGCCCCCGAAGGCTTTTCATTGGGTCGGGCTCCATTTTTTTATGGGACCGACTATAATTATTGGAAAACCCGCATGACTACTTTTCTTAGAAGTATAGGATATCCCATTTACAAAATACTAATGCAAGGTTACACTTTGTCTACCCCCGACGAATCCAAATGGACCCAAGCCGACATTAGAAATTTTGAGCTTGATGGCAAAGCCATGAATGCTCTACATTGCGGCCTTGACCGAAATGAATTCAATCGAGTGTCTACTTGCACCTCCGCACATGAAATCTGGAAACTTTTGGAGGTTACCCATGAGGGGACCAACAAAGTAAAAGACACCCGATTGGATATGTTTCGTCAGGATTTTGAGTCATTTTCCATGCACCCAAATGAATCTATTTCTGAAATGTTTACTAGATTTACTGACTTGTGCAATGGTAGAAAATCTCTTGGAGATGACATTTCTGCAGAAACAATGGTCAAGAAGATCCTATGGGTCCTTCCGAGCTCATGGGCACCAAAGGTGACGGCGATCCAAGAAGCTAATGACGTCAAAAACATGCCGGTAGAGGAGCTCATCGGATCCCTAATGACGTACGAGATTACGATGAGGAGGCAAGCTCAAAAGGAGGGCACACCAATCAAGACACCAAAGAACATTGCCCTCAAGGTTCAAAAAGAAGTAAGCTCCTCATCATCCTCATCTTCCTCATCTACTTCATCATCAAGCGGCGACTCGGAAATGGAGAATCTCGCCCGCCAAATGCACAAATTTATGAAGAAGCACAAAAAGAAGAAATCCCGCAAGCACCGAAAGCAAGAACCCACCGCAAAATCCGAGCCCAAGGTGAAATGCTACGGGTGCGGCGAAAAGGGCCATTACAAGCCTGATTGCCCACTCAACAAGAAACGGGCCACGCAAAAGGAAAAAGGAAAGAAGAAGGTCCTCAAGGCGACATGGAGTGACACCTCATCCTCCTCCTCCTCCTCCTCAAGCGACCAAGGTACAAAATGCCTAATGGAAAAACATGAGGTATCTTCCTCCTCTTCCTCCTCTTCATCCTCTAGTTCTTCTAATTCATTGAATCATTTATCCTATAAAGAACTCTCGCACGCAAGAGATCAATTGGAAAAAGGTTTTCATGCTTTATCTTCAAAATTTGTCGCTTTGAAAAAGAATTTCAAAAAACTTTCCTCCGAAAAAGACCAACTTCTCAAAGAGAAGGAGGAACACTCCCTCAAAATCCAAAATTTTCCAAATGTTGATTCTATGGAATCAACCATCAAAGATCTAAGAGAGACCCTAGCCAAGTTCACCCAAGGTGAACAAAATTTGTCCAATCTCCTTGGTTCTCAACGTGTTTCTAGAACCACACATGGACTTGGCTACACCAACCAAGCTTCCTCCTCCCATGCTCCAACTGTTTTTGTAAGGGGGAGCTCTAGTTATAAATTTTGCAATTATTGTAAAAAACCCGGGCACCTCATTTATGAATGTAATTGCAAAAACGCCCGGTACGGTCAACCCAAGTCTATTTTCTTTTCCGATGAGTTTTATAGGAGAAGACCCGCCATGAGACAAGTATGGATTGAAAAATCCCTCTTAGCGAGTCTCACTGGACCTAAATTTGTTTCGGTTTCAAAAACCTCTCCCCGATGATTTATTGTTTTTATTTAGGGGGAGTTAGGATTGATTAAGCTTTTCAATTTCAAATTTTTTTTTTCAATCTTTCAATTTCAACACTTGGTTTCAAATTTTCATTCAAAATTTTCATTTCAATTTTGATTCAAAACTTTCAATTCAAACTGTTATTCCTTTTTTGATTCAAATCTTTCAATTTCCAAAATTTCAATTGATTTTCAAATCTCATCTCTTGTTTTTCAAAATATCCCTCAATCAAGTTTTATGCCCCACGCTATTTTGATAATCACAAAGGGGGAGAAATTTCTTGATTGATTGGGGGAGAATCCTTTTCATCATGCTTAGCATTTCCTTTCAATTTCAGTATTTTACTTTGATTGTTTCGGTGATTGTGATCATCAAAATAGGGGGAGATTGTTGTACCTCTCGTATCCCCTCGTGGTTTAATTTTCATGATCACAATCACTTTCATGTTTATCTAACATTGTTTGAAGTGTTTTTGATTGAAAGGCACAAGGTTTCCAAGAAGTTGGCCCAAGAATGGACATCAAATGGACTGAAATTCAGTCCACCGGCCAACCGGTGTGATAGCACCGGCCAGCCGGTGGAACTGGCAGAGGGATTGCCCACTGCCAGGTTCCACCGGTCGACCGGTGGCTCTGTCACCGGTCGACCTGTGGCACCCAGCCCAAATAGTATTTGCTACTGTCTTGCCACCGGCCAGCCGGTGGCTCCTCCACCGGTCGACCGGTAGAGCCTGGATCAAGACTCTTCTTCTCTACCAAGGCACCGGCCAGCCGGTGGAGCTGTACCGGCCAGCCGGTAGCCCAGTCAAACTAGCCGTTGGGTTTGACCAGTCAACCATCTTTTGGCCTCCAACGGCTCCGAGGACTTCTCCAACGGCTCCGAGGACTTCTCCAACGGCTCCGAAGGCCCCCAATGGGTTCCATGCCTATAAATAAAGGCCAAGGAAGCCCCGGAACCTAATCGGATCATATACCAAGCGCCCGGACATATTGTTGCACATTTAGCGAACCTCCGGCGCTCCACCTTCAAGGATCCTCAAGTGCTCCAATCCAACTTCCAATCCAAGGAGCACCTCAAGAAGCTTGGGAGAGCACGCTACATCAACTCCATCATCCAATTGGCGCCCAAGTCTTCCCAAATACGGGTTTTATTGTTTTACTTTTTATTGAGCTTTAAAATTGGGTTTGTGCCTACAAACCCCAAACTCTTTTCTCATCCCTCTTTCTTTTGGGTTTCACACCACCATTAAGGTGTGAAGAGGTTTCTTCAAGCCTTTCCTTTTAAAAGGCTTGTGTTTCGGTGAGCTAGCCTTCACCCGTTAAAAAGGCTAGTGGGTTCTTGCTAAACCATCAAAAGCAAGTGGGTTCTTGCTTAACCACTAAAAGCAAGCTGTAATAGGTCCTAGTGCTACCTCAAAGCCTAGTGGGTTTCTTGCTAAAACCATTGAAAAGCAAGCGGTAGGAATCTCTCAACGGTTGAGTTGGGAGCGGAGACGTAGGCCGGGTTTTGGCCGAACTCCGTTATCAATTTTGTGTGTCTTGCCTCTTTATTTCCGCTGCATTCTTTACTTTGATTTTAAATTGTGAATCATTTTTTAAAAAGGCAATTCACCCCGCCTCTTGCCATCTTTTCCCCGTTTTTTCCGACCCAACAAGGGGCTGTTGGATTTGGGCTACTCTAGTGACCCTTTAACTTTGTGTAACAACAGGCGGGGAGGTAACTGATGCTGGAGCAGGCTAGACCGTTGTGTAGCCAATGTGCATGTTATCTTGATGTACCCCAATTTAAAGGTAGTACATTTGACTCACGGAATATCTGACAACTCTTCATTGTTTCTAACCATGAACAGGACGGTCTCAGCACAAGAGAGTTTCAGGTATATGAGTCATTTGCTGAGTATTCTTGGCTATCAGCAAATGGTGAAGTCGTAGTAGGAGAGTCCAATTTAGGGTCACTCTTGGATGGCATTGCATATGAAATTGAGACGCCTTAAGACAACCCTTCGTATGTGGGCTGAGATTATTCCTCCCTTGTACTAGGAGCTGGAGTCTCTTAATCGAGACATTTATCACCTTAAGGATAGCATTGAGGAGGCCTGGGATGAGAAAGCCTTCAGGGAGCTTTCTGAGAAGAAAAGTGCTTCAGCCGTCATGATCCTTTCCTCGGAACATAGGGTGAGAGATAGCTCAAGAATAAATTGTCTCAAGGAGGGTGATAAAAATATAGAGTTTTTCAATGCATGCATAAGGGAGAGGTAGCGCTTTGCAACTCCAAACTTGGATCTTGATGATGGTACCTTCACAGATGACTGGAAAGTGGTTGGGGGGCTAGTGGTTTCCTTCTTTAAGGATATTGTTGCTGGTCTTAATCCTAACATGAGCCAGGGGTACCCTCAGGGGGATGAGGAGTTCTGGGAGGGAATTAAGCCTCGGGTCTCGAACCTAGACAATGAAATGTTGGAGGGCATCCCAGAAGAGGAGGAGATCTATGCAGCTATGGTGAACCTCAATCATGAAAGTGTGGCAGGTCCCGATCGTTTCCCCGGGTAATTTTATAAAAGCTTGTAGGAAGTGGTTAAGGGGTATGTTTCCATTGCCATTAAGGAATTTTTCAGAGGTGGTAGCATGCCTAGGATTGTGGCTGCCACAACTCTGGTACTCTTACTAAATGTTAAGGACCCTACTTCCCTTCATCATTACCGGCCGGTGAGTATGTGTAACTTCACTTAAAAAATTATGGAAAGCATCATCAACATGTGGTAGTCAGGCCTTCTTCCCCGGTGGATATCTCTGGAGCAGCATAGGTTTGTGAAGGATCACTTGATTCAGGGATTTGTTGCTTTGGCTCAAAAGATGTTGAAAGACATTAACACAAAGGATTTTGGTAACAATATGGTGATCAATCTAGATATGAATAAGGCATATGACAGAGTTGAATGGGGTTTTATTAACAGGGTCCTGAATAAGTTGGGTTTTTTCAATTGGGCCACTGATATCATTTTGAGGTGTTTCATCTCTGCTTGGCTGGTTGTATCTTTTATTGGGCAAAATCATGGTTTCTTCAAGTTGTTGCATTGTCTTCGTCAGGGTGACCCTCTATCCCCAAGAATTTTTATTCTCATGCAGGATACTCTGAGAAGGATGATCAATAGAGGGATTTCTAATAGGGATATCCATCCTTTCAAGAGGAAGTTTGGCCTACCATCCATATCTCACCTGATGATTGTGGATGACACCATTATTTTTAACAATGGGGGGAGGAAATAGGTGGATGGTATTATAAATATTCTTGAGAAGTATTGTCACTGGAGTGTTCAAATCATCAAAAGGGAGAAGAGTGAGTTCTATGTGTCCAAGTCATGCATTGGGAGAAGGGTGATGACTTGGATAATTGGTTGGGTATGAGGCAGGGGTCGTTTCCCTATGAGTATCTCGGGACTCCAGTGTTGGTTGGTAGGATGTGGATAAGGGATTTTGACCAGGTGGTGAGTCGGATCACGGGGCGTTTCTTGAACTGGAAAAACCGGTTTTTATCTTTTGGAGGCCATATATCGCTTGTGAACAGTGTTCTTTCGGCCATTCCTTCTCAAGCTCTATCAGCCACCAATCTTCCAAAGTGGGTTGTTAGATCCATTGATATGCTTTTAGATCGGTTTATCTGGGATGCATCTTTGGAGGAGAAAAGGCATTGGGTCTCTTGGAGGAAGATGGTACGGCCCATCTGAGAGGGTGAGATTAATGTGAAGAGCTTAGATGTTAGGATCCATTGTATTCATGCAAAGATGGCATGGGAGGTCGTTGAAGAACGGTATTTGTGGGGGAGTCTCATGTCGTGCAGGTACAGGGATAGTGCTAGTTTTTCATCAGTGAGTGGATCACCTTTGTGGTTGGCGGTCAGTACCATAATTCAAGACATTTATCTGCGATCTTGGTGGATCGTTGGGGATGGGAACATCTTTTTTTGGCATCATAACTAGTCGAGTAGCCTCCTCGAGTATTTGGGATTTCCAGTGACCATGATCACTTTCAAGGAGCTGGTGCAGTATCCATCCTTCTTCATATCCATTCTGGATGTCGACTAGCGTTAGATTTTCAATTCTATACTCATCAGTGCGGATCAGGATTGATGTGTCTTCACTCATTCCGCCACGGAGAAGTTTACGTCGAATGAATTCGATAAGTGCAGCGCCCCCTAGGCCCAACAAGTAGGGTAGAGTGGCTATCATTGGTGTAGATCCATGCCAACTAAGTTCAACTTTATCATGTGGGGGATGCAGAATTGTGTGCTATTGTCTGATGATAATATCAAGTGCCTATGGATTAGTATGGCCTCTCGTTGCTGTTGTTGTGCAGGATTCCGGGAGGAGACGTTGTCTCACATATTTGCAGCAAGGGATTGGGCTCGTTCGGTGTGGGGTTTCCTTTGTGATTTATTCGAGATATCCTTCCAGGAGGATAGCATTGAGGATTTATGGTCTGGCTGGTTCCAGAGAGTGGACACGACTGGGAAGGAGAAGGGGGTGCGGGCTGTTACTCTGAGCGTTGGGTGCGGGGCGTTGTGGCATGCCAGAAACCAGGTGAGGTTTGAATAGGCGCCATCCTCAGGTAGGGCGATCTTCACCAGGATATGCTTCACCTTGGCGGACTGGTTTTATCTTGAAGTTAACTAGAAGGAAGTCTTGGTGATGTGGGCGATGTACGGGGCTCGAGGGTTGGACCAGGTGTCGGGTATCGGGAGTCAGGGGAATTGGGTGTGGTGGCACCCGCTGGAGGAGGGATTGAAGTAGAATGTTGATGTGTCATACCGGCAGGGGATGATGTACCGATGATGTGGGCACTGTACGGGGCTCGAGGGTTGGATCAGGCGTCGGGTCATGGGAGTCAGGGGAATTGGCATCGGGTCTCGGGAGTAAGGGTTGGACCAGGCGTCGAGTCTCAGGAGTCAGGGGAATTGGGTGCGGTGGTACCCGCTAGAGGAGGGATTGAATCTGAATGTCAATGTTTTATGCTGTGAGGGGATGATGTGAGGGGGAGGGGTTGTCAGGGACATGTCTAAGCGGGTGGGGATGGAATTATCTGCGAATTTTGGTTCTAGGAGCTCCCTACAGGCAGAGGAGAGAGCGGTGCTAACAGGCCTCACCTTGTGTAGCCAGAGAGAAATCTGTTTATCGCAGGTGGACACAAACTCATGGGTTACTCACAGTGCGCTCTGAAGCAAAGGTAATTTCCCCTAGCCAATAATTTATATGATTTGGTAATAAAAATACTTAATGACCAGGAACACCTGCATTACACATACTTGGAGAGAGGGAAACAAAGTGTCTGATCATTTGTCGTCCCTTACGAGCGATGTCATATCAGTCAACAGTTTTTCTAATGGTTCTCAATTGAAGCCTGAGGGAGTGAATCTGATTTGGGGTGATGCCCTTGGTCTGCATTATTTTTGTCCTCCTTAGCGCTGTCCTTTTTGTAAACATGTCTTGAATAAAAATTTAAATTATGATGATGATATACATCCTTGAGACTTTAATGGATTCAAATTTCAAAGAATTACTTTTTTTCTTCAATGTATGGAGTAACCTTTAAAAATAATGTAAAATTTAATAGTGAGATTGGTTCACCATTGAGAATTAAATTGTAACAATAACTCTTTTAAAAAACAATTCTCCCACAAGGAATTCGTTATAACAAGACATTGGGTGACTCGTGATATCAATATAGGATAGGTAATTGTTATAGAATTCAATAAATTCATCAACAATATATCATTCGTCAGTACAACCTTCTAGTTGAATTCAATTTCTGATGTACCCTTTCAAAATAATCATATATTGTTCAATAGGGTACATCCATCTGTAATGCACAATACCGCATTGTTGTACCCCTCTAACCAAATAAATCATTAGCTTGACCATTAGTTTGAATAATGGCGGTGGGAAGAACATCTACAATTCACATAATACAATTACACTCTCTTGGTTCATGATTCAAAACTCAACCGGGTCTATATCATTATTGCATATGACTTTTCAAAATTAGTAGAGTATGGTTAATGTATTTCATACATATTCTATTAGAATACAAAATAATCTGACGGACATCAAATCATTCACCATAAAAAGATATTCATGTAATTTTACAACCTGTATCTTCAAATTAGTCATTCACATGAAATCCATGAGATTTTATTAATACCCCTCTAGAACTTTTATACCAATAAAGAAATTCCAAAATTGTATTTTTTTCATCAATATATAAATTGTAAGCTATTGGAGGAAGAAAATTACACCTTTCACCCTTCACATGTTTGAACTATTCCTTTATCACAATGTCAATCATGTAAAATCTATCCCTTATTCTATCTTTTGTTTTTTCATAATCATTTTGAAATGTTCCAATAACAAAACTGTGGTAAACAACAATATTTTTCTTCTTACACATTTTCGTTGAAGAGTTCATAAATATGAAGATTATATGGAAATAGAATATGTCTCACAAAAGAGTATACTAGGATATAAATGAGGTCAGTTTTGGACTCTTATGTTCTACTTAGAAATTTATTCTTATTAGTTATGGGTTTTTACTACTATCGTTATAGAAATATTATGGCTAGAACACTAGTTATACATGCTAATTCGACCAAAGGCCCATGTTGGACAAGAGGTCAACCAAACCCTGTGAGACTTAGCCTAGGCCATCCAGTGGACTAGAAGAGTAGCATAGCTCCCAAAAAGAAGTACATGGGCCCATTTATAGGTCACATGGTTCATGATCACGCAAATGATTTTAGAGCCGAAGCCATAGGCTCGGAGGTCTGAGGCCCACAGGGTGGAATTTCTACATATGGCATGGGTGTTGACCTCTTTGTTGGCTCAAACCAACAGAATCCATAGAATGGAATATATACTGAAGGGAAGAGTATGAGAGATTTGGATGTGGGACATAGTGAATTTGATCTTGACCATATGAACAAGCCTCCCACCAATCGCAATCATCCACTCAAAACTCGTCCATCGCGTTATCAAAACAGAAATCCACATGCCTCACTTATTCGAATTTGGTGATCCCGCACACTTTGATACCACCATCTTCAACATCCCACCCATCCACCTCTCTTTTTTGAAAATGGTATGACTTGGAAAGACACTTACTCATCATCACCATTATCTCGAGATCTTTTTCGATAGTACCATAAGTTCAAGGAAAACCATAGAAGCCATAGAGAGATCCTAATCACAAATAATTATTGGTCTTCCATGAGATCCCCTAACAATGGTCAAATCCATTGGATGTTCATCCCTTAATCATCTGACCAAACCAAAGACAAGCCATTAGGAATCTCTATATGTTTACAACCATGAACCCCTTCCACCTTCGATGTATTTTCCATCATATTTAACAAGGATTTTTCTCGATCACATGATTCCGTGGAAGGAAAATAGAAGCATCACATGATCTTATGAAATGATTAGGAGGTGATATTTCCATTTCCTTGCTTTTGAATGTGTCCTTCATCCTGTTTAAAGTGGTACCACATGCAGCCTTTCATGGCCTATATAAACATGCTCGAAACTAAAAAAACACATGAAAAGAGGAGAGATAGTGAAGGGATTCATAAATGAATCAATGCGGAGGGGTAGAGCAGTCCAGCAATCCACACCAAAGATATTCTCCGGGTAAATTAGGGTCGCCTCTTGTAAAAATCTACCACAATATGTCTTCACGCAAACTCATCACGTGATCCCCTATGGTGATTGGAAGATCGCATGAAAAATATACTCCTGTGAATACTTTGAGAGGCAGTAGCTCTGGGTAGTTTTGAACTCCCAAATATCTGTATCCCAATCACAAAAACATCATTCCTTGTAAAGTAATTATAGGGTACAATGAGACTGTCTCATGTAATTCCCCTAGAATCAGGTAATAACATGTGAACTGGTCATTGGAATAGGTACCAACATGTGACCTATAAGAATTACAAGTTTTCACCCATGATGGAAACCATGAAATAAATACACTTTTAACTCACCATAAATACCTCCTTAACAACAGCTGTTTGGTTCATGTTATTTCTTGAGTGATGGAACCCCATGTGACACAATGATAAAATCCATGGAATATGCATGGTTCCAATGATGGTGCTTGTGAGTATGCACATACAGACATGTCATCCATGGGTCTCCTGAATACCACGAGCATGAAATCTTGTACATTGTAATCTTGTCCTACATACATTACCACTTATCCATAGCATGATGGTAGAGACCATTGAGAGACCCTCGATTGAAGATGTGTCAACCCCACAAACAAATAAGTTTCATGAAGTGTGAGATTCCATCAAAAACTAGTGATCATGTGAGATTCCATATTGGTCTTTGAAGGTTAAGATGGATTTTCCCTAATTCTTCTTATTAGACTAGCACTGCCCGAAGTCCACATATCTCATGATGATTTCATGAAGCCTTGGAATTTTCCACCTCGAAATCTAAAATCCTTGTAGAAACCTTCATGATGCCAGATAAGTAGAGATAATGTGTGACTCAGAGGTCATACACCCTCTTCATGACACCCATGCCTTCACTAGTATGTGTGGCCTCAACAAAACATACCCAATTAAGGATGAAGCACACATCGTGGAACCCTTTAGTGTCTTATGATTAGAATGAATGGTGAAGCTTAGTGAGGCTGCCTCATGAGGTTTTTCCCCAGCATGTATATGGCCTTGATCCATGGGGGAACTCATGAGAAACCCATCTACTATATGCAGTATGGACCCACGCCCATACTGGTAGTGCTATTTGGATCCATCCGCACGTGTACATAGGCAATATTTCAAGTCCATTTTTAGTTCACACAAATCGCAAGAACAAAGGAGCATCCTGAGAATGTCCCCTTCATGTGTGCATGATCTTATGGATAGAACCTCACATTTCCCTGAAATCCTTGGTGTATGCCTTCAATATGAGCACTCAAGCATATATTATGGCCTCTGAAACATAAGGCACAATCACTTTGGATGTGAACCTATAAAATTTGGATGAGCAAAAGACCCTAAACATATATGAGATTCCCCACCACATGAATTGTTTAAGGACTCACTTTCATGATACCCTTAGATGGATTTGTAATGTCCTTGGGAGACCTCAAACATGCTATGTTGGTCATAATAAAATACATGTACAAGTTGGTCTAACCTTTTAAAAACCCATAGAAATGTCATTATTTTCATGAGACAACCCAAGGACAAGCCTACCCTATTAAGAGAAAACCCCATTTTCATGTATTCAATACCTCATTCTAATCATTATAAGAACTGTGAAGCTTATTTCCTTTATCATGCAAAGTCATCCTAGAAAACACACTTTCATAATGTGAATGATTTATTGATATGTCTGAATGATCATGAAATCATCCATGGACATGTATACATTAACATGTGATAGTTTGGAGAGTGGTCAGGTTTTTCATTCATCATCCCATAATTGCATCTCCTTTGATGATTCACATGACCCTGAACATGTCCTCTTTGATCAGGTGAATTCTTCTAAGATAATCTAGTTGATCATGCAGGAGATGCCTTATATGCCTGGTCTTTTCATTCAAATAAAATTTGACATGTCTGCTTTACCAATGAGAATACATCTGAGACAAGTCATTTAATCATGCATGAGACCCCATACATTCCTAATTTGGTCATGAGAAGCATCTTGGACATGCTTCTACACCCATTAAGAAACATATATGTCTTGAAAACTAATTAGGCAGACACCATTGGATGTGTCTTCCAAGTAAGATTGGTGCCCCTACATATCATAAAGACAATCAAGACAATCCCAATACATGGCCAAGATATTTTTGGAAAATCCCTTTAAAAATGACCACTTTTCCAACACATCAACGTGGACTAATGTCATTTGGACCCTCAGCAATGAATCATTAGCCGCATGCCCCTTTTACAAGGGAAGTTTCCTTGATGATCTGGCGGCATAACCTTGCGTGACACTCCCGATACCATGCTCTTTGATAGGCCATCATGGTCATCACCTCATCTATTTAATCCATCAGAGGATAAATAATGAGTACATCTATGTAATCCTCAATGTGAATGCCCTGATATAAACTAAACTATGATAACATTGATTCCTACCAAAACCAGGATATGTTGGATGCCTTCTTAAGTCATGAGTTGAAATAAGAACCCCTTTCAGTGTATGAAATTTTATGACCCCTAAATATCACCCAACAGGACTTGATTAGTCCCAAGAGATGATCACCTTATCTCATCCGTTAGTGAACTAAGAAATTAACTGAACTACAAGAGCTCTGATTCCCACCATAACTGGTTTACGTAGGTAGTGTTCCTAAGGCCTAAGATCCAATGGGCATCCAATTAGGTTTAAGTACCTTCTCATTAAAATTATTCATAACTTATGGGATTAAATCTTCACATAGTTCTTCCATACTTACTTTTCCTTCAGTGGATGAAAAGAGGACTCATGCATGGGAATCATTCCAAGTTTAAGACCCAATCTTACTCGGAAGTACGTAAAACACATCATTGAATTTTTGAAAACTTTGAGAAATATGATTCTTTCCAAAATTAGGATACATAAGATACCTTTTTGAGGCCCTATCTCCATCCCATATCCTCCATGAGATGTGTTATAATTCCCCTAAAACAGAAATTTTAATTTGGAATCCTCGTACAATGTTTCTAATCTACTGATATCTCTTGTTTCTCATACCGATCATAGCTCATGTGGGCTTATAGAACGAAGATGATTGTACTAGTAGCATGTTGAGAATTACCCTAGCATGGACCCACAAATGGGATATAAGTCTGATTACATCCAATCTCCACTCACTGTGTTATATTCCTGATGAATCAATCTTGGGAAGTCTAATATGCATATGTCCCACCTAGAGACACTATTTTCATACCTATAATGACACATACACCTTTCACACGCACTTCATGGAATTTGATTCAACTATTAAACAAGATATATAGGATACCACATTGAGGTCCAAGATCGATATTCCCACCCTTACTGTATGACGTTAAACTATATGGATGGTTCTAATTGTGAAACCTTAAACTATGTCGAATGAGCTACATGGGTTTTGATTCTTGTTATTACAGGATTCATTGGATTCCTTTAAAAGGATCAATCCCATATCCATGACACAATCCATCTCTTGACACATTAATAAATTCTATAGTACTCTAAAATGGTCATGGACCAAATAATCATAATTAGATAAGAGAATGATAGAGAACCTTTTATATACAATTGATGTCCCTATCGATACATGTTCATATTAAATCCATTGAAATGTGTGTAACCAGTCCCGTATCGATATTTGGGAAAAATTACATGAAAACATCATAAATCTGTAATAGAGTCCTGGAGTAGGAAACAATCCCCCCCAAAGGGTGCGATGAGCCCGACCTTCCATACTCTCATCCAATGCATATCCCCATGTGTCACTAAGCCTGAAAACCCAAGTGACCGCCATCCATAGGAAATTAGGTTTGTACCCAACTATATATGATGGAACCATTTTGAGTTTATAGGGAAGACGAAACTGATGGAAATCCTAATGTGTTCTATAGACTAAGACCTTAAACCCCCCCCCCCAAATTAAACCATCGAGCATAACCCATTCCACACCTTAAAACATGATGAAAACAAATGGTGATCTAGATGTCCAATACTTTTACTTTTTCATCCCTTGAATTGGTTAAAAATGATAGATTTCATTTGTACCAATAAGTCCAATATATTTTGTGCTCATTGCACAAAAAATAGGTAACTCAACATGTTTCTTTTAACCGCAATAAACATCACATAAAAAATAAGAGATCACGTCCTTATCCAATAAAGATTGAAAGTAATTGACCAAAACTGTAATCTTATATATGATATGTAAATGATATGGTTTCATGTTCCATTCCTCAGGACATATCGTGATTCCTTGTAATCGAAATGACTTCATCAAATGTTCCAACGAATCTTGAGATCACTGGAAAAGCTGCTTCTATCATGAGGATCTGTTGTACATTTTCACCAAAACACTACTTCCTTCATCGATTGGTGAATTTATTATCCCAGGAATACCACATAAATAGCTCCATCATGACTCTAAAATTATCACTGGAAATCCTTCGGAGGATGAGTTCCTTATATCCATCTTTCCCATGTCATGTTGCATGAGATGAAGTGAACTTTACCACCACATTCCACCACTTTGAAAACTTATCTATAAAATGCATCAGCGTACACATTACATATGTTGTGGAGGTGTATGATGATATTCAACATGAAAAATAAATTACCAAAGATCTTTATATTATGTATCATATCATTCTAATCATCCTCACTAATATGCGTCCAATGTTGAATGAATAGTTTTATAGGATGTTGTGCGTACACCAACTATCCAGGTCAGCGCACCCAGCCGGAGATCTCACATTGCCCATCCAAACAATGTACTTACAGATCAAGCTCATTTCCCTATTACTGATAATCTATCTAAGGTCTACCATTGTATCATAATAGTGGCCTAGAATAAATCGCATCCCAATTCTAGCTATGAGACTCTGACTTCATGTCAACTACCCGCAGTGACTGTTGAATCCCAGGAAACACCACAGCTCACTAGGTTGGGGGGATAATTAATATATTCTACCCTAGTATTTACTTCATCGTCGGAATCAACCCTCTAAATGGTTCATTAGTCACTAAATTATAATATTGTATCATGGGTATCGACCCCCCCCCCCCCGAAATGGTATCATGGGAACCGACCCGCAAAATAGTATTATGGGCACTGACCCCCTAAATTATATCATGGTCACTGAACCCTCATATAGTATCATGGGCACCAACCCCCCCCCCCCCCCACACACACAATATATCGGGAACCGACCCCCCAAATGGTACATTAGGCACTGAATACTAAAATGAGATACTCAATAAAAGAGGAGCTCCATTTTTCATGTCTTTAAGTCAATATGATATCATCCAGATCCAAAGACTCCTCATCAGATCCAGATGAGCATACCCGTGAAGGGTATAATCATACCCTCTTGCAGCCATCTAAGTCACAAAAGTTTATCCAACCTTCTTCTATTGGAAAAATATCAAAATGTCTCAGTGGTATCCACAATGAAACTATAGAAATTGATTCCAACTGTGTTGTCATTTCAGATGATAATAATAATGGATTACATTTATAGTGGAAGCAGTGAATTCAGTGTCTAGGGTCCATGTTGGAACTCCAATCATCATCCATTCACCCTTAAACCGATAGAGAAAAGGGTGTTTTCATGGTCCCTACTGGACATCCCCTTGAGGAGGTTAAGGAAATTTATACAGAAGTATAGATCCCTCAACTCCAATAAGAGAATTGGAATCTTTGGGATATAATTGTGGGAATACATCGAAGGCCTCTATCTCCAGCTGATGATCCAGTTTCTACCTATGAATGGACACCATGTAGTAAAGTTCCCCAACCCATAGGGATAAGGGAATTTTTATAGTTTTCATCCCCTCAATGAGAAAAATCCAGACATTGTTCTACCTCATCCTATAAATAGGGATGGGGAATTTTTGATATTTTCTACCTCTACATCGAGGATGATCTGGAAACAATATGACATCAGATATCGCCATAAAACCTTTTGGATAGTCGAGATATTTTAATCAATGGGAAGCATCTGCATCATCCAAGACTTCCAATGCTTCAAAACCTACCCCTGGATCAATAAATAAAGAGACTCTATAGCCTATACTCTAGACTCATCCATACATTTCCACCAATGGTGGCATAGATAACATATGGGAGAAGTGGATTGTTCACACATATCATAAACAATTGTAGTGAAAATTATATTCCTTCCTAGTTGAACATGTTCTAGTGTATTTCAATTATATCATGGAGAAATATTTTATAGATTTATCGATGATGATAAAGACAAGTGAGGTAGATTTGATTGGTCAGGATAATCATTTCACTTATCATTGACATCTCGGACACAACATAGAAGGTTTCTTTTCCATTAAATAATTTCTTGAAGTCCATATGGTAATGGGGATATTAGAACCACCAACAACTTTATCCCTACTTCAGTCTCCTGATCACACTAAATAGGGAACACCGATTGTGCGGAAAATCATGTGTCACCTACCTCCTAAGTATAAGTGACCATCTTTCAAATTAAGATTGAACAAAGAATATTCTTTTTAAGCAATGTATGTCACTAAATATTTTGATTGCACCATGGAAAATGGTTTGATGGGACTCCAGAATATGAGGAAACAACATGAGGCAAGGTTTTTAGGCCATGAAAACTATATCACCTGCTCTTGATGTCTCAGGAACACAATTGAAAGATGATTTGTCCTTAATGATCGGTTGGAGGAACAGGGGTATATAGGCTGGATTAAGTTGAAAAATCCTAAAACTCCTGAAATATGCATAAGATTTCTCCAATATATATCAAATGATCTACTCTCATGATTGGTTATTCGTCCTTGTCCATACCAAATGATGTCAAATTCCATGAATATTGTCTATACCACATGACGTTAAACTGTATGCATCTTGTTCGGACCACTAGACATTAAACTGTAGGGAGATCATCATAACCGCAAGATGTTCAACGTCATGGATATTGTCCTTACCATAAGATATTAAACAGCATGGATAATTTCCTTCTAAAAAGACATTAAACTATATGGATTTCGACCTAATCACGAGACCTTAAGCTGCAAGGATTTCAGCATAACGGCAAGACATTTAACTGCATGGATCTCGACCTTACCATAAGATGTTATACTGAATAGATATTATCTGTACCTCAAGGTGTTAAAATATATGGATATCATCCTTAACATAAGAATATAAACTGTATGGATCTTGTAATTTCTACAAGATATTAAACTGAATGGATATTTTCTTTACTGCATGATGTTAAACTTAACGTCTAATTTCCTTACAACAAGTAATTAAACAACATGGATCTAATACTTTCCAAAAGACATTAAAATGCAAGGATATGGCCCTTATTATAAGACATTAAACTGAATAGATCTCATCCTTATAGTAAGATGTTAAACAACATGGATAAAATCATTTCTGTAAGATGTTAAACTGTATGGATCTTCTTTTACCACATGATGTTAAACTACATGTCTAATGTCCTTACCTCATGACGTTATACTACATCAATATTTTCCTTGATGTAAGATGTTAAACTAAATGGTCGTCAACCATACCACAAGATGTTAAACTGCATGGATCATGTATTTACCACATGAAATTAATCTATATAGACTATGTACATAACACAATACGTTAAAACTGTATGGATCATGTCCTTATCACATCGCATTAAACTACATGGTTGATGTCCTTACTAAAATACATTAAACTGTATATCCATTTTTCTTATCACATGATCTTAAACTGCATGGAATACATCCTTACTAGAAGACGTTAAATTGTATGGCTTACAACCTTGCAAGATGATATTAAACTACAATGTTCTCCTTGAACTATGTATGGCTTGATTCTCATTTTCAATAAGATTCATATGGATGCATTGATCCTATGTCTTGGTCCATCCACCACATGACATAAATTCTCTTATAATGTCCTCACTTATCTATGAATGGTTAAAGATGTTTTATCATTCCTTGTTTCTCACATCGAGCATATATTATGTGATATTAAGAATTTTGGCAACGGTTTTACCACACAAAACAAGGCACGGAGGATTGAGATAAGCTCATTATAGTATTAAATGATCGATGATAAAGGGAATATTGTGATTACTCTCCACATGTAATTAAACTATATGGTTTATTTCCTTTACATGACATAAAACTATATGTTCCGTTAGATCTTAGATGAGAGAACATCCATTGCAGTTGTCAATATCCTGACACACATGCATTCTAGAACAAGTATGACTTTATTCTCATCATAATGAGATACGTAGGGATGCCAAAATTCTATACCTTGGACTAGAAACCTATATTTACGTCCTCACCACATGACAACAAAATGCACAGAACATGTCCCAGTCATTGGATGATAAACTGGGTGACATCTCATTCTCTGTGATATATCATAAACATCTGGTTGAAAAGTTAGTATACAGCTCAACACTCCCCCCTTTAAAACATGTGGATCCACAAAATGATGAAGTAGGTTTCTAGAAGAAAGGAGGTAAGAACTCAATTGCGGTAATCCTTGATACATTATATAAATCATCATAAATCTATAGTGTTCCCTACCATCCATGTTGGGTAACCCATTGTTCTTACCGCAAGATGTTAAACTGAATGGCCATTGTCCTGACTGTATGATGCTAAAATGTATGGAGACTATCATGACCACATGACAATAAACATTACCGAGTGTGTTCCGGACACATGATGTTAAATTGTATGGTTTCGAAGAACTACATATGGATTGATTCTTATCATCACATGATAGGACATGACGCCCGAACCATTATTCATGGGCCCAACCATAGAATCACTTTACTTTCACATTGACTAATCCAATGTCCTCTTCGCATGATATTATATTACATAGATCCAGAACATCCCTTTCTCTTACCATCATGTGATCTACATCTTTTCCACATTATGTAAAACTACATATACCCATAATAACCATCTTCAGTAACACCGAGTATCCCATTTTTTTACTGCATGATGTCAAACTACATGACTATCTAGAACTACATGTGGCATGATTCTAATTTTCAGTGAGATACGTATGGATTCCTTGATCGAATATCTAGGTCTAGCCACCACATTATTGAAAATGTCATTGTCTTTCTCTTAAATGCCTCTGCATGGGATGGTTTTCATTCCTTATTTCTCACACTAAGCATAGATATTTTGGGATTAGGAATTCCATCAATGGGTTCCCTATATGAACAAGGTGTATCAACCTCAATGGTATTTATTCATCACTAAAATACATTAAACTACATGTCTCTATAGTTCTACCTTTGGTTTGAGTATCATCTTCATCAGATATGTAGTGACGCCCAGACTTCCACCCTGGGACCCAACCGCAATGTTCCCATAATTACATGATGGATCCCCTCCATCCTCAATGTATGATGTTAAACGGTATGGAATTTCCAGAACTATATATCTATTAATTCTCATTTTTAAAAAATATGTAGTGATAAACAAACATCTGTTCTCAAGGACAGTCCCAACATTAAAACTTTTCACATCAGTCCATATTCATCCCATCCACATGATGCTAAAATGCATGGTACCTTAATGAAATATATGTGGATTTATTACATTCAATAAAGGATATGTAGTGACTCCAATACCAATAATCCTAGGTCTATGTACAATAATCAATGAAAACAATGCCCAACTTTTCATACCGGATAGTACGGCGAAGAGAAAGTTTCTCATTTAAGAACTATGTGAGGTTTGATTATCATGTTCATGAGATATGTAGTGATGACCACACCTTCGCCATTAGGCTCATCTAAAACATTTTCATTAGCTCACGTTGGATCCTACCTCCTTACTTCATGATGGTATACTGCACAGAAGTACGTCCTTAATGCGTGAAGTTAGACTGTAAGGCCAACGTGTTGGTCACATTTAATTAAAATTTCACAACTAATACATCCTTACCACATGATGTGAAACTATAAGGAAGACATCTTGGTTTCATGACATTAAAACTTCATGAAAAACATCCACACTACATGACAGTAAATAATGAAAATCCAATCCCATTTTTCATTCCTTGTCAATTGACTACAATATACATACCTCAGTCAACCAGAGTATGGGGTTCTTCCAACATCTTTTAAAAGAACCTCAATCCATCTGCCACACTTCATATCTTGTAAGAATCAGGTTGTCGTAATCCTTTCATTTCCCTTGAAAATAAAAAAAATATCTCTTGATTGGCCTTTCTATTGACCCAAAAGGGCTTCAAACCCACCTAATTATGACATCTTAGTCTAATATAAAGCGCCTTATAATTATTTTGAGCCTAATATCACTGAGGAAGAACCGAATATCTTAGGGTGTTGTGGGAAAAACTGGTATGATTTTACCATATAATTTCTCATGACCTCATGAACTCGAGCTGTGATTTAAAACATTTCTACCTCCCACTCAAAAGGATGCTGAAACACCCTTGACCCTAGTTATCCTATGAGGCTCTTGTGTGACATATACCATATTCGTACCATGTGATTCATGAGCTTAAACTATATGTTCTTTGGTAAAAGTTGAAAATCCTTATACTCTATCCTATAATGTTCCAAATCGCAATACCATAAACAGTAAACAAAATAACACTATAATTGTCAGGTTAAAACCCATAAAGGAAAACCTGAGAAAACGTCAAGCCTCTTCCTGCTAAAATTTCATCCCTATAGTTTAGGAAAAATTTAGGGTGAAAATAAAAGGAATAAAGTTTATAGGGTCTACTATACAACACTAGTTAAATACATGTTAGGATCACTGGACCCACTAGTCTTAGAAAAAGTTAGAGTAGTGGTTTTTCACATTTTCTTTGCACGAGAATATGTTTGCTATGTGGTGGAGAAACATTTAGGGTCCTCAAAACCATATTGGATCCATCATTTTTTTTCATAAATTACACTTTGTGATTTAAAGTGTCTATGGTCGTTGCAAGCCTTTTATATCCACTGATCAAGAAAAGAGATCTCTTGGTTCATCCATGTTACTGATGTAGAAGGTCATTAGTCCCACAAACTAGTGATATCTTTTTAGGACATAAATGGCCTTCTGATTCTTGTGATCCCGACATCATTATGATGGATCTGATAACCCGATATTGTTTTAAGATATCACAAGTGTGACTGACCCATACAATCCACATGACCTGATCACTTTAGACTATGATTTATAATCTCTATACCAGACTATTAAAGTAGATCAGACATCCTTGAAATTGCATCACCAGGTTTTGTAGTCTTTCTCAGTGCTGGAATGTGACACATTATTCAAGAACCTTTAATGAGCCATACATTGACATTGAAACCCATATGTTGTAGGGATCCAGATTCCTGAAAAAAGTGATGGATTTCTCAAGGTTTTCTGATCCCTTCCTTGGTAACATTCCTGACATACCCCACTTTATCATATAGAGGTATGAGTTGTTGAAAATATTTTATGAACCTTGGAAATAAGTGGATATCATATTTTCCTATCCATGTTATCGATGCATAAGGGATTTAACCAGAGAACTAAAGGCATCTCCTCCTTCCAAGAGAGGATAATATAATCCCTGTGAGCCCTAGAAACACCTAAGTAGAACTAAACATCTCAAAATATTATGGGACATACCAAGAATGTCTTCCCCTTCCCATATTCAAAGACTCAACCTTTTGGGTTATGATTTATATCTCCCACGCTCTAACAATCCCGGAGGGTATATTATCCCTATCATTTCTCCCTCATCCATATTTATTTTCATAAATCATCCATTTACATTGAAAATAGTAGATATCATATTTTCTTATCCACTGTATCGATGCCTGATGTATTTAACCTTATAATTGAATTCATCTCCTCTTTGTAAGAAAGGAACTCCAATCCTCATGAGCCCTAGCCGCACCATAGTGGAACTCAGCATCCCACAGTGTTTTGAGTCATCCTTGGTCTGCCAGCCCATATTCCATAATGTTCAAATCTATAAAACACAAAATTATTGTAACGAAAAGGTTTAATATTGAAGACCCTGAACTACAATACATCAATGGTCTGAGCTATAAGACCCTAGACTATAGTGCAATGATGGTCTAGTTTACAAGACCTTAAAACATCCAACTGAAAGAGACATAATGTCCTCCATGATGAAAACCTAATAAGGGAATCTTGATAAAACGTTGAGTACCCTCTCACTATACATGTACATTTTTTGATCTAATAAATATTAATCATCTATAAAATTGAAGAGGCACCACAATATTTCAGGAAGAAAACCAGTAAGAGGGTGTCTAGGGAAAAATCAAAATCCATTCCCACTAAGACTTCCTCCATTTTTATTTATGAAAAGGTTAGGGAATATTATATAAAGAGATACAACACTTGTGGGGTCAAGTATATAGCCTTATAAAAATTCAATCTATCCTCACTAAGACCCTAGACTTAGGCAGAAGTTAGAGAATTCTGGAAGGATACCATATCCAAATTGTCTTTATCATACGATCTCAAGACTACTAGAGTGGGTTCATCAATGACGAATTTATTGTCATTAGTATTTCAAGAACATTTCTTGAAGTGTAACTAGTTGAAATACAAGCACTTCAATTGAGGAAATTGTATCTATTTGGAATTACACACAACGGATGGGCATCATGGATGATTTGATCAATGTCTCCATCGAGACATTGATCTTTATCATGAATTTCATCACAAAATAGTGAGATTTCACCTACTATATATGAGCTAGATCTATGTAAGTAAATTTATCATAGAGCAATATATCCATGAACCTATGTCTCTTACTCTTGAGTTTGATCTGCATAGTGGTAGATTTTAAAACGATGTTCAGATTGATTTCCATCCCCATGGGATACATAGTGACATCCAAATATCTTACTTCTGATCCATCCAAAAGTTCTTTTTCACCCAGTCCTTATTCCATTATAGAATTCATATACATTTAAATTTTAAGGAATACATAACCTTAGAAGAAGCTACTCCCTATATATTATATTTTTCCGAGCAGTTGTGGTCAGATGTATCATCTTCATAAAACATGAGAGTTCCTCATACATACTCAAGATAGATCCTATCAGGAACATATGTATCATGGATCATCAGACATTAAAATATGAGACAAAGTGATCTATGTTTACCTTAGATTCGGATTATTTTCATTCAGATGAATCTCATTCTAAGTGGGAGCATTTTATTAACACCAATATTTGTGTATCTTACACTTTTTTGTTGAATATTTCCAATGATTATATGGAAATTGAATATGGTATGCATAAGAGTGTACTTGGATATAGAGGATATCACCATGAGAATCTTTTTCTTAGTAGTTGTGTATTTGTACTGCAAACCATAGCCAAACCCTATGGCCATAACACCAATCACAAAACCCAATTCGACCCCAATACGTTGATCCAGCCCAGTAATCAGTTTTAGTGATTATTTGTTAACCGAAAAACTAGAAAATGATCATATTAGTTTATCAACCTGCAAGTGTATATGGTACGGATGTTGACTTCATTTGGAGATTGAAATAACTCAATCCATATAATGGATATTATACTAGAGGGAATATGGTGTGAGATTACAATGTGGGATGAGGTGGATCGGATCATTCCTCTTTCGTATATCCTCTCTAATCCCACGAATCACATTATAAAAAAAATCTCCCAGCACCTCACTAATTCGAATCAAGTGGTCTAACTCAATGTGAGACCACTATCTTCTTAGTCCAGGTTCTTTATTTTTTGTTTTTATGAAAAATGTTATAATTCTAAGAAATATTTTGTAAATTTACTAGGTGGGAGTCCAAAAAGAGGTACGAGATCATATTTATTATTTTCATCACTTATAATTTTTTGGTCTAGGTGGTATTTCTATGATAGGGTGTTTAGGAACCCTAGTTGATGATATTTAATAAGACAATGAAACAAAAAACTTTAACAGATGATGAATAAGTGTAATTTTCAAATCAGAAGAGAGCATCACATTAAGCTAATGATTATAGGATAAGCCCAACAACTTGGTATCACCAAAAAACATAAACTATGTGGAACCAATAGTATAAATCAACTTTAAAAAATGTCATAAAAATTGGGATTCATTTTCAAACAAGATAAAATAATATATATGGATGTTTGGAATGAGTTAATAGTGGACAAGAACTATTGGGTGTAAAAATTTATATAACTGGGGATATATGAATGAAAATGAAAATGAATTTACCTACATAATGATGAACTATAACTTTTTATTATGCATGCTCAATTTTTCTATTATTCACACAAGAAGTATTTTTAAATGAATACGAGGTTAAATTTCTAGGTTGAAAAATGTAAAACATATAATTTCACATTAATGAAAATATTTACATTATTTTGGTCTTTTTTCTAATTAACATAAGAAAATGGGATTTTGTTTTATTTCAATCCAAAAGTGAAGGAAGGATTCCTTGAACATGGATTCTTCTCCATCATATTTGATGTTTGATCCAAGACATCACCCAAATATTACCTAAGGATGTGGATGGAGTGTGAATGTTTTGGTGACAGACTCATCGTAGTGTCCAAATATCACATATGATTTATTTTGAATATATCACATCTGATTATACATAAGAGATCTAGAAAATATAGAAAGAAATCAAAATCATAAGAAACATGTGACCGCTGACAAGTATCAGTCACCCAAACTTGAAATAAAATTAAAATATAGAGAATAATAATAATTGAGAGAACTGTAAGAAGCGTGTATTTGGTGGTGAACCAGGTGATATCCCTACATGATGATGAAATTGTAGGGACAATATGAATTATTTTGTGATAGTGGTTCCATGTGAGCTATGCACAAGAGAAGTAATATGCGTCGAGGATAATTTCACAATGATAAAGGCAGTGATAAAGGAAAACATGTGATGTTGACTAAATATATACATTTCAAAATAATGTATACACATCAATAGTAATAAATTTATATGACGTTATAAATAATATAATAATAAAATATTCACAAATGGAATTCTCATAAATTAGTAAAAAAAACATCTCCAAATATTTTTTACACTTTGGGTATTTTGAAAAGAAATATTTTAATTAGAAAATAATACTGTTGGCGCCAAAATATTGCACGAAATGAAGGGACGAAAAAGATGTCCCGCATGATTCATCGCGAAGCACCGACGCGAAGCACCCCGAGCATCGCGGTCCCACGAACCTCCGGAGCTGGTACCTCTCCGCGAACGAATTTGACGTTCGCGATCCCGCTGCAAAGCTCCGGAGGCGGTACCTCTCCGCGAACGAATTTGACGTTTGCGAGCGCGTCGCGAAGGACTGGAGGCGGTACCTCTCCACAAACGAATTTGACATTTGCGAGCCCACCGCGATGTTCCGGAGGCAGTAACTCTCTGCAAACTAATTTTACATTCGCGAGCGCGCCGCAAAGGACCGGAGGCGGTAACTCTCCGTGAACGAATTTGACCTTTGCAACCCCGCCGCGAAGCAACTGCCGCCCTTTCACGCCGCGTGAGTTCTACTTCACGGTGCCACTCGCCTATAAATACTGGGCTCCCCCTGAGTCCCGAGGAATGACAATCCGACCTTTCGGCTTCTCCTCTCCCGAATCACGAAGCACCCTTTTCCCTCAGGAATCATGAGCTCCACGAGGTACTTCTACATCGTGTGACACCTTCACTTTGTCTCGTTTTGAGCCCCTCTTCCGAGAGGGATGCCCTTCGCAAAGCTCAAGGTCATTCGCAAAGGAGGGTGATTCCCAAGGCAACCCAGGCAGCCGCGGAGCATTTATGCTTCGCGAAATACCCAACCTTTACTAATGATCCCTATGCTAAGGAAGGATCGCTACACATCGCGAAGCACACTACTTCGCAGCACCCTGCTTCGCGAGGCACCTCCTCTTCGCGAGTCAGTGCTCCGCGAATACTGTTGCACTTCGCGAAGCACCCTCCACTCACACCTCTGCCCCATACTAAGGCCAAGGCACTCCACTTCGCAAAGTACACTCCTTTGCTTGGAAATTCTTCTTCTCGCGCGACCCTCCAGGTATGTGCGATGTGATTTCAAAGTCCCACGGACAATACCACTCGTAGCGTTGCATCACCCAATGCTTCTTCACATAGGCATGCTAACGGCTATTGCTTCTTCGCATAGCCACACTAACGTGGACCCCTCGATGGTTTGCTCCACAACCCCCCTTGACCATGGACTTACTGGTACCTTCCCTCCCCCAAGGAGTAAAGGGTACCAGTTATGTAAGTCCTAGGGGTGTGGAGTGAACCCACCTCGTCCGAGCTGCATGACGTTAAACTACCAAGCACCACGTCCTCAACACATGACGTTAAACTATGACCCGACCTCATGCCTTGCACAAAGGGTCCCCCCATCTCGAACATTTTTTACGCCACTCATCTCCACGGGAGTGGATTCACCCCTCCACAAGGGATGATATCCTCCTTATTGGAGCGTCGTATGTTCTCAGGAGAAGGGCGACCCTAGTTCCCCAATGGATGGCTGCACCCCTGCATCTCCGTACTTCCCCACTACCAAGGTCAGTGGAGGGCGTGATAGGGAATGAGGCACCTCCAATCATTGGTCCCAAATCCCTCTTTTTCTGTGCTTTGCCGCACTTCGGGCCTCCATCCTGGAGTAAGTCCCAGTACCATGGGCTGCCTAACGCGTAATCCCCTCTTCACTTCTCACGGATGCACCCTTCGCGGCATGATCGTCAGGTCCTTGCTGTCTCTTGATTCTCACACCGATCATGACTCACGTGGGCTTAGAGTTGGCATTGGCCATGACAATACCTTGTCCAGCATGACGTTAAACTGCATTCCCTCGTCCAGCATGATGTTAAACTATATGACCTTGTCCCGAATGACATTAAACTGCACACCCATTTGAACTATGATGTCTTTGATCCATGTCAAGGCATGGTACATAGGAATCCTCAATGAGGTTCAAGCCCACCCGTCATCCAATTCACGTCGAGTTCTACCTTGGTCCATCATGACCTTAAACTGCATTCCAGTTCGACGGCAAGCCGTTGTCACCACCCAAACTATGAGGACTTTGATCTGTGTCAAGGCATGGTATGTAGAAAGCCTCCCTGAGGTTCAAGCCCATCAATCATTGGCCCAGACCATCTCCCTGTCGGTGTGCCATGCCACCATTTTTAACCCGAACAACGAGGACTTTGATCGATGTCAAGGCATGGTACGTAAGAAGCCTCCCTGAGGTTCAAGCCCATTCCCCTGTGGATCAAGGTCCCTCCTTCTTCACGTCGGTTCACCGACACCCCCCATCCGAACTATGATGACTTTGATCCATGTCAAGGCATCGTACATAGGAAGCATCCACGAGGTTCAAGCTCACCACTAGTGGACCCCTGGGTCTACTTTCTCATTGGTTCACCGATGAAAACCTTTGAACTATGAGGTATTTGATCCATGTCAAGGCATGGTATGTAGGAAGCCTTCTAGAGGTTCAATCCCACCACCCATCGGACCAAGGTCCACCTTCACGGCAGTTCGCCGACAAATCCCCTCTGAACTCCGTAGACTTTGAACCATGTCATGGAATGGTACGTAGGAAGCCTCCACGAGGTCCAACACCACCACCACTAGGACCCTACTGGTCCTCCTCATTCACGTCGGCCTTCCGATGTCCAACCTGAACTACGTGGACTTTGATTACCTGGCACGGGGATACGTAGGAGGTCTCTTCGAGGCTCAAGCCCAACTTCACCGTCACCCTTGAGATGGTCCCTTTCCATTCCCCCCTCCACATCATTCATCCATCCATCATTCACCCTGATTCGCATCCGGACCATCATATCCCGGTGAGACCATGTCGGTATGCTCTTCTTCATAGCCGCCCATGGTCTGGTCCCGGTATCGGCACCCCTTCAAGGGAAATCCCTCAATCCGATCCATTCTAGCTAATTCTCTGATCGGTCTGATCTATCTCCACTAGACGTTAAACTCACGACATACCCTATGTTAAACACAGGAAGCTAAGGAAAAAATCAGATATGTGTCTATGGCATATAATTCCCCATGCTCGATGTGGGATGCCTCGGGCTTCCACGCCCTTGAGAAGCCCTATGACCAGGGATAGTAGACAGACATGCCGGTTCCCCAGCATCCAGACATGCTACTGATGCCTCAACGTGACTACTCCCCAGACTGAAGGTTGCTACCCTGACCGGACCCTTTGGAATGTCCCGACAGAAGCAGTGTAATTAACCGGCTTCTATGGAAACATGGAACTGGGAAGAGTTTCATGAACAACGTATTAAATATATGAGGGAGATCCGGACAAGGTGAAGAGTTCTGAGGAGGAATCCGCAGAAGGAAGAACCGACGTCCCATCATCCCATTTTGATCAAGGAGATGACGTCCCTGAATAAGGAGCGAATGCCACTCGCCTTTGGAAAGTGGGAATGCGGGAAAACAGTGCAGCGCGTCCTCCTCTGCGGACAGAGGGATGCGCGCGCCCCGGCAAAAGCGTCGGAAACAGAAATGGTGAACCCGACCTGAAATTATTCTCCTCAATGTGGAGATTAGTAGCATTCAAGACACCAGTAGATCGACGTGTCACCGGATCCAGATATCTGGTGCCTGGTCCTGCCAAGGAAATAGCGGTCCTATCGTGAAACTCACTGAAAGTCGGGGCAGTAGAACGTGGGGCACTCCGTTATGCAACGTGATGGAGTGGATCCTTCTTACAGACATGGAGAATAGAAGGACGTTGGGGCACTGGTTGTCAATCCTTTTCCTCGCAGAGCTGATGAGTTGATCCCTTCGTTTCCCAGGAACTAGTTTGCTGTTGCGGAGACACGATTACCGCCCGCTCGCCTACGCAGGGGTAGGGGTAACACCGACACAGCCACCCCGCATGGCTCCACTACCACCACCACGACCGCTACATCGTGGAATACAGGGTTCCCACTTACCCTCTCCCCATCAGAGATCATCCAATGAAGGGTGATCAACTACCTTGTATGTAGGTACGAGGAGGAAGGGGTCATCCCAACTCGGGATATGTGCAGCCTGGAACTGGAGGCATCTAGGCCCCGCCGTCAATGCCGCCCTAACAGGCTGCGCAGGGAGCCCTTTCTCCCCACCCCAACATTCAATCGTTTCGGGAGCTTGTTCCCAGAACGCCTCGATGACTCCTCGCCTTACGCTGATGAGGCGGGTGATGCCCGGCTCTGCCCGGTCAGGGTCCCGACCCAAGGGGTCCAGGAAGGGGCTCCCATTCAGCCGTGTCAGCTCCGTCGTCCAACTCTGTAGGAAGAGCATGTATGACATGCCCCTACACCACCTGCGCTAGCTCGTCTGACCCGACGTCAGCACCGGGCCCGGGCTGAGGATGCTTGCCCAGATGCGTCGACGTCAACAGCTACAGTGGCCCGAGCCACTGCCGACGTGCATCATGGAGTCCCTGCATACACTGAGTAGGGACACTCCTTCACCCAACTAGGATCGAGACCCCAACCACCCCAAGGGAAGGCTTGGTTCACTCTCTGGGTTGTAGGCCTGAGTGGTGATCGCTGTGAACTAACCCGCGGTGATGTCACCCCGTACGGAGGCTCTCCTCGTACCACTACTCCACAGAGCGTGGGCCTTCCCCACTCTGAAGCTCTTCATAGAGGTATGCCCCATGCTACCCCCATCCCGAAAAAAGACCTACCCCACGGTAGTGACACTCGGCACGAAAACCTTTCTCGCGCCCACTATACAGGGTATGGAGTCTATCCTCCTTCCCCCGACTGCCGATCTGAAGGCACTGTCCATCTGGTCCTTCTCCAACATGGGGGCCCTGCCTACGTTATCTCTACAACCGGCGAAGGTCCTCCTCACCCCGGAAACTTGGGGAGTGAAGGTCATCCTCGCTCTGCCCGCACCGTGCATGGAGGTCCTCCCCATGTACCCTTCGACATTTACCCTGGTGCCCTTCGCAGACCGGCCACCTCGAGCGGGGGCCCTCTCCGCCACAGTTCCATAACCACCCCATGACTACCTATTGAGGATCAACCCTATCCCGAAGAGCCACCCCAGGGTAGGAGAGCGAGTCGTCGCCGCCACAAGAAGAGTCTTGGGAAGGCCCGGGTGGAGATCAAATCGGCTCGTTTCTCGGATTCTGAAGCGGAATGCGATTCAGCGATGGAACCTTCTCCCCGCTCCTCCGCATCAAGGACTGGGGTAGGAACCAGACACGTTAGCCTCATTCTCCCGGAATGTGAGGTCCACCAAATTCCCATCTCTCTCCTCAGGTACATCCAGGAGGAAGAAATCATGGAAATTCCGCAGGTCTCGACCGTGCAATCACCACCATTGTCACCAGAAGCGCCCTCTACCTATACCAGAGATCACAGAGAGATATTTTGGGGGCCAACGGTGGTAGAGAAATGACATGACCTATCGCCGGTAGCCATGACTCATGTGCCGAAAGCTGTGGCTATTAGCCCATTGTATCGCAATATCGTGGTCAGGTCACCTCACTCTTCAGAGGATGGCCCGGAATTCGGCGGCCAGTCACCTTGTTCACCGTATTCTCCACCGTCGAGTTTAGTATCCCATAGGTCTGCCTCGGTACCGCTACCGGTCCCTCAGCCACCCTCGGTTGACGAGTGGGGAAATACAGGGCCAGACCCCGAGTCTGAACCCAGGAGCTTTTGGAGCATTCTCGCAGCGGATCACTTCCCAGAGAAGTTCTGGCCGACGGCGGTGCCAAACTTTCACGCACCAGAGTCCCTTACCCCTGAAGAAGTGGGGTGCTTTTGTCGAACCCTATGGGCGACACACTTTCTCCCCCGTTATGAGCGAGTGGTGTACCCCAGAAGTTGAGAGAACATTGAAGAAATCGGCGAGCAATGTCGTCTGATCTATTTAGCCGCACACCTTGTGGCCCAGCACCCTGAGTCGCCAGGCCGTCAGAGCACCATTCAACGGAAATGTGTTCAGAGTTTCAATGTACTCCACAGAGTCGTCAGGGAAGCTACCCCTCATGTGCAAGTCCGTGGTTGGGGATACTATGCCGCCCTCCTCTTCGACCCTATCCGACGGCAGCCCGATTCGTTATGCAACATTGAGGACATTCCCTCGAGAGGGGTCGCGGTCCACATGGATGACGTAGTGGACAAGGAAGACGATATTGAATTTATTGATGGAGACTTACCCCTCGAGGGCGTACCACCACTGCTGGACCCATTGGGGTGGGTTACCCATCAGCAGAGGAACCTGCTAGGCCTCCCTATACCCACCGAGTCGCGGGTACTCGGTCGAAATACCGGCAAGGGTAAGGAGAACATCGGAACTGTCAAGCACTCTGACCCATCTGCCTCTGTACAGAAGACGGACGAAGATCCCGAGAAGTCCATGTTATTCCAGCAGCTTGCTGAGTAGATGAGGCTGGTTGACGAACTCTTGGCTGAGCACGCTGCAGAGCGGCGACCCGACTATGGTAATCCCAGGCCGGGGCAGCAGGGGCAGGAATAATTTTCCCCCGGTGAGATGCCTCTGGGAAACCCTGATCATGCTACTTCCACAGACAAGGAAGAAGCCGGAACTTATGCCAAGAGGGCGCGATACGTCTCCCCAAACCCCCCCGAACAACGGGTCAATCTGAAAAATCCAGTCCGGGTTCCCCCAGTCGCCCCAGAGGTCATTCCGCCAATCGATCCACGAGCTGCCAAAGCCATCTACCGTGTTGAAGAACCTATCAATGCACTAGTGATTAGGGATCCCCGTCAAGACAGGAACCCCCACCCGGATGATCTTATAGTGGCACTCACAACCTGCCTCGAAGCATTGGAAACACGGCATGTGGCGGTCCCACCGGATGGCAAGCCGTATCCCGCCTGGGTGGATGATATGCCCGCACCCCCGGGTTTTGGGAACCCCACTTTCTCCCCCTTCAACGGGACAGGGGACCCGCCACAGCACTTGGCTCACTTTTCTTCCAGGTGTGGCCCAATGTGGGGACCCCGACCCAGAAAGAAGCCGCCAAGCTCCGATGTTTCATACAGACATTGGAAGGTCCCGCATTCGTCTGGTACAGCCAGCTCCCTATCGGATCGGTGACCGGTTGGGAGGATCTCCACCGGCAGTTCTTTTACCAGTTCAGCTCCACCATGTAGAAAACCAGCATTGCAGACCTCTTCAAGTGCAAGCAAAGGCCTGATGAGCGAGTCGCAGATTTCATCGCCCGGTGGAAGGGACTTACGTATTCCATCGATATGCCACTGAATCAGGAGCAATTACTGACAATGTGTGTGGGGAACATCAAAACAGAGCTGGTACCCTCCCTGATAACCCAGAACTACCCTGGAGTGTTCAGAGATTTCTCAGATAAGGCTCAGCGCCTTGAGGAGGCTCTACAACAGGCTAGCCAAGCACGTTCATTGCCCCCTATGATCCCATCCAGGGGGACCACCAGAGACGAACCCGCCACGGTAGCCCAAATAGAAGCCCCTAGGCAGCTGGAATTACTGCCAGCGACACCATCCCCGCAACCCGGCAGAGGTCCTCCACCTCAAGCATAGGCTCCTGTCGAGTAGCGACCGCCTCAAAATAGACAAGTTCCCCCGCACAATGCGCCACCTCCACCTAGGCGAGACAATCAGGTGCCGCCTTCTCGGCAGGCCCCTCCGTCCCCTCGTCAAGGCCAAGCCCCCAGGGCCCCCTATCCGGAAAGAAGGCACCAGACTTATTCATTCAACAAAAATAAGGTCCCTGGCTACTTCTGAAGTACTCTAGAGCAAGGGATTGTGCGCCTACACGAGTGTCGAAGGCTGGAAGAGGCGAATCTCACCGATCACCCTAACTACTTTCCTTACAATCAGATTCTGGGGAACACCCTCAAGAAATTATATGTGTTTAAAGACTGGCTTCAAGACCAGGTTAACAAAAACATATTCAGGTTGGGCCCGGCACCAACACAAGTGGCGGGTGTCTTTGTAGGGTCAGAGATCGGTAGCGACAGCGAAGGCGAGTGGCAGCAGGTGCCCAGCAGCGGATCCTGGAAATACGATGACCGGATGGCTCGAAAAACCACCGTCTATGCCCATGGTATCATCTAGGAACGCCTAAAGCAGCTGGAACCTTCAGATGAAGTCTCCAGTACATTTGCATCGTCTTCACAGCCGACCTCTTCCCAAAAGGGAAAGCAGCGATGACGCAAGAAGAAGCAATGCGCTCTTTCGGTGCCATCGTTATCCCGCACTCTCGGCGACTTTATGCCCCCTGAAATGGTGATTCCTCCCATAATCCGCTCGGTGGTGGATGAATCGTCGAGCGACAGCTAGGGGTGCGCTTCGGTTAACACCATGGAGTTGGTAAAGCCCTATATGACTCCCAATGAGGGGGAACGCCAGGGGAACCTCCCCAACGTTTCCAGCCGACGTCAACGTCAGCGAAACCGCAACCATGCCGGTTATCGAGGTATGTCAGTGGGCACATTCAGCCAAGCCGTGCATGCTACTAAGACCAGACAACAGGCTCAGCACAGAGCTCAGCACGCGCAACCCCATCTGACGCCCTCAGCTCCACCCCCACCGCTGTTTGTGTTACTAGATCAGGGAGAGCTGCCCCGTTCGTATCACAGTCATTATTGGCCAGCTACTGGCCAGTCTCCGCTGTCCAATCCTAGTCCGGTGACAACTCTCCAGGCTTCAACTAGTAGGCAGCAGGATGTACCCAGTACTAGCCGACTGCCGGTTCAACCGACAGGACCTGATATGCCTACAACTCCTTAACGACCTTCTGTAAGTAGAGGTTTGTGTTTGGCACGAAATTATGATGTCCTAAAGCACCTGGCCGGCATTCCGGCAAGGCTTTCTATCCTTAAGGCCCTTCGCCTGTCATCTGAAATGAAAGAGGCACTTGCTGAGGCCCTAAGGATCCCCCTCCAGTTTGAGATGGAGGTAGTAGCTGCAGAATCCTTCCATGCCGAGAAAGTTGAGAACGCCAAATGTCAGGCGGTTATCTCGTTCTCCGGTGAATATGAGGACCCTCCTATACAGGGGCATATTCGCCCACTGTACATCACTAGCCACTTCAATGGTGTGGAAGTCCGCCACTACCTCGTTGACACAGGTTCCGAAATCAACCTAATTCTGACTCGGACATTGCGAAAGCTAGGTCTGTCTGAAGGTGATTTAACTCCCTCTGACCTCAGAATCCAGGGGTACGATAGGATCGAGCAAATCCCAGTCAGCAAGATCCTCCTGAAGACTCAGTTCGGTGGCTTAATTTCCAGCACCGAGTTCATGGTCATCTCTCTGGACACCGCCTACAACTGGTTGATGGGTAGGCCATGGCTCCATCTGCATGCAGTGGTCCCTTCATCGTATCACCAGTGCCTTAAATACTCACTCAACGGTCGAGTAGGCATGCTCCAAGGAAATTCGTCTCCTTTCGCCTCTTGTGAGGCCCGCTATCTGGATGCTGGTTATTACAAGAGTAAGGATAAGCAAATCCTAGTAAGTGAGGATGAACCCGCCCAGGTCACAAGTGATCCCGGGGAAAGCATGGATGATGCCTACGTCCTCCCGATCCACCGATTGGAGGCCATGACCCCCGACATGCGGCAATGTTTTGTTGTTTCGGGAACACAAGGAAGGAATGTTCCCGTGTCCAAGCGACGTCATAAAATCACCTCGTACTCCTACATCAACCAGGCTCAGGTGATCCCTGAACCTCCTACCCCTGTACGGTACCGGAATGTCCAGATTATGACAATGGCAGTACGCCATACGTGTCTCTTCCATCGGGCTAGAATCAACCGACTCAGCCGACATGTCACCACTACTTTGATGTCATCAAACATGGCCCCTTAGGCTGAAGGCCAGATGGGATAGGGTCGACTGCCTTCACTGCTATGGTCTCAATGGCGAGTGAGTCTCTTGATATGGTGACCACTACTGCCCAAGCCAGCACCAGCTGCAAATCAGGTTTTGATAACCCAGAAGTATCTCTAGTTGCAAGAGATCCCCCCACGGGTAGAGAGGAAGACCTGGAGGATGCTCCCCCCGCCTATGAGGAAGGCGTCTCTACCACGGTTGATGAACCGGTATAGGTGAACCTTGGTAGCGAGGAAGATTCGAAACCCACATTGATCAGTGCAGCTATATCCCCTGAGGAGCGGTAGCGGTACTTAGATTTTCCCAAACAACACTGCAATGTGTTTTCCTAGAGTTACAACGAGATGTCGGGACTGGATCCCCAGGTAGCCGTTCACCGTTTGGGCCTCCCGGAAAACCATCATGGGTTTAAGAAGCCTCCTAGGAAGATTCACCCTTATCATGGTTCTATGGTTGAGGCCGAAGTTGACAAGATTATCAAAGACAAATTCGTTAAGGAAGTCCAGTACCCCAAGTGGCTTGCCAACATTGTGCCAGTCAGGAAGAAGAATGGGCAGATCAGAGTCTGCATCGACTTCCGCGACCTTAATTTCCACTGCCCAAAGGATGAATTCCCCCTCCCGGTGACTGAGTTATTGATTTATTCCACATCCGGGTTCCAAGATCTCTCTTTCATGGATGGGTATTCCGGGTACCACCAGATCCGGATGGCCCCCGAGGATGAGGAGTCCACCGCCTTTAGGGCTCCTCAAGGTACCTTCTGCTACCAGGTTATGCCATTTGGCTTGAACAATGCAGGTGCCACTTATCAGAGGGCCATGAAACGCATATTCAAGTGGATTCTCAGGACACTGGTGGAATGCTACGTAGATGACCTAGTGGTCAAATCATGTCAGCACCAGGACCATCTCAAAGACATTGAGAAGGTGTTCAGTTTCCTTCGTTCCCGTCACCTGAAGATGAACCCGTTGAAGTGTGCCTTCAGGGTCACCTCTAGGAAGTTTCTTGGCTTTGTTGTTAGATACTGAGGCATTGAGATCGACCCAGAGAAGATCACGACCATCAGCCAAATGCCTCCCCTGAGCAAAATTCGGGAACTTCGAGGCCTCCAAGGCCACTTAGCCTATATACACTGATTCATCGTGAATCTTGCCGGCAAGTGTAATCCCTTTTCCTGGGTCATGAAGAAGGGTGCCGCCTACGAATGGGATGAGGAGTGTTGGACCGCCTTCGAGGAAATCAAGTAGTATCTGCTCCAACCTCCGGTTTTGATTCCACCCCTCTTAGGAAAGCCGCTGGTCCTTTATGTGACCACCCTAGAATGATCCCTCGATGCACTGCTCGCCCAGAAGAATAAAGAGGGTACTGAGAAAAATCTCTACTATCTCAGTCTCATGCTTCTCGATATGGAGGTCAGATACTCCCCTATAGAAAAAAATTTCCTTGCGCTCGTCTTTTCCGTACAGAAGTTGCGGCATTACCTACAACACCATGAGGTACAATTGGTCTCTCGGCTAGACCCACAGAAGTACATCCGGAACCGCCCCATGCTGACTGGCTGACTAGCGCGGTGGGCGGTGATACTCCAGTAGTTTGATATCAGGTTCATACCACAGAAGGCCATTAAGGGACAGGCGTTGGTATACTTTTTATCTGCCCATCCAACCTCTGCGGATCAATCCCTGGACCTAGATTTTCCTAATGAGACGATCCTCTCAGTCGATCATGTCGTCCCGTGTTGGCAAATTCACTTCGACGGTGCCTCCTGGAGCCCCACCGGTAGGAGGCTCAACGATCCTAAGCTCAACAGAGTGGGCCTGGTTATTGTCTTCATTACCCTGGTGCATGTCGTCCTTCCATACTCGTTCCTATTGTCTGAAGGTTGTACGAACAACGAGGCAGAGTACCAGGCTCTCATCACCGGCCTCGAGTTGGCCCTTGGGATCGATGTTCCCCATCTACATGTGAAATGAGATTCTGAGCTGGTAATCACACAGGTTAATGGAGACTATGTCGTCAGGAAGCCGGAGCTTGTACCGTTTCTAGAGTACACCCTCCGCCTAATGTCCCAGTTCTCTTCTCATCCAGAGATTACCCATGTCCCATGGTCACAGAATGGTCAAGCAGACGCCTTGGCAGGCTTAGTCGCGTCGCTCACAGAACCTGAGAAAGATGATTTGATCATACATGTGGCACACCAGATAGTCATTGCCCCCATCACCCAAGAGGACAATGATGGCCTACGGGCAAGTCATCTCACCGTCGGACCCTCTACGTCAGGGGTCCCGGGTTCGTCAGATACAGTGGTTGAAGCCACTCCCGACTGGAGGGCACCTTTTGTCGAGTATCTCCAAAATGGTCGCCTCTCGTACGACTGGGCCAAGCACGAGCTAATATGATGACGCGCGCTGCAATTTACCCTCTAGAGCGGCCCTAGTCTTGAACAGGTCCTTTATAAGTGGAGCTTCGATGGCGTCCTGCTCCGTCGGATTCAAGGAGTAGAGATTCCTCATGTTATGCAAGAGGTTCACGCCGGTTCCTGTGGCGCTCATCAAGCTGGACCGAAGTTGTCCCATCAAATCTGGAGGTTGGGGTACTTCTGGCCCTCTATGATCCAGGATTCTATCGGTTATGCCAAAAGATGACACGCGTGCCTAGTTCATGCCAACTTCCTGCATCGGCTGTCGGAGCCCCTCCACCCCACCAAGTACTCTTGGTCATTTGCGGTATGGGGACTTCATGTGGTGGGACCATATCCACCGGCAACATCTCGCCAGTGTAGGTTCATCCTGACTGCTACAGATTTCTTCTCCATGTGGGAAGAGGCAGTTCCACTCAAAGAGGTCAAGGACCAATCCATCGTCGACTTTGTGAGCTCCAATATTATCCACCAGTTTGGGGTTCCTCACGCCGTCCTCACTGATAACAGCACCAACTTCTGAGTGGCTGAACTGAAGAAATTGAATTCCAAGTATGGCATCCGTTCGAACCATACCTCCCGCTACCACACGCAGGAAAATGGACAGATCGAGGCGTTCAACAAAACTCTCTCTAACATTCTGCGGAAGACGGTTGGTCAGAACAAGAAAAGTTGGCCAGACAAGCTCCCCAACACCCTATGGGCTTATCGGATGACGACACGCAACTCTACCCAAGTGACCCCATATTCCCTGGTGTATGGAGCTGAGGCCATCCTACCCATTGAGATGCAGCTTCCATCGTTACACACTGCATTCTATGATCACCAGACATCAGATGAGGTAGCCGAAATCCGTCTAGCTGAATTAGAAGCACTGGGCGAGAACCGGCTTTGTGCCCTGTAGAATCTAGAAAGGCATCAGGATAAGATAGCGAGGGCCTTCAACAAGAAGGTTCGTCTCCGTTCTTTTCTACAGGGTGACCTAGTACTGGCCCTTCGAGCACCAATGATCCCCAGTAGGAAACCTCCCACGTTAGAACCCAAATGGGAAGGGGCTTATATCATCCATAAGGTTTACCCCAATGGAGCATACTCCTTGGTGACCACGAATGGAGAGCACATAACCCCTCCCACCAACTCCAAGTTCCTCAAGTGATACTTTGCCTAGGGAAAAAGGGTCCCGCACGACCTTAAACTGCATGTTATGGTCCAACACGACCTTAAACTGTAGGGTCTTGCATGACCTTAAACTGCATCTTCGTCCTGCAAGATGATAAAATGCAAAATGGCCCGAGCCCTATGACCATAAACTAAGATCTCCCCACGTCCTTACTATAAGACGTTAAACTGCATGTCGGTCAGGCCTACCTGAACGAGGCTCAGCCTCAGGCCCCTCGGCCTCCTCGGGCCCCCGGCCCCCGTCCTTACTGTAAGACGTTAAACTGAAATCCAGTCAGGCCTTCCTGACCGAGGCCCAGCCTCAGGCCCCTTGGCCTCCTCGGGCCCCTGGCCCCCGTCCTTACTGTAAGATGTTAAACCACAAGCCAGTAAGGCCTTCCTGACTGAGGCTTAGCCTCTGGCCTCTTAGCCTGCGTCGACTCTAGCTCTCTAATGGGATTGTACGGTGTGGTGTGGGATTACATCCTCATCCACATCGGGTCACCCTCCGTACCGTACATATACCCAGTTGAGACACATTTCTCGTCCAGAACAATGCTAAACCGCACTTCAAGAACTACGTGTGTCTTGATTCCCATCCTAATGGGATACGTAGGGACGCTCGAATGCCTCCTCTTGAGCCCATCCCCATGCTCTTATCTTCCACTATCCCCCTGGGAATAGTTTCCTTGGAGGATCCTTGTGTATCGAGGAGTAGGATTTCTTATCCCCGCTCATATAACCTCGCTCATACAAGGATTGTAAGGGTTGCACCATTTTCCCCCTCTCGTTCTTCTATCCTCCCACATCCTCACTGCATGACGCTAAACTGCATGGCCTTCAAGAACTATGTATGGCTTGATTCCCATCCAATTGGGATATGTAGGAATGCCCAGGCATTTCATCCATTGGCCCATCCCAAAATCCAAAATCTTCCCCTCGGGTCAAGATATATGGAAGGGTGCACACTTTTTCCCCAACTCACATAGAGCAAGCCTCGGCCTGGCTGCACATCCCCCTGGAGATGTTTGCCTCTTTTGTGGATGGATATAGCTATCCTTCACCTACTCCTTGACTGGGATTCCATCATTTTTGCACACCCGGAGGGACCCCCAAGAACGGTCTGGATACTACGCCCAAGGACTCTCCTATCGATACGGGCCAACTCCCCTGAGGGTTTTCAGGCAACAAGCCGATACAAGTCCCGTGTTGAAAATTTGGTCAATGATCGATGCTCATTTGTTGCTCCCATATCAGGTCACCATAGGGACACTGTGTTTCGAACATGGTCAACAGTGTCCTGGATCTTTGGTTCCACCCCGAGATGTCCCAAACATCGAGTGTAGTGATTTGTTCTACCCCATCCCGAAGTGACAAACTTCCCTCCGGGTGGTGCTAGCTGTCGGGCCCATGGCCCCGATTCCCCTATAAGGAATGTACGGTGTGGTGTAGGATTACGTCCTCATTCACGTTAGGTTACTTTCCAAGCCGTACACACCCCTGGATTAGATACAGTTATCCCATTCCTCGTCCTCATGTAAGACGTTAAACTGCAAACCAGCCAGGCCTTCCAGACTGATGCCTGACCTTAGGCCCCTTGGCCTTCTCGGGCCCCTCCGCCCAACCTCTTACCTAGGCTGTACAGTGTGGTGTGGGAATATGTCCTCATTCACGTTGGGATCATGTACCATGCCATACACCTTCCCTTACGAGGCCCAGCCTCAGGACCCTTGGGCTCCTCGTGTCCCCAGCCCTCATCCTCACTGTAAGATGTTAAACTGCAAGAAGGTCAGGCCTTCTTGACCGATGTCTAACCATCAGGCCCCTTGGCCTTTTTGGGCCCCATCCCAGGTCCTCTCTTATACGAGTGTAGGGTGTGGCGTGAGATTATTTTCTCATTCACATCGGTTTATTCGTCGTACCTTACACCTCCCTTGTTTGGGGGTATATTACTCCCCCCCCCTCATCCCGTATGACGTTAAACTACATCTAGAAAACTATGTGTGGCTTGATTCCCATCCTAATGGGATACATAGGACCACCTGAATGTCTAGGATTCGGGTCCATCCCCATCTCTCGGGAATCTTAGTCCCACCTTGGCCCCTTGGTCTACCCTTCCTCCATGAGAGGATTATATGGTGTGGTGTGGGATTATGTCCTCATTCATCAATTTGGTGAAGGGTAAAATTTTTCCTGCCAAATTGGCGATGAAACGCCGAATATAGGCTAAGTGCCCTTGAAGTCCTCTCAATTCTTTAAAATTTCTAGGAGGTGACATACCAAGGATTGAATTTTTCTTCTCAGGATCGACTACTATACCACGATGGCGTACAACAAAGCCGAGAAATTTTCCTGAGGTTACCCCAAAAGCACATTATAAGGGGTTCATCTTCAAATTATGTTGCCGAAGTTTGTGGAATATGATTTCCAAATCAGCCAAGTGATTAGAACATTGCCTATATTTAACCACCAAATCGTCCACATAACATTCAACAAACTTCTTTAAAAATGGTTTGAAGATACGATGTATGGAACACTGATATGTTGCGCATGTATTCTTCAGGCCAAATAGAATTACCCAATAGCAGAACACACCATGAGGGGCTCTGAAGGCTATAGATTCCTCATCTTCTGGAGCCATTCAGATTTGATTATATCCTGAATATCCATCCATGAAATAAAGTGCTTCATATCCAGCTTTTGCATCAATTAATAGTTCTGTTATTGGAACATGAAAATCATCCTTAGGACATTGCTGATTAAGATCTCTGAAATCAATGAAAACACTAATTTGTTTGTTCTTATTCTTCAAAGGGACAATTTTAGCCAACCATTTGGGATATTGAACTTCTCTGACGAAGTTAGCATTGATAATCTTATCCACTTCAGCTTTAATTTTGGAAGCATAAGTTGGGTGTGTTCTTCTTGCAGCTTGTTTGAATCCTCGATGTTCATCTGGAAAACCCAGATGATGTGTAGCAACATTAGGATCAAGCCCTAGCATCTCTGTATAGTTCCAAGCAAATATATCTCGATTTTTTTTAAAAATAAATATAAATCTCTTGCTCTTCAAGATTCATGGTCGCACTAATTAAAGTGGGGCATAGATCATCTTTTGTACTCAGATTTATTTCTATGAGTTCATCCACAGTGGTAGAGATACCCTCTTCAAATTCTAGAAGAGAATCCCTAAGATCTTCCTCTTCTTCTTCAACATGTGTTATTTATTCTATTTCTACTTGCATAGTAGATGGTGAAGTAGAATTTTCATGATCAGAAGAGATGTTAAAATTTGAACATCATGAAGAAGAATCTTCTATTTCTGACCGGATTGATGATGAAGGGTCTTCCCTAGGTAATAAAGAGGAGATAATGGATTGAGAATCAACATCATCATTCACCTCTGACATTTCTATAACTTCCTCTGGCCTGGTTGGTGAAGTATAGACTTTCTGAATTTTAGGGGATGAAATGAAGACATCCCCATTTGAGCTTTCAACATTGCTTCGTGAATCACCAATTTATCCCATGTTATCTGGCTTGACTTCCGTAATTGACTTTATGGAAGTTTCCATAAGAGTATTTTTATTTGAGTCTATCCTGTCAATTTTACTGCTAGGCAACACATAATATGTACTCACATGTGTAAATGGGTTTACTGGAATCTTTTCCAAACCATATAGAGCATTGACTTTGGTAACCTCCCTTGTTGTGGATTTCTCTTTTCCCTTCATGTGATAGAATTCCACCTCAATATATTGAGATTCATATGTCTTGAATGGGGACTTATCACCATACAATGTCCCAATTTGATCATCAAAACAATATTTGAGATATTGATGATATGATGAAGGGATAGCCACATGTTGATGTAGACAGGGTCTTCCAAGCAAGATGTTGAAGGCTGTGTCATGATCAACAACCATGAAATCTTAACTGGATACAAGATCTCCAAACCGAGTTATGAGTGTAATCTCACTCAGTAGTTCTTGTTCATTTTTATCATATCCTTGTAACATCAAAGTAGAAGAAGATAAATGAGATTCTGTGAGGCCCAATCGACGAAGTGTACGAATGGGGATAAGGTTGAATCTTGAACCGTTATCAATGAAATCTCTTCAGATGTCTACACCATTGACCTTTCCAGATAAATACAATGGTCTAATATGTCCATGCACGATATCATCTTCATCTTCATCTATGAAAGATATCACTGCATGACATTCTGTAGGATTATTCTCTGCATGGTAGACTTCGGCTGCAGCAATATCGGTTTCAAATTCCTAAGGACTTGACAAAGCCTCAATGAGTGCCTCTCAAATATCCTTTGATAGATTCAAGGCATCCAAAATTGATTACTTGGCCGGTACGTGGGCCAAGTGTTTCAATACATCATATTTTTGATCCAAATGTCTATGTTTTCCAATAGGAACATGTGGTTTCGCATGTTCCTTAGAAGTTGATGTTTTGGAAGTTAATGCATCTGGTATCGGGGTAGTAATTGGTAATACTCCTGGATTTGGAAGATTAGACTGATTAGGTCTATTTACTTGCTGAGAGGAAGAAGGTGGAACCTCCAACTGATCTTCCAGAATAACTATGCTAGGACTGAATCTGCCCTGTGTGGAAGAAATTGCGTGTTCTTGTGGAGATCACTGAAGGGATCTACCATGAGTTTCCACCACATACACAGTTCTAGTAGGGGTAGAATTGGAATAGTGGCCTCCGAAATATCCATGTCTTCTTCTGTATCCCAGACCTCTGGAACTCCCTCTAATTCCTCTGTTTGATACAGGGAACCCAGGTTCATCTACTTCGAAACTATGACTGGCATAAGGATCTGATAAGTGAATCATAGTAACAGAACTAAAGATTAACTCTTCTTCCAATGAATAATCTGCCTGACTAGCCAATTAAGGCTGTTCCTTTTGGTGGGGCGGTGGTCGTAATTTTTAAGTAGATGGAATAAAATCTTCCAGAGTCAAAGACAACTTGGGCTTTGACACAATTTCATCTTCTTAGGACTGTTCCTCTTTCTTTGAATTATGTCATTTATTTGAGGATTTTCCCTCTGATGAAAAGGGTTTTGTTGTGGCACTCATGGCAGAAGACACAATTGGTTTTGTCAATTGTGTTCGCAAAATAGCATGAGTTCAGTTGATCATTTTTCTAACCATCCAATCATCATATTTTTGTGCATTTTTGTTCTTGACTACTTGCCACTCACCCTCTTCCTATGGATTTGTAGCAGTTACAGATGCTACCTGAGCTGAAGAACCTTTCAATTTGGCTTATCCCGAGGCGATCATTTTTTGCAGGAGGTCTTTGAAGACAAAACACTCCTGAATGGGATTCCCCAACATCTGATGAAAGGGGAAATAATTGGGGCGGTCTTCAGCTCCTTCCTTGTTTGGCCTTTTGTGCCTTCGTAATTAGACCAAATTATTTTTCCAAAGATGAAATGAAGTAACCAAGAACTTGTTCATTTCAGAAATTGTAAAATTTGCTTTTCAATTCCTCAAATTTTTTTCTTCTTTGATCTCTTTGATCATATTGATGAAACGGGCTCTGTTTTTGGTGCTCAGGAGGGGGAGCCCTTAGATAAGATGAAGGTTTTGAAGTAGAAGCAGGTACAGGTGCTTGTTTAAGCATAATTGTAGTAGTCTTTGCTTTACCCATTCTACTTCCTGGAGCTGATGGAATTACACGAGTTTTATCCTTAGTCTTTATAAGAGAATCTTCAATCTGTTGAGTGATTGAAGTAAGGTCTCGAAACCCTCCTGTATATTTCACAGGGATCAATGGCGTGTGTCATTCATCATGCAGATTTTACAAACAGATTGGCAACAATTCTCCTTGAGGGAGTGCTAAGCTCAGGGAATATGTTAATCCCTTCCAGCGAGCAATGAAATCTGAAACCCTTTCATTTTACCTTTGCTTACAATTTGTATGATCAAAAACTGTTGTCTTTGGCAATGTTGAACAGAATTACAGAAGTAATCTTTGGCAGAGATCCTATCATTCGGTAATTGACCCGGATTGCAAGCTTGTGTACCAGAAAAAGGCAGGCCCTTGTAATGAATGTACAAAACACCTGAGCTTAACTGATTCTTGTTGCTGAGGGGTTCCCATCATAGGATCGCAATGGGAAAAAAATGTTTTAAGTGTTTCTCTGGGTCTCCCGAAACATTAAATATTGGGAATGTGGTACTTGAAAAATTTGATGTGGGAGGAATTGCGTCAACCCATTCAGGTTAAGATCTCTTTTCTAGTTGAATTTGAGCTCGTTTTCCCTCCATAGCTTCCAACCGAGTTGTTAAAGACTCAATGGTATTCATTAACTTTTTATAAAAATCCGGTTGATCTTGGACATGAACAGGTGCAATAACTAGAGATTGGACAGACGTGGTGGCTGGTACTGCAACTGATGGTAACACCGCCATTTCTTATTGCACATGACACATAGGATTAGACCTGTGAGGGTGTACTGGTAGAGTAGGATATTCTTGATCCATCTTAATAATTACAACAAATTCCCTTGTTTGGCTGACTCCAACACACTTAGGAGGAAGACTACCTTGAAGTAGTTCTGTATCCAACCTCCTCAATTCCTTCATTTCATCCTCTTTTTGTGTGAATCTTCTCTCTAATGAGAGAAATTGTCCTTCTCCAGAGGAAGGGTATGTAACCTGATTCTTTCCTTTCCCCTTATTGGACCCCTTTTGGAGAGGGGTATGTTGGTTACTTGAATGATTACCTAGATTCTGGGTAATCCTTTGATTTCGTGTATGCATGCCTGCTTCATTTGTGTCTGTGCGTACAACTTCTTGAGCAGGAACCTCTTCACCTGATCCCTCTAAGTGAACCTCATCTGGTGGTTCAGTAATAATGGCATTAATGACATTAATTGATTCCTAATGCATTGCATCCCTTCTATTGGCATTTCTGCGATAATGCCTTTTTCCATGTCCCTGATGAGACATTTCCTTTTATCGATTGGATCCCTCAGGAACTTCTTGACGAACCGTAATTTGGAGGGAATCTCCTGATATTTTGGCTCTTCGTTCCTCTTTATCATTCTTCCCTAATTTAGAGAAGACTAACTTTCTCTGAGGGAGCGATTGAGGATTTGAAAATGTCCCCAGTCCGGTGGACTAGGGTTGTTCCTGCTCAACTCCTCGAATCCTATTTGTTGATTCTGAGGGTTGGGTTAAAAGAGTCCCCAGTCTGGAAAGCTGGGGTGGCTCTTGACATGCTATATCTTAAACCTTCTTGTAATCTCTCCTGATCTTGTGGACTTTAGTCCGGAAATTAGCTGGATGCATCAAACTACATCGACTCTTATCACCCGACTCATAAGACCGTTGGATGATTTGTGACACTTCTGTCAATTGATGATATGCTTGTTTCAAACGATAGGCCTATTCAATATTATCATTTGCTTGATGCAGGAGTAATTCAACAACTTGTTCTATGTATGCTTGATTTTGAGAAGAACTAGTTGTGGCCTGTTCTTGGGCAAGCCTTTGATTACAAACAAATCCAATTGACTGTGGCCAGCTATTGGCAATAACATTGCATGAGAGCATTTTCGGTGAGCTTTCCTGACTGGAGAGCATAGTGAAATGTAGTACTTCATAAACACCCCATCCCCTGATATGAATACTAGATGGGGCATTGGCAATTAACTGGCTCAATATTCTTAGTGCGCTAAGGCATGAACGCTGAAGGGCTCTCTGCTGATTTTCAGCCTTCGAATATTGAGAAACTAAGAGGGATGACAAGTCAATTTGGCATTCTAACCCTTCTATTATCTTGAAATGATTTTCATATTCATCATAAGATAATATTTTCTTTTTCAACTGACAAATATTTTTCTATATGTTGAGACGAATGTCATGAATTTCATCTTTCGTCAACATCTCTGGAATGTCATACTGAGAGTCAACCGAAGGCCAAAACATGACTGGAAAATCACCTTTCTCCAGTTGTTTTACCATATTCAGTACTTCCTCTTTATCATTCAATGAATATTCTTCTAACTGATTAGACCAGAGATGGTGATTCTTTGTTTCTTTATTGGATTCAACGAGATCAGTAGAGAATTCACTAATCAAATTAGAAGATGAACGACCCAGGGGTGGTTCAGAGAATGACTTATACCCCGGGTTATCTTCTGATTGAGAAAGTATTTAAACTTCAATTGGTAAAGCATTATACATGACTGGCTTCACATTTTCAAGTTCCATAAGATAAGAGGGTTGTCTCATCACTACATTGTCCATTAGAGCATTTTCCAGGCAATCCGAATTGTTACTACGGAGAGGAATTTCGAAGATTAATTCATCATCATGGGGAGTACCACCATGGTGGGTTATAGCAAAAGGTGAAAAATTTTGATCCTTCGTCTTCTGGCCACACAGAGGGTTCTTATGGCTCTCATCTGAAGATGAAACTTCGAGATCGACCAAACTGACATGAAGAAATCCTTCATGAGGAAGTGTCTGATGCAGACATTTGGAATTAATGTTCTCACTATTGGGAACTGAGAGAGTAGAATCTTGAGTTGCAATAGATAATTGTACGAGTGGATCACGAACTCCAGCATCGAGCAAGGCCTTGTTACAGATTGGCCCTTGATTTCTTGGCTGTGCTGGGCGGGTCTTCTTTTTAGACACCTTCTTACTCGCTTTAAGAACCACTTGTTGACGAAAGTGGTCATTATGGGTAGGTGTATGTGCCTGCTCAAAAAAATGATCTGGTTAGGCAGATTGTTTCCACTAAGATCTGGTGTATGTGCTTGACTTGGCTGTCTGTATGATATGGGGGAGTACGCCCCACAACCCTCTTGGACCAGAACATATGTTTGTGTCTTTTCCGGAGTGAACTATTGATTTTTCACTCCACTGGTAGGGATATATTTATGTGTATTTTCGTGAGATGCTGGTGAATCTATTATAATATCCTGGCAGACATCTAGAATATGAGCATGGATTTGCCTCGGCTCTTTCACCATTGACAGAATGTTCTTGGTGACTTCAGCGGCCAAAAAGGGGATATATGTCCATTTTGTGCTTGGAGTAGGTGTATGTGCCTTCCCTTGTCCTCCGTTTCCTATTAGTGAATTCTAACAGTACTCATGTGTGGGGGAATAATGTTGATTCTGCCTCCTGTTTGTTGCCAGAGCATTACGACCGACTTCTCCAAATGCTACCAAACAAGACTGTTGGTAGGCTTCATCAATACTAGAAGGTGTTTGTGCCTGCTGATTGCACTCCGCCGAACAAGGTTGATGAGCTTCCTTCAATACTGACAGACGAGGCTACTGGCAGGACTGATGAGTGTAAGCAGGTGTATGTTCCTTTTTACTAGTTGTCAATACATTGCGTTGGTGGGCTCCATCATATGTAGTCAGACGAGCCTGCCGACTAGATGATGATTTATAAACAGGTTTATGTTCCTGTCTATAGTACTCTGCTGGAATTGCCTAGCGGTATTGGCGTGCTACTGCTAGATGAGACTTCTAGACAGTGGAATTAAAATGGATGGGTGTGTGTTCCCGCTCATTGCTTGCCACCAAGTTAGGTTGGTGGAATTCTCCATAGATGGCAGAGATGAGAACCTGCTCACTATTGACAAGATTTTTCCTCTGGAGGTTCATCTTTCCTACTCAGGTTCGAGAAACCTGAGCCTAACTCCTAGAGACGATTCCCTCATCATGTTGAGGGTGCACTGCCGCACGAGTCTGGTGGAAATTGTTGATTGGAGCCCTCTAGACGGACTCCTGTCTCCTTGACTTAAGGCCCTGAGGGACCTGCTCATTTAACTCCCCAGAATATCAGAGTGAATGGTGATTGCATTCTAGGGATAACAACCCGAAAAGGTTGAAGACAGTGGTTGGCACCACCTGCTTATTAATCTCTGGTCGTCGCTATCCAGACGACCAGGGTGAATTATTGACTTGGAGGGCTTGTCGTGCAGCCTCCAGAGTCGGAATAGTACCATTTTGATGGTACTCTTTAACCAGTGCATTTGATACCTAGCATTGAATATTCTGAGTATGTGATGTCGTCCTTAGAGAGGACTATGATCCAGCAGGAGTAGCTACAGAGGCCTTCACAGCAGAAGTATTCATAGCAGAAGTATTCATGGGTGTGAACTTAAGAGAAGCCATTTCTGTAATGTAGAAGATCTTGGAAAAGAGTGCATGTTTGATATAACATACGTAATCAAGATAAGTTCATCCACTACATCTTTTAAATGGGAACATATGTTATTGATTGTTTTTTTGGCCCTCTCATTGAGTTTAAATAGGGGCCTAACAAATAAGTAAAACATCCTTTTAACTTGGTTAAGGATTCACGTTGGGTTCACCATTCTTTGTTTCCTCTAGAATTTGGGATGACCTCGTTGATTAAAGGTTCAATCATTCAAATTGGTTTTTAACAGGTTTTTTCGTAGAACCGGAAACATCCAATGATTCTATATCCATTTGGACCTACTTTCCAAAGGTAGGTGCTCACTAGTTATGGAATGACGAGGCTTACGAATTTTCATTGGTTGAGAGGATGGGAGGTCGGACTCATCACAACCTTTTGGTGGGAATTATTGTCTACTCCGGGACTCTCTTTATAGATTTATGTTATGTTCGTGAATCCTTATTACACTACCAAGTATGAAAATGTGCTTTCCTTAATATCTGAAAATCAATGATTGATATGTATGAGATTTAGAGAATCTTTTATATGTATTTGAGGTTGTTCATCGATAAAGAATCACCTGTATTTGTTAGAGATTCTTAGTCAATGGTATCCTTCAACACATTATATAAGGATCTCTTGTTCATTGTGATGACCATAATAGTTTTAAAGCCACTCAATGGGGCACATGAAGTTTATTGTCATTCAGAAGGACAAGGATTATTTCAGAGTTAGGATCGTACCTGCAGATAGGCAACCTATGTATCCTTTGTTTAGAAAAGGAATCATAACCCACATAGTTCGAGTAAGGGGGTATGATGTCTATGCATGATTGATGGATCAAAGAAGGATTTCATGATTACATTTACACTCTAAGCTCATGTGATTCATGCTCGGTGTGAGAAACCAGAGGTATTGGTGAAACCAGACAATTGTGCCACAAAATTTGCAATTATGAGGGGCTTATGTATGTATAACTTCCCAAAATAGATGAATATTGGGGTTTTAATTCTGGGAAGAAACCCAAGAACAAGGTCCAAAAAGGCATATTTGCTTTATAGAGATTTGGATACTCAAACTTGGGGCTTACTCCTGAGGAAGATTCCAAAATTATGAGGGGACTTGTGATTGGGTTTTACTCCTGAGAAGGAATCCCAAATCAAAATTAAATTAAGAATGTTTAAGAGAAATTATGACTAGGTCTTATTCCTGAGAAGGAGGATCAGGTTAAAAGGTTTTGAGAATTGGGGCTTACTCTTAAGGAGGAGGCCCAGGTTAAGGGACTTGGGGCTTACTCCTAAGGAGGATTACCATATTTTTTGACTTTGAGACTGGGGATTACTCCTAAAAAGGAATCCCAGGTTAAGAGAACCGTGGTTGGGGCTTACTCCTGAGGTGGATGCCCATATTTGGGAACTTGGGGCTTATTCCTGAGGAGGATGCCCAGGTTAGGGAACTTGGACTGGGGATTACTTCTGAAAAGGAGGCCCAGGTTAAGGGAATTATAACTGGGGATTACTCTTGAAAAAGAGGCCCAGAAATAGGGGACTTGGGGCTTACTCTTAAAGAGGGTTCCTATATTTTGGGATTTTGTGATTGGGACTTACTCCTGAAAAGGAGGCCCGGATTTGGGATTTTATTATTGGGACTTACTTCTGAAAAGGAGGCCTAGATTTGGGAATTATGATTGGGACTTACTCTTGAAAAGGAGGCCTAGATTTGGAAATTATGATTGGGACTTACTCCGGAAAAGGATGCCCATGTTGGAAATTTTGATTTTTGGGAACTTGGGGCTTACTCCTGAGGAGGATGCCCATATTAAAAGAATTTATGATTGAGTATTACTCCTGAGTAGGATTCCCATAATTAAGGTAACTTGAAGACTGGGTCTTACTCCAGAAAAGGAGGCCCAGGTTAAGGGATTCTCTCATCTTAAAGGATGAGGTTGAATGAATGAAATCTCTGACCTTGGTGACATAAAGATATGTAAATCGCTAGATTTTAAGAGATGTTCCACATAATTCCTTTCAGATATGGAATCAAACAAGGAAATCATGACATATATGGCTTTGGAGAGATTTCTTAAGGATTAATCTTGAATAGGATAGGTGGATAGACATGGGAGAGGTGAAATATGCAGGAGGGGCACCCCAAACGAGGGTGGCACGCAAGTCCTGAGTGGGCGCGCAAGTCTTGCGTGGGCGCGCAAGTTTTGGTAGTGCAAGTATACTTGCGCGACACATGGGAACTTGCACGACGGCTAACCCTTAGGGTCATACTTGGGCGAGCTTTGGCTCAAGCCCTTAGTGTTATCTCAAAAGACTTTTGAATGAGTGGCGCGCAAGTTCTGTTGATGGGATAAGGCGGTGCGCAAGTGTCTTCAATTCCCTGAATGGTTAGACACTTAGGCGCATAGGTGTTGATGAATTTCAACACTTAGCCCTTATTCCCTCTCTTTAGATATTCCACTCTAGGTAATAAATAACCTTAGAAGTGTTCAAAAGACTTTGAGAAAATACTAGGGCGTCGGGAGCTCAAATCTGAATTTTGGAATTTTTTCCTCCTAAAATGGGGGGGCCCATCGGGGGTATTTATAGGCTGGTGAAGACCCTGGGAGAAATTCAAAGACGGTGCATAAGTCACATGGATGACCAATAGGCATCGCGCAAGTATACTTGTGCGACCTTGTTGGAGCTTGCGTGACCCAAGTGAAAATTAATCTGTGTTCATGCCTTTGTCAATTTTTGTTGTTTCTTCAAAGGATGAATCACTTTGAGTTCAAGGTATTTCCCTTTTCATTCATTTAGACTCTGTGAAGAAAAAGGGCATCAACATCATTTTAAATTTATTTTAAGGAAGAAAATTATTATTTACTATAATTTTTTATATTTTAATAATATTTACGTTATATGTTATTATATGTTTATTTATGTGCATAAAAACATTTTTCTGAAACTATTTGAAAGTTTATAACGTTACTCCATTTTAATTAATTAAAATAAAACCTTATGAGGAATGATTAAAATGATATATATAGATTAAATATTTTTAAATATTTACTTGAATATATAAAATAATTAACAATGTTCTATAGGTAATGAAAAATCATCTTATGCCCAAAAAATACTTTTATTCAAAACCTATTTGTTCATTACAACTATGGGTTCGATTTTATGTTAAATTCATCCAATTATGTGAGATCAATTTGTTTAAAAGTTTTCCATATTTTTAATCTTCATAATTTATATTATATATTAATGTTAACTTAATTTTTATTCATAATGAATAGTGAAAATAGTTAAATTCTTGTATAGTGGTTAAGGTGAAATTAGGGTAACTAAATGGTTAAACAAAATAGATAAGGGTTAAAAATGCCTATAACCATGTATAATTACTATTCAATTTTCATATTTAAATCTTATCACATCTAATTTTAAATAAAGATCCATTCTAAATCCCCATTTCTTGTGTAAAATGTTTGTATAACATTTTCTTTTCCAAAATTCAATGTGTGTCCTCACCCTCACTTATAAAAGTCCACCCCCTCTCACATCATCACTTAATAAAATCTATTTTTTATACAGTAACTCTCCATATAAAATTGTTTATTAAATAAACATATACTAGAAGATGTTTTTTATTATAAATCCAATCTTATAAGGCTTTAGGTATAATCCTAAAGAGGCGGTCTGAAGAAGTATTATTGTTTATAACCTAGAATTGTTTATTTATTTCTTCTTCCACCTCATTAAAATATTATTAAACTATTATTATAATATAAATTAGTTTCTAAAATATACTAATATGTAAATTTTTTAAGTTAATATCCAAATTTTATCACCAATTCTATCAAACAAGAAACAAGACCCTCGTTCATGTGTAGAGAGGACCGCCACCTCTTAACCCGATGTAATTCATTTATCATCATCACTTATCATAGATATTTATAATACTACAGTTAATATTTATATATTATAATCTTGAAATTTTCACAATTCTAAAAATAAAATATATCTTTTATTTTTTAACTTTCCATCCATTGAAAATGCTAACATCATTCATCTGTACGTGTGGACTACCACCTCCATGAAGTGATGAGAATCTTTTTTTCCATCACTACATAACATGGATGATATATATATATAAGTATAGTTAAAGAAATAATATTGTGTTTTTTATATTATTATAATTATCTAAAGATAAAATAATACTTACCATCTTTCTATAATGATCATCGAAAAATGGAAACCGTAACCATGATTACGTACGACTTACCATATCCATGATTATAAAACAGTTCATTTTTCATAAAAAAAACATTAATGATTGATTTTAAAGTATAATTAATGTATAAATATATTATATTTATGATGATTACTATTCTAGATATTAGATAATAATAACTTATTTGACTATTTTCAACCTACATGACATATATTCCAAATACAATCAATACTTTCAAATTGAACTTAAGTTATTAACTAATCTTGTATAGCATGGAAGGAGAAAAAATAAAATGAATAAGAAATATGGAAATGGTTAATATTAACGTAAATAATTAAAATAATTTCATAAGTTAAAAATAAAAAGATCAAACATGACAATTCATACTCATGGAAATTGAATTTCTTTTGAAAATATTTTTTTGAAGTTTCCCTTTTAATTTTTTTTATTCCATGTTTATGTTCTTATAAATGATCCAAGAACACTAATAGTTATGTTTCAATTGATGGGAAAGGCTGTTTTAACCAAATTTAACTTTATATAAAATTTTATGAGAAATAAAACATTCTATGGTTTTACGTAAGGGAGACTTCAACTTAAAATATCATTTTGAACATTTTAAAGAATTATTTTATAAATTATTCCCTTCTATGTTCATGTCCTTATAAATATTACTTGTAAATTATTACTTATTATTATATTTTATATAATGTTAATTTATGAACATATTTCACATTCTTCATAATGATTATTAAGAATTAATATTTTTGAGGTTTAACATGAGAGACTTTATTTTAAAAATATTGTTTTAATATTTTCCATTCAATTCATTTTTTACCATGTAACATTTCTTAAAATTGTTTCATGAAAATTTATATTTTTTCCAAAATGCACAATAAAGGATATTTGTTAACTTATTTGACTTTCTTTAAAAGTTTTTTTAAAAAACTTATTCTTATTAAGGTTTTATATAAGATACACTTTAGCATTAAAGTTTTTTTTAAAATGTTTTATAGATTATGTTCTAAATCATTCTCTTCCTTGTACATGATTTTTTATGAAAAAATATTTGCGGAAATAGAGGTTTTATAAATTAAATGTATATATTGCATTTAAAGTTTTTCAAGGTTTTTTGAAAAGTAATATCTTTAGATAATTATGAACATTTTTTATAAGGAAATTTGGAATGATATATTTTAACATGTATGATGAAAATTATTATTCCCACTTCCATAACCATTATTTTATGTATAAATTCCATGGCAATATTCCACATTTTATTCAATGAAAAACCCTCTCTCTTTCTTGGTATTTTTGTACTTAAAATTGTTTTTTTTATAAAATTCTATATTGATATCCAAATGAGTTTTTTGTGTAGGTTTAAAATAGTTTTCTAGGGGTTTATGATGAAATGTTTCAAGATTAAAAGGTTGTATTCATGCTAGAGTCCTTATAAATAGATTATGATAATATGTGTGGTTGATAAAACTTATATGATGGGTTGATCCCAATTTTGGAATAATATATGATTGGTTGATCCCCATTATAGTTGATGATATAAAATTTTGAGTGCAATTAGAGCTATAGATATGATGATTGACCCTTATTATAGATATCCAATGCATGGGTTGATGATTTGGTTCACTAAAAAATTATATTGGAAGTTGTTTGAATGGTTATTCCAATTATTAAGGGTTCTGTAAGGATTCTATGAAGATTATATTCAAATTCACTTATATGACATTTATATTCTTGCTAATGAGTATTTATAGAAATTGGTTTTTTTAAAAGGTACGGTAAATGATATTTTTAAAAGAAATATGATCAATTTTAATGTATAAGGGTTTGTTTTTAAGAAAATGATTTCATGGTTTTTCCTGTTTTTCACTAGACTAAAGGATTTATACTTTTTATTTCCCTTACTAAGATTTTTTTTCTCATCCCATTTTTTTAAAATGAATTTCAAAGGGTATCTAGATGCGTAATATATAACAAGTCATGTTTAAAGTTAAAATTATTTTTCATGAAATAAAATCATATTTTATTTAAAAATTTTAATATTAGAGGAAAATGGATACTAATTAAAAGTTTCTACTTTTTAATATATGGGTTTTTATGTATGAGTTATGAAATAATTCTATAAAACACTAACACTAAAAGTATCCTCAAGTATATTTGAATTAATTCTTGACTTAAAATTGAAAATTATTTAATGTTTACGTTTGGGTTATAATTTTTATTATTAAAGGAAAGGATTAGATTATCTTAGAGGTTATGATAATGTGTGTAAATACCCATAAAGGATTTTAATTTATGGTTATCAAATAATTTTATGATTACCATGTTTATTTATCTAAACTATGTTGTTTCAAAATGGTTTTCCACAAAGTAAATAGGGAAGTCCTAATAGGAATGGTCCAAGAGGAGAACATCTGTTGAACTCAGCAAACTGTAATTGTTGGAATTATAAATGAGTAATTTGTTTGAGTGTTGGATCATTTAAAGTGGGTATAAATGTTTGTGGTATTTGTGATAGAGAAAATCTATATATACCCCAGAGGAACATGGTGATAATAAATAATTTTATGAGACAATCCCCCAACCTTCATTGGAACCTCATATCCAGGGGTAGACGAATGATTCGTCAATGCTAAAGAAATAATATTTGAAGTCATGGAATTTTCCAAACATTAAACACTAACCCCTATAATTTATTCCTTTTGATAGTGAACCTGGTTGATTGTGTTATTTTGTTAAGAAAACAAATAGAGAGAAGAGATTTATTTCATCCAATGGTAAACACATAAGAATAGTTTTCTTGATAAATATTTCACCGGGTTATTTGACTAAGAATAAAGAAATAAGTTTTGGAATTAAAGGGAAAATATAGATATTTTGGACTATATATGAATTAAATTTTACAATATTTTCGATGAATGTACTAGATTTTATCTAGGATAATGATTATAATATTAATCAGGGTTACTCAGGTGGAGACTAAGATATCAAATGGTGTTAGATTCCCATTAATTCAAAAGTTATGAGAGACCAATTCATTATGCTGAGAAGTTAGAAATGCAGTATTTTTATAATTATGTATTCCTGGAAAACTAGTTGAAAAATGGTTTATATGGAAGGAAATGGGAAACCATTCCGAGAATAAATATACAGGTATTAAAATCAAGTTCTAGTATTGTGATAACTGTATTAATAAAAATACTACTGAATGTATAGAAAATTTAGGGAAATAGTACTGATGTGTAAAGTTTGGACATTTAGCTTATGGGTGTAGTTAATATTATTAGATAAATAATTAGAAGCTGGAATTAAGATACTTTAATTGTAACAAATTGGTTCATTATGAAAATGTGTGTCTGAATTTAGATACATAAGATTTTAATCATTATGATCTGAGATAGAATGGTCTGTTAAAATAATATTCCAGTACTACAGTTAATGTTGAGAAACCAAATGAAGTGGTGATGGGTATGTTACTTGTTTATTAAAATAATTCCAATTCCCTATTTGACTCTATTTATTAGAATTATTTCATTTATATGAAATTTATATTTAAAATTACAATATCACCACAAGAAAATAAAATAGAAAATTTTGTAAAAATTCTTTGTGTAAGTCTTAAAGAAAAAAATATTTAGAGGTATCTTGATGTTTTATTAGTAAGACATTATTTCTTGAAAATCTTCTTGAACTGGTTATAGTGGAGAAATAATTTTTTTAATGTATTGGATTTCATTTTTTGATGATAAGATATGTTTTTGATATAACAATGTTTTATTTAATGATTTAATTCATTTTATAAATTACCAAGAAGCTGAGAAATTAATAATTTGTGGTATTGAAAGTTACCTGGATCGTATTTTTGAAAAAAATAAACTATTCAAATTAGTGGTGTCCTATTATATAATGAATATATGGATGTTTTTTTGATCGGGAAGGTTAGTTTACTATCTACTTAGTGCATGATGGTAATCTTATTTCAAAACCCCATTATCAAATGGGTCATGCAGAAATTTTAGAATTGAAGTGGAAATTGAATCAGTTACTAGATACGGGTTTCTTTCAACCTAAAACTTCTCAATGAGGTAATCATACTTATTTTATTTAAAATAAAGAAGGTTCAATGAGAATTTTTTTATATTATAGATATTTGATTAAGATTGCTACTAAGAACAAGTATCGTTTTTCTAATATGAATAATTTATTTGATCATCTCTATAGAGATTAATATTATTTGAAGATTGATCACATGATGGGGTATAATAAGCTAAAAATGATAGAGGAATATATTCTAATTATTTTGTTTCACACTATATATAGGTATTATAAATTATTATTTATGCCCTTTGGGATTTCCAATGCATAAACTGCATTTATGGATCTCATGTATGTATTTTTCTATGAGTTTTTTATAAGTTTCTGGTGTTGGTTATGGATGATATTATGGTATATTCTACATGTTTGGAGAAACATGAAATACAAAAAAAGAATTTTTTGAAAACCTTAAACAAAATGAAACTATACAAAAAATTTAGTAAGTGTGAATATTGGTTAAAAAAAATTTATTTCCTTGGAAATTTTATTTCCAAAGATTGAATTTCTATTAACCATGCTAAAACTAAAGTTATTGAATAATATAAACGACTCACAAATATTAAATAAATACACAGTTTTATATGACTATCAGATTACTACTAATGTTTTATTAATAAACATTATCTTTTTTCTATCTCATTGACTTATTTAATAAGAAAATGATTTAAATTCATCTAGAAAAAAATAATGTCATTATAGTTTTTTGGAACTGAAAATCAGCTTAGTGAATACTCTAATTTTGAACATACCATTTGGAAATGGTAATTTTTTTAACTAAAATGATTATTAATTAGAGGGAAATTCTTGTGTTCTGATGTAGAATTATCAAGTAATTTCTTATGATTCATGGAAACTAAAAGCTCATGAGTTATATTATCCTATGCACAATCAGGAATTAGCTGATGTGGTATTTTCTTTAAAAAAATGAAGCATCATTTATATGAAGTAAAGTGGGAAATGTATACTAATCACAAAAGTTTGAAGAATATATTCACTCAAAAATAATTTAAAATGATATTTATAATATATCTAGAACTGATAAATGATTATTATTGAACAATTTATTACTATCATGAAAATTTTAAAAAAACTGTAAATGCATTCAGTAAGAAAAATAATGATACATTAACAATGTTATGTTTGGAACATGAGACTTTATTTAATGATTTAATTAATTTTTTCATCAAAGTTGTGGATTTTGGAACATCCTTTATTTTAATTCATGTATTAATATCATCATCTCTGTAAGAAATTATTATGAAATACCAGAAGGAGAATCATACATTATAAAAAAAGATAGTGTTGGACAAGAATTTAAAGCTGATTGAATTTAATATTGAAAAATATCATGTTTTGAGATTTATAAAGAGGCTATGTGGGCCTTGTTATTTACATATGAATATAGAATTGTTGAGTGATGCTAAGAGACACACATTTTTTCATCATCTTGGAAGCACTGATATGTATAAAGACATTCAAGAGTATTATAGGTGGGATGGAATAAAAAGAGATATTCCTCATTTAACCATAAAATATTTAACATTTCAATAAGATAATGTAGAACACAAATTACATAAAGGTATTTTTAATTATTTTCCAATTCTAAAGTGGAAATGGGTGAGTATACCTATGGATTTCATGGTAGGATTACCAAATGCTTCTCAAGGAAATATTTTGATTTTATTCATTGTTGATTGACTAACTAAATATATACATATCCATCCCATTTGAGATATTATATCCTTGGATAAGAATTATAAACTATATCTCAAAGGGATATTTAGTTTCTAAGGAGTTCTTATCTCTATTTTAACAAACTGTGATCCCAGGTTCACATCTATCTTCTCAAAAGAGATCCATCAATCATTGGTTACTAAATTAAATTTTAGAACAGATTTTCATCCTCAATCTGATTGGAAATTTGAGTAAATGATTCAGAAATTGTAAGATATTCTACATTTATGTCAAATAGATTATTAGGGATGTTGTAATCATCAAATTTCTTTGGTTATGTTTTCTTATCACAACAGTTTTGATTCCACCATATAGATGGCCCATTTTGAGGCATTAAATTAAAAGTAGTGTCGAACACCATCTATTTTGAATAAAGTTGGATAAAGGAAGTTAATGGGACTATATTTGGTAGAGAAAATGGTAAACAAGATTTAGTTGATTTAGAAATATATGATTACAACTTAGATCATGATGAAAATATATGTGGATAATAATATGAAATATATTTCTTTCATTGTAGGTAATCAAGTATTTATCAAAGTAACTCTATGGGAATATTTTATGTGTTTTTGTAAAATATGAAAATTAAGTATATGGTTCATTGGACCATATGAAATCATAAATAATGTGGGATTAATTTCCCATTGAGTGTATTTCCTCTATGTTTATCCAATGTATACAATGTATTTCATGTTTCAATATTAAGGAAATATGTGATGGATTTATCCCATGTTTTGAACCATGAAGTAGTTCAGCTGAAAGAGAGAACTTCTTAGAGAAAAATCATATTTATATTCTTGACCAAATAGATCAAAAATTTTGAGATAAGTAAATTCATCAAGTTATGGTTTTATGAAAATACCATATGGATGAAGAAGCAACATGAGAATCTTAACATGTTGTGAGGGAAAGATATCCCCACTTGTTTAATAAGTGAATAAAATTGTGATGGAACAATTTATAAAAGGTTGAATAATTTAATTACCCACATAATTATACAATAAATAATTTTCATGTTTATAAATATTTATGAATTATATAGTTATATTCATTATTAAAATATTAAGAAATTTTTAAATAAAAGAGGACATAGTTTTAACAAGAAAAATTTATTCTATGATTTTATTTAAAATTTTTATTTCTATTTTATTGAATCCCAATTTGATAAAATAATTAATTTTTTCAATCAGTATAAAGAAATTTAACCTCGGGTGAAATTTTGGGTTTTTTTGGAAAATATAATTTTTTTGAAAAGTGAAAAATATTAGTTTTCAAAAAAATTTCATTTATTTAAAATAAATTAAGAAATTAAAAAGTGAAATTATGATTTGAAATTTATTTTAGTTATCATTTTTATTATTTAGTATAACTTATTTAATTTTATTCATATTTATACTCAAGTTTGTTATAACTTTATTTGTTTTTTTAAAGACACATTTGTTTGAAAATTGTTTTAATGTGAAGGATGTTTCTCCATTTTAATTAATTAAAATAACCCCTAATGTAAGAACCCGGGTTTTTATAACCGGTCAAAATCCCGACCCAGTTTGAATTTTTGACTTGTTTCTGAGAAGTCTGGAAAATCTGGGCAGTTTCTGGAAATTTCCAGACTACATGCCGTGTACTTTAAGTACACGCTGTGTATGTGTTAATCGAGTGATCGGTCGTGTGCTCGCCGAGTACATTCCTTGTGATGAACTTGTAGAAGTTTCTTACTACACGGTGTGTATTTATAGACATGTCGTGTATCCTAAACCATGTGAGGCCAAGTACATGTATTTTTGTTCCCAGGTATAGATTTCTATCTACACGACGTGTAGTCTTCCTTGACACGCCATGTAACTTTATTCCATGTAGCGGTCTTATCCTTGGCCGTGTGTTGACCATGTACTCAGTCCAAGCCGTGTGCTTGACTCCGCTTAAGTCGGAGTATAGAAGCCCATCTACACGACGAGTACATTGAAAATACACATCGTGTCCTTTTTTTATTTGATCATCCGACACGTCGTCATATCTTATTTCCATATCTTTCTTCTTCTTCCCCGTTGGATGAACAGTCCGTCCAAAAACCTCCAAAGAACACAAATCCTCATAGATCAGTCATACGAACTCCGTTCTTCGATCCGTCGGTGGCTTCAGGAACGAAACGGAAAGGCTAACCCTACGCACCCTATTTTGTTCAAGATCTCTCACCTATTTTTCCGTAGATTCCATCTAAACAGAGTTGCTGGGATTTGATCGAAACACAGATCTACCGTGATTTAGACCGATTCAGAGCCTGATATCAAAGAAGTGTCATCGTATGAGTATGAGGTGGGTGGTGTATACCTTCTTTTGTGTTTTCGTAGACAATTGGGGGCTGTGACCTTTGGGGGAAACATTGGGTTTTGAGTGAAACCCTTGTTCATATATTTTTAATAGTTTATCTCCATTTTGGGATGCCTCTGGGTATTCCCTGACCCGTTTTGTGCTTGAGTGAGGCTGGGTGAGAGGTCATAGCTCGTTTGGGGAAATTCGGCCAGGGGTACCGAAATGCGTATGATTTGGACCAGTATTTTAAACTTCTGAGTTTAGACTACTTTTGATGCTGTTGGATTAAACTTTTGAGTTTGATTTGTTAAATCATGTTAATAATTTGTTTAAGGAATTTAAGACCTTAGGTGCTGGTATGGATTAGCGCAAGTTAGTGAAATTTGACTGTTTAGTAATTTCCTATTTAAAGTGATGCTTCTAAGTACGAATATGCAATGTGTGATATTTCATGTTTAACTGCTTGTTGTGTAAGGCGTGGCTCAGATATATTGTTGAGTGATGGGGATCACAGGTTGGGGCTTTGGCTCGGGTTACATTTGGTGGTTTCTACCATGGGATTGGGCATCATGGACGTCGGTTGAGGTAGTTAGACTGTCAGGTTGGGATTGGCTTGGGTTACTTAGATGGCGAGTCCATCAGACTTGAGCGAAAGGTTCATAGGGACATGATGTGTCAAAGGTGTTGTGGTTTGGGGACATACTGAGGTGATTACCGCTCATCGGGTACTTTTGAGTAGTGTACACACAGATAGACTCCAAGATGAGGTGGTACGACCACTCACTGGGTAGAGGCCCTCAGTAGATGTGGTTAGGTATTTTTGGTTTGGGGGTGATTGCCATAGGAAGCCACATGGAAGTTGAGGAGCCTTCAGGAGACCGCTTTGAGGCGATCAGGTTGGGGGGCAGAGGCTCGTTGTGATTTGATGGCAGACATCGTCGTCCCTCCTGTTATCTTTTGAGGACAGGTATCATTGTTCCTCCAGATGTTGTTCCATGGGAAGGTTGAGCTTCTGATCTGGGTTACAATGGTTGGGCGTGCCTTTGGGATGTTGGTACTTGAGACACATGGTGTCAAGTGGCAGGAGGTGTCGGGCTACATATCAGAGATTCTGGCATTGGCCGAAGCAGGTGACACTTCCTGGTGGCTGCTGAGCACCAAAGAAGTTTGTGTTTACTTTTGGGCAATGTACTGTTTACTAATTTTCTAATATAAGCATGTATTCCTAAACACTTATATTAGGTACACACCCTTGGGTGGTATCCTACTGAGACTTGTCTCACACCATACATGGGCCCTTCGGGATGCGTGTAGACTTTATGAAATTGCGTGTAGGTAGAGGGTCAGCCTCAGAAGCTGGACCTTATTGATGTTGGCATGGATACTAGTATGAAGCTTGAGGTCGTGCCTTGCTGGAGTTACCTTGTTTAGTTTTCCCTTTTGTATCAGCATGTTTACCTTGTTATGTAGAAATTGTGGGTTACCCATTGGAACCTTTATATATTGAGTTGTATGACTTGTTTTTGATGCATGCCTTGTTTGGTTACAGTAGTAGTTGCGTGTATTCTTTGGCATGTTGTTCTGTTTACTTTCTGCTGGTGTTGTTTCTATATTTCTTTCGCTGGTTTATTGATATTGGATATGCTTCTACTCTACGGGTCTGGTTCGAGTCTGTTGAGTCATTTATTTACGCTTCATATTTTAGTTTTATACTCAGAACAGTACCATTTTATTCCTCCAAGATGGTATAGCCTCCCCACTATACCTATTCAGACCCTCGCTGCTAGTCGGCAGCCTTTGGAGTTCAGGGGAGGTGCGCCAAAGGTACTGACACCCGACCCATTTGGCACTATTCGGGTGGCTGGCCGGGTCTTGGTCGTTACAAAGTGGTATCAGAGGAGGTTCTTGATAGGGATTTAGTAGCATTGTTTTTCTGGATACTAATGAATTTGAGACTTATCTTTTTATTTCTACTGGTTTTACTATTTGGGATATGGTAGACTGGAGATAGGTTGTTGGAACTAGATTTTGAACTCATGCTTGGGTGCCTGCATCCCCATGTACGAGGGATGGATTGAGTTGCCGAGGGTGGGAATTTCTATTTGTTTTTTCTCAGATTATGGTTTATATTATTTCCACCTCGGTGGCTCACTTATTGTGTGATGTTATTGATTATGATATGAAAACCTTGTCTGGTTTGGAAAGGCTTGTTTGTTTGGCTTTTGATAGGCACATTTTAGGGTATTTCGATTTCATAATTGCACGTATGATTTGTGAAGTGATAATACCATGTGAATATAATAAATTGTCTTGTTATGTATGATCTGAAATGGGTATAGGTGAAACTCTTGATATAATTTTTTTTTTCTCATTGCAATGTGTGTTCCATGATTTTTATTTTGTAGAATTTCAGGTGCATGATATTTGGGTCTCGCTCTTATGAGAACAGGAAGGTTCTATAGTTGAGGCAGTTTAACTGTCAGGATTGGGAAACTCGATCGTCGGATTTGAGGCAACGTTGGTTGTCAGTACGAGCATGGCCCGAGGTACTATTGATACTTGGCTCTTTTGAGGGCGGGTAAGGAGGCCGTGAGGTCAGGATGCCAAGGGCAAGGGTTTCGGTGAGGGGGAGTAAGGGTAGTTGTTATGCGCTGCCTTTTACTACTTTCCTTATCTACGTAAAATATATTGTTATACATATGGGTTGTCTGACCATTAATGGTATTCAGTAGGTTAGTCCTCTACAACTCGATGGAGCGTCAGGAAAGAGAGGATATAGTGTCGTAGGATCAAGTTCAGAATCTGGTGCAGGCAGAGCATGAGCTGCAGGTACAAGCTCAGGGACAGGATCAGGTTTTGGATCCAGTGCAGGCTTGGCAGCAGCTAGGTTTGGCAGCGTTCGGACCGTGGCTTGACGAGCAGCTCCAACCTAGCATGGTATGTGTCTTGTAGGGGATTGATAGAGGCGTGCAGGGTGTAGATCCGTCTATGTCGTATTTGATGTAGGAGTTCCAGTCGCAGCACCTGCCGCTTTTTCAGGGTGAGGGTGGTCTACAGGCGGCTGAGTACTGGATAGAAAGTATGCAGATGATCTTCGAGCATCTCGAGACGCCTCCAGGGTGGATGGTCAAGCTGGAAACATACATGCTAAGAGGACCGGTGAAGCATTGGTGGGATGTACAGGTACATGCTCGTAGTCCTGAGGGATTGACATGGAAGGACTTCGAGGACAGGTTCTTTGAGCACTTCTACCCGGAGACACTGAGGGCAGAGAGAGCTTGGGAGTTCTTGAGTCTTTAGTAGGGGGATATGTCCGTCATGGACAATGCAGATACCTTCAGAGAGTTATCTCGTTTTTTACCTCGTATAGTGATCAATGACGCAGCTATGGTGAGGTGCTTCGAGGATGGTTTACGACATGCCATTCGGGTTTAGGTAAACATCTTTAGGCTAGGTACCTTCTCCGAGGCACTAAACCAGGTGCTTATAGCAGAGGGAAATCAGAGGGATAGGCCCCAGATTAGCAGGGTGACAGTTTCAAGTGATAGTTAGGACAACATGAAGTGAGGTAGAGATGAGTTCCAGCAGGGTGGGTAGGCCAAGGACTCAGCTAAACCACCTCTTGGCAGTTTAGCGGTAGTTTTCTTTCAGTGTGGACAGCCGGTACATGTTCGGGATCAGTGTGATAGGCCCCCGAAGGAGTGCCGGGTGTGTGGAATGGTCGGGCATTTAGAGAGGTTTTGCAGGCAGCCTTCTCAGACAGCCGACAGGAAGGGACCGGGACAGACTGTGGCGTCAGGTGTTGGTTCAGGTTCGGTACCAGGAGAGGGCAGTATAGGTGCAGCAGAATGCAGAGGACATGACAGTGATAGTGGGATCCAGCTGAGGGGTCAGTGGCCGGTGACTGGAGAAGCACCGCAAGGAGTTCAGGCATCGGTCATCCATACTTTAGTTCAGGTGCACATTGTGGAGCTGTCAGGGATTGAGCAGGATGGTGAGCCAACGATGGTGGCAGGTACACCACATGTGTGGCCATGATTTTTCCTTACATTCTTTTGGAATGGCCTCTTCAGGCATGTCTGGTTGAGTGCACGATCTACACAGGATACTTTTGGACTGACTAGATTCTAGTTAGTGGGATTGGAATCATATTAGATGCGTTATATATTTTATTTATTTATTTGAGATGTTTGGCATCAGGAGAATCAATGATGCAGATTACTTGAGGTGTCGTGGGAATCGGGGCATCGAGGATGCGGGTTACTTGAGGTGCATGGCACCAGGTTTGATTTGAGCATCTATTAGATGCAGGACCTCATGGAGAAGGACACAGATGTGGTGAGGGTTACGTTGGGGGTCTGGAATGACGCTTGAGCACCGAGGAGGTGCAGGGGTGACAATGCGTCACGGGAGAACCATGGGTCCGGTAACTAGGTCGTTGGGCCTTGTTTGTTTGTTTGGATTGCTTTGAGCCTTGTTGGTTGAGACAGAGTAGGCAATTACTAAGGTGGGGAGCCCCTTTAGTAATTTAGCCAGAACCTTGAGATCGGGGTATTCTGGGTTGTTTAACCGGGATGGGTGTGTTTGGTGCCATCTCCTGGTTTCGTTTGGTAGCTCGGGGATGAGCTATGTTAAGGTGGGGAGTTTGTAAGAACCTGGGTTTTTAGAATGGTTCAAAATCCCGACCCTGTTTGAATTTTTGACTAGTTTGTGAGAAGTATGGAAAATCTAGGCAGTTTCTTGAAATTTCCAGAATACACGCCGGGTACATTAATTACACGCCGTGTATGTGTTAACCGAGTGACCGGACGTGTGCTCACCGAGTACATGCCGTGTGATGACTGTGTAGAAGTTTCTTACTACACGATGTGTATTTATCGACACACTGTGTATCATTAATCATGCAAGTCCAAGTACATGCTGTGTGGTGCCCAGGTATAGATTTTTATCTACACGGCGTATTGTCTTACTTGACACGCCATGTAACTTTGTTCTATGTAGCGGCCGAGTCCCTGGCCTTGTGTTGACCTTGTACTCATTCCATGCCGTGTGCTAGACTCTGCTTAAGTCAGAGTATCGAAACCCATCTACACGGCGTGTACTTTGAAAATACACGCCGTGCACTTTTTTTTATTTGATCATCTAAGACTGTGTCGCCTCTTATTTCCATATCTTTATTCTTCCTCCCCGTTGGACTAACAGTCCATCTGAAAACATCTGAAGAACAAAAATCCTCATAGATCTGTCATATGACCTCCGTTCTTCGATCTGTCAGTGGCTGCGGGACCACATCAGAAAGGCTAACCCTGTGCACCCTATTTTTTTCATGATCCCTCACCTATTTTTCTGCAGATTCCATATGAACGGAATTTCCGGTATTTGACGGAAACATAGATCTACCATGATTTAGACGGATTAAGAGCCTGATATTAAAGAAGTGTCATCGTACGAGTACGAGGTGGGTGGTGCATACCTTCTTTTGTGTTTTCATAGACAATTGGGGGGTTGCGACCATTGGTCCCAACATTGTGTGTTGAGAGAAACCCATTTTCATTTATTTTTAATAGTTTATCTCCATTGTGGGATGCCTCTGGGTATTCCCTGACCCTTTTTGTGCTTGAGCGAGGCTAGGTGAGAGGTCATAGCTCGTTTGGGGAAATTTAGCCAGGGGTTCCAAAATGCATATGATTTGGACCAGTATTTTAAACTTGTGAGTTTAGACTAATTTTCATGTTGTTGGATTAAACTTCTGAGATTTATTTGATAAAGCATGTTATTAATTTGTTTAAGGCATTTAAGACCTCAGGTGTTGGTATGGATTAGCGCAAATTAGTGCAATTTGACTGTTTAGTAATTGCAAGTTTAAAGTGATGCTTCTAAGTAAGAATATGAAATGTGTGATATTTCTTATTGAACTACGTTTTGTGTTGGACATGGATCCAATATATTGTTGAATGATGGGGATCACAGGTTAGGGATTTGGCTCGGGTTACTTTGGGTGGTTCTACCATAGGATTGGGCGTCATGGACGTCGGTTGAGGAAGTTGGACTGTCGGGTTGGGCTTGGCTTGGGTTACTTGGATGGAGAGGCCATCAGACTTGAGCGACAGGTTTGCAGGGAGATGAGGGGTCAGAGGTGTTGTGGCATGGGGATATACTGAGGTGATTACCGCTCATCGGGTACTTTTGAGTAGTGTGCTTACAGATAGACTCCGAGATGAGGTGGTACGAACACTCTCTGGATAGAGGCCCCCAGTAGATGTGGTTAGGTATTTTTGGTTTGGGGGTGCTTGCTATAGGAAGCCATGTGGAAGGTGAGGAGCCTTCATAAGATAGCTTTGAGGCAGTCAGGTTGGGGGCAGAGGCTCGCAGTGATTTGAGGGCAGACATCGCTGTCCCTCTGGTTATCTTCTGAGGACAGTTATTGATGTTCCTCCGGATGTTGTGCCATGGGAAGGTTGAGCTTCCGAGCTGGGTTACGATGGTTGGGCATGCCTTCGGGACATCGGTACTTGAGACACATGGTGTCAAGTGGCACGAGGTGCCAGGCTATAGATCAGATATTCCGGTGTTGGCCGAAGCAGGTGACACTTCCTGGTGGCTGCTGAGCACTAGATAAGTTTGTGTTTACTTTTGGGCATTGTACTATTTACTTCTTTTCTTATATAAGCATGTCTGCCTGAACACTTATATTAGGTACGCACCCTTGGTTGGTATCCTACTGAGACTTGTCTTACATCCTACACGGGCCCTTCGAGACAAGTGTAGATTTTATTAAATTGCGTGCAGGTAGAGGGTCAGCCTTAGGAGTTGGACCATAGTGCTGTTGGTATGGAGACAGGTATGGACCTTGAGGTTGTGCCTTGCTGGAGTTACCTTGTTTAGTTTTCCCTTTTGTATCAGCATACTTACCTTATTATGTAGAAACTATTGGTTAACCATTGATGCCATTATATATTGAGATGTATGACTTGTTTTAGATGCATGCCTTGTTTGGTTATAGTAGTAGTTTCTTGTATTCTTCGGCATGTTGTTCTGTTTACTTTCCACTATTGTTGTTTCTATATTGCTTCCGCTGGTTTATTGATATTGGATATGCTTCCGCTCTGCGGGTCTGGTTTGAGTCTGCTGAGTCATTTATTTATGCTGCATATTCTAGTTTTATACTCAGACCAGTACCATTTTATTCCTCCTCAATGTTATAACCTCTCCACTATACCTATTCAGGCTCTCGCTTCTAGTCGGCAGCCCTTGGCGTTCAGGGGAAGTGCACCTAAGGTAGTGACACATGACCTGTTTGGAACTATTCGGGTGGTTGGCTGGGTCTGGGTCGTTACACCTAATGAGGAATGATTTAAATTTTATTTATAGATTATATATCTATAAATATTAATTTAAATTCATATAATGGTGAATTCTAGTCATATAGTTAATATAAAATCCTTTTATACATGAAAAATACATTTCATGAAAAACCTATTTTTCATCACGTTTGTGGGATTAATTGTAAATTAAATTATTCCAAATAGATGAATTTATTTTTTAAATGAATTTTATATTTTTAATTATAATAATTTATATTATATAACAATTTCATCTTAAGTTTTCTTCATAATGAATAGTGAAATTGATAAAAATTGTTTCCTATGGTTAAGGTGAAAATCTGTTTATGTGAGGTTTAAAGTAAAAATATATGGTTAAAATGACCTTAAAACATGTAAATTTACTACTTTTATTCCATGTTAAAACCTTATATCATCTAAGGTTTGATAATAACCATTGTGGGGCATTTTTGCTGGTGTAAAATGCGGGTAAAATGTTTTCTTTTCAAAACATCAAAGTGTTTCCACTCCCCACATAGATAAGGCCACCTCTCAGTTGTCCTATTAACACATTAAAATAATTTTTTTATAAAATATCTACCCAAATACCTTCCCAAATTCCATCCTCATTACCTAGATTCTTTTTGGATCATAAATACAATCTCACAGATCTTTAGGTGTAATCCTAAATAGGTGGTATTAAGAAGTGGTATCAATATTAACCAAGTGCTTTTTTTCTTTCATCATCTATATCCTTATAATATAATTACAAATTTCTGATATAATAAAATAATTATAAAAATATATAATATTATGTAATTATTTTAATTCAACAACTTACATACATCTCCCCTTCTATCAAATGGGAAAGGAAACGATCAATTGTTTGTACGGTTAACTACCGCCTCATGAATTGATGTAATTCATTTTCCATAGTCACCTATCATGGATGATTATTATGATGGAGTTGATGTTAATATATGATATAAATGAAAAACAATCATTATTAAAATAAAATATATTATTTAATTTTTACCTTTCTATCCATTGGAAAATGATGACGTTGTTTGTGTGTTCCTATGGACTACCTCCTTCATATATCGATGTGATTCATTTTTTTGTCACCACATAAAATGGACTATATATATAATTATATTTATATATATATATTATGGTATTTATTTTATGATGAAATATAAAATAATATGTAACTTATTTCTATAAGGATCATTGAAAAATTGAAACGTTACTCATGCATACATATAACATACCACCTCCATAATTGTAACATATTTCAATTTTCATAATATTGTTTCAAGATTGGTTTTAAAATTATAATTGATATAAAAATATTATAAATTTATTATTATTATTATTCTGGATATTATGGAATAATGAAAACCTTGACCATAGTCATCCGTTAAAATTCATTTTTGATATATTTGATGAATACCATCAAAACATACGAAGTAAACTTTTCTGATTAACTAATTCTATATAGAATGGTAAGTTAAATATTAAAAGTAATAATAAAAATGAAAAAAAATCCTAAAAAAATAATTAACATATGTTATTATTCAGGAAGATAAATAACACATGTGAAAATTAAAACTCAAGGTAAGGAACTTTATTTTGAAACTGTTTTTTCATATACCCTTTTCTATTCCCATGCTATTCTAAATATTTCATGAAAAATAATATTTATGATTTAATGGATTATAAATTAAAATTTTGTACCATATTTTAGTTTCTTTGTAATTTTTATAAAATGAACCCTTTTAAGGTTATACATAACTGACACTTTTACATAATTAGTTGTTTTAAATATTTTAAGGATTTATTTTATAAATATATATCATCCACATCCATATTCTTATCAATGTTTTAAGAGAATTATTATTTATTATTAAATTTATTATATAGGTAAATGTTTACCATATTTCACTTTATTTTGTTTTTTGAAAAATTAATCCTTTTATTTTTTTATACAAGTGAAATTATTTTAAAAACCTTCTTTTAATGTTTCCATTTCAACTCTTTTTCTTCCATGTCCATGTTCATATAAATATTTTATGAAAATTCTTAATTTTTATTTAACGGGTTAAAAGGGAAAGTTTATATCAGATTTCACTATTTGTCTCATTCTTTTAAAAGGAGTTTTTTAAGGGTTTATGTAAGACATACATTAATATAAAACTGCATTTTAAATGATTAAGATATTTATTTTCTAAATATTTCACTTCTAAGTCAATGATTTTTTATTAATTAATTTTTATGAACATAAAATAATTATAAAGGAAACATTTATGTGACATTTTAATTTTTTCAGGGGCTTTCCAAAAATAATCTTTTTACAGAATGTTTGAATTTTTTTACAAAAAACAAAATGAATGATCAATTTTAATTTATACAGTTAAAAATACTTCTACCACAACCATAACCATTATTTAAAGATTGTATTACATTTTATTCTTCCATGTTTTCTCCAAATAGAAAACATCACTTTCTTTTTTTGGTGCTTTGGTATTGAAAATAGAGTTTCCAAAGAAAAGGGTGTTTTGATATTTGAATGATTTTTAACTATGGGTATAAAAGATTTTTTCAAAGGGTTTAAGATGAAAATGTGATAGTTTAAAAAAATTTATTCATGATATGCTCCTTAGAAATTGTTTAGGAAAATTGGTTCTCCTGATGCAGCTTATACAATTGGTTGAGACCTATACTGAATTAAGATATGATGGGTGGAGTCCCTTAATTACTCATGATATGATGGGTGAGCCCCATTGTAGATATCTAATCGAATGGGTAATGATTTTTTTCTTTCAAAGATTATATTGGAAGTAAATCAAATGGATATTCCAATTATTATGGGTTTCTTAAGGTTCTATGAATATGATGTCCCAAAAAAACTACATAAAATTTTTATACTTGTTAATGAGCTTCATCTAAATCATTTGTTTAAAAAAATTAATGGTAAATAATTTTTTTTAAAAAGATGATGCACTTCCTAGTTAAAATGGTATGTTTTTTTAAAATGATTTTTTATTAGTTATTCATTTCATTGTAAAAATGTGTTTCTTAATTTTTATATCCCTTACTAAGATTTTTTGTGGTCAACCCACATTTTTAAAATGTTTCCCATAAGGTTTAAGGATGGGTAAGGGAAAATAGAACATTATCTTGAATGTCATGATTATTCTTCATGAAAAGAAATCATTTTTTATTTTAATAGTTTTATTTTATGGTAAAATGGATACTGATAAGAAGTTTCCACTTTTAAATATATATTTTAGTCAATTATTAGTTACAACCTAATTCTATAAAACAATAAAATGAAAATATCCTCAAATGTAATTGAATTAATTCTTTTCTTAAAAATCAAGATTATATAAATTTTTAGGCTGGGTCCTTATACCTTGCCTAAATATTTTCAATGTTCTTCACCTAAGAAATGACCTACTCAGAAGATATCTGATCTCCTCTCCCCCAAAAAATATTATCTATCTAAGGGAAAAATTACAAAAACTCTTAGGTAAATGAAAAAGAAAACATTTTTAAGAATAAAATAGATCCATAAAAAATTCAGAGAATAAATAAGTGGGTGGGAAGGGGATCGAATAGAGATAAACCTCTAGAAAAAAGAGGTAAAATGTTCCTTGGATCACAACAAATAGAACATGGTAAGTCGAGATCAAAACCTGTTGAAATTGGATTAAAATACATTATATAATTTCTCTTGGTCACCTAGGGTTTGAGGTAATATAGTGAGATAATGGTTGGTTCAAATGGGTGTTGGAAATTTTATAGGATGGCTGAAATTTATGGGACCACGGTGCAGCCGCATAGACCATGGCGCAGAACCAACTGGCATAACCCTTGGCCAAATCCATTTCCAAGTTCCATGTGGAGATATTATTAAATTGGTTATGTTATAAATGATGAATCTCTAAGAACCACATCACATAACTCTTTTACTAAATGGGAGGTTACGCCACAAACCAAGCACCATGCTTCACCTACCCATAATTTAGAAGTATCCCAAAACCCATGGTATGTCACAACCTCATTTCTATAATTTATCCATGCTTGAGAAGGATGCGGCCCTATTTTTATTCATTATCTAACCCACACTGTATTCATCCCTACCTTTCTACATTATCCACACTCAATGATTCATTCTCATGGATCAACACTGCAACTACATAAAAATACCATGTAACCTTCCTTTTTCCCCAAACACTCTCCAAAATCCTCAAAACCTCTTCCAAGAGCCTCCAACTCCCATAACTAAAAAAGTATAATGGATACTATGATTCAATTCCATACATCATTTACCTCTCAACCCATTATCATCCTAAATAATTCAAAACTAACCCTAAGTGAAGGAAAGATAAATGGGTTGTCTGAACATCCACCCCACAAGATACCTCTCATGGATATCTATATGATAGGAGCTCCACCATATCATCATAATAATTGGAGAAATACATAAAACCATAATAAATAGATACTAAATACTCTAGTTGGGGAGAAACCTCTCATATGAGAGTAAATCCACATAAAGGAATCAATATAAAACTATCTTATAAATCCTAAAGTCCAATATCCACAAAATAAATAACATTACAAGAAAATATATAAACAATAAATAGATTGAGATACTAAGCGTGCATCTATAAATCACATTCCCTAGTAATCTCCTCCATGACACCATGTCAGAGAAATACACAATCCCAGGTAATACTACACCCACACAACACCATATCCTAGTGGTTCTAGATTCCCCCAGGCCACTCTTTTATGTTTTCATAATTTACAACATCTATCTATCCCCAAAAAATGACATGTGATTTATCATAAAGGTAATGATGAAGATGTGATTCATGAAAAATTTTATGTATCTAGATCATTTTCAGGGGAAGTTCTATCGAATAGGACATAACTCCAAAATGATACAACAACACAAATGGACCAATAAACCAAAGAGAAATATAACTACAATGACTAAAGCTTCACTATCCATGATGAGGGGTATCATTCAAAAACACATAATCTCAAACATAAAACTCTAGAGGTATCCTTATATGATCATCATAGGTCTTATAATGATCCTTATATGATTTCATACTATCACGTATCACCTGAACCATATCTATAATATTCTATACAAGTTTAGGCCTGTGAATTTCTCACTCTCTAGCCCTATTCCAGTACAAAGCTGAATATAAAGGCCAAATGTAAAAAATGTTTAAACAGTGTCATACCAATCATGGAGTGAAAACTTTTATTAAAATAAAAATCTATCAGAGGTTGTGTATCATCCAAAAACCTCCAAAACTAAGGAAACAACGATGGAACATGTATTTTTAATATTGGATGGTCCACCTTTATTGATCATATGTCTATTAACTAAAATCTATTAATAGGAATAAATGAGGTCCAATTTTTTTTGTCAAACTCTCCACACCCTGAATGTAAAATTAGGATCTCTATAATAGAATATATTCCTCATGAATTTCTATATTCTTACCACCTCCTATAGATACTTCCTTTAATTAACCTCCACTTAACTCGACAACTTGATTACTTCGAATTTGGTTAATTTCATCATACGATCCACTATCACCCATATTTCATTGAAGCCACCCTGTTTTTGAGGTAAAACCATAACAAATTCCATCGATATGTCCACCCACATTCACTGAGAGAAGTCTAATTAATGTTGTTTCCCATTTGGAAAATAGTGATCGAACTACACATTTTGGTAGAAAAAACATTGAGAAAAAACTATGCAAATTCAATATTCAACCCAGGCCACAAAAACAGACCTCCTAGAGATTGGTACATCATGGCCACATCTAAATGTATATCTATGGGTGAGCTATGGAAATCATATAGAATCATATTAAGAATAAAAAGAGGACAAAAATACACCTATAAAATAACACTTAGTGTTTTTAAACCTTATACTAACCAAAATGGGAATCAAGAAAGAAAACTTAGTCTTTCCAGAACTCAACCTCAGAGTCCCCTAGCTAGGAATCATCTATATAACTCACCAAATATGACTGTAATATCATCCTAAAATCTAAATGTATACCTCCTAGCCCTACAATATAAATATTTATCACTATGATTTCTTCCAACACTCGTTAGGAATGTACATATTCATGCATGACATCTCTAAGTGACTTCCCTCTCATCGCATTAGCCACATAATTACCTTTTTCATGGTGTATAAAAAAAATAAAAGACATAATCCTTCTTGGATTCCATACACCGTCATTATTTTAATTTCAATTGAAATTCTGAGAATACATAGCTCGGTCTCTTTTGATTAGTGAAAAGTATAAAATTATCTGCTATGAGGTAATTTGACCACAACATCCTAGAAAACATGAATTTCCATAACTAAATATTATGGGTGGTATAGTTACACTAATTATAGAATAACAGTCCAATTACATAAGAAATAATTAATCACCACTTCATTACAACATATCCCTAACCAAGATGTGAAACATCACAAAAAACCTCTAACTAAACTCCCTCTATAGAGAATCAAAGGACTAGAGCATAGACCAACTTTTCCATTAGTCACTCAAAAAAATTTTAACAGTGGTTAGTGTATAATAATGATAGATTATTTATATTAAAGGATGTTATAAGAGTAAAAAACAAAGATAATTCATCTATCAAATTACCAAAATATCCAACAATAACTAAGAAACTTCTCACCTCTTCAACTATCATGAGGGGTTCTAAAGAAACTTATGCCTCTATTGTAAACATATCCACAGTTACACCGTATTGGGACATAAAATTTCAATACAAAAAAACTTCATGATATGATAACCCACACTTTCAAGACTTCCTAAATAGCTTATGACAAAGAAGAGATCCCAAAATGTAATATAGAAGCTTTTCTTTCTCCTCCTCATACATGGAGTGCACAAGTATGTAATCAACGAAAACCACCATGAATGTATCCTATAACTCTCTGAAAACTTCATCCATCAAACCCAATAACCCTATTAGATCATTTTTTACATCAAACAAAATCATGATGAACTCATAATTCCCATGATGACATCATAAATCAATCATCAAAATTTCAAAATCCTTCCACCAAGATGGTTCACTTACATGATGAAAATCACTTACATGAAACTCACTTCATCCATCCTCACATGATAGAAATCCATTCTATTCTATAAATTAGTAACCAATAAGAAAAAAACTACTTCATAAGGAATCATGATGAATCACTTTCCAATACGGTTCAGTTCTATATAGAATCCTCTTAACAACCTATTCTCTTGCCTCCACCTCAAGATAAGTTCTCAATATAAACAGGGTGAACTAGAACTACATCTCTAGAAACCAATATTCCTCAAAATGCATCACCTTATCCTCCTTATCTGAAAATATAACTGAATCATATCACTAAATGGTCCTATGTATCCCAAAATCCCACATACTATAACCCCCCTATTGAAGGGTAATAATCTCCTAAAATCTTTCCACCTTTTCCATCGAAGAATTAAACCATGGTTCGAACTAGTCCTCGAACTTCCCCAATAAGACCATCGACTCCATGTGATATCATTCCAATAAGAACCACAACATCCTTAGTAACCCACACTATATCCTCACATCGAATGAAACTAAGCGCTCCATCTAATAATAAATCGAACTAAAGGCTATCTAGACCTACTCCAACCATTCCTATATGAGAAAGTATTACACATAGTCCTCAAATATATGCTTAATTTGGTGTTTAAAGTGATGGAGTGTACTCCTTCAACTGTAATTATCATTGTTCTATACTCTACAATGATCTTTTCGCACATACTGCTCAACATATTTCTCACAATAATAATTAGTATGTCACCCTAGATCAATACCTTAAATAAGAAAAAATTATTAATGTTTATAAATCTACAATATGGAATACATACCATTAATTAATTTTATTATTAATTATCATATTTAAGGTTATAACTTGTCCCAAGGTCTACCTGTTTCCAATCAAAATGAAAATGAGAATGATGTTTGATACTTTCCTGGTAATCTACCATGTAACTAGTATCACTTCATTTTGTTTGATTGGTACAATTAAAGGTTCATGAATCAGATCATAAGGTGTCCTAAATACCTATTTCTAAGCTAGTTTCCCATTTTACATCACTTACTAAACTTAACTAACACAGTTTTCCTACCAACCCATGCATCCTCACCTATTCCTACCTCTAAACTATATTCAATCCATCAACCTAAACCTACTATACCACTATATCATGACCCCGTACCACGAAATTGTAACCCTCATGAGCTCAGAATGAGAGAAGGAGGATGGTGACTCCCTGAGTCCTGCCTCCAAAAATTCTCGACATGGATACTAGTACCAAGGTTATAAAAAACATAAAAAGTAGAGGAATTAACCTATAATAGAATATCTAGAAAAAAAATATAAGATAGATAAACCAATAAAAACATTTTCAAAATGATAAAATAAATCCATATTTTATACATCTGATGTCATATAGTACTAAAACAATTGTATGTGAAACTACAAAGACCAAAAATGTAAACTCAGTAGTGACCACGAAGCCCAAACAACTCCTATAAAATAAAGATCTAGTAATATCCATAATGATAACCAATATTGTCATGCTATCATGAAAAACAATGAATACATACATGTGGTGAGAATAATATTATACCTAGAAGGATCCACCCTAGAGCCTATTATGAAAAAAATAAAGAACACATACTAATTCCCAATGGAAAAAAGTGAAACTAACGTGTCACCTAAACTAGTATAGTATGTTTCAAGCCTCACCATAGATATCGCTCATCATGTAATGTGTACTGAGAGAGAATATATATTAATTTTTCAATATGGGTCCCCCACTACTCCTTCCCCACTGGTTTTCTACTCTTCCCCAATATCTCACATCCTAATAAATCTATATCCCAATGAAAACAAGCCCATTGAAACCAAGGATAAGTATTATAACATTTAACTCGTGTGTCACATCAACACATTACCCCACTAAAAATATCCATATATTAACAAAGATTTTTTGAGAATATAGCATTGTTTGTATGACTTGTATTATATATTGATTATGGAAACTCAAGATATCACAACACCTACACCAAGTATGCACCTAGATCCATCACAAAACCTACACATCACACCTACAATAACCATTTGGAAACAATATTCAGAGATATATGAATGTAAAATAAACACATTCCATCACATCCCTCTACACAGATATAAGGAAAAACTAACTACAATGCATAACTACAAAAGAACATCCAAGATAAGAGATTGGGGATAGTGGGGGTAGTTAGAAATCCATCCATCCCTTAAGAATTTGGGGAAAACACCCTCCCAAATTCCATTGGTTGTTAGTTTCCATAAATGAAATTTTTGGGGTAGAATATAAAATCCCAGAAAAAATAGGGTATAATATAGCTCATAACCACACTATGTGAAATTACATTTTCTTAAGTAAAACTATAGGTATCCTCTCTTAGATACCCATTTTCCACACTTAGGGACTAGATATCCTTTAAACGTGTCAGAATTTTAAAGATATACACTAATTTATTTATTTCCTTCTAAAAAAATTTACATTAAATTAATTAATCTATCATACATTAATTACCCATCAACATTATTCCAGAATACATTCATTAACCAACAAAGCCAATTCAATGCCCTCTAGGCTTAATCTAACCTAGTAAATGGTTTCTTAATATCACCACATTTGTATTCCAACAAGAACCAAGCCAATGGGTTAATCATTTATTACACATTATTAAAAATTCTATGATTCTTGGTACTCTAGGAAAACCATCTTATGCTATAAACAGTTGAATATAACTAATAAAATCCAACTAGGTCAAGCTGTGGGGAAGGAAAAGTAGATAATCAAGTAGCCTGACTATCTGACCTTTTAATAAATTCAATAAGTAAGCATAAAACTTGTGTAAAAAATAGGTATTACCATTTTCAATTGATCTAGTCACCTATGGTGATATCCCTGATACCCTCAGGCATATCCTAATGTATCTCACCACCACAGGCATCAAATTCTGCCACACCATCTAGGATTCCCCACCCATATATCATCATTCATTATAGGATCATCCATCCAAGGCTCATATCCCATCATAGAGAAAGCTAAAATCCATATCGTATCTTAGAAGGAATCGAACATCCAACAATGTTAACGGAGAAACTAGGCCCCACCAACAAGTAATTCATCATTCACACACAAACAGTCTCTCATGGTTCCCAATACAAGGCATCTATACTTTACAAGAAATTATGCACTCCCAACCCAAAAATTAATAATATCTTAAACAAAAATGGTTTTTTATTCTATCTTGAATTAACTGATTCATTGTTCATAGGTTTCAATGACGGGAAAACTAAGGCATCAAAAATCATAAGATATCAAATTATTTAATCATGATATCTATAATAAAACTTGTTTCACCAAATTGTGAGAATTAAAATTCTCAATTAGCATTAATTGTTACTATTTATCAATTAAATTAACACGTGGAATATAATATTCAATTAGACATTCATATATTCGTCAATTTTATTACTATAAAATTATACGAAACACCAAACTATGTTAGAATTTCTCTTTATATTATTTAGTCATCCAATTAATTTATAGGATTTATTTTATTTACTAATTTCATCAAACCTTATAATCTATGAATAAAAAAGTTCTAAACATATGATAATATATGTAGAACATTATATACTAAAACAAATGGGAAACTATCATCATGTTGGAAACATAAACAACAAGTGATCAATATCCCATTTAGTATTTAATATAATTAAAACATTATTAGGTTAATTTAACTATCATCCTATTGGATAAACCCTGATAACTTTATGAGTACACTTAATTAAAAGAATAATCAATGAATACCCTTCCTCAAAAGTGTCAACTTTGTTCACAAAAGAACATACCATTGTCATTGTTCTTTGATTACATGTCCCATAAGAAACTATATCCCCATGATGGACTCTATTCCATGAACACATAGAAAAATGACATTTAAAAACCTATAATAACAATGTATATCAAAAATAAAACCGTGGAAATAATAAGCAGGAGTAAACAAGATTGAACGGAGGTAAACCTCTAGAAAGGGGAGGTATAATGTGAATCGTATCACCATAGATTGAATAAAAGAAAAAAAGATTAAATTCTATTTAAATTAAATTCAAATACCTTCAGAAATATAACTTTTTTGTCTAGGTTTCTACTTAAATGAGTTGGAGAATAAAGGATTTAAATGGGGGGAATAGATTATTTATAGAAGGCTAAATTTAATGAGACCATCTCATAACCCCATGGACCACACCACAGAACCAGTTGACACTGGGTGTTATATGACACAACATGTAAGAAAATTACCATCCACACTTGTTCAATGTCCTTCAATATTGAAGGTGTTTTTCTCAATGTTCATAAATTGAGAAAACAAAAAATTCAAGAGAGAAGTTTGATGTTCACAATGAATCTCAATTATCAATTTTCCGATTAACAATAAAAAATAGATATAACCATATATTTATAGATATAGGATTAATGTTAAAATATTAGTTAATTATATAACATCCCTTAAATAATATAACAAACAATTCCTATCATCATGTCATAGTAATATTTATAATATTATTATTTTATAGCTTATTCTAAGTGGTGGAATGATAAATATTTTCTACCATCCTGTAAATTAATTTTATCACTATGTGATCTTGGTCCATTTGTCTATATTATAAATTAATAAATACATGAATAAATTTTTCATTAAATATTTTATTCATAAAGAAATATTTTATTCAGCATGTGGAAAATAAATATTTATTAAATAAATATTTTATGTTCAATAAATCATGAAATAAATTATCCATCAATCTTGAGAATAATATTTCTTCCAATAAATTAATTTCAATAGAATTTAATAAAGATCAATGGAATCAATTAGTGAGTGACCCCTCTACATATTCTTGATTATAATTAGGCAATATCACCTATATATTTGTATTTATATCAAAAAATAGGTCAAGTAAACCAATTTAAATAACTTAATTTCACAACATCGATAGCCACATACTAATGCACGTACTGTAATATAATCACTTTGTCTCAATATCTCATCAAGAAGGTTGAACATCCATGTCATCAACCTATATTATTGATACATATTTATTTGACTATCTAAAATAAATACTACATTACACCATGGAAAGAAAGTTTAATATGAATGTTCTATTACAATAAAATTTATGAGATATCATCTTCCATGAAGAAGGTCGGTAAAAAATTATTCATCAACATATCCATTAGTAAAATTTTATTCATGACGTGCCAAATATACACAACTTATCATGTACTTATGGCATCATGGAATTGTCTAGTAAATATATGTATGTGATTCATGTCATGAATCAAAGATAATATTAATTTTTAAAGAATATGACACATGATTTATGATAGGAATATCTAATGACACCCAAAAATCCTAAATTCATACTAGATTGAAAATTTTCTTAATGTCCAATCTTATAAATTACCATGTTTAAGATTTATTAGATGAAGTTTCACCCCTTATGAGTAATCTCACCTGATATTTTATATATTATATTCCCTTTCCCAGTATGTTATCCAACCATAGAACTATATTTATGAATATAAAGATAGTATATCTTGGTTCTCATCATAGTGGGTACCTACAACGACCTTATCAATGTGAAAAATTCTTTAGGAAATTATTACCTTAATATCATAAAGAACAATGAACTATATGTAATAATATTTTATTTAGTATTAAAATATTAGAATGAGCATGTAATCTAAAGTACAAATATTTGGTTATAGAACACCAACTCCAACACCAAGTGTTGCAAGTCTTATTAAAAGAAATATGAATCAAGTCCTTTGAGTTTAATATGGAAAATTACATGAATTTGAAGGATTAAATTAATATATGGAATTGAGGATTCTATAATGAAATTTATGTGTAATTGAAACACAATAATTCAATATAAAAAAATCTATAACACAAAAAACGATCCTCGAAGGAAAAGAATTATCAGATGTATCCTAGATTTTGAAATGAGCCAAGAAACCTCAATCTTTTGATTTCTACCAATGAAATGAATTATTTTTTCCTGAAATGTATATATCATAGTAAATTTCCAGTTATGTTTGTAAATTATAATTTTCAATAATCATTATGCATGAATATATAATGAATTATATTTTCTATACTTATATTTAGACCAAAAGACTGAATAATGATAATTATGTTTATTTGTTTCTATTGATAGATGATTTAAAATTAATCTGAGGTTGGATTGTTACATTATAAGATGCTTATAAAAATAAATATTTCATGTTGAGAGCCATGATGTACTAAATGATAAATGGATTTCCTAATTATATATTTTTTTAGGATATAAAATTAATGGAATTATATGGTGTACCATTTAGGAAGAAATTACACACCCATTATGGTTAAAACATTCATCAAAGACTCTATTTCTTGTGCATCAAAAACTTTTACACCAATGAAATAAATTCTGATCTGGGATGACATTGTTTAATGGGAATTTAAGTGATGTTACAACATCTTATCCACTAAAAGGGAATCAAAAGTTTGTTAAAGTAAAGGATATTGTCATTGGATATTGGAAAACCTTTTTTGAAAACCCGTATGAAAATATAATTGAAAAAGAGATAAGTTTTTTTGAAATATCATATAGTATTTTTTTGGTAAATTAATTATATTCATACTATCATAAATGTAATAAAATGTGTGCGATAGGTTTATTAGAATTTTACAAAACTCACCTGACTAGTAATGGAAGGAATTAATATAGTATCCCCAAATATGCACACCTAGATTTGGTGATAAAAACATACATACTTTCTTTAATACACATTAATGTGACTCAAATTTAGCCATCCATAATTATAATATAAAATTCCAAAATTCAGTATCTTTCATACACAAGAACATTTTGGTTTAGATTTTTAGATAATTATGAAAAACCTATTAACTAAAAACCCAATATCTTTCTCATCCAATAGAAATTATTCCAACTATACCTTGGAATTATTAATTCATATTACAACCTCAATATCTCTCACGAAATTATCCGTACATGATACCCATCTTGAAATATCATTTTTATTACAATCGATCAAAATATATGGAAATGGAAACATAATAAAGGTGATATTTGATGCTTGGTAAGTGGTACCATACTATGGAAGTTATCATAAAATACCCATTGCATAATTACTATGAATAAAATATGTAATAATAATAAAATCTATCACAAAATTTTTGGGCATAGAATATATCAATGGATAACATAAATAAATAAATAATCACATGAACAGTAATAACTAGGTTTATAGTGATGAAATTCATAATTCCAAAAATCATAAGTGTACCATAAATTCCTCTTATCAAGTCATCATAAACATATCATCATGGCCTCATTCTAGGAAATCATAAATAATTGGGTAAGAATACACAAAATACCCAAGTTAGATTGACCTGTGAGAGCTATCAGTGCATCAAGGTTCTATATAATTTTGTGCTCCAACTATCGCTATTCCTATTACTTTTTATATGAATAAATGAATAAAAAACATAGCCAATATTCCTTAGTAATCAAGAAGAAAACCATTTTGAAATAATAAGTATATGAATTGATAATATTTCACAAATAAATAAATTGGATATATATATGGGTAAGCATATTGCAAACTAAAACCATATAGAGTGATTAGTATATTTTTTAATCAATACTAAAAAGAAAAATATATAAATAGTGGTGGAGATATAGTATATGATTTTGATGAATATGGAAAAAATGTAGAAATATAAAATCAAGAGAGTGATAATGAGGGATAAATAATACAATCCATATGAACAAGAATTATAATTTTATAGGAAAAAGTAGAGGGTAATTCAAGAAAATAGCTCAAAATAGATATATATTTTAGTTTTTATTAGAAAATGGTTGTGAAATAATTTTCATAAATCCTTTATAAAATTGATGTAAAAATAAAATTTTATGTTGTTTCAGAAATCCATTTAAAAAAGTGATTATTGAAAAACATTTTTATGATCAACTCTAAATAATAAATCTGTGAAAATAGATAAATATAAAAATAGTAAATTTGGTGTAGATGATATATATATATATATAAGTGGAATGACATCCATTTATTTATTCCTCTAAGACATTAACCTTTATTCTTAAAATATCAAAGAAGAATAGGATTAATATTTTATTTCAAAACAAATGAGACAATGAAAGGAATATTAATTATGATTAATTTTCAAGATGGTGGGAAATTTAATTCTCAAAGAATTTTCTTATAAAAATAATCTTTTCATTCTTTATTAATTAACGTAAAAAAAATCCTGTAGATAATGTTAAAAAATTTCCCTTTAGAACTTTTTAAAATATGGAATAATATAGAATAAAATGACCTTAAGGAATATTTTGAATATCGATAATAACATCCTTGTAACAATATAAATAATATGGATTTGGTGGAAAATGATCCATCATCATAGAAAAAAGATAAGGTCGATTCCCCATACCGGAAACTGTTAGGTTTAATGTTGAACTGAAAGAATGTGTAATGTTAATAAGACTTATAAACCCTAAAAAATAGAGATGTAATATAATATAATATTACAATATGGTTTAACAAATAAAATATAGATGTATTATGTTCCAAAATAAGGGTTATAACTTAATTTAGTGAAGTTAATAACATCAATTATAATTCTTTTAATGTATAAATCAAAGAAAAATGAATAAGAACGCCTTAAATGAACTTAAAACACACATTAATTGGGAATTATTTATTTTATACGAATTAAATCTGTAATTAATTACAACATATTCATAATAACAAAAATGTCTCAAGGATTTTAAATTAGAGATGATAAATTATTTTTGTCATTTTTTTTCTTATTCGGATACAGTCTGACTTACATTTATTTAAAATTTATTTTAATTATTAATAAAAATAATAACCTTATTAATATTTATATTACTTTATATCATCAACTTGTATTCATTATTAACTATGTATTAATTATTTATTGTTAAAATTAACATTTAATTTTCCTCTCTTTTCTTTCCATTACATGCTCTAGATTAACGATTCTAGTCCATGAGTCCTGGTAATGGGTTCATAATCTCCAAAATGTTCATCATAATTTGATTCATGATTTTTATATAGTCCAGGAGTCCCATTATCATTTCAAGGAACATATATTGATGGTTTCAATGAAAAACATAAAAATCTTATTTTTCATTGATTAATGAAAAACCCAAAGAATTAAATTATTTTGAGAATTAAATATTGAATCTTACCACACAATAATTTGGAAAACATATTACATTTATAATTATTACATTTTATTATAATTATTTATTTTTTCTTATTCATTAATGACATTATAATTAAAACATTGTCCATGTGGGTGTAAAAATGGACCAAAACATGAAACATTACAATGATTAAATAAAAAATAATATGTTATTGAATGGTGATAATATTAATTTTAAAAAATTTAAATTTTTATAAATCATGTCATTTAATTTATAAATAAAATTTCCAAAATTATTATTTTAATAATATAAATATAATCATATCATAATATGTTATTGATAACAATGTATCAAACTCATAATTTCTATTCCTTTCTTTGCATCGAATCTTCTTTTGGTTCTTAGTTTTCTCTAGGTTTACTGGTGTTCTGGGTTTAAATTAGGTGTCTCGGGTGTTCTTGATCTAAGTCATTACTGTTAGACAACATGGATGGTATTTGGCCTTGTCATTTTTAAAAGATAATATATAAGGATGAGGTGTCTTGAAATTGAATTTTTGACACTCCTAGTGTCACCTTTTGTTGGGTATGATTATTGGGGTGGTTGTTTCCAGATTTGGGCCAAACCATGAGCCCATTTCAAGATTTAAAAAAACTATTCTTCCTTTATAAATACTTTTTTTAACACTTTTCATCCACTAAACAACCCACATGGCCTCCCCTGACCTATTCAAGTCTCCATATCCATTTGGGCCCATTAGGACCTCATAATCATGGTGGATTAGGGTGATTTATTTAGGAATTGATCCAACCCATGAGCCCATTTACAGTTTTAAAAAATATTTTATTTCATTTTTATCTAATTCATTTTTTAATATTTTTCATGTATTCCACCTATCAATCAAGTCTGCAAACCCTAAGTTCACCCCCATATGTTATATAATCATTTTATATAATAATACATTTTATCATATCATGTTGAATTTTCATTTATAAAATTTTGGGTCATTACAACCACCATTTATATCATGTGTCAGAAAATATATCAGTGTAAAAAACGGTTCCATTCAAATTCCATCCATTATGGTATAATTATTTGGAAAAAAAATTTCCTATAGATACCTTCTTACTAAAAATTCAATATTACCTATATGGAAAATCATTTTGAATAGACATAAATTATATTAATCAACATGGTAATATTGAAATTATATATCATACCAACAAAACCATGAAGTATAATATCTCTAGGGTATTCTTTAACATTATAATTACAACTAAATTTATCTAAACCTTCACCCTGATACCAACTATAAGGACCAAGGATTATATTGTCTTTAGACTATAATTCACTTTTTTCCATTCCCAATGGCCTTTTAAGATAATATTTTTAGATAATTAGGTTTTAATTCTTACTTAAGAAACCCATACATCACAGGGTGTACAATTCCACTCATATCCATTTTTACAACAATATAAATATTATAAAACAATATAGGTTTTCTTTTCATGAAAAATATTCATAACATTTATCAAGACTTATTCTATTTTCTTACTCATTCTTAACCCCTATGAAAAAATATTTAAAAATGTTTGATGATCACATAAAGCTTAGTTAGGGACATAAAAGTAAGAAATTCATTAGTCTAGTGAGAAACATGAAAACCCATAAAATATTTATCTATACCAAATTATTCATTGAGAGTACTAAATAAATAATATCCATACAAAAATACACACTTTTTCTCAAAGAAAACATTTAAAACTCATAAATATAAAACCAAAAAACTTTATAGGAAAATTAAGGAATTATATTCATAACCCATATTAATTTGTGTCAGAAATAACTAGACCCTAGTTAAATCAGTAGTATAAACTACCCTATCTTACCCCCTCCTTATTTTATTTTTATATAAGGAGAACTACACAATGCATTGGAGAGAGATATGAGGCTCACCCATCATATATGATGTATCGGTACCACCCTTTATATAATATGTATCGGTCTCGCCCATCATCATCTATAATAATCAAGTACCATATCTCTATTAAAAAAATTATTATTTCACTTTTTCATCATAAAATACTTGAAAAACATTTTTTAACCCATATGAAAAACACAATCGGATATCAAAATACCGTTTCTTTTTAAAATCCCATTTTCAAAACTAAAATATCTGAAAAAAAGGGATGCAGGTTTTTTATTTGTAAAAAAACATAGAATCGTGTAATGAAATAAAAACATAAAAAATGGTTTTAGAAGTGGGAAAGGAAATTTTCATCATATCTGTTAAAATAGAACATTAAATTTTCATTTTATAAAGAAACACAAAATGTTCTATATTAAATAAGTAAAAAATATCCTTTTTAAAAACCATTAAGAGAAAACCAAATGTGACAGAAAATGTTCTTTATAATTATTTAATGTTAATAAAAATACATTTACAAAAAAATTATGAAAATGGACATAGAAGAATATTATTTAGAAAATTAAATCTCTAAAATATTTAAAATTGGTTTTTAAGGTAAAGTGTACCTTGCCTCGAGAATGATTAATCACGCATGATGTGAATTTTCCTATGTAATAGAATTATGGTAATTATTTACTTTCTTAATAACATTTTTTCAACTTTAATATTAATTATATTTTATTTATTACCATGTTATATTTAGTTACAAAATCAATTAAGTTCACGTTAGTGTTTTTTATGATATTTAGCCCCCATATCCAAAATGACTTTGGTAGGTTGACTATGGTCAAACGAATCATGATTATATGATTTCAAAAATTATAATAATTTTATAATTAGAATTTATATACATTATTTATACTTTTAAAACCAACCATGTAAGGTATTTGTGAAAAACAAATTATCTTGCAATCAATGAGGTGGTAGGTCATTCGTGTGAATATGTAATGTTTCTATTTTTCATCAACCATGAGGGACGGGGTCTAAGAATTATTTTATATTTATATAATGATAATTATATAATATATATCATATTATTTATTTAAATACTCTAATATAATAATTCATGTGATTTGGTTATTGAAAATAAAATACGTCATCTCATGAGGTGGTAGTCCTCAAATACACAGAAGTGATATTTTAATTTTTAATTTGTATTAAAAAAATAAGATATTTATTTTACCATAATGAAATTTATTTTAAATCATATATATTATATTATATCATTTATATTCATCCTTTTTACCATCTATAAGAGCTAGTGATGAGAAATTATTAACATCGGTTCACATGGTGGTAGTCCTCCCTAGACATAAACAATGGTTTTATTTACCATTAGATGAATAAGGAGATGAATTAAGGTTAATACATCAATAAAATAAAATATTGGTATGTTTTAGAAATTGAAATTATTAAATCACAATGGTTATAAGAGTTTTGAAGGAGGTAGAAGAAGAAATAAAACTAAAACATTTGGTTAAAATCTATATATCTTCTTTGGACAACCTCCATTACTTTATATCTTATTCCCTATAAGGATGGTATTATTCCCAAAATAATGCCTACAGGATGTGGGTATGGATTTTATGAATGGATTTGTATATTTATTCATTAAACAAAACTTTTCTTTAATTTTTTATAAGAGAGGATATGGGTGTCCTTTTATCAGTGAGGGAAATGACATAGTTTGTATTTTTTAAAATAAATAAGTATTACTAAGTTATCATAATGAAACAATTTACCATAATTAATTAAATTTTAAAAATAATTTTATTAGAGTATAATTAAATCAATATAGTTATATATAGACCTTTTTATGTCATTTAAACCCTTATAGTTTTAAGTTAACCCTTGATTATCAGGTTTTAACCTTAACTATGATAACAACTTTTTATAGTTTTTTTACTATTCATTTTGAAAAAAAATTAATTTAAAATTATTAAATAACATCAATTATGATGATTAAAAATTGGTAAAATATTTTATAAAATTCAATTCAAATAATTGGAAAATTTTAATTTAAAATTAACCCTTCAAAATGTGATGAAGAGCAGTTTCGCAGAAAAATGTCTTCTTAGGTATAAATTTTTTTATGTCAAAATAAAGAATAATATTTATTCTAATGAATTCAATTAAAATATTTTATAAAAAATTTGCTAATTTTACTTTTAAATAATTTTAACTAAAATTTAACTTAGTAAATACTTGAAATGAAAAGGCAGTTCTCAATAAAAACCTTATTTTTTACTATTCATTTAAAATTTTTAATACTTTCAAAAGATTCTCAAAAATTTACCCTAAGTAAAATTTTACATGATAAATTCAATAATGATATGATTTTTTAAATTTAAATTTTAAAATTTTTAATTCATCATTTTAAATAAAACTATATGATGCATGTAAATAAATTTATTAAAAATAATATTATTTCCTTTTTTATTGAAAATTTATGTAATAATATTACAATGAATATAAAACTATAGAATCAAAATCATTAATATTAATAATTCATGAAATTGATTCACTATAAACATTATATGCTTTTTTTACATAATTAGTTGTTATATTCTTTCAATATCGTCTGTGATTAATCATGATAGTTTTAAACTAGATTTTTGAATACATTATTGATATTCACTCTTCTCCAAACTTTCATCACTATTTGATCATTATAAGTAATATAATATATTATTTATAATTAATTATAAATATATTACTTAATTATATGGAATATTTAGTTATTATCCTTGAATATGAACTTGGTGACGAGATATTTTCAATGATTTTTAACAAATGAATAAGGATATCTTGTTGAATAAATTTGATTTTAGTATAGCGATTTTAGAGAAAAAAAATATTATTTTATTATTTATATTATATATTATCAATAATTAAGTTCTCATATTGATCCATTTTATTATATTATATTATAACGATGTTCAATTGGGTGGATAAACTAACATAAACGTGAACATATCATAATTAATGGATAATAATGATTATAAAAGTGGTTTATTTTGGAATAATATATTTATTAAAAAATAATAATGATATTACTTAGATATTTTTAATGGTTTTAATCTTATTTTATGTGGTTTTAGAAAATAATAAATAAACTATATGATAAATGATATATATATAACTTCATAGACCTAGGAGACTTGACAACGCAATGTTAACATGTTCATTTCTCAAACAATGTGAGGGAAAGAAGGTGGATTATAATTTTATTCTTAAAATTCATAATTATATTATATATTTCATATTTATTAATCAGTTACATACTTATATTCAATGAAGATATGTGGTAGAGAAAAACAAAAGGCATGGATTCGTGGAGGAGGTTGTCTGCACAAAGCATGGAATATCGTTTCATTTTCCTTAATTAAAAATGGGAAAGGTGGTTAATAGTTATTACCATAACATAATAAAATTATGATTACGAAATATAATTATTTCACTATTTAAAAATGAGATAATTATAATTGAAAATGTAACATGTAAAGGAAATGATGTTATGAAAAATGATTACTGGAGTAGAAATATTGTTTTTCCCTTTGAGGATTTTCCATAAATAGTTGTCTTAATCAAATCTGTTGTGATCATAGGATTAAATAAAATTGAACTAATTATAAAAAAAAGATATTTATCATATTTTCATGTGAAAAAATAATTCCTGGATAGGTATTTAAGGGGTGGAGAATGGTTACTTTTATTTGTAGTTGGAATGGGATGTTATGAATATTTAAAAATAATATAAATAGATCACAAAATTTATAATTAAAGTGGGTCAAAAAATATAAAATAATGTATTGAGGTCTTAGATAGGGTTTATAATACCCCAACCATTAATTTTCACCCATTTTTTATATATGTTTTGATCTATTGAGCATTAATTTACCATCTTCATTTTTTTACAAAGGTAACTTGTTTTTAACAAAGTAATAAATGTTATAGTAAAAGTATAAAATAAGCCTGATTAACAAATTTCAATTTTATGAATCTAAATTTGACCTATATTTAATCAAATTCCATTTCCATGTAAAATAAAATTAACTTTTAAATTTAAAATTTTAATAAATAGAAAATTTTTTTTAAAAAAAAATCTTTTTACCATGAACTGTTATTAAAATTATATAAAATTTATTACCAATTAAATCATTGTAAATATTTTTCTATTGAGTTTTAAAAATTATATTTAATTTATTTTTAAATTGATTAATTTTTTTAATTAATATTACACATTTTTTAAATAACATTTTTACTATTATCATGGTAATTAACTTTAATAATTTTTTTCATATATTGATACTGAAAAATAAAATTAAGTTTATAAACTAAAATAAAATTTTGATATAAAATATTAAATACATTTTTTAAATTTAATTTCTATATGTTATGAAACTAGTTTTTCTTGTTAGTGAAGAAAACTATTTTTTATTGTAAAATATTATAAAATTTTTCAAAATGATAAACATGGGTTTTATAAATCTTACATAGTATTTTAAAATGGTTTAGTTAAATTTATAAATATATATCTTTTATAAGGAACTTTTAATTCATTATTTTATTATAATAATTTCATAAAATTGGTAGTGTTATCAAAATTAGTATTTTTCCCCTATTAACCTAAAAATCAATTATTTTGAAAAACCCAAAACCAAATTCACCCTAATATAATATTGGAATGCTTAATTATATAATAATTTTCTTTTCATAAAACTAAAAATCAAAAATTTATAAATGTGGCATTTATGTACGAAATATATAGAAAACTATTTATATAAAAAATAATCTATTTTTATTAAAAGTAAAAATGAAAAAATGATTAAAATAAATGTGATAAAATAATATATTAAAATTATAATTTCTTGATTATATCATAATAATTTATATTTATATATCCTATCATGATCTTCAAATTGGATCTTAGGATAATATATGATCTGGTGGTAGTCAAGGGGGATGATTCCACTAGTATAGATCTCATCATAATTTTTATGGGTTTAAATTTCTCTTGTATATGATTTGGATCATAACATAATTATGTGAGTTTAGTATAAAATTTTTCTAGAGAAAATTCTAGTGATTCTACCTCCTTTCCAACCTCAAAAAAATGATATTCATAAGGGAGACTTCTGTTACCTAATGTTATTTATTTACTTTTTCTTCATATATTTCATAGTTTAGTCTCTTCCATTTATACCAGTTAATTTTAGAACTATATTATATCAGCCATATCAAATAATTTTATTTTAAATTATCTCAATTTTAATTTATTTTAGCATTTGGTATGAAGGAATATATTTATATAATGTTTAATTAAATAAAATATTATAAATTAAAATATGGTGTAGTTATATCTTCATTCACTTGAATTGTAGTAAGACACTAATTTTTAATTATAGTTAACCTTTCTTCATGATCAATATTAATTTCACCTATAAATCCTATATATTTATAAATCTTATACACATAAACACTCTTTGATCTAAATCATTCTTGAATTTCAATAAATCTTCCTCATGTCAGGGATTTCCTCCTACATAAACCTAAAAGCGACACAAAAAGTGTCTATTTATTTGGTAAATTTATTCAAGATATCCTCTATAATTAAAATTTATTCATCTTATGTACAAATGGAAATATGATCTCCCCCTATACTAATTTATATGATTTTCTTATTAAGAAGTATTAGTTACCTCTTTATTGGGAAAATAATTTAAAACTCTTGAGGTACAATGTATGTACATTTCCTTAGTAGTAGATTGAACTACCTATTCTTCTTCATTCATGATAGATCTATCCTTCTCAATAACATAGAATGATGAAACAATATTTTCTCACACTTTTCACATGAGGTTCATTATATCATCCAAAATTCCATCTTGAGGAAAAATACAAACATATGTGAAAAAATATCCAACAATGATTACTTCAAAAAGTGTAGATTCCCCTTTATTTGATGATTCATTTATCAATTTCTTTTAATTTCACTTCTTCCTATTCATTAAATGCATAATATATGTCTCTTACATGGTTGATTTGATTGGTAACTCACTATGTTCATCAAATATATATGTTATAATAACTTGGGAATAGAAAATAAAATATTTCAAATATTCAAATATTGTTATTATAGATAATCCAATCAAAGGTGGAACTTTACACTCATACCACTTATTAGGATCCATCAAGATATAGAGTACACTGAGAGTGGGTTTAGTTAGTGTTGTTATATTGTTATCTAGTTAAAAAATTTACCCTTCATTACATCTACACTTTATTAATGAATATATATCTTTATATCCTACCACACCATTGGGTTTCATTCCTGTATTAAAGGAGGGAATAAAAATAAAAAAGTACATTCGGGTTTATTAACAAGGTTAGAATCCTTGATGGATGACTACATCCTCTCTGTATGGTGGTTTTTATCCTAAATTTAATTAGTTATTCTTTTATTATAATGAAATAGCTAAAGAAATGTAATATAAATGGACATGTATTCCTTGCACCAACCAAGTGTAATTCCAGAACCAACATGTTGTTTAGGATATATAACATAAAAGGTACACCCATATAGTATACATGATATTATCTCGCATCTCATGAATAAATTTTATAAGTAAATAACACAATTCTCACAATTAATTGACTCAGACTGATCTTTTTTCTCAAACCATAGCTATCATAAGGGCTTCCCTAATCTTCTCTAATCTCTTAAAATAAGATTTTTTTAGATTGGATCACTTGGTGAATCGGTCTAAATAATAATATACTATTGTAAGGCCAATATTATCTCTCTTCTTCTTCATTTTTAGCATATGATACTTTCTTTATTCACTACAACATTCTATCTTCTATTGACTTTAAAACATAAGATATTTTTGTTATCAAGGGTGTCCATTCAATTTGATTCCTATAATAGAAAAAATAATCACATTTCAGAATATATCACTTTAAATTATTCCTTCTTCTCATATATATTCAGCAAACCAAATTAATATTAAACCCATAATATTCCCTCTTTAATTATCCAAATATAACAGGGAAAAGATATATTTTCTCCAGTCATCAATATCATTTAAATTAATGATATATAATATCTTTTCAATTTACTCGAACACTTGGACATTAAATCAATACGATAACTAGATTTTATTATTGTCTTCCTTATCGTTTAAATATAAAAAATATACATACATTTAAATTATCATAATTTAATTAGAACATCCATTGTATATGTCGAATCATATCCCTTCATATTTTGGTATAAATATCTCATGTAACATCACTTCATTATACAAAATTGTAGCATGGAATTCTCCTCACATTGAAACTATTTCACAAAGATTTGGAGATAGGCTTATCATAATTTTATTATTATATAACATCAAGACACTATTTTTCACTTCATAATATATAGTCTAATTGTTTCCCATATATTTTTCCCTTGAATGGAATAAGTCATAATTTAAGAAATAATTATTATATTTATATCATATTTTAACATCACAACAATGCTTGAATTTAATATTCTTTAGAATGAATTTGTCTAGAACTCCTTCAAATATTTTAAAGTAACTGAACCTCACCATGTTAGGGAATGAGACTTAATGACTTAAAGGTAGTATTATTATCCTTTTCCAATTTCATATAGTAGATTTTCCATAATAATAAATGATTCTTATGGTCCTTTGTTCTTCTATTCCTTTTAAAATTTTCAACCATGAATTATATTTCAAAATAATAAAATTTATATTCCAATTTCCTCAAATTAATCTTAATAACACTAATAAATTAAACACTTTTTCATATTTTCATCTTGTATAGTAATGATTAACTCTTAAAAAGTATTTCATAAATTTAAAAATTCAACACTTACGCTTATGAACATCTTAGCTAACTCTTATGAAGTTAGTTATTACCTTTTAGAATCTTACATAACTCTTAAAATGACTTCCAATGAGTCTTATAATCATTCCATTGATGATTTAATTCAAAATATTAAATAAGTCTTTAAGAAACTTCCTTTGAAAATATCTCTTCATTACTCTTTAACTTAGAAATGAATCTTACAAAAAGTACTAAACCAATATTTTAGCATCGACATTAGAATTTTATATTTCTTCAAGAAAGAAAAAGACTTATTTTACTCACTTCTTAGGTCATCCTCAATAACTCAACCTTATCCCCATACATTTCATGTGAGTTGTTAAATCATTAAAATGATTCCAAATTTCTTTATCCTTATTCCTAAGGCTTTTAGAATATGAGCACTAAATTTTGAATGGTTTAATGAGAACCTCACATCCTTGATACTTCCAACATCACTTCCTTATTCTACCATCCATCATCAAATAATTTCCTTTATTAAAAATTCTCCCTCAAATAAAAAATACATTGTATGGGACTTCTCATCTATATTTAAATTGTCTTCAAACATATATAATATTCATTGATAATAAAAAAACCCCAGATAAAATAGTAATAAATTGAACCATATTTTAAAATATAATATTAAATATAAAATATCATTAAATATCCTATTATATAAAAATTAATGGATATATAAACAAATAAAATGGAAACCCCCCAGATAAATTCCTCTTTGACTTTTCAAAACTACCATTAAATATTCATTACACAAACTCCTCACAATAGCAACATTATTTTCCATGTGAATAGTGCTCCAATATGAACTTATAAAAGCATCTAAATCCACTTACTATAATTAAGGGAATCATTTAATACTCATATAAAATTATTAGTTTTTCATAATCCACCACAAATAATAATACCTTACTTCAAAACTTTAGTTATATTAATCTCACCAATATCCTCTGAAATTTTGTGTTTCTTCCTTGTTTATCTTTATTAACACATATACATCACAAAAAAATAGGGCCCTACTCATCCAACACATGATAAAGTCATTATTAATTCATCATATTAGTATAATACAAAGTAAAGTGATACATTTACTAGAACATAGATTTCTAGTATTATAAAACACTTATCAATATATAGAAATACTATAATCTTTAATAGTAGAGGATCATATTCCATAATGAATGAAAATAAAATATAGCTTTTTATTATAAATAAAACAATAAGTGATGGAATTTAAATTATATATAAACCAAGAGAGTGAAATGAATAGTTTTAGAGGATATAATGAGTCCTATTTGTACTCATTAAAGTAATCATTGGAAGGTTATAGGGACTATTTGAGTAATAATATAATAATATAACCGTTTTAATATAAGTTTGATCTTTAGAAATGAAATTATTGATTATAAATTTATAAAAATAATACTATAATTAATGAAAATAAATAATGTACATTTATTAATAAAAAATAATGTAATTAAATATATTTATATATATATTAGAATAATATAAAATTTATTAAATTGAGTTTTTTGAAATTTTGGTAAAAAACTAAAGATTTTAAAACACACTACGAGTTATATCTAATAATATAATTTTATTTTATAAAATATTATTTCCAAAAAAGACTAAAAATTTGGAATCATCCTATCGAAATTATCCAATGGTTTATTTTTGATAATTTTCTAAAATTCTTTATTTTTTGGAAAATAATAAAATTTGGTACACATTTATAGTATCCATTATTAAATTATTTTGAAAGAAAATTAATAATAAATATAAATGGCTATACAATATAAAATAATTAAACTTAGAAAAATAATTTATTCTAATGTTTTATAATCATTTTTTAAACCTATAATTGACTTTCTAATGTCTAAAAAAGAAATGTAGGTTTCCAAAAATAATTATTTATAGAAAAATGACATTTAAATGGAAAAATAATATAATTAAACGAATTAGGGTTTATTAAATTATCAATATCCATAACCATGACTTCAATTTAAAATACCATGATTTAAAACCACTATAAAAAACAATGGTTTTTAGTTTTACAAAATATAGATTTCCAAAGCGTATGTCCCAAATTTAATAAATAATTATCCTACATTGATGATAAATAACCATTCATCATACCATTCCTCTTCACTCCAAAACCATTGAGGGTGTTCATAATATAAATTTACCTACAAATAGTCATTCAAAGGAGTTATTATGTATATTATAATTTTTTACAAGTTCTATGAATCTACTTATTAGGGTGAGTGTTGTTAATCACCTCTCTTCATTTCCCTTTTACAATCCTTCTTCATTTCATATACTTAAATATTAAATGTTATTATTCCATATTATTATACAAATTTTATTATAATTTTAATGAGATATTTATTTTCTCCATCATCATAGAACCTTCAAATGTTTTTATAATTCTATAATATTTCCATGGATATAAGCCCTTTTATATGAATCACTATATATACCATGTATATGCGGTATTATAGTTAAATTATTTATATAAGGGAAGTTTTTGTAAGGAATTATGATGAGAATTTACATAATATATCCTCTATCAGGTATATGGTTAATTAAACTCAATTTTGGAATAAATTCACCTTTTATATCCATTCATAAAGACTTTGAAGTATTTCCTTAAAAAAATGTTTTCTTATTTTATATAAAATATATTTATAACATACTCAAAATTTTTATATGATGCTTTTCTATTATTTACCTAGTTTTCTATCATTATAAATTGTTGAATTTAGTTTCTAAATCTTATTGATATCCTTATATGATAAAAGTATATAACTCGATTACTACTTTGATATGGTTACTTTGCATTTCATTAAAAATATCATATAGTTTCTAATTTTATTTATTTATGTTAAAATATATAGTTATATTATTCCATTATCTATGTAAACTATAAAAATATGTATACCCATTATTTCTATCAAAACAATTATTCAATACATATCCATGTTTACCCATGAGGTCTTTTAGGAACATTATGATTTGTATTTTTAACCATTTATTTCCTAGGATGAATGTATTAGACAAATTATAGGATATATGGGGCCTAGAATTAAATAACGCCTCTTTTCATCGGTATCAATCATCAGAAAAAATAGTATGGGTATCTTTTTATGCTTATATATTTACTTATGATGCCTTATCATGAGGCCCTGATATTATAGTTATGATGTTAGGTCTTATGCATTCCATAATTATTATATCAATTGTTATTATAAATATTATTACTTATTTATATTTTTATAGAATCCATGTATATATTAAAATAATGTATTAAAATGTTTTACATATTTTTTTTATCTATTTCTATGATATTATGTTTTCCATATTTATACCATGATATATTTTTTTGTATGTTACCCCTTACTGAGCATTTGAGCACATTTTATATTTTTTCTCTAATTTACTTAGAAACCATGATGAATTATATGTGTTAAATAAATATATTGTCTAGATAAATAAAATGTTTTGTTTTTTAATATGATATACTTTATGTTTTCTATTTCATTTAATAATTATGTATGTGTCTAATTTCTGAGTACTTCTACACAATTGGGTTATATGTTTTCTGATCTTATATATTATGTACCATTATAGTAAATAAAAAAATAAATGTTATTAGATTCATGTGTGTTACAGTTTTTATTGTATAATGTTTATCATAAACCTTTGGAACTACTTTTAGAAGGATATAGTTAGGGGAAAAATCCAAATAACAACCCTTAATAAAATCTCAAAAAATGCATAATATTTCTAATATGAATTTTTAATAAATTCATAGGAATTATTCAAAATACATATTGTTATCTATGAATCAATTAATTATATTTCATTTTTTATAAATTTCTTCTTATGTAATGAATATAAATCATGTCATCACACATAATTAGTGTGGTGTTTTCCCTCCAAAACAATCTAATGAAGATCGTGTTAGAGCTATAAAAATTATCACTGTATTGGGGAAGTTGAATCAAATTATTTTGAATAACCATGCTCGTATGGAACAACCTTTTTATCCTCAATAATTTATAACTATGTTGGATCATTTTATAATGTATAAACCCTAATATCCAATTGAATATAAAATACACAATTACATATAAATGGATTAATTATTTAGAAAAAATATTCCTTACATTGGTATGTAAGTAAAATATAAAATTTATCTTCTAAGTATACCATATAAGGGTATATACTGATCACTAGTGCTCATTGATTTTAAAAAACTAAGTGGAAGAGATAAAAAACAAGGAATGGAATGATTTTAAGGAGATATGTATTAAAGTATATAATCCTTATCGGAAAATATCTTAGATAGAAATTAAATTAATAAATTTAAGAAACAATGAGGAGAATAATATTGTATAGTATGATTCTAACTTTATAATATTGGGAAGAAATGTTATAAACTATTTATACAATCTAAAAATAGAACTAGTTTCTTATTTAATGGTCCAAATCCAAGCTTTGAAAGAGTATTATTCACCCAAAACTTTTCATAAAATGTGTTAATAGTAAAATGTCCTATAAAGAGTGAAATATTTTTACAAGTCATATAATTTTATTGAAATTGTAGAGAATAAGATAATGAATGAGTTCCAAGTAGAAATAAATTATAAAAAGAGAATAAGGAAATGGTAAAATTTCCATCATGAAATAATTATTGAATGAAACATCATTAGTCTTTCATGATGTGATTGGGATTTTATTATAGGATTTTAGATAAATAACATCACACTAATAATTTTAACATCAATATCGAAGCTTCCCATGTCTAATGCTTCAATTTTAAGGATATATGACACAATTATAATTAATACCCCAGGTGATAAGATAATTTACCACCAAAGAGTTTGAGGGATCAAGGTTGGCATTATGAAATTAATTTGGAAAAAGATAAAGTCCAAAATGATGTCATAGTAGGAACTTTTATTATAAACTCCAAGTTAGATAACATATTATTTGATTCTATATCTACAAAAAAAATTATATATAGAAAGTACCATAAAAATTTTAATCATCAACTATTATTTCAGAAAAGGGTTTTTAAGTTAAAATAATATGTGTAAATCTTATTGTAATGAAAATATATTGATCAATCTATTAGAAAAGTTCCCCTTGAGTATTTTTTGATTTTTATTGATAAATATTTTTAAGTAACATCTAAAGTATCTTAAAACATTATGAAGAACCTATAACATAGAAGTTGGAAGAGTTTTGGAATAATTATTGATGACTCTAGAGTTGAACAAAACTATAACTCCATGTGTGAGTGTAACTAGAACTCCATGTGGCAGTATAACCATGTCAATAAATAAGAGTATTCTCTAATAACACTTTAAAATGTAAAGGAAATATTTAAAGGTAACCAAACCCATACATTAAATTAATTCATTAGTAACATAGAAAAATTGAAAAGATATTTGATAAGGGACACTCTTTTGGAATACATGAGATCAACTTTGAACAAAGAAAAAATTACAATGAAAGGAAAACTACCCATAGTGATACAGAATAGTAATCAATCCAATAATTAAAGGTCAACAAAATCTAAAATGATAAAATTTATCAAATTTATCAATATTATTTGGGGTTTGTAAAGATAACTAGGAAATAAATTAGAGTAACAATCCAATTATGAAAGAAATTCAACAATTGAAGAACATTGTACACTGAAATATAAATATAAAGAATATTGTTTTTCTGGAAGATGGAAAAGGTATTATAGTTCATTATGATACATATATGACATCTAATTGATACAAAAAAAGTAATCCATATAACATGTAAAAGTCATTTGGTGTTTAGTATACTAAGTTCTTTGAAATGTTATGTACTTGAGAAGATTCACTATAATACATAAGGGTCATCAATATGATATGTAAATGTAATTCATATGAAAATATAAAAAAATTGGTCTTCACTATGATACATAAACATAATTGTGAAAAAATTTAAAATCTTCCGAGACATAGAAATGGAATATTCTTAATAAAGGATGATACATTGAAGTAATACCATATTAAAGGGTCACTACCAATCCAAAAATAAAATTGATAGATTATTTAGCTATGGATTAGGATATATATTTCAATTTAAAGTATGATTGATAATCCAACTACTTGTGGATATTATCATATCCTAGTATAGATAGACACACCATAAATAATTTTGTGAAGATTTTTATAGTTTTGACTATTTAGAGATGTCCACCTCATAGAAGAATCTAATTCCACAATAGGTTGGAGAATCATGATGTGATAGTTAAGTAATAATATATATATGAAATATATAATAAATTCAAGGAGTTAATGTGAATTTAATGATCCATATATATAGGAGGTAAATTAATGTGTTTCTATTGAAATTGTTTTATATAAAAAATCATGGTCAAAAAATACTTCAAAAATAATATTGATGAGTTTTTATGTATATTAAAATTGATAAGATGAAGAAGATTAAAAATAAACATCATTGCAATTTCAATAATCTATGAGTCTAGAAAAGTGATAAAATTAATTTTAGAAGAGTCCCATGAATTTATAGAGGAATTAAATAATTGTGTTGGAATGTTAAAGAATAAATTAAGGGGTATCATGAATTCTATCTCACTAAAAGATAAATATGTTTCATGATATGGATAAAGGAAGAGCTTATTATTAAACTATTATCGTTTAAATATACATTCATTGTTTATTATAGATATATTAGTTTTACTATAAGAGTTGGGGCCCTTGAACCAATTTTTTCAAATTATAGGTATAATAAAGGTGTTGAATGTTTAAAATAAATATTATATTTCTTGATTATCATTATTCTATGAGATATAAAATTGATAATCATATTAGGGTATTTTTCATGTTAAAAGGTCATAGTAGTTCATTGATATAATTAAAAAAATGAAGTGAAAATTAGATATTCATGAGTTCTTATTATATGGTCATATGACATCATCTGATGGGACACAAACAATATAGGAAATTAAGCGTTGGGAATCATATAACATTAATACTTCTTCTCACAAAGTTATCCCTTGGTTGTCTCCAAGAGAAGATGTAATGATAATACTATGACCCACATGGATTATAAATCTTATACATGTCATTGTATATTCTAGTATACAACAATGTGTAATGATTATTAAACATTAAGAATAAAATTTTAGAAAATCATGAGCTTCGTACTTTGATATGTTGATGAAAACAATGACGACATATGCTCAGTGCCATGTTTCAAACTTTAGGTGTGCCATGAGTGATATGCGTTAATGAATAAGACATTATGAATTTCTCCCTTATGTTTAAGGAAGTTGATATCTTGATACCTTTTATTATAATGTAACAATCATATAAAATCCATGGCCATGGGGTGAAATTCATGTGTTCATTTTTATAAAGTCAAAGAATCTAATTTCAAGAACATTTTTTGATGGCAATAAATATACAACCTTCTTCATTAGAGATATCCTAGAAAAGGGTTTATATTATATAGTGATAGTTCATATGTGGTTGGTGTCATTATTTCATTTAACTCCTATCTCTATGGGTTCCTATAAATGTTGCAAGATGCTAATCTATAAACAATTTTGACCTAATCCACAATGAGAGTCTCCTTGAGGGTCACACAAATTATGCATTGTTAGACATAGAAAATTTTTTTAATTTATTTTCCAGAATAAATAATATTCTCTTCTTCTGAAATAATAATTATTCAAGGAATGTGGATAAAAAATATTTAGTCACCAGTTATTTGAGATAATATATATTTCATTTGAACATTAAAAACATATTTATGTGCAAGGTAATTAATAGTTATACAAATATATCATATTTATTTATCACTTTATTCCAAAAAGTTGAAAATAATAATTTATTTATTTTATTAATATTAAATAAATTTTAATTCTTTATTTATTAAATACAATATGAAATAATTTATTGAGAAAATAACATAGAGGTATTTATTTATTAAATAAATAGTTATAACTTAATGGTTCAATAAATACAAAGGAGGGTTGAAAAATTATGTCATGGGTCTGCTATGAATTATATACTAAATATCAATAAAATAAATATTAAATTATTTAATGATATGATATTTATATTATTCATTTTTGTTTCTCTTGTCAACAAAATATTATAATTATTATTATTTTATATGGAGTTCATTGGAAGTTAAGTAATTAGTTAATGGAATTTATAAAAACTACTTCTTCTAAACATTTCTCTATATATACGTGGTTTTATCATTTTCCTATATTCACCCAAAAAAGATGAGATTTTTTGGTAAAATATATTCTATATAGAGGATTATCCCAACCCCAGAGGGATTTTTAAAATAAATCACTCAAGAAAAGAGAGTGATTATTCCCCTACACCATCTAAAATATTGATTGAATAAATGAAAATCATTCAAAATAGAAATATTCTTATTATTATAAATAATGAACATTTTAACATAATTGAAAAATATGTGTTATCACCCATAGTTCTATTTTTGGTGTTCTATGTTTTCTAGAGAATTTGTGGATATAAATAATGGGATTATACACTTGAATCATTTTACCCAATGACTATATGAAAAGAAGAGGTTAACCAATTTATAAAGAATGAAATAATTATAGGACAAGGTAATTTTTTGATTATTTAAATTAATTATAAATTAAATATGATAGTCACTTTTTCTTGGTTGACGGTGTTTCTATTCATTTAGTTATAATGATTTTTATAAATATGTTTATAAAAACCCATTGTAGGGAATGGTTCTGATCAATTTCATTTCCCTTCAAAACCATCAATTATTAAAAAAGTTAGGTAACATATTAATTTTATATTTGTTTATTGATAATTGATTGATTTTAAAAAATGTTGGTTTCAATTGCTATTTTTTCATTATTTAATCTAAAATGAGTAATAATGTGATTATTCAATTTCATTTAATCTAAAATAGATTAGTAAATAGAAAATAATTATTGTGGATTCCATTTGGAGGTGATGTAGATTCTGACCAGTAAACATGGATATACAGTGTGTAACTAAAAATTACATGTCATGTATTGAAGTTCGTCATATAGCGACCATACTTTATCCTACATGACTATTAAATCTTATTAAAGATAAACAACGTAATAGGGATACAAATCCATAATCAAAAGGTTTAGTGTCTTGGGAAAATTAGGCTTGTCCATAAATTTTACATAATAAAATATAAACATTATTTAATTACTTTTTCATTAACTTATTAGATAACCTTGTGTTCTCTTTAGTACAAGTAGTCACCTAAGTATATACATCAATGAAATCAGTTAGCTAAAAGTCCAGTAAGAGGATGAATATGAAACATGAATTAATATAAAATGGGTTATAATAATCATCATAATCATTTCATAAGCAAAGGATCAACATTAACATCATGAAGGTAAAATGTGATAATGTTATGGGATGTGTAAATGCATAAAAAAGAAACATCATGGCATAGTTTTAAACTATCACACATAGTTTTGAACTAAGCCACCATCATGTTCGCGCATAACATATGTGAATAGTCATAAAATCATATTATGAAAACAAAATAGCATCTTGTTCATGTATAATACAAATTATCTCATGAGATAAATCACATTACCCAATTCATTGGAGGGATATATAATTTTAGGCCAACCCATCACATCATAATATTTACATAATCATTCACATCATATAAAATTTATAACAATCATAGTCATGAAATAACCCATGGAATGTAATGGGATTCATCAGAATTTCATCAAAAATAATTTCATGAATAATAACGGGGTTCCCAAATGGATAAGGGAAAACATATTTTTCATAACCATAATCATTCTTGAGTGAAGAAGAAACAAATCGTGTGGAGTAAAATATGTGTTTTGGGAAATAAGAGTTCTTTTGGAAAAACATTGTATTTGTCATAAAATCAAGTAGGAAACATGTATATCCCAGAAAATAAAAGGGAATAATAATGAAATTATATTTATATAACATTATAGAGTTATTCATACCAAATATTCATGAAATAGAGATAACCCAACAAAAATATTTCATTTCGAGAATCACATTTCCATAATTCCGGCTTTATTTCATTATTTTTATGCCTCTTAAATAGTAAATTTTTTATTATTAAAACATTGATCGAAAAGATAATTATATTCATTTATATAACTATTTATCAATTATAATCATTGGATTATATTTTATAAATTTTTGTTGATGATCTTGAAGCGTTTTGATTTCAATTGTTTTTAGAATTTCTCTTTTCGCATTGATTTCACTATTTTCATTTAAACTAATTTATACATTATTAAAATTAATTAAATAATATTATAAAAAATATAATTATATTTTTTATATATTATATATAGTTTATAATATCCATCCCTAATTATGGTTATATGTGTTGACATGGAAATGTCTCCATCTGTGGTTAACCGACCTTTAATAAGATGTTGTCGGAAGAGCGGGAAAGGAAAGTATGAAATTTATGTCATAAATATTATAATTATAGTATTTTAACATCATAAATTTAATTTTAAATGAATATACAATTAATTTTATAGTATATGGTTTTGAAATGAGTTTCTAAAATAAATAAAGAGAAGAAAAAAATAGATAAAATTAGTAGATATTTACTCTCTCCTCGTTGTAGCTTCTCTTGTATGACACTATAAATTCATTGGTGATTGGAGTTGGATTGATCTATAATAACCCTAAGTATTTGAAGTGGATTTAGCGGGAGGAATTTGGAAGATCTTGGGATTTTCTATGGGTGGTTGGAGTGTTTTTTCGAGGGAAGGGAGAAGGGCTATTTATAATTGAAGAGAGGGATATTTTATGAATAAAATATTGAATAAAATATTATATCAATTTTAAAATGTGTAGTGGTACATTTTTTAAAATATAAATCATATATAAAGATAATAAAATTTATTTAAGACTTGAAATCCCGTTTATAACTCGAATTCATTGGTTTATTAAAAAGGAAAGTGGAAAGAAAGAAAAACTATTATTTTTAGGAATCACTTTTGACTTTTGGTTTTTGAAAGTTCACTTTAGGTTTGGAATTTAATTTTATCATAAATTAATGAATTTTTTATGAAATAGTATAAATCAAGGATGAACCTCAAGTTCTATAAATTATTATATCATTATTACATCATGAATGATGTAATTTAGGATACACCGGTTATGTGAAAAACTGAATTTTTACTATTTATCTGGACATTAAAGTATTTTATAAAATTGAAAAACAAATCACCCTTGGATAATTTAAACATGATAAGTTAAAAAAATTATATTAAATATATCAAAATAAATTACTAAAATAGGTACTTTTTGTTTTTAATATAAAAATTATGACTTTTATGGAATACATTAAAATACATTTTATTAAAAATGTGTTCATATTTTATATGAGTTTTTTAATAACAATATTTATTTTTTGGAATTATAAAATTTATATTTTTCTAAATTAATCAAGATAAATATTTTTTATATCACAATTTATTATTTTAATGTAAAATTAATCTTCGAGCGATTAGGTTATTATTCCTAATGGTTATGTTACTATTCATGACGGTTAGGTTACTATCCCAACAGTCACATTACCTCCTATATATACCACTTCATTAATTCATTCAATATTAAACTCAATTCCTCTCAAGGTTCTATATCTCTATTTTTTGTAATGTTGAATGCTTTACTAAAGAAATTCATTTCTACAGTCTATGAAATGGGGTGATGATTCTAGAAGATTTGGGTGATCCATATTTTCCCATGTTATCTTTTAAATTTTATATTTTGTGTCCAATTGTAATGTTTAGAATTTTAATTGGTATTATCATTGATTAGTTTAACATTATTTAGTAATGAAATAATGTCTTTTTCAGTTTATCTATATGTTTTATGTGTATAATATTATATAACACACATTTATTCAGAAAACAAAAATTACTCATAAACAGTAAGTCATTACATTTTTTCCCCTTTAGAAATTGTGTCCCCAAAATTTCAAATCATATTATTAGTAGATAATATATGTGGTTATTTATGTTTCATTTTTTCCTCTTGTTCCCATGTAACCTCTTTATACTTATGGTTCCTCTGTAACACTTTTACAAGGTGATTTGTCTTGTTGTGTAGAACATTGTATCTACAGTCCAAGATTTTCACTGGTTATTCTTGATATGAGAGGTCATTCTATAGTTATACTACCTCTAGATTCAATACATGTGAGGGGTCAGTTATGTACTTCTTTAGAATAGATATATTGAACATGTCATGAACTTGATCAATATTTGGTGTAAGTATAAGCTAATAGGACACTTCTCATACGCAATAAAGGATCTCAAAGAGGCCAATATTGCTTAGGATAAGATTTTATTTCTTTCCAAACTACATCACTCTCTTACCTGGTGATATTGGAAGGAAAACATTGTCTCCAACATTAAACTAAAAGTCCCTTCGATGGTTATCATCATATCTGTTTTGCTGACTCTGAGCATTTCCAATATCTTGTTGGATATTCTAAACCATCTATACCAAACCATGCACAAGGTTCAGTCCAAGTGACTTTCGTTCACTAACTCTTCCCCAAAAAGTTAGAGTTCTACATCACTTCCCAAATAGATCTTCATAAGGAACCATTTGAATATTCGAGTGGAATTCATTGTTATATGAGAACTCAACCAATGGGAAATGTTAATCACATTCACCTTTTAATTCCATTGAGTATGATATTAGCATGTCTTCAAGCATCTAAATAGCCTTTTCATATTGTCCATCAGTTTGGGGTGATAGGTTGTGTTGAAATTCAATTCAGTACTCAAATCATGTTGATGAATTCTCTAGAATTTAAATGTGAACCTTGGATCAAGATCAGATACAATAAGAAGTGTAACCCCAGGTAGCCTCACTACTTCACATATATCTTGGTAATTGGTTCATGTGATAAATATTATCGAATGGTGATAAAGTGGTCATTCATGGTGAGTCTACCCACCACAACCCATATCACATTGTTTCCTTTGGATTTTTCAGGAGACCAATGATAATTTAGATAGTGACATTATCCCATTTACATGTGAGTATAAGAAATTATTTCATCATCCCTTTGTACTTATATCAATCTTCTTAAACTTACTGACACACCAAACACCGTGAGATATACTCCACAATCACCTTCTTCATATTTTCCCACCAAAACTTCTCTCAACAATCACAGTACATCTTCGTACTTCCAGGATGGGTAGAGAGAGATGATATATCTGAATTATCAAATAAATTCTTATTTATATCAAGTGATTAAGGCACACAAACCCTCATTACAAGCTAATTCCCACCATCATCATTAATGTGTTACTCTTTTAGCTTCCCTTATTTTATTTCTTTCACCTTCTTTAGTATCTCTAGATCATCCCTTTTTCCCCATTGATCTTATCTTGGATGGATGGTTGGGAAATAATTTGGGTAAGGTAGGACGTATTCCCTATTTTTATCATTTTAAGAAACATCCTTTGTATATCCATGAAGATATGGTCTCTCTCAATCTTCATCATGGATATTGTAGTAGGTTATTTTTTTCAAAAGAGCATCAGCTTCTTTTTTTACCTTTCTCAGATGGTACTGAATAATGAAATAATAGTTCTTAATTTGCTCTAACTATATTCTTTGACTCATTATTATATCCTTATATCTGAATATATACTTTAAAATATTATGATCAATATATATGTCATAATTATCAACATATAGATACTTCCATCGAACCTCTAGAGTAAAGATCATAGCTGATAAATCCAGATCATGCGTCATATATTTCTGCTCATGGATATTCAACTACCGTGAATCATAGGCTATCACATAATCATTATATAGGAGTAAAAAACCATTACTTTCTTTGAATCATCAATGTATATCACAAAACTTTCTCCACGTGTTGGTAGTATGAGTATAGGTGTAGTGATTAGCCTCTTCTAGAGATCCTTAAAGCTTTCCTCACATTCTTCTATCTGGACATTATTTACCCCATTCCGTGTTAAAAAAGTTAACAGGATAGAAAATCAAGATAAATTTCTCATAAAACATCTGTAACACCCATATAATCTAATAAAACTATATATTTTAATGACACTAGTGGTTCTAGCCCATACTTCAATTGAAATTATCTTTGAAGGGTCCATAGAAATTATAGAGGCCATGCTTTTTATTATATATCTTATTACATCATTTTAATGAAAAACAACATAAAATCATTACACAATGAGGATACAAAGTTTTAGTGTCTTGGGAAAATTAATACCATACATAAAATTTACAAAATAAAACAGAACAATTTATTTAATTACTTCTTCTCTAGCTTCTTATTGTCCCTTTAATTCTCTTTAGTACATGTAATAACCTGAGGATATAAATTAAAAAGGGGTGATCTAAAATACCAATAAGATGATAGATAAGAAAATTAAACAATATAAAATGGTGTTAGAATAATCATTATCATCATTACATAGGCATAAGATTATAATCACGAGAGGAATCATTATGAAAAGGCTTATAATGTGGCAATGCATAAATATGAAACATCATGTCTTAGTGGTCAACTACCATAGATAGTTATGAACAAGGATTGCATAATGTTCATGAATATTTAAATTTATCTCATGAGGTTATTTACATTACCAAATTAATTAAAGATCTATATAATTCCAGGAACATCATTAAAATCATAAAATTTTCATTACACTATATAATTTTGGGTGCACCCGTCACATTACAACATTTACATTATAATGAATGCAACGTAGATCATATATCAATATTGAGAATGTAATAACCCATGGAAATTAATGGGATTCATTTAATAAGAATATAGTAATAAAAATTGTGTTCTAAAATGAAATATAGATTGGCATACTTGATATAAGAATCATCAACCTTGGGTGAAGAAGAAACAATCCTAAGAAGTAAAAGGTGTGTTTTTTTTAAGAAGAGTTCTTTTGGAAAAAATATTTTTTGTCATATACATGAGTAGAAAACATGTATACCCTAGAAAAGGTAATATAATGATTACTAAATGATATTTAAGGAATATCTGTACTAAAAATGGGGTGAAAGGGGGAAACCCAAAGAAATAGATTTGGTTTCGAGAATTCCCCTTACTTCGTGTCTGAACGCTTTCTTCACATTAATTTCCTATATAACCACATTATATTCATTAATTAAAAATTACAGAGCATTTTATACAATAATTTGATTCATTTTTGTTTTATTAATTTCATTTATGGGCCTTTCTATGTGTTATAGTTTTTAACTTCATCATTCTGGAGCATTCATTTTCATGGTTTTCATGGTTGGTTTTCATTTATTCATGAATGGAAGTTCATGAAAAATGTAGATAAATATCCAAAATTTTTATTATATGTTATTAATGATATTATAGAATTTCTAATTTTCTGATAAATAATTTGGTTATATGGTATGAGGACGGATCATTAGATAAAAATTAATGATGATCGTTTTATGTTAATTTTGGCAGTTTTTTTGATCACAACGAACTCGTGTTGTTTTATCATTTATTATTATGGTTATAAGTTAGTTAAAAAACATAATATTAGTTTTAAAATAAACATTTAAATATTTTTAAAACATTTAATAGTTTCATAAATATCCTTTAAAGTGTTAAATGAAAATGAAAGTGCATCGACCATGATGTCTGTAAATTAGCGCATCATGGGTGATGATTTCATTTTTAGAATACAAGAGTGAGAGGGAGGAGTTTATTGATTGATAGTAAATTAAAATTAAATAATACTAGTATATAAAACATACTTTATTTATCATTCCATTTGGATAATATAAGGTTAGGAGAATACAATAAAATAAAGGAAATTATAAGAAAAAGATAGAGGATTTACCTCTTGAATTCTCCTCTTGAGATCCTCCTTAAGGAACCTAGGATTGGTCTTTTGATGATACCAAGAGCTCCTATATGTGTGGGAGGGACTAGGAAATTGTTTTGGGAAGACGTTATGCAAGTATCAAATTTTTAGAAGTGTGAGGACATGATTAGGTGAGGGGTGGTATTTATAGTGGAGGAGAGGGGTGTTTTCTCAATATTATATTCATTAATTTATTATTTTTTCTCAAGAATATGTATAGTTTGAGAATTATCACTAAATATATTTAAATAATTAGTTATAGTTTTATATTTTTGGCTTAAATCAGCCTTACGTGATCAATGACTCCATAATTCATGTATTTAGCTTTTATTGTAAATTATTGAATTTTACTATTCACCAAAAATTTAAGTAATTCAAAAAAATCCCTAAAAATAATCATAACCATTTTTAGACATTTTTAATTAAAAAATGAACTCCATTTTATGAAAATAATTTTATAAATATGTGTGAATTAATTTCTAATTAAAATTTTCATTTAATTGGAAAATACAGATTTTAAAATTATAACTTATTTTATAATACTTTGAAAAATTATGTAAGGTCTCATAAAATTAAATTAAAATTTGAGGAAATAAAAATATTAATTTATGAATAAATTTTATTTTAAATTAATAAATTATTCCTAAAATTTTAATTGAATATTTATGACTTATAGAAATACCAACACTAATTAATTTTTTTTAAAATATTTACTTACTTGTACTATGATATAATTATATCACATTTTCACTTATAAGATTCCTAAATTTTATTTATACTTTCATGGGTGAGTCTACTATTCATTGGGCCTTTTTAATATTCATATGTTTTATATAATTATTCTTAAGGTCAAGTTACTATTTCATCAATATTTGTTCCTTAACTTCTAGAAATACTTCTTTATTAATTCTTCATTTATAATTTTTTTATTATGATCCATAAGTGATTATTACATTACTATAATAAGGGACAAATTACATTGATAAAATTTTGGGTTATTACATAAATTCCATCACTTTTCATCACGTTCCCTAATAATGGATCTTGCCACATCCAAAAGTCACACTTTCTATACATAGAGTACATTTTCTCTTTCTTTAATATCCCAAGCACAATCCATAGGTTCTATTCATGTTTTTGCTTTCTCTTGGATTAAATGAGAATATCATTGATAAAAACAACCAAAAAAATTTCTAAGTAGTCTCTAAAGGCTCAATTCATCAAATCCATGAAGATTTCAGAGGCATTATGAAGTCTAAAGGGCATCATTGTGAACTCATAGTGCCTATACCTTGTACGGAAAGTTGTCTTCTGAATATATTCCTTACTAACCTTTAATTTATGATATCCAAAATAATTATCCTCTTTTAAGAAGTATTAGTCTCCTCGTATTTTATTAAATAAGTCATCAATCCTTGGAAGAGGATACTTGTTCTTTATGGTGATCTTATTGATCTCCCGATAATCGATACAAAGACACATTAATCAATCCTTATTCTTTAAAAGGAGCACTGGAACACCCTAAGGTGATACACTATATCATATGAACCCTTTATAAAAATTCTCTTGATGCTACTTCTTCAACTCTTCCAGTTTAATCAGGGCCATCCAATAGGGGAATTTTGAGATAGGAGTAGCTCTGGGTATGATCTCTCTTGAGAACTCTATCGCACGATCTGGGGAAAGTCACGGTAACTCTTTAGAAAATACATCATTTTATTCCCTAACAATGGAAATTCCCTATAGGTTTATGCATTCCTTTTAATTAGCCATTTTTTAAAGGTATTCTTCTTCACAGGGTATCAACACCCACATCAGTTATGGATTCCTCAAAGGATATTTGTGGTCTTCTTTACATTTGTAAAGGATAATTGAATGGTTTGGAATATGAAAAGAGATTTCCATTTCTAAATAGTTTATGTGTGGTATATATAATGAAATAAAACTATAGAAACCCTATCCTTTCACACAGACCATTTCATGATATTAATCATAATTAACCATCTAATTACAATCCAAGGATCATAAAGTCTAGTGTATTTGGATATTAGGTACAAAATTAAACATTATGAAACCAAAATAAAAACATCTTTTATAGAATCATAATAACGAGATCCTAACTCCATTTGATCCCTTATAACTATATAGGAGAACCTAGGGAAAACATGATCAAAAGAGATGAGCTAAAAATCATACTAAGGGGCTAACCGTAGAAATATAACATAGATCATGGGTTAAAATGAAAAACATGATGGCATAAATAGTAAGGAACATGAATAAACATAATGATTAATAACATGTATAATATGTTATAATATAATCATGGATTCATAAGAATGTGGAAACAATATATAACATGACATAAACATGATTCAAGGATAACCACCAAGACTATATAACATGGTGGACAAAGTCCTATAAAAGAATCGGGTTCACTCTATGTCTCAACATGACATCGTATGAGACTCAACATTACCCAATTAATTGGAGTGTTATTTGGGTGCTCCCATCATATTATGATTATAAATATTTTTTCCACATGAATAATCAAACATAATGGTTACCCAATGAAAGAATTTGGTATCATAATCATATCGTATGGTATAACAAAAGAAAATATCATAATGGTGTCCATGAAATAATGGATTTAAAACTTAAAATTACATTATTTAGGAAAAATAGGAAAAAAATTAATATTGATGTTAAAATGATGTGTAAACATGAAAACATGGTGTTTAAGAAACATTATAAATGATTCTACTTGGTGTAGTTTAAGGTAAAATCATAATAATTCTTTAAAATGGAAGAGGGATAATTATTTTTATAAAATCCAAAATAAAAAATAAGACGGTTTTTATTATACAATTAGTGGTTTTAGAAAACTAATTGTGGTTTAAAATATATTATGGTGTTTACTTGAAAATTGGTATGAAATTGGGAAGTTCCATTTAATTGGGCTTTCTTATCAGGAAGAATTGAGAAGGGAACCTTTTAAAAACATGTATTAACCCATCAAATAAGGACGATTTTATTTATATATATGAGTTTAGAACATATATATAGAATTTTTAATAAGTTTAAAAAAATAAAGAATCATTACATTAAAATATAGAGAGATAGAGAGAGTAACCTAAAGGAAAAGAATTTAGGTTTGGGTATAATCCCTTACCTTATATCTGAAACGGTTCTGCACTTGATCTTAATGTCTGGAATAATCAAATTAAATCGATTAATTAAATAATTCCTAACCTTTTCTACATTTATTTAATTTATTATAAATTTCCTAAGTTCATTTATCTATTTTTTTTAGTTATATTGTTCAATTTAATCATTCGGGTGTTCTCATTTTCTTCGTTTTCATGATCGATCCACCTGTATAAGAGTATGGAAGTTCATGTAAAATGGAAACAGAAATCCAAAATTGAAGTTATAAGTTATTAGTGAAAATACAGAAGGTTAAATGATCCTATAAATTATTTTATCATATGGTATTATTATAAATCATTAGATAAATAGTTAATTATAATTGTTTAGGTTAATTTTAGTAGTTTTTTCATCACAAACTAGTTTTTTTTATTAAATAAAATCATGTGTATATAAAGGTTCTAGAACATTAAATAGGATATAATACATACATTATAATTTTTTTTACCATAAAAATTCTTTTATTACCATCATTTAAGGCATTAATGGAAAATGAAAATTTTTCTCCCTTATGTAATTCCCTATCCCCAGAAGCCTAGAGCTGATGCATTATTTTAAAACATTGGCATGATTACAAGGAATCAAGTCCCAAAGGACTGATCAGTTTAGCATTCTTGGAAAATAGATTACATACATGAAAGTTACAATACACATTCAAACATAAAACACAACATAAATAATTCTTTCATACCGCCATTATTCCCCTATCTTAACCCAAAATATAAATCATAATACACTTTTTGGCATCCTGGGAAAATAAAATATAAGAAAGGGGCGAGCTCAGATGCTCAATAAGGGTAAATAATTCAGAGAAATCTATAAACTTTAAGGCAAGATGTATAATAAAAACAATAGCCTTTTAAAACATAAACTTGAACATAATATGGTAAAAAAATAAAACATTTCCATATAAACATACACATAGATATTATAATAATAGAAAAATTACATGTAATAACAAATTTCATAACGTGGGAATACACAATGCTGGACATAATAACTACTATGTCAAGGCCTTGTGCCAAGACCATTCACAAATATTTTGTCTAAGACTAGTGCCAAGACACTAGTTTTCCTCATGAGTTCTACTGATGCATCAAGGGGATATAGTGGGCCCCACCTTTCCCTTACTATGTCCAATGCATTCCATATATGAAAAGGGTGAAACATAACATAATCATTCATATTGAAACTAGCATACGAAGTTTCAATACTTTAACCATAAACCTTGAATGGTATTGAAATACCATATACACAGTAAAACATATCATAACTCGTTCAATACAACATGGAAGGTTTTATTATGATAAACCAACCTCAATCAAGAATAATATATAGTAAAGTATGTAGACATAGTTTAAAATAATCAATAAAAAACTTTGAGAGAAATATCTATCTTTTGTGAAATCATTTAAATATCAAAAGATTTATAAAGGAATCCATTTAAAAGGGATTTCTTAATCAAAGTTCCCCATACCACTTTTCGACTTTTGAATGGAATTAAAAATTTAAAGAAATCAAATCCATATAAATAAATCCTTAAATCCATTTTTGAAAGCATAGACTTTAATTAAATAGATTTATAAAAATAAATCTTTAAAACATTTAAAATGTTTATCTAGTTAAATAATACCTTCCATAATAACTTGAATTATTCTTTTTGAAAACATTTTTTATGAAACATGGTCATGGATGATAAATATTTCCCAGAAAATACTTACACATAAATAATCTCGGATAATAATGAGATTGAGGAATTAACCCTTGCCTTAGATCTGATACTCCCTTTACATGTTTGAAAATTTTGTATAATGTTTTTAAACATATTATTAACTTATATCAGAATCATAATAATATTTATGATATCATATATGATTCTTTTATGACTTTATATTACCCATTTATTAACAATTATTAGTTAATACAACATTTTGGGTAATATCGCTTGTTTGTCATACGTGTTTTGACTTGATATTCTTGATTATATTACTTAGATATTGATTTAATTACTTCCAAAATGTATAATATGATTTATACATCATATATATTCATAATATAAATATATATAATAGATATATATATATAACGGAATACACCGTTCACAGAGACGGTAGGTCGTACGTACGCATGAACGTTGTTTCTGTTTACGTATCATATGGAAGTAAGTGAATGAAATATATGTATATATATATATATATTATCCCGTTATAATTATTATGTCATATATTTAATAATTATTAATAATATTTATTCTTATAATCATTCTTTGAGGTTGAACATGAAAGACGAGTCTCATTGCGTCGTGGAGACGGCAAGTCGTACGTATGCATGAGCAATGATATCATTTCCTTAATGGTTCAGTGGTGTGTATTTAGATGGAATATTAATTTTAAAGAAATAATTCGATTTTATATTTATTATTTAATTCATTTCTATTCATCATTATACCCATAAAAATAATGTATAGATGAAAACCCGCTTACACCATGGCATGGAGACGGTAATCCATACATACGCACGCATGGTGACATTGTTTTTCAAAGAATGGGTAAAATAGGAGTATGGTTATCCCATAATAATAATAAAAATATAATAATATATTAGATGATATATTTATGATTTTAGTATGGTAACAACTTAGTCATAGGAAGTATAATAAGAAATGAACTTTGAAAGATGGGATAAAACGATTACCTCATCTTCGGGTGTCTCCATTCAATTTTCACAAAAGGACTTTTTAAGTTTGATTTCTACCCAAATGTTTTCTTCTATGATGAAGTGAGGTAAGTTGGGAGGATATTTGGGTTGTTTTTTTCCAATCCAAATGGATTTGTAGGTCTTAATTAAAGAGAAAGGGAGGTTCCCTTTTATAAGAGAGGTGGGAGCACTTTAGGAAAAGATTGAAATATTAATTTATTATAAACTTATTTTAAGTTTCTAATAGCTTAACATTAATTTATTTATAGGATAAAATGGTAATTATTCGAAATACACTAAAAAATATGATTTAGACATGTTTAGGTCATAACCTTATCCTTATCTTTTGGGATTAACCCTTAGTTAAACAGTTTAACTCTTACCATGTCTTCTTGTATTTTTATACTATATGATTAATTTAGTTACTATAAAATGACAAGGTAATATCAAGTGGATAATTGATGAAATTTGTAACATTATATAAGTAATTTGTCCTAATATTATATTTTTTTTATTTTTAGGTCGTTTAATAAAATAGTATTTATTTTAAAAACTCAATTATGTCAATTTTGACACTAATTAGTAATTTATTTTTGTTAAAGTCATAAAAAATTGATTCCTTTGAACCAAAGGAATTAACACATACCTAATATTTAAATTTCATCAATAAAATTATTTTATGGAATCAAAACTTCCAAATTATATTTATTTTAATATTTATAATATCATTTATTTGATTCTTTCATTAATAAGGAAAATAATACATAATTATTGTGTCAAAAATAAATTTAATTATTTAATGTCTAAAAATTATAAATAAAATATCATGATTTATTAAATATTCTTATATTTATAATTAATATTTATATTCTAATAGATAATTTATATAACCCCGTATAAAAATTGTTTTTATTAAAAGATACATGTTTATGTTATATTTTCATATACTTTAAATTAATTATTATAAAATGTCATTTTCACACCCATGTGGCTCCATGGGGTCCCAAAATCGACCAAAGGAAGACCTTGGTCAGAAATATCTCATCCAATAGGACTTATACATGTGTTATGATAGTTTAATATTATTATAATATTATTTTTTACCCTTATTTACCAGATTTACCTTTTAACCATGGAAAATAAAATAATTACAGAAGTTATTATTCATAATGTCAAAAAAATAAAAAGTGACTATATAAAAAATTTGGACCTTGTGATTACAAATTTGGAATAAATTTTTTCAAATTCAAAACACATACTTGGCAGAAATTAATTTAAAATTAATTCCTGTTGTCAAAACCAAAAAACAAGTTTTTAAGAAGTAATATCCACCAAAAGATTGACATGTGTTTATGTTCTCTTTAAATGTAAAATTACTTCCAATGAAATAAATTATATTAAATTATAAAAATATAATCTAATTATACTTTAAAACTACTCAAATGTATAATTTAACACTATAAATTATTTAGATTAAAAATTTGTTTTCAATTAAAATTTAGTATTTTTCACTATTCATTAAAACATGAAAGTAATCAGAAAAGTACCATAAATTTATCCAAACTAATTTTTTATGTCCCACTTATAAATAAGAAACTAATTTCATAAAATTGAATATATAAAAGTGTCAAATATTGTATTTAAAAATAGGTCTCCATTAAAATGTGTAAAAACTGTATTTTTTGAAAAATACTTCTTTTATCTGAAAAATTGAATTTGTCTTTATATTATGTCTATGAAACACATAAGATGTATATTAAAATTATATGAAATATATATAAAATTAAAAATGTTGTCAATAATATTAATAACCACTTTTTAAATGACTATTTTGATAGTTCGTGGTGCGCTTGAACTCGGTGTTGCATACATCGCATGTTATTGAATTATTTAAAAAGGAAGTGTACCGTGGAATCTTAGGGTGTTACATTATCCCCTACATCAATAAATTTCATCCTTTAACTTTAAACATAGGATTAAAAACTAGGGTTTTGACATTTCAAAATATCTTAGTTAAAATCCCACAATGAAAAAATGGATTAATGAGGCCTCTATTTTAAAATAAAGAAAGGGGAGTTTGAAGGTTACTAAAAATAACACATACTAGGGTTCCATGTTGGAAAACATGGATATGGAAGAGAAAACTAACCATCAAGTTATAATGAAGAGTGATAGTGAATATTATTAGTATGAATTTAACAATCTGAAATTTATAAATCTACGATGATCCAAGGGACCATTGGATTCATCACAAATGAAAGTACTAGGAAAAAAAATTTTGGTTTTAAATATCCTTCACTAAATTTTAAGAACATGAAAAGAAATAATTTCTTTATTTCAGTACAATATCTCCATCGGTCATGCCTTGAACAATTTCCACTTAATCTCTTATTCAAGGAAATGAAGTTGAATTTTTCATTTATGATGTATTGTAAAATCATGTGATCCATAAATATAATGATATGTCATTCCATATATCTCAGCAAAAGTGTTATCATAGGTTATCACATATTCATAAGCACATATAGAGAGATAATACATTAATCTAAGAAACTACATCTAGAGTATAACTTACACTATCCATAAATGTATAACCTTATAATCCTTCCAAAAACTGAAAATATAAAACATTAGAAGGAGGTGAACCAAATCAGATTAGAATTTATCTCCCATATCTCATAGGGCAGTTCTAGGTTGTCACATTCTAAACATGTGAACACATTAATCATGTATTCTCTTGATTCATAGTAACAACCTGAATTATCAGATATCCTTGTTGAAAAGATGCATGTTTTTTAGTTCCAAAACAAAGTGGATTATTCCTTAATTCCCAAAAAATTTGTATACTTCATCCATGATTGCATAACCCTCATGTCGACAAATCCATAATTAGTACTCGAGAAACTTGAAAAATACAAATTACTTATTCCAATCCATCATATCTTTATCCAAAAATCATTATCTTAACATAACGAACATATCTAGGGTTATCCTTACCTTAATCATATGTTCTCCAACTATAATCTTACCCTTAAATCAATTTTCTTATACAATATAATAGTTGAATATGTTCTTGAAAATCTTTAATTTAAAACATAAACTGAATACTTCTTATATAATTCACTTATTCATAATTCTTGGATCCAAATACATAAATACATATATCCTTCCAATTTTATGGTTGGCATGGAATAGTCCCTTCCTTGGTTTAGAGGTGGATTCTTTTGTCTCAACATTGATTTGGGTAATGCCCATGATTTCCATAGATGAGACATTGAACTCCATAACAATTGGTCACTCTATGACCCTTTTCCCCTCAAAGATAACATCTTTCCCTCTATTTTAGGTATTCCTCAAGGTTCTTTTTCCCTTCCTCTTGACCTATAGGAAGCTGAATCTTCTTTCCGCTATGCTTCTTAAAATTTTAACATTTATAAACGTTCATCTTCCTCTTATGCAATGTGTTAGGAAAGTCATCAAGGATGACATTGTTAATAATATATCATGAGTCATAATCACACTATATTTCTTTCTATTCATTATCTGATTTTGTTACTCAAAATCACCAGATTTTCCATCAAACTCAATTTTAATACAATTCATTTCGGTTTCCTCTATTAACTAAGACCAAAAAAACACATTGTAAGAAACAGATTTCATTAAAGAAAAAAAATAATCAAGGAATAGTACTTTCAATCTATAACATCTTAGGTTTAATCCTAGGTTATACATGATCATTACCAAAATTCTCGGGGGTTCTTCTATACTTATCCTCAAATTCAATCATATGGTTATGATCCCTAATATAAGTTTTCCAAATTTATTTCCATTGTTGTTTATAAACTTCCTCTGATACCTACTGTAATTCACCGACCCCAGAAGCCCAAAGTTAGTGCATTATTTTAATACATTGGCATGATTACAAGGAATAATGTCCCAAAGGATCAATTAGTTTAGAATTCTTGGAAAATAGATTACATACATGAACATTACATTACACTTTCTAATATAAAATACAACATAAAAAATCCTTTGATAACGCCATTATTCCCCTATCTTAACCATGCATATCAATCATAATACACTTTTTATCATCATGGGAAAATAAAACAAAGTATAGGGGCGAGCTCAGATTCTCAGTAAGGGTAAATAATTCAGAAAAATATATAAACTTTAAGGCAAGATGTATAATAAAAACAATATCCTTTTAAAACATAAAATTGAATATAATATGGTAAAAATAAATTAAACATTACCATATAAACATGCACATGGATATTCTATTAATCGAATAATCACATGTAATAACTAATTTCATAATGATGGAATGCATAATGTCGGACATAATAACTACTACATCAAGGCCTTATGCCAAGACCATTCACAAATATTCTGTTGATGCCTTCTGCCAACACACTAGTTTATCTCATGAGATCTACTAATGCATCTAGGGGATATAGCATGCCATGCCCGTTACTTACTATGTTCAATGAAACCCTCATATGAAAAGGTTGAATCATAACATAATCATTCGTATTGAAACTAGCATACAAAATGTCAATACTTTAACCATGAACAATGAATAGTATATAAATAGCACATCCACAGTCAAACATTTCATAACTCATTCAATTTAATATGGAAGACTGTATTATAATAAATCAACCTCAATCAAGAATAATATCTAGTAAATGATGTTGACATAGTTGAAAATGATCAGTAAAACTCTTTGAGAGAAATGTCCATTTTTCATGAAATCATTTAAATGTCACAAAATTTTTAAATTAATTCATTTAAAAGAGATTATTGAATCCTTGTTTCCCATAGCACTTTGGAACTTTTTAATATAATTAATATTTTAAAACAATCCTTCCCATATAAATAAATCCTTAAAAATCATTTGGAAAACATGGATATTAATTAAATAGATTTAGAAAAATAAATCTTTGAAACATTTAAAATTTTTATTGAGTTAAATATTACTTTACATAATACCTTAAATAATTCATGTTGAAAACACTATTATGAATCATGGACATGGACGATAAATATTTCCTAGAAAATACTTACACATAAACAATCTTGGATAATAATGAGATTGAGAAATAAACCCTTACCATAGATCTGATACTCCTTGTACGTGTCTGAAACTTCTATATAATGTTTTTAAACATATTATTAACTTATATAAGAATCATAATAATATTTATGGTATCATATATGATTATTTTATGACTATATATTACATATTTATTAACAATTCCAAGTTAATACAACATTTCGGGTAATATCGCTTGTTTATCGTACGTGTTTTGACTTGTTATTCTTTATAATATTACTTATATCTTGATTTAAATTCTTATAAAATGTATAATATGATTTATATATCATATATATTCATAATATAAATATAATATATATATATATATATATAATGGAAGACATTGTTCACGGAGACGGTAGGTCGTATGTATGCATGAACACTATTTCAATTTTCATATCGTGTGGAAGTAAGTAAATGAAAAATATGTATATAAATACATATATCATCACATTAACATTATTATGTCTTATATTTAATAATTATTAATAATATTTATTCTTATAATCAATCTTGGATGGTGAACATGGAAGATGAGTCTCATCACGTTGTGGAGACGGTAAGTTATACGTACCCACGAGCGAGAATATCGTTTCCTTAATGGTTAAATGGTATGAATTTGGATATAAAATGATTTTTAGAGAAATAATATATTTATATATTTAATATTTAAGTCATTTTTATTCATTATTATACCTATTGAAAAAAAATTATAGATGAAAAATTGTTTACACCGCGGCATGGAGACGGTAAGTCGTACGTACGCACGCATGGTGGTATTGTTTTTATAGAATGTGTAAAAGTGGAACATGTTTGTCCCATAATCATAAAAAACTTATTAGAATATAGAATATTATGGATTTATTATTTTAGTATGGTAACAACTTAGTAAGTGTAAGTATAAGACAAATTGAACTTTGAAATAAGGGATAAAACGATTACCTCTTCTTCGGGTGTCTCCTTTTGATTTTCACAAAAGGACTCCTTAAGATAGATTTATGCCCAATTTTTTCCTCAAAGATGAAGTGAGGGAATTTGGTAGGACATTTAGGCAGGGTTTGGCTGAGCCAAAGGGATTTGGAGGTGTGAATTAAAGATAAAGGGAGGTTCTCTTTTATAAGTGAGGTGAGGGGTACTTTAGGGAAACCTTGAAATATTAATTTATTATAAAATGATTTTCACTTTCTAATAGCTAAAAATTAATGTATTTCATGGATAAAATTAATAGGGGTATAAATATTCTCAAAGAATATGTTTTAGACATTTTATGTCATAAAATTATCATTATCATTTGGGATTAACCCTTAGTTAAACAGTTTAACTCTTACCATGTCTTCTTGTATTTTTATAATATAGGATTAATTTAGTTACTATAAAATTACAAAGAAACCTAAAGTGGGTAATTAATGAAATTTTTATTATTATATAATTTAGTTGTAAAAATATTGTATTTTTATGATTTTTATATCATTTAATAAAATAGTATTTGTTTTAAAAACTCATTTATGTCAATTTTGACACTATTTTGTAATTGATTTTTGTTAAAGTCATAAAAACTTGATTCATTAAAACCAAATGCATTAACTAATACCTAATATTTCAATTTCATCCATAAAATTCTTGGATGGCATCAATACTTTCATATTTTATTTATTTTAGTATTTATAATATCATCTATTTGGTTCTTTTATTAATAAAGAAAATACTACATCATTATTGTGTCATAAATAAATTTAATTATTTAATGTCTAAAAATTATAAATAAAATATCATGATGTATTAAATATTATTATATTTTTAATAATTATTTATTGTCGAAGAGAGCAATTATATAACCCCATATAAAACATGTTTTATTAAAATATACATGTTTATGTTATATTTTTCTGTACTTTAAATTAATTCTTATAAAATGTCATTTTCACACCCAAGAGGCTCCATCGGGTCCCCAAATCGACACAAGAAATTCCATGGATTGAAATATCTCATCTAATAGGATTAAAAAAGTGTCCAGGTAGTTTAATATTATTATAATATTATGTTTTACCCTTATTTACCAGATTTACCCTTCAACCATGGTAAATAAAATAATTACTGAAGTTATTATTCATAATTTCAAAAAAAAATTAAACGGGCCTATTTACACAATTTGAACTTCGGATTCCAAATATGGAATCTGTTTCTTCAAATTCAAAACAAAGATTTGGTAAAAATTAATTTAACATTAATTCTCATTGTTAAAACCAAAAAGTGGTTTTTTAAGAAGTAATATCTATCAAAACATTGACATGTGTTTATGTTAGACTTATTTGTGAAATTACTTCCAATGACCTAAATTATATTAAATTATAAAAATATAATCTAATTATACTTTAAACCCACTCAAATTTATAATTTAACACTATAAATGTTTTCTATTAAAAAATTTGTTTTCAATTAAAATTTAGTATTTTTCGCTATTCATCGAAATATGAAAGTTATCATAAAAGTACCAAAAATTTACCCAAACTAAATTTTTATGTCCAAACTATAAACAGGAATTTAATTTCATCAAATTTAATATATAAAAGTGTCAAATATTGGATTTAAAAATATTTTATCATTAAAAGGTGTAAAAACTGCATTTTTTTGAAAAATACATCATTTATCTGAAAAATTGAATTTGTACTTATATTATGTCTAATAAACACAAAATATGAATGTTAATTTATATGGGATATATATAAAATTTAAAATGTGGTTAATAATGTTCATACCCACTTTTTAAATGGATAGTTTTTTATTTTATAGTGCACTTGAACTCGGTGTTGCGTACATCACATGCTATTGAATTATTTAAAAAGGAAGTGTATCATGGAATCTTGGGGTGTTACACCTTAAAGGTGATAAATTAACACCTCATGAATTAAGTTTTCATTTCTATAAAAAAAGAAAGAGGATAAGGGGGATTGATGATGGATTATTCCATTAACATAATGACATTAAAGTATATGTAAGGTAATGGAGTTGTTATACCATTTGGATTATGGTATGGGAGAAATAAATAAGAAAAGAAAAGAACTTGAAAAGAAAATAAAAGAAAAGGAAAGAAGAATTTACCTCTTGAATTTCTCCTCCTTAAGCACCTCATTAGGGAAAATGTTTTGATATTTTGATGAGACCAAGAGCTTATGAAAATGGGGGGAGATTTGGGAATATATTTGATCAGAATTTGGACAAGGCTCAAATCTTCAGAGGCGTGAAGAGAATAGGTGGTGAGGGCTGGTATTTATAGTGGAGGAGAGATCTATTTTCTCATTATTTTATTCATTAGTTTATTATTTTATCTCAAGACTATGAATAGTTTGAGAATTATCACTAAAAATATTAAAATAATGAAGTAGTGTTCTATATTATGGTTCTTACATCATCCTTACATAAAAAATGACTTAAAAATTAATGCATTTATCATGTATTGAAAATTACTGTATTTTACTATTCATCAAAAAATTAACGTATTTTAAAAAATTCCAAAAATTATCCCTAACAATTTTTAAATGTGTATAATTAAAAAATGGATTCCATTTTATGAATATAATTTTCCAAATATGAAAATTTTAATTTTTAATTAAAATCATCATTTACACAAAAAATACAGATTTAAAATTATAACTAATTTTATAACACGTTTAAAAATTAATTCTGGTCTCATAAAATTATCTTAAAATAATAAGCCAACAAAATATTAATTTATGAATATATTTTATGATAAAAAATCCTTTCAAATATTTAAATTAATTATAAAATTATAATTTATTATCTATGACTTATAAAAATTCAAACACTAAGATAATAATTTTTAATACATTTATTTACTTATACCATGATATAATTATATCAATATTTTATTTATAAGGTTTCCAAATTTTATTTATACTTTTAAGGAAAAGATTACTATTAATTTGGTCATTTTACAATTCATAAAGGTCATATTACTATTCCTATGGTCAAGTTACTATTTCATTAGTATAGATCCCTTAAATTCTAGAAATACCTTTTATTTCCTTCATTTTTCGTTTATATAGTTTGTATTGTGTTTTCAAAGTTATTTTATCTATTTTATTCTATATGAAATAATTATAAGAAGGGAATTTATAATGATAAAATTTTGGGTAGTTTCATTCTACCCACCTTATGAAATTCCTCCCTCAAATTTTTTTTTCATAGTATGGTGAAAACAAGTGAGAGTACTTCTCATTCATCGCCTCCTATGGATCCCATGTTTCATATTTGTACTTATGGTTCTCCTATAGTAATTTGACCAGGTGAGTAGCCATGTTGGGTAGAAATTTATCTATATGATCCAATATCTTCACTGGTTTCTCCTCGTAAGATATATCATTTTCTAACTGTACCACCTTAGAAATTATTACATGTGAAAGATCTGTTATGTAATTCCACAAGAGAGAAACGTGGAATACATCATGTACTTGTTACATGGTTTTTGGAAGTTCTAGTCGATAGGCCATAGCTCTGACATGATCTAGAATATTGTAGGAGTCGATGTACCTGGGACTTAGCTTTCAATACTTCCCAGATCTCATGATCCTCTTCCATGGAGATATGAAGAGGTAAACCATGTCTCCAACCTTAAACTCAAGGTCTCATCAATGATCATCGACATAGTTCCTTTGTCAAATTTGGGCTTCCTTGATGTGTTGTCGAATGGTTTTCACCTTATCCATAATTTCTTTGACCATTTCAAGTCCTATTAGCTTATGTTCACCGACATCATCCCAGAATGTTAGTGTTCTACATCTTTTCACATAAAGGGATTCATATGGAACCATTTGCAAGAGTGAGTAGAAACTATTGTTATATGATAATTCGACCAGATGTGGGTGTTGGTCCCATCATCCTTTGAAGTCTATTGAACATGGTCTCAAAATTTCTTCCAGTGTCTGAATAGTCCCCTCATACTGGATATCGATTTGATTATGAGAGGTCACACTGAAGGTCAGTTTAGTTCCTAGATCATGTTAGAGACTTTCCCAGAACTTCAAGGTGAATCTAGGATCTCGATAGGATACAATTTATAGTGGTTCTCCATGTATCCTTACCACCTATTTGATATATATCCATGCAAGTTGATCCAATAATAAATCATCTCAAATTCATATAAAGTATGTATTATTTATAAGATGGTCCATAACATCCAATATAACATTGTATCTTATGGATGTCTTCAGAAGTCCAGTGACAAAGTCCATGGTAATTTTCTCCCACTTCCATGTTTGTATTGGTAGTGGTTTCATCATCCCCTTCGATTTTTTCCTTTCATAATTCACTTGCATTCATACTAGGAACATTTATTTATACGTAGATATCTCCTTTTTTATATTGTCCCTCTAATAGTGTAGATACCTGAATCTTGACGTACATGTACATTACATTACTTTTGCGGAATACTTGGTACATAACAAAAACACACACACAAGGATCGTAATAGTTTAGTGTATTTGGAAACTCGGAACGTAATATTCTAATCGTGGTGAAAGATCTTCAATATCTCCCATAAAGATCTTCCCTTTTTTTACCTAAAACCTTTCTTTATATCCTGGGGAAAAAACATAAAAGGGTGAGCTCAAATGCTCAGCAAGGGAAAATAAAGGAAATAAAAATTATATCATATCTTTTTGAAAATCATAACCTGCAAAAGAGATCATAATATCTTAACATGGAACAAATCATAGAAGTGAAAATGAGATCCCCATAATCATAACATGAAACTTGAAACTTTGTGGCATGCACACATAATCATGTAAAATCATTTCTTGTTAGTCATGACTCATTTCCAAGACTATCTTAGTGGACAAAGTCCCTTTCTTAATCGAGTAACCCTCATTTCAGTCATGTTTCACTGAACCGGTATAACCTACCATTTCATCCATGTCTATCTCATGAGATATAAAATCTTTACCCAATGCATTGGAGGGAGATATAGGTCCCACCCATCATATAATGAATCCTTTCTTATGTGTGCCACATAATCATAAACCATACATCATAGCGTAACCCATGTAATAAAAATGGGATTCTTAAACAACATGACATCATAAAACAATTCATATAAGATAAAGGAATTCATAAAAATATTTCCATCACAACATAATCAAACCAATGTAATAATAGGGATAAATACAGAACCCTTTTATTATCTTAGATGGAAAATATTTTTGATAAAATACTTGAACTCCATTCTTGAGAAAAAATATCATTTCTACTTCAAAAACATTTTTCCTTTCATAACATGTCATACGACATTAAAATAAAAGAAGTTGATTAAAAATAAACACGAAAACTTGTAAAGTAAGATTCTTGGAAATAATGTTTTAAAAATCCATTCATGCCGTATAAGTTAAAAAAAACATTCTTCGTACTTTTGTCGGGAAAGTCAAAAAGTACCTCGTACGAAAAACGACAAAAGATTCCTTTCATACATATTACTAAAAACTCACCGAAGGGTAAAAATGGATTTAAACAATTGTAGGTGGATGGAAATAATATTACATATTGATGAAACATGGATGTGGATGATAACATACACCCCATTAAATACTTACGAATAAACAATCTCGGATAAAAATGAGATTGTGATATTTCCCTTACCTTAGGTTTGACTTGCATTGTAAGTGTCCGAACCTCCTGTATAATGATTTAAATAATGTTATTGACTTATTCCAGAATCATATTCATTGTTATTATATCATATATGGTCCACTTATGACTTTATATTACCCGTTCTTTTGTAAATCCATGTTAAAGTAGCGTTTTGGGTAAAATCGTCTAAATTTGTCGTTCGTGTTTTAACTTGTAATTATTCATATGATTGGTTAGATCATAATTACATAATTCCAGAATATAAAACATGATTTATATATAATATATATTCAGAATATACATATATAATAAATCAGTAAATGGAAAGAAATACACCGTTCATGGGGACGGTAGTCCGTACGTACGCATGAACGCTGTTTTCATTTCCTTATTTAATTGAATGGAATTAAGTAGATGACATACATATAAATATAAATAATTCCAGTATCATTATCAGGTAATATATTTAATTAGTACTTATTATATATACTTTATAATCATTCATGAATGGTTAATCATTGAGAATGAATCTCATCGCGTCGTGGAGACGGTTGTCCGTACGTACGCACGAGCGATGATATCGTTCCCATGGTCGTGGAATTGTGTTGAAGTGTATGTATACTATTTAAGTATCAATATAACTTTATAATAATCATATATAGTTACTAATTACACCTTTATACCCATCCAATTAAGGTGGTGGCGGAAAATAGATTACACCACGGCGTGGAGACGGTATTCCGTACGTACGCACACGCGGTGATTTCCTTTTTCCGTAGGATGGATAGAAGGTTAATTAGAGTTGTTTCATATTTATAATAACATATCAGTATATAAAAAATACTGATGTTATTAATTTATCACGAAACAACTAAAGAAGAAGAAGTTGAAGAAGAAAGAAATTGAAAAAGATCGGTAATGGATATTACCTCTTTTTGACGCGCCTTTTCTTAGCCTCCACTTAAAGAACTAAGGATGGTCTTTGAAAAAGGCCAGGACCTCTAGGATTATTCTAGGGAAGTGGAGAAGGGATTTTGGCAGGGTTTGGCTGAGCTTGAGTGCTCAAATTGGTGTGAGGAGGAGGGGGAGGAGGTGTCCTTTTATAAGGGAGGAGAGGGGCACCTTAGGAATATCTCAAAATATTATTTTATATTAAAGTCAAAATCGGTTTATAATGTTTCCAAAGGGTCTTATTTCAAAGCTAAAGTGGGGATGGGTCGAAATCCTATCAACCAATATGATTTAGACAAGTTTAGGGTATTATGTTAACCTTATCAATCAGATTTAACTCTAAGTTAAATAATTTAACTTTTACCATGTCTTTTTGTTTTCTTTCACTATATGGTTAATAAACTTACTATAACATGCCAAACGAACCCCAAATTGTTCATTATTAATATATATATCCTTATCTAAGTCATTGGGCCGAACCTTAGATTTTTAGGAATAAAATAACAATTAATAATATAATATTTGATTTAAAACTATTTTGTGTCAATTTTGACACTATTTGATATATGATTTTTGTGAAAGTCATAACAAAATTATATGTTCGAACCAAGTTGATTAAATCAACACTAATATATCATAGTAACCTATAAAATTAGTTGAATTCATAAAAAGTCTCAAATTACATTTATTTTGGTGTTTATAACATCAATTATGTCAATATTTCATAAATAAGATAATTATTGCATCATTGTTGTGTCATAATTAAATTAAATTATTTAATGTCTAAAAATTATAAATAAAATACCATTATGTAGGAAATATTTTTATCTTTATAATTAATATTTATTGTCGAATTTATCTTATGCATAACCCCATATTAAAAATGATTTACTTATTAAACTTTGATTTTAACTATTTTAACCCTTCTTTAAATAAATTAATAATAAATGTCCTAATCTAACTCAAGTGGGCCTAAATGGTCATATTTTATTCATAAGGTTGTTTTTGATCGAATTACACTTATCCAATAGAATTAGGACATGAGTTAGGGTAATATTAATATCATATTTACCCTTAGTTACCCTATTTACTATTAACCGCGGTAAAAAAAAGTAAAAAGTTACTATTCACCAAAAATTATTTTCATCTTATTGAACCACATTTTGCTTACTGACATCAACGGTGTCTCTCGGATTTTTTAAATTCCATTCACAAAAGCGTTAAAATTAAGTTTTATGAAAAATTCAGTTTTTTAACTACCACTTAGTAGTTTCATTATTCATCAAAAATTGATGTTTTTCAGAACAATGCCAAAATTTCATCCTAAGCTATATTTCATATTCCGAATTCAAAAATGAAGTCTATTTTACCAAATTTATAACATAGAAGTTGCATTAATTAATTTTATAATTAAATCCCACTGTTAAAACAAATAGCGTGTTTTTAAAAAACAATATCTATCAAAAGATTGACACTTGATTATGACTGGTTTAAATGTGAAATTACAACCAATGACCAACATTGTATTAAATTGTAAAAATATATTCTAAATATACTTTAAAACCACTCAAATTAATAATTTATCACTATTAATTATTTCGATTAAAAAAGTTGTTTTTAATTATAATTTATTAATTTTCACTATTCATCAGAATATGAAAGTTATCCGAAAAGTACCAAAATTTCACCTTAGGAAAAATTCGATACTCCGAATCTAAAAATGAATTCCATTTTGAAAAATAAAATTTACAAAATTTCAAAAAGTGGTTATTACTATTCATAACGGCTAGTTTTAATAATATTTTAATAGCATATCGTTGTTTCGTGAAACTCAGTATTGCGTACTACACACGCTATCGAGGAAGGTTGCGATTGCGTGTAATGCAAGGCAAGTCAAGGATGTGTGTTGTGCAAGCTTCTTTTAGTGTAGCGTACAACACAAGACATTAGTGAAATTAAAAAGAATATTTTTCATAAAATCTCGGGGTGTTACATTCTACCCCCCTTAAAATGAATTTCGCCCTCGAAATTCGTTGGGGTTATAAATGGTTTACTATTAGAAAGTTTATTTAACAGAAACCCACATCGTAAAAAGGAATACTGAAACCAATCTTCAAAAACAAAAGTATGAAACGTAACGGTTACCCAAATAAACTAATCACTGGGTTTCCACATAGGTGAAAATATGGATATGGAAGAAAAATCTAACCATCATGTTCTGATGGAGAGTGGTAGAGAACATGGATATGGAAAAGACAACAATCACAAATCCATAAATTTGTGACGATCTAAGGTACCATCTGATTAATCAGATATAAGAGCACTAGGACAACATTTTTGGTTTTCAAGATCTTTTCCCTAATGTTGAAGAATTTGAATTAGAATAAATACTTACTTTATTTTGGTACAATCTCACTGTTGTTCGTGCCTTAAACAATTTCCACTTCATCTCTTAAATAAATGAAGTTGAATTTGTTATTCATGAAGTGTTAGCATATCATGTGATAGAATGATGGGTCATTCCATCAAAAGGTTAGCAAAAGTTATTAAATATACATAAGTCATTCTATAGTGATATTAATCATATATGGTACCTAAAATGGACTTATACTTCATATATCATACTGCTTAATATAATAAAACTAGTTTCTACTAAACAGGGACTTCCTGTAGGCCAGTGGTAGGCGATAAAGGCCAGTCGCACTTCGGTTGTGGGTTCGATTCCCACAGCCTTGTCCGACGCGATGGGCTGTCGCCCGTCCTGCAGGTTGTCCTTTTTCTAAAACTATAACATCCCATCAATAATATCGAAAATACTTCTATCCTTAAACAATACTAACTTATTTCCTACATAATTCATTTCAATCTTTAGGCTTATCCATAATACTGCAGTCCACTCTCATAACATAGTGAAAACGATTTCCAGAGATTTAATACCATCGTTGATCCCCATATATCATAAGATATGTCTTGTTGGTCACATTCTAAACATTCAAAGGCCTTAATCATGTATTCTCTTGAATACCCATTGAACCTTATTGAAAACATGAATGCAGTTAAATGTTAACACTTTCCACATACCAAAATCCTCAAAATTATATATACTCAAACAACGATATCACTTAGTCCTTATATCAATCATGAGCTCATGAATACTGTCAAGCATTTCATTTTCTCTTTATCACTTCATTATGCGCATATCATCCACTTTCCAAAAAATATCTGAATAACCTTTCATTGTTACTCATACCATTCATCATAAACTTTCAAAACATAAGGAAAGACAACATTGTAACAATCCTTAGATGTCTTTTTATTCTATAGTACAACATTACACTTGATAAACATGTAATCATTCCACTACCTTCTTAAACCATTGACCGAGCTTCAACAATTATTTCATCTCACATATCATTTGTAGTCTCTTCATCATCAACAACAAAAATACTACCCATACGACCATACTGATTCTCTTCATGAGACATTCCCTTAGGGCATTGGTTTGCATAATGCCCGTACATTCCACATTTAAAACATTTAACCATTGTTGATGTCGTAGCAATACCATTAACCTCATCCATGGTGTTAACTGAAACTTTTCCATTGCACTTACTGGCTTTGTGTCCTTCTTTTCCACACCCAAAGCATCTTCCAGTTCCTTTGAAACATTCTCCTTGATGCCCCTTCCCACATGATTTACATAGGGGAAATTGAACTTTCTTTCCTCTATGATCATCATGAAACTCCATCTTTCTCTTATTAGCCGAGTCAGGAAAGTTAACAAATTTTACTTTATTGATCATATTATGAGATTGCTGATTCAGCATAATAATGATGTTTGGACTTCCAAATCCCATTTCATTTGATTGCTTATGAAGAATATCATTCCATTGTCTATCATATCCTCCATTATCGTGAATCATCTTGTTTCCAGCCATTTTATAAAACCCAAAAAGAATAGTGTTAGATGCAAAAATCATAATAAAGGGGGAGTAACTTCAATATCTAACATCTTAGGTTAAATTCTAAGATCGTTACCATAGTGCTAGGACTATATCCTATATGTATACTTATCCTTAGGGACATCCCTATACATACCTTAGAAATATCTCTAGGGATCTCACTAACGTTTTCGCATCCTAGTTTCCAAAGGTTGACTAAACCTTTCCTCTGATACCAACTGTAGAGACCTGAAGCTTGACATACATGGACATTACATTACTTTTGCGGAATACTTGGTACATAACAAAAACACACACACAAGGATCGTAATAGTTTAGTGTCTTTGGAAACTCAGAACGTAATCTTCTAATCGTGGTGAAAGATCTTCAATATCTCCCATAAAGATCTTCCCTTTTTTTTACCTAAAACCTTTCTTTATATCTTGGGGAAAAAAACATAAAAGGGTGAGCTCAAATGCTCAGAAAGGTAAAATAAAGGAAATAATAATCATATCATATCTTTTTGAAAATCATAACCTGAAAAAGAGATCATAATATCTTAACATGGAACAAATCATAGAAGTGAAAATGAGATCCCCATAATCATAACATGAAACTTGAAACTTTTTGTCATGCACACATAATCATGGAAAATCATTTCTTGTTAGTCATGACTCATTTCCAAGACTATCTTAGTGGACAAAGTCCCTTTCTGAATCGAGTAACCCTCGTTTCAGTCCTGTTTCATTGAACCGGTATAACCTACCATTTCAGCCATGTCTATCTCATGAGATATAAAATCTTTACCCAATGCATTTGAGGGAGATATAGGTCCCACCCATCTTATAATGAATCCTTTCTTATGTGTGCCACATAATCATAAACCATACATCATAGCGTAACCCATGTAATAAAAATGGGATTCTTAAACAACATGACATCATAAAACAATTCATATAAGATGAAGGAATTCATAAAAATATTTACATCACAACATAATCAAACCAATGTAATAATAGGGATAAAAACAGAACCCTTTTATTATCTTAGATGTAAAATAATTTTGATAAAATACTTGAACTCCATTCTTGAGGAAAATATCCTTTCTACTTCAAAAACAATTTTCCTTTCATAACATGTCATACGACATTAAAATAAAAGAAGTTGATTAAAAATAAACTTGAAAACTTGTAAAGGAAGTTTCTTGGAAATAATGTTTTAAAAATCCATTCATGTCGTATAAGTTAAAAAAAACATTCTTCGTACTTTTGTCGGGAAAGTCAAAAAGTACCTCGTACGAAAAACGACAAAAGATTCCTTTCATACATATTACTAAAAACTCACCGAAGGGTAAAAATGGATTTAAACAATTGTAGGTGGATGGAAATAATATTACATATTGATGAAACATGGATGTGGATGATAAAATACACCCCAGTAAATACTTACGAATAAACAATCTCGGATAAAAATGAGATTGTGATATTTCCCTTACCTTAGGTTTGACTTGCTTTGTAAGTGTCCGAACCTCCTGTATAATTATTTAAATAATGTTATTGACTTATTCCAGAATCATATTCATTGTTATTATATCATATATGGTCCACTTATGACTTTATATTACCCGTTCTTTTGTAAATTCATGTTAAAGTAGCGTTTTGGGTAAAATCGTCTCATTTGTCGTTCGTGTTTTAACTTGTAATTATTCATATGATTGGTTAGATCATAATTACTTAATTCCAGAATATAAAACATGATTTATATATAATATATATTCAGAATATACATATATAATAAATCAGTAAATGGAAAGAAATACACCGTTCATGGAGACGGTAGTCCGTACGTACGCATGAACGTTGTTTTCGTTTCCTTATTGAATTGAATGGAATTAAGTAGATGACATACATATAAATATAAATAATTCCAGTATCATTATCAGGTCATATATTTCATTAGTACTTATTATATATACTTTATAATCATTCATGAATGGTTAATCATTAAGAATGAATCTCATCGCGTCGTGTATACGGTAGTCCGTACGTACGCACGAGCGATGATATCGTTCCCATGGTCGTGGAATTGTGTTGAAGTGTATGTATACTATTTCAGTACCAATATCACTTTATAATAATCATATATAGTTACTAATTACACCTTTATACCCATCCAATTAAGGTGGTGGCGGAAAATAGATTACACCACGGCGTGGTGACGGTATTTCGTACGTACGCACGCGCGGTGATTTCCTTTTTCCGTAGGATGGATAGAAGGTTAATTAGAGTTGTTTCATATTTATAATAACATATCAGTATATAATAAATACTGATGTTATTACTTTATCATGAAACAACTAAAGAAGAAGAAGTTGAAGAAGAAAGAAATTCAAAAAGATCGGTAATGGATATTACCTCTTTTTGACGCGCCTTTTCTTAGCCTCCACTTAAATAACTAAGGATGGTCTTTAAAGAAGACCAGGACCTCTAGGATTATTCTAGGGAAGTGTAGAAGGGATTTTGTCAGGGGTTGGCCGAGCTTGAGGGCTCAAATTGGTGTGAGGAGGAGGGGGAGGAGGTGTCCTTTTATAAGGGAGGAGAGGGGCACCTTAGGAATATCTCAAAATATTATTTTATATTAAAGTCAAAATCGGTTTATAATGGTTACAAAGGGTCTTATTTAGAAGCTAAAGTGGGGATGGGTCGAAATCATATCAACCAATAGGATTTAGACAAGTTTAGGTTATTGTTTTAACCTTATCAATCAGATTTAAATCTAAGTTAAATAATTTAACTTTTACCATGTCTTTTTGTTTTCTTTCACTATATGGTTAATACACTTACTATAACATGCCAAACGAACCCCAAATTGTTCATTATTAATATATATATCCTTATCTAAGTCATTTGGCCGAACCTTAGATTTTTAGGAATAAAATAACAATTAATAATATTTTATTTTATTTAAAACTATTTTGTGTCAATTTTGACACTATTTGATATATTATTTTTTTGAAAGTCATAACAGAATTATATGTTCGAACCAAGTTGATTAAATCAACAATAATATATCATAGTAACCTAGAAAATTAGTGGAATTCATAAAAAGTCTCAAATTACATTTATTTTGGTGTTTATAACATCAATTATGTCAATATTTCATAAATAAGATAATTACTGCATCATCGTTGTGTCATAATTAAATTAAATTATTTAATGTCTAAAAATTATAAATAAAATACCATTATGTAGGAAATATTTTTATCTTTCTAATGAAGTTTTATTGTCGAATTTATCTTATGCATAACCCCATATTAAAAATGATTTACTTATTAAACTTTGATTTTAACTATTTTAACCCTTCTTTAAATAAATTTATAATAAATGTCCTAATCTAACTCAAGTGGGCCTAAATGGTCATATTTTATTCATAAGGTTGTTTTTGGTCGAATTACACTTATCCAATAGAATTAGGACATTTGTTAGGGTAATAGTAATATCATATTTACCCTTAGTTACCCTATTTACTATTAACCGCGGTAAAAAAAAGTAAAAAGTTACTATTCACCAAAAATTATTTTCATCTCATTGAACCACATTTTACTTACTGACATCAACCGTGTCTCTCGTATTTTTGAAATTCCATTCACAGAAGCGGTAAAATTAAGTTTTATGAAAAATTCAGTTTTTTAACTACCACTTAGTAGTTTCACTATTCATCAAAAATTGATGTTTTTCAGAACAATGCCAAAATTTCATCCTAAGCTATATTTCATATTCCGAATTCAAAAATGAAGTCTATTTTACCAAATTCATAACATAGAAGTTTCATTAATTAATTTTATAATTAAATCCCGCTGTTAAAACAAATAGCGTGTTTTTAAGAAACAATATCTATCAAAAGATTGACACTTGATTATGACTGGTTTAAATGTGAAATTACAACCAATGACCAACATTGTATTAAATTGTAAAAATATATTCTAAAAATAATTTAAAACCACTCAAATTAATAATTTATCACTATTAATTATTTCGATTAAAAAAGTTGTTTTTAATTATAATTTAGTAATTTTCACTATTCATCAGAATATGAAAGTTATCCGAAAAGTACCAAAATTTCACCTTAGGCTAAATTCGATACTCCGAATCTAAAAATGAATTCCATTTTGAAAAATAAAATTTACAAAATTTCAAAAAGTGGTTATTACTATTCATAACGGCTAGTTTTAATAATATTTTAAAAGCATATCGTTGTTTCGTGAAACTCAGTATTGCGTACTACACATGCTATTGAGGAAGGTTGCGATTGCGTGTAATGCAAGGCAAGTCAAGGATGTGTGTTGTGCAATCTACTTTTGGTGTAGCGTACAACACAAGACATTAGTGAAATTAAAAAGAATATTTTTCATAAAATCTCGGGGTGTTACAAATAGTTCTCTCAGAGATCATTCTTCATCTTCTTTCTCCCTGGGTGAATAGAGAAGGTTGAGCTATTTACATCATTCAGAATCTCTTTCCATGTCTAGGTATTGGATGGTACACACAGTTGTGACCCAAATCTTATGACTCCTTCCTCATCCATTTTTAACTTTTAGGATTTTTATTTTCTCATGGATTCCACCTTCTTCTGAATTTCGACATCATTTCTTTAAAGAACCTTTATTTTCACAGTAAGGGATGGTTAAGAATTCATTCGTGAAAGGATTGATGATGTTACTTAATTATTACCATCTACATCCTTTTAAGGTATAATAATATTGGATCCTTATCAATTATCATCATTGATAAAGATGTAGGATCCTTTCTACTTTGAGTATCTGCCACCTTGTTTTCCCTACCGGAATGGTAGTGGATTGAGCAATCATAATCCATGATGAGATTTAACCATATTCATGGGCACATATTTATCTCTTTAGGTGTGAATATATACTTGATACTCTTTTGATTAGTATATATCTCATACTTCCCCCATAGAGATAATGCCTCCATATTTTCAGCTCAGAGATCACATTTTCCAACTCCATATCATGTGTGGGGTAGTTTTTATCAAGAATTTTCTTCTTCCATTGGGTGTAGGATATAAATTTATCATTTTTCATCAGTACACAACCTAATCCCTTTTTTTAAGAATTTTTGTACACCACAAATAGTTCCTCACTTGTTGGTAATGTGAGTATTGGTGTAGTTACACACCTCTTTTTCAACACTTTAAAGTATTCTTCACATTCATTGGTCCATAAAAACATTAATCCTTTATGAGTCAGCTTGGTTAGTGGGTTCTTCAATCATGATAAGTTCTTCACAAATCATTGATAATACCTATCATGATTAAGAAAACTACAAATCTCTATTAAAAATGTTTTACTTGGCCACTCTTCAATTTCCTTTTTCTTGGAAGGGTCTATAGATATCACATTTATGGTGATTGCATTCCCCAAGAATAATAAGTCCTCAATTCAAAACTCACATTTATTGTACATTATATATAGTTTCTCCCATTGAAAAGTCTTTAGTACAATATTCAAATTCCCCTCATGCTCTTCCTTACTTTTAGAGTATATTAGAATATCATCGAAAAAAATACCAGAAATTTTTCAAGGTAATATCTAAATACTCTATTCATCAAGTCTATGAAAAATTATGGAGCATTAGTGAGTCTGATGGAAATCACTATGAACTCATAGTGTCTATACCTTGTTCAAAAGTTATTTTATGAAATATATTCCTTCAACATATTTAATTGGTGATATCCTAATAGAAGGCCCACATTATAGAAATAATTAGCCCCACATATCTGATCAAACAAATCATTTATCTATCGTAAGGAATACTTGATCTTTATCATGATTTTTTTGTGTTCATGATAATAAATTCAAAGACACACTGATACATACATATTCTTGATGAATAGGATTGGAACACCCCATGGTGAAGCACTCGGGCATATAAAACCCATGTTCATATTATCATGTAACTGCTTCTTTAGTTCTTCCAGCACAATGGTGGACATTCTATAGGGTTTCTTTGATATAGACAAAGATCCAAGAATAAGTTAAATTGAGAACTCAGACTATCAATCAAGAGGAAGAACATTAAATTCTTCAGGTAATAGATCTGTGTAGTCCCTCATGATGGAGATGTCTTCAATCATGATTCTCTCCTTTGTCTCAGGAATTTGAGCTAGATATGCTTTCTCAAAAGGAAACAATATCCACAATTGAGACAATGATTCTGAAGGAGTTTCAAATTCCACCTTACACTTTTATAAAATTAGAGGATTATTTGGGATATGAATATTTATCTCCATTTACAAACATTTGATGTTGGTTTTATATAAATATAATTAATCAATTCCCAACAAAGCATCAAAATATACCAAAGTGAGTATGAAAATATTTACTAGGAGGTTCATTCCCCAAACATTAACCAGGAAGGACTTTGGAACTTTGGATGCAATAATTCACCCATTTTGTATTCTCAGATATAACCAACCTCAATATTTTGAGTTGGTATTTGAATAGTTCTACTAAAAATTTAAGATATAAAAGAATATGTAGAAACAAAATCAAATAGAACATGATCTATTCTTGAATGAATTATCAGCGTACCTATCACCACATCATTATCGGTCTCCACCTCAGTAGTAGTGATAGCATATTCCCTTCCTTGCTGCCTTATAATTTGTATTGTTTATTTCCCCCAACAACCCTTAGATTAGGGAAATGGTTTAAATAATGTATACGTTCCTTGAAGATGAAGCACTACACTACGGGATGAGTGTTTATCTGAACCTTTATTATTCCACATTAATGGGATTATTCATATACCATTAGAAGTTATTAGCTATATGCCCCTATGTTTCACATTTTAATCATCTCTTAGTTCCCTTTATGCAGTTTCCAAGATTCTTCCTCCTACACTTTTGACACCTAGGATATAAGGTCATCTTTCCATCATGATATTTATCACCCATATTAAAATCAATTTTCTTCTTTTTATCACATGGCTCATGAGACCACTAAGATCCTCGATCTCCAATTAAACTTTCTGGTAATAATGGAAAATCTTCACATATCTTTCAAAGTCTTTAATTGAGAACACTTTATATAGACTCAGATTTAGTCATATAAAGAAGTGATCTACCTTGCTTTTAGTTTTCATGAACAATCAAGAGGTGTATCTTGAAAGCCTTGTTAGGTTTTCCTTATACACAACAATAAACTAATCTTACCTTTTCTTTAGTATGAGGAATTCTTTTTCTATATTGATATGGATTTTTCAGGGAAAATATATATTATAAAATATGTTCATTAAACCTTCTCATTCCATAGAATCAATTTCCTCCTTGGACTTTTTTTCTTGATCAGTTTCCACCACTGATTAGATTCTTCTTAAAACTGATAGAATTTCAGGATAACTTACTCTACTTCTAAGCATTGGAATATAGAGAATATCTTCTCAATATAGTTAATACATTGTGTTGTGAGGTGGGGATCACAAGATCTACTAATAATTGGATTCATTTTCTTCATGAAATATTTGACAGAAAATTTATCTTGCTTAATAGAAAAAGGATGTTCCACATGATTCTTGATATTATTCATGACTTGGGCTAGTTGAGAAAGTAATATAATGAATGTTTGATCACTCGTTCCCATCATATTTGACATATCATTAGGTTAGTCATCACATTGCCGATTACATTTATTTTTGGAATGTTTTCTTATATTTCCTTACATTAACTATGAAAAGTAAAGTGCAATTACAGGGATTAAATAATTATCTAAAAAGTATATAAAAATAAACTTTTAACATAAATGTATAAACTTGTAAAGGAAAATTATATCCTAACTTGCGATTCCTTGTTTTCAATCTAGGTTATTCGTGATCTATTTTCTTACACATATTCTTATGCGATTGTTTTGTTCCATTAATAATGATTTGTAATGAGCTTATGTATTTACCATAGAATATTTCTTGTGAGTATCAAACCTGGTGCGTAGTAAGACCCATTGTCATGTATCAGGATACCCCGAGTTAGGCTCAGAACACCTTGTTAGATTTATTACTCCTAGGTAAATTTATGCTATAACCATGTCCACTTATAGTATCTATATAGGGATTTATTTTCTTGATAAACCACTTACTCTATACTAACAAAAATTTAGGTATGTTTTCTCATACATAGTTATATACCAAAGGATGTCTCTATATGTTTCTAATACTAATCCTAAAAATAACTAGACCTACTATGATACCAACTATAGTGACCTTAACCTTTCATTCATATCATTTCATGATTTTAAGCATAATTAACCACCTAATTACAAGCCAGGGATCGTGAAGTCTAGTGTATTTGGAAGATTAGGTGCATAATTAAACATCATGAACCCAAAATAAAAACATATTTTATTTAATCTTCATAATGAGCTCATAACATTATTTTATCCCTTATAACTATGCATAGGATATCTTTGGGAAAACGTGAACAAAAGGGATGAGCTAAAATGCCTAGTAAGGGAGTAAGCAAAAAATAGGACATAGCACATGGGTTAGAAGGAATAACATGATGGAATGAATGGAAAAGAACATGAATAAACATAATTATGAATAACATGTATAGCATGGGTGAATATAATCATGGCATCATAGGAATTTGGAAACAACGTATGACATTACATAAACATGAGTCAATGCTAACCACCAAGACTATATAAAATGGGGGAAAAGTCCCATAAAAGCATCAGGTTCACTCCTTGTCCCAACATTATGTATCATAAGAATAAACCTTACCCAATAAATTGTAGTTATATATGGGTTAACCCATTATAACTTATCCATTAATATGTGTTCCTCAGGAACAATCAAGCATAAGGGTTTCACATGGAGAGAATTTGGTATCATAATCATATCCTAAGGCATAATAAAAGAGAATATCAAAATTGTTTCCATGAAAGAATGTATTTAAAACATAAATTGAAATTTTTAATGTAAAATAGGAATATAATGTGATAGGTTATGTAAAAATAATGTGTAAACATTCAAAAAGGGTGTTTAAGAAACATTATAAATGAGCCACCTCAGTGAAGTTTATGGGGAAATATTTATGATTCTTTAAAATGGAAAAGGAATAATTTTTTGTATAAAACCCGAAATCAAATGAGATATTTTTATGATAAAATTATTGATTTTAGAAAAAATAATAGTGTATTAAAATATATTATAGAGAGCACTTGAAAAAGTTTATGGAATCAGAAAGTTTCCTTTATTCGGGCTTCCTTATCAGGAAGAATTGAGAAAGAATCCTTTTAAAAACATTTATTTCCCCATCAAATAAGAATCATATGATCTAGATATATGAGTTATGAACATATATACAGAATTTATAATTAGTAAAAAAAATAAATAATCATTAAATTGGAGTATATATATATAGAGAGAGAGAGAGAGAATAACCTGAAGGAAAAAAATAGAGGTTCGGGTAGAATCCCTTACCTTATGTCTGAAACGGTCTAACACTTGATCTTAATGTCCTAATGAATCAAATTTAATTAATTTATTAATTAATTCATAACCTTTTATACATTTATTTTATTTATTATTACTTTATTAAGTTCATTTATGGCCTTTTTGATGAGTTATAGTGTTCAATTTCATCGTTCTGGAGTGCTTTTTTTCTTAGTTTTTATGATTGTTTTGCTTGTATAAGAGTATGGAAGTTCATGTAAAATGGAAATAAAAATAAATAATTGAATTTATAAGTTATTAATAAAAATACATAAGTTTAAATTATCCAAAAAATCCTTTTTTATATATATTATGAGGATGAATCATTACATAAAAAGTTAATGATATATGTTCAGGTTAATTTTGACGGTTTTTTGTTCATCACAAACTAGTTTTGTTTTATTAAATAACATCATCTGTATATAATGGTTCAAGAACATTAAATAGTATGTATTACATATATTATATTTTTTTAACCATAAAAATGGTTTTATGACCATCCTTGAATGCATTAATGGAAAATGAAAATTTTTTGTCTTTAAAGGCAATAAATTAAAACCTCACGAACGACGTTTTCATTTCTAGAATAAAAGGGGGAGGAGAAAGGGGTTTGATGGTGGATTATTCCATTAGCATAATAAAATTATAATATATTTATGTTATTATAGTTATAATACCATTTGGATGAGTGGAGTTTAGGATAGAATAAGAAAAGAAAATAACTTGAAAAGAAAATAAAAAAAGGAAGGTGGAATTTACCTCATGAAAATATCCTCCTTGAGGGAATCCTTTGGGAAAGGATTTTGGTGTTTTGATAATACCAATAGATCCTAGATGTGGGGGAGGAACTTAGAATGATATTTGATCAGAATTTGGACAAGTCTCAAATATTGAGAGGTGTGAGGAGAAGAGATGGTGAGGGGTGGTATTTATAGTGGAGGAAAGGGGTGTTATCTCATTATTTTATTCATTAGTTTGTTATTTTGGCTCTAGAATATGAATAGTTTGAGAATTTTCAGTAAATATATTAAAATAATGAAGTATTTTTTATGATTAAGATGCTTAAATCATCCTTACGTCAATAATCACTTAAAAATCATGTATTTAGCATTTATTGAAAATTGTCATATTTTACTATTCAACAAAAATTTTAATATTTTAGAAAAATACCAAAAAAATCACCCTAAACATTTTTCACCATTAATAATTAAAAAAGTAACTCCATTTTATGAAAATAATTTTTTAAATATGATAAATTTATTTCTTTAATTAAAATCCTCATTTCCTCAAAAATTATAGATTTTAATATTATAACTGATTTTATAACACTTTGAAAAATTAATTATGGTACCATAAAATTATATAAAATAATAAGACAACAAAATATTAATTTTTGAATACACTTTATGAATTTAAATATTATTTTAAATTATTAAATTAATCATATAATTGTTATTAAATATTTATGACTTATAAGAATTCCAAAAATTAGTTAATAATTTTTAAAACATTTATTTACTTATACCATGATATAATTATATCAGACATTAATTAATAAGATTCCAGAAAAATTATACTTTCATGGGATATGTTACTATTCATTTGGCCATTTTACTATTCATAAGGGTTATGTTACTATTCCTAAGGTCAAGTTACTATTTCATCAGTATAGGTTCCTTAGCTTCTAGAAGTACCTCATATTTACTTCATTATTCATTTATAAATTTTTTATTGTCTTATAAAATTGATTTTAGGTTGTTTATACTATTTGACATAATTATAATAAGATAATTTCCATTGATAAAATTTTGGGTCATTACACAATCAATGCCAAATATAGAGTTGAATCCCACCAAGGAGAGTATTATGAGATTCCCTGGAAGAATCCTCCCATATATGCTTAGAAGAGAATATTCCAACACTTGGGTGGAAATGATTTCACCATTGTGTGTTTTTATAGATATCTATACTTCAAGGTACCAAGGCTTTGATTCAACAGTTCTATGAATGCATGGAACTAGAGTCAAATAAAACTTTTTCCATTCTTCAGTGAACAGGAAGTGTACCTTATAAGACTTCGTTTTCAGGATCCACTTTAGCATTAGTGATTGAATAATAATTTCATTTCTCCTTTGGATTTGGTGGTTTTTTATTCTAATTACGCTCAAGGACTCGTGGTTTATTTCATTGTCTTACATAGTTCCCTTTCTTCCTATAGTTTAATAATTGAACCATGGGTGTTTCATTACGAGGTTCCTTATTTTCCCCAATCATGTTGGAAAACTTCATCAAGTCTCTTAAACATTAATGAACTTGGTGTCCTTCAATTCCACACTTGAATCATTTCCTTATCCCTTTGAGTCAATTCCTCAAGCAAGTATCTAATTTAGAATGCCATGCCCTCGAAGCCTGTTTTAACCCATAAAAAGCCTTATTCAACCTGCACATATAACTTTCATCCTTACCAATAAAAAATCCCCATAGTTGATCAATGTAAACTTCCTCGTCAAGGTAACCATTCGAGAATGTGGATTTTACATCCATTTGAAAAATATTGTAACTTCGTTGTGTAGCAATATAAATAAAGATTCTGATTGTTTCTAATCTTGCCACCGGAACAAAGGTTTCATCAAAATCAATGCCTTTAATTTTTGAATACCCTTTGCAAACCAATCTTGCTTGGTTTCTTATTAATTCACCTTCTTCATTCATTTTGTTCCAGAAAACCCACTTTGTACTAATAATGTTCTTGTTGTCTGGCTTGGGTAAAAGTTACCAAGTATCATTCTTATCTATCTGATCAAGCTCTTCATTCATAGCCTAAACCCATTATAGATGCTCAATTTCTTTATTTACATCATTCGGTTCAACTTTCTAATAAATAGAAGTATGTGTTATAGCATTTGTTTTTCTTCTTGTTTGAACCCTCTAATGTTGATCTCCAATAATGTTCTGAGCCTCCACTTGTTTCCTCAGCCTAGAATGAGTTGTTCAAACTTTATGATCATCACTCAAGATTGCAGAGTCAAATTCCTCTTCTTGAGTATAATTAACACAGTCTACAACATTAACATAATTGTTAACAAAATCTTCCCTATCCTGCTCAACTTCCACGTCAACATATGGCTTCTTTTATTTCTCAACATTTTCAACAACTTTTACATCTAAAGAATAAATAATTCTTCCTATTTCTTTGTTGAGACATCTGCATCCTCTTCTTTCTAGAGCATAGCCCAAAAAAATTCCATCATCTCATCTTTTCTCAAACATTCCAAGGTTTCTGCATTTCTTCTTTTTAATGAATGGACTCCCAAAAACTCTTAAGTGTTTCAAACATGGAGTTTTCCCATAGAACATTTCGTATAGAGTCATATATGAGTTTTTCCTACAGAAACATCAGTTCTGAATATACACTATAGTACTCATGGATTGCCTCCAATAATAATGACAAAGACTATGTTCAAGTAATATAGTTCTCCCCATTTCCACCAGACTTTAATTCTTTCTTTCAGCAACCCCATTTTGTTGAGGTGTGTAAGGTGAACTAAACTCATGTCGAATTCCATGCTTCTCAAGATAACTTTCAAACTCCTAATTCTTATACTCACCTCTATTATCAATTCTAAACGTCTTCACTGAATACTCACATTCCTTATCTTCATTCCTCCTGAAACTCTTAAATATTTTCAGAGCATTTGACTTATGTCTCATATACATAACACAAGTAATGCGAGTAAAGTCTTCAATGAAATTAATTAAGTACTTATCTCCATTTTTATATTTCATTCTCCTTGGTCCATAAATATCAGAGTGTATGAGTTCCCAGGTTATTTTTGAGCTAATTTCAACTATCTTATAAATAGAGTTTGTAATCTTCCCTTTCTCACAAATAGTGCAACACCAATCTCTTCTTCTTGATAAATCAGGAATATCTCGGATACTACATCGATTTTACAACATTCACTTATTTCTCTGACAAATATGTCCTAGCCTTTTATTCCATAACTTATTTTCATCCACCAAACCAATATAACAAGAGTTCTTCACTACACCAACTTGGGACAAATTCCCTCTTGTACATTGGCCTCTTGTAACTATATTTCCATCATTTTCACTTTTCACAAAAAAATCCATCTTTTCTGAAGATAACTTTGTTGCCCTCATCACAGAGTTGTAACACACTTAATAGGTTATGTTTCATCCCATCAACATATAATTTTTTCCTAGATTTCATCTTTTCTTTTCCAATGATGAATGATCCAACACCTTTGATCCTTAGAGATTTATCGTTTCCAAATTTCATTGTTCCTTCTTTGAAGTATTTCACATTCTTCATTAGCTTTAAGTCTCCTATCATCTAAGAGGAACACCAATTATCAAGAATCCATGTATGTTCTCATTTTTTATCTTTTAATACAGTTTCAACAATGAGGTATTTTTATTCACCCTTTTCTTTCACTTTCTGTTGTGCTTCCTCCAATTTCCTATCCAAGTTAATGTGTTCTGGCCAGAAAAAAATGCACTCTTTCTTTTTGGACTTATCATACCTGTCCCTTTTATCTTTTAAAAAATCTTCCTTCTGAGGATTTGTAAGAAACTTTTGTTGCCCTGGTAACACACTAAGCTATCCCTTAGCAAGATGTCCTAGTCGATCACATCTTTCACAAATAGTTTCTAGTGATTGGAACCTATTCTCAACTTTCACACCAACCTTCTAAGATATCTTCTGAAATTTCTTTAGAGATTTTCTCTTTTGAAAGGATTGACTCCCCCTAAATCCTTGTCTTTCAAAACATGTGGAATAGTTGTAACATTTTTGGTTGAACCAACACATATTTTCCATGTTTCCAAATCCAACACAATACTAGCAGTAGCCATAGAATGAATATTTTCCTTATAAACTTCCATACTGACCGGAGTTGTGAACATGCTTCTTAACAATATTCTTACTAGAATTATTCTGAACGTCAACCTTCATATTTTAAATTGTAACTTTCTTCTACAGATCAGATTTTTTTCAGTCTTACTGGAACCAGAAGTGGTAGACATATTTGTAGACTCAATATTTTTAGATGCTTCTAATTTTTCAGTATTTCTAACTTTGATGACATACATAGCCTTTCTAACATTTCTCTTATCAGTACCTGTTCCATCTTTATTTTCAACCTTTGAATGCAACTTTTTTTATCCTTATTAGGGTCATTCTTAGTAGAATATTCACCAACTTATGTAATAGAATTTTTGAACCTTGTGTTTGTTTCCTCTGATTTAGAAAGTTTATGTTGGATAAATTCCAACTCATCTTATTTTTCCTTCATCATTACTTCTAGAAGATCATTATGATTATTTTATATCTCAAGAGAATTTTTCAGATCATCAATATCATTTTCATATTTCTCTTTCTTTTCATGAAAACATGTTTGGTCATTTGATGAAGAGTTTTCATTTTTCAATTTTCTGTTTTCATTCTCAAGACTTCGGATCATTCTCAAACATTACTTCAGTTGTTCTTTCAGATACTGTTCAAGTGGAGTTTCTTCTTCTTCATTACTACTGCTCTCATAATCATTATTATTCACTATTGAAAAAAGGTACTCTCTCTAGCTTTCTCAGTAACAGATTTTTCAGATTCAGTCTTACTATCATCATTTTATTCATCTTTTGACAAAAATATTCTTCTTTTTTATTTGAAGAACTTTTTATCCTTACCTCTACCAAAATATTAATCCTTTCCACCCTGTTTCTTCCATGACCTTCTTGGTCTTTTATCTTCTTCATCATTGTCTTCATCTTTCCCTTTTTGAGGGAAATTAGCCACAAAGTATCCAACCGCTCCACATTGAAAACATTTCAAAGGGAGTTTCCCTTTTTATTTATTTGTGCCTCTTTTATTATTTTTAGAAAATAAGGATAAAATTTCATCAAAATTTTGACATTCCTCATTTTCAGATTCAGATTCACCAACTTCTTCTTCAATATGAATTTTCTTCTACTTCTCTTTATTTGTTGCTTTGAAATACATTTCCCTATCATCTTTTTATTTTCTCTTAATAGTCTACTCCATTCTCATTTCATATGTTATAAGAGTGCTATGAAAATAATCCGGAGATAATGTTTCAGGGTCTCTTTCTTTCAGTGATGAAACTTTATCATCAAATTTATTGAGCAGAATTCTCAAGATCTTTTGAACAACTGTAGAATATTCCAATATTTCATTGAGACTTCTGATTGTAGTGACAATATCATTGACCCTTGTAAATAAGTCTCTAATAGATTCAAACTCTCCCATTTTCAAGTCTTCATACATCAGCCTCCATATTTGTATTTTTTTTCTTCTTTGATTTTGTATTTCCTTCATATATGTTCTTCAGATTATCCCATATTCTTTTATCTATAGCAACACCTTTAACTCTAAAAAACTCACTATCAGAATGGGATAAGAGTAATTCATTTTTATCTCTTCCATCATTCTCAAGATGTTTCTTATCAATAGGTTTTAGAGGAATCTTATCATCAATAGGAGGAAATCCATCTTTTGTAGTTTCAAGAACTTCATACCCAATAGACATAAGATAAGACATCAATTTATCTTTCCATATATGATAATTGTTGTATTCAAATATTGGAATCCCCTTACTATTCATGAAATTGAAATTCTCCATCACTACTTCTCTTTAAAACTTCAGTAAAGAACAAATGAAGGGAACCTGTCGCTCTGATACCAATTGAAGTTTCCAATCAGGATCTAAGTATCACTGAGAGGGGGGAGGGTTGAATCAGTGACATCTTTTTCCTTTTATGTTTCCTTCTTTTTGAGACAACCTTCAGCTCATGTTAAATATTTTCTTCTCTTTTGAACATACAAAACCACAAGAACACAAGATTTACAAGGTTCATTACTCAAAAAGGGTAGCTACGTCCTTAGTATGGTACAGAAATAATCCAGTACCACAAAATCCACTAGAAAACAACATTTTGATGTGGAATACAACGAGTAGGATAAAAACTTACACTCGTGTAGCACTTGGAAAACAATCGGCAATTGTGTGTGAACCCTCTTAGAACAAATAGAGAATTACATTATTTCAGTGCTTCTTTACAATTGAACAGGTGTATTCTCTGAATTAAAAATCTTTAGTTTCTTACCCAGAAGCCATTAAGAACTATCTTACTCTCAACTAAATATGTGTGAAGAACTAAAATCTTTCACGCACCCTTTTAGGCATCTTGCGTGCAAATTTTATGCCATGCACACAAGATTCGAATTTTTTCGTCAAACACCTCTTGAATGCAACTATAATCTTGCGTGTAACTCTCTTCTTGCATGAAAATTTTTATTCTAGAGTAGAACTCTATTTATTTTATGCACTACCCTTTACAAAGTTATTTCATGCCTTAGATATTGGAATTTATCTAAGTGTTTAGACTCACAAATGTGAGGGAGTCAACTCTTTTTTATAGACCTCGTCTACCCCTATGCGCAAAAAACCCCAATGTATCGCACAAGATTCTAACGCGTCCTGAAAAACACCATTGGACGTCACATTGGGCACGTAAATCTCTAACGAACCAATCTCATATTTCGCAGACTTCTTGAATATTTTTTTCACTTCATTACTTTTCCATTTTCAAAGTTTGGACCTCGAATCATGCCTTACGCGCAACATTCCTAACTCCCTTCAATATTTCACACAAAAACCAATCTTACATGCAAAAACCAATATTCCCCTCAAGTGTTTCCTTTTATAGATTTTAATGCTTGATTCTTTTAACTTCACCTACACGCAACATACTAGTCCATCTTTAAACTTTCACGCATCATTCTTTGCCAAAATCACATTCTCCATCGCCTGATTTTCAGCCCCAAAAGTTTGGAAAACTCTGGGAAACGCCACCACCTTAAAATATTCTTCGGTAAGAACACCAGTGTTGCTTCATTATCATCTAGGATATTCAAAAAAACAAGTAATTTCATCATGAAACATATCTATCATGATATATAGTATTTTATCAAACACCTTTAGCATTGTCATATTTTCAGTAGAAAGTACTGAACCTTCCCTGTATTTCACTAGAATCTTCCCTTCCAATCAAAACTATATATGACTAGCAACACCTTTTACTCTGCCTTTCTTTCATAAGGCTTGCATCACAAGTTCTTATAACTTATGATATTTTTTAAATACATATCAGAAAAGCATCGTCTGATTTTCATGTTCTTTACAAAGTGAATTGATTTATCTTCTTTGACAACAAAATACAACACTCTATAACAACAAACTCTTATTGATTCCTTCACCATCCAACTTGGTCCCAAAAGTGGGATTCTGTTAGAGTTAGTTCCATAGAACCAACTTCATTTTGATTATTAATATATTCAAGGTATATAATATTACTAAAAATATCGTAACATGTGATGATCGTTCTCTTATGTTACATAAAAATGATAATGTCATTATGTTATATTTTATAATAAATTTTCATTTTAATTCCCCTATATGATGATAACCTTGATGTGATAATATGATATTTTTAAATTCTTGTTCTATGGCTCTATTTCATCACCTGATGGGACACATTTGATATAAGTTAAATGGGGTAAATGAATCGTAAGATATTGATACTTCTCAATGTTCTAGTGGGGGATTTACCAAAAAAGATATCATGGGCAGGGGGCTTAAAAGAAAACAAACTTATAAATGCTCTAGTATTATATTTTTCTGAAGTAATTTACCTAATAGTGATGGCATATAGATCCTCACACACCATGTGGGAAAAAATCCAAAATCTTTGAATGGGATTCTAAGGAACATGAATTGAAATAAAAAATTATATAGAAAAATATGAGGATTTTAGGATACACCTAAATGAGTATATATATGCATTATCTGTTTAGGTGATCATCATTTTGGGGGATAAGTGTAAACTCTAAAAACCCCTCAATGATATTAAGATCACGAAGAGGATCTTGATATGATTATGACTGTAATTAAATGAAATATTCATGGTACATAAATAAGAAACCCTAATTTAGTTTATGAGGATAGTATTCACACCATCCTAATTTCATGTATGATAAGAAACATAGGTGATGAGTCCTTAGAAAATGATAATTATTGGGAAGTATAGTTCAAAGAAATGAATGAACTAACATTAGAGGATGATCTAGTGGATAGGGAAGTTTATAAGGTAATGTATTTAATTTACTAAATTTTAAGGATGTGAAAGGTAAATTCACAGTTAGGATTACATATGCATGATTTCCATATGAAAAAATTGGGAATATCATTTTCCAATGAAATTATGAGATGATGATGATGATGATGAATCCATGAAAAAAATCATCCAATACTGTGAAAGGTAGGAGTATTTCAAAGTGAAAATTATTCAAAAAGAATAACATTACATCATAAGAATATATTATTTTGTAAGAAATTAAATATTCTAAAATTGAAGTTATAAAATAACTCAATAAGTAAGTACTTGTTGTTTTTGTTTTTGTATACAAACAGAAATCAATGGACATATATGATGAAATCACTTATGTTGAGTGAAGATTTGACATTAATGTTTAATAAGATGTTTCACTTAAAAAAATTGATATTTATGGGGATAGATTTAAGAATTCCAATGGAGTGGTACATGAATTCAAATTGTATATATAGAAGAAATAAGAGGATAAATCTAAGTTGATGACTGAAATTGAAATGCTTAAATATGGATTTCCTATAAACTCAAATATAGAAATTGATCTCATTCTCAAAACCAAATTGTATTCCTAGAATATGAATTGATTAACCGTTTTTTTAAGTTCATGTTAACATGTTCTAGAATATTTAATCCAAATTAATAAATATCTAATAAAATATCAATGATCAAGAGATACTTGTAAATCTTAGTATCACATTGAGAAGTTAGAGTGTGATGACTTCCAAAAAAGATAAGGAGGTAAACAAGGGGCCAACAAAAACAATATATTTTTTAACACAAGTGAAGTGGTTTGAAAATAAAAGGAAAATTATTTACTCGATTGATCATAATAAAAAATATGTGATGGTTGATTTGAAACAAGAAGCACCCATGCCCCAAAAGAAGGTTGATTTGGATGACCAAAAAATCACTGAAAACTCTATTGATGGGGTATTAAAGAGATGTAATAATTCACTAGAAATTTGGGAATATGGTTTTGGGAATATAGGGGATAAAAAATACATGTTTCTCATAGATAAAAAAGAACATTAAGGCAGAAGAGACCAAAAAACATACAAGTTAAAATTAATAAACTTGACATGTTTTTAACAGCTATTGTTTTTTGTGTGATGGTTTTGCAAAAAAATACAAGAATTTATTATCAATGTTATAAAGATATTAGATAAAGTATACTTAGAAAAGCTGGTATTAGTTTTTTGAAGTGTCATCAATTATTCTGAAAACTCATAATATATTTTCATCCCTAAAAAATGAGGATAATACAATGGATTAATAGGTGGAATAATCACAATCCCAACAAAAGAAATTGGATTATCGAACATGGATCAAGAATGAAAAACATGACAAGGAAATTTTTTTATAAATTTATTCGAATGTAATTAATTTGGTTAGAGTGTTGATCCTTGATATTTGATTCACTTCACATTGATGGTAAAGAATGATCTTTTCATTAGGATCAAGTATGAAAAAAAGATATCATCTTATTTGGTAATAATGAAGGATGGAATATCATTACATTTGATAAGATAGTATTAGAGGAAAATTATTCAGATGCATAGATGTATTGGTGTTTAGATTCCATGTTTATAATTAACCATGTGTTATCTAATTATGTGACTTAGGGAATGTTCTTAACTTCTATTAGATGGATTGAATTATTGAAGAATGATATAGTGTAATTAACAAGAAAGGAAAATACATAATACGGAATATCTACCATATTGGTTGAGAAAAAATATGATTGTTTTATATGCAAGGAATAATAAAAGAAGTTTTAGAACAAAATTATAGTCTAGTTCTGTCAAAATTTATTACAGGCTTTAGTGATGAATAAAGGAGATCATGATATCACAAAACTCTCATATGATCTCACACACGTGTGAAACGTTTTGAATAATATAAAATAATTGAGATAAATTATAACATAATGGAAAATAAATTGAAGATATTTCATGAGTTACTTCAATTCGATGTTTGTAGAATAATATCACAAAAAATATACGGATTGAAATAAGTACTTTTCTATTTTTATTGATTAATACAATATAATAGTGTGATTGATGGTGACCACTTGAAAAACATAAGTATTCAAGTGTGTTTCATGTTACCAGAAATTCGGGGAAAATATTTTTTTGATGAAATTTCAAAAATTATGAATTGATAATGGAAATAAATTCACTAAAATCCAAGTTGAAGAATGTCTCAAGAAGCATGGGATGAGGCACCAAGTTTTAGTGTTGAGGACACCTCAATGAGATGGTGTTACATTAAGGAGGAACCATATCATTAATAACATGACCCAAATGATATTCATTGAGAAATATATACCTAATGTGTTTTGGAAGGAAGTAGTTCTTCCCTTAGTATATATATCCAATAGGTCCTTTTTACATCTAAAGGAAGAGAGAACACCCTTTGATATGTGTTATTGGAAGAATCCAATACAAAAATACTATAAATTTTTTGAAAGTATGTGATTTATTACCAGAAAATAGACGAAAAAACAAGGAATCTAGTGGAGATAAAAGTATTTTTCATGGATTCCAATCAAAAATTTAAGAGTACAAATATTATAACAAAATCATTGTAAAATTCATCGAAATTCAAGTTTTAATGGTTGTGAAAAAATTAAAATTATCAATTTAGCGAATATTTTCCACACCAAAACAGTGATGAAGTTTCCATGGAAAATGATAATTAATAGAGTATACCATGGGGAGGAAATAAAAACAAGTTAAGAAGATAAAAAAGTATGAAAAATGGATAAAATTAATAAAGGAAATAACATTAGTGATTAGGAAGATCCAATATAAATATAAAAGATTAAGACTTTATAAGAAACTTCTCTATAATGACCCAAAATTATATCAATGAGATTTATCTTCTTATATTTATTTAATATAGTATATATCAGATAAAATAAATTATAGAAAACAATAAAAACTTTATAAATGAAGAGTGAATTAAATAAAAGGTATTTCTAGAAGTTAAGGAACCTATACCGATGAAATAGTAACTTGATCTTAGGAAAGGTAATATGAACCTTCTGAATAGTAAATAACCTCACCTATGAAAGTATAAATAAAATTATGATATAATTATATCATAGTATAAATAAATAAATATTTTAAAAATTATTAATTAAGTGTTGGTATTTTTGTAAGTCATAAATATTTAATTACAATTTTATAATTAATAAAATGATTTATCAGAAAATTTATTTTCCTAAAATGTATTCATAAATTAAAATTTTGTTTTCTTATGATTTTTGGATGATTTTATGAGACCTTAGTTAATTTTTTAAAGTATTATAAAAGTAGTCGTAAATTTAAAATCTATATTTTTCGAGCAAATGATGTTTTTAATTAAAATTTTAATTTCTTATATTTATAAAATTATTTTCTTAAAATGGAGTTCATTTTTTAATTTTTCATGTCGAAAAATGGTTAAGGTGGATTTTTGGAATTTTTCTAAAATACGTGATTTTTTTGTGAATAGTAACATACAATAATTCACCACAGGAAAAATGACCTATACCCATGGTTCAAAATCATGGGTATAGCCCCCCAAACCATGGGTATAAATTTTAGAAAAATTAGAGAATGGGATTCAATCCAGTGACCTCCTCCCCAACCACAAGGTGTATTACTAATAAAGATGCATCCCTTACGTATATATATATTGTTGTGTTTAGCTAATATATTAATCTGGATGTCGCATTAGAAAAAAATCATTTAGCATGTTTCGATCTCGCAACCTCACCATCGAATTTCTGGTGCCTCACCACTCAAGCTACTACCTCTAGGTAAATATATTACATATATTTACTGAAATATATTAATCTAAATCTTCAGAATTAGAAAAAAATCAGGAAGCGAGATTCGATCCTGGGACCTTAGATAATAGCACAGAGCACCTCACCAACCGTCATATCTAATTTTTTATTTAATTCTATATCTACATAATTATATTAATCTAAACCATCAGTATAAGAGGGGAAACCGTTTGTATAGGGTTTTTCCACCCTAAATTTTTTTCATGTATTCACATGGGAATCCTATACCCACGGTTTTGGAAAACCATGGGTATATGGTTATTTAGACCAAAACTATATCCATGATTTTCATAAAGAACCATGGGTATAGGTGTTTAACCAAGACCTATACCCAGAGTTTTGGGAAAACCATGGGTATAGGTTCGGAACAAACCCATATCCCCATAGTTTTGGAGAATCCATGGGTATAGAGGTACATATACCCTCTATTTTGGGAAAACTATGAGTATAGGTTTCGAAATACCTTTATACCCATAGTTTTGTGAAACTCGTGGGTATTGGGGGACCTATACCCACAATTTTTCCCAAAACCGTGGGTATAGAGGCTTTTTTCATAAGTAATTTATGATAAATGTTAAATACATGAATTATTGAGTCATAGGTGATGTATGGATGATGTAAGCCCATAATATTGAACTATCCTTAATTATGTTAAACTTTATAGTGATATGATCAAACTATTCATGGTCATGAGCCAAAAGTAATAAACAAATGAATAAAATATTCAAAAATCACCCCTCTCCTCCACTATAAATTTCACCCATCACCACCCCTTATCTTCACTCCTTCCAAGATTTGAGCCTTGTGAAATTTCAACCCAATACTCTTCCAAAGGCTATCCCCCATGTCAAGGAACTATTGGTCTCATCAAAAGACCAAAACCAATCCTCTTAAGGAGGTTCTCAAGGAGGAGTATTCAAGAGGTAATATCCTCTTCATTTTCCTTTTAATTTCTTTTCAAGTTATTTTCTTTTATTATTCTCCCCTCACCTACCCTCATAAAAATGGATTCATAACTTTTGTACCTTACATATTCTATAATTTTTTATTCTAATTTAAGAATCCTTCATAAATCTTATTCTCCTCTCCCTTTTATTCTAAAAATGGAAACGTTGTTCGTGAGGTGTTGTTTTATTTCCGTCAAGGATGAAAAATTTTGATTTTGTTTCACCGTATTAAAGGCTATTAATGGAACTATTTTAATGATTGAAATATATTTAAAAATTTATATTAAAAACCCTTTTATGTTCTGGAGGAAACATATTTATATAATACTAAATGATAAAAGAAAACAATTTTTTGTGATCTAAAATCACTTAAATTATTCTAAATAAAAATTATTAACATGTTATCTAATGATTTATCCTCATATCTAGGAAAAAGGAAATACCTAAAACCATTTACATTTATATATGTTCATTAAAAACATATAATTCTAATTCTTTAATTTATACCCATTTTACATGAACTGCATTACTTATAAACAAGAAAATCGATCATGAAAACCAATATATCGAATGCTCTTTAATGATGAAATTAAACTCTATAACTCAACAATAAGTCCATAAATGAACTTAATAAAACTATAATGAATAAAATAAACATATATAAGGTTCTTAATTAATTGACTGATTTATTTAATATTATAATCTAGGACATTAATGTCAATTACAGAATGCATTCAGACATAAGGTAAGGGATTCTACCCGAACCTTCATTTTTCCTTCGCATTATTCTTTCACTATATTTACACCAATGTGATGATTATTTATTTTTCTGTACTTATATTATATTCTGTTTATATTCTCTAAACTCATGTATCTAGATTATTTTATCTTTATTTTAAGGGAAATACATGTTTTAAATCGTTCCCTTCTCAATTCTTCCCTATATGCAAGCCCAATTAAAGGGAACCTCTTGATTTCTTACCCATTTTCAAGTACCATCCATAATATATTTTAAGACAAAATTATTTTTATAAAATCATTAATTTTATTATGAAAAACTATATTTGTTCATTACTAGTTTTATACAAACAATTATGACAATTAAAAATGATCTTCCCAAAATAACTCTTCTTTGCAAAGTAAAAAAAGGTATTTCTCTCAAAAATTCCTCAATGAATTTATTTGAGTATTTTCATTTATTTCAACTCCTCTATTTATTTTTATGATTTATAGATATTTACCTCTTATTATTATCATCTAAAATATTTTGTTAAATAGTTTATAATTACTTTTACAGTGGATTTTCATTCTTGATACCATTCACCATACAACTCAAAATGGTTAGTGATATTGTTTACAGATTGGGGAAAGTTATTTACATTTCATATGTATAAGTTTTGTATGTTTAACCCCATTCATATTAGGAATGAATTGGAATAAGTAAGTGATGTGTGGGAACCGATATATCCTCTTGATGCATCGGTAGGTCTCATGAGACATACTTGACTGGGTTTTTACCCATTATGTATAGTGTTTTGGCCGAGGCCTTGACTGTGTTTTTATGATGTCTGATATTAGGAATTACATAATTATGAAACTATTAATTGATAGTTCATGTTATTATTACACTAGTATAATATCTATGGTTATGTTTTATTGTGGAATTTTTTAATCATCTTTTATTCCTCTCATTTTATGCTCAAGATTATTCTTTAGTGACCTATGTTTTTATTTATTCACCATGCCTTTATATTTATGTTTATGGTCGCTTCCATAGTATTGGATTTCCCTTACTAAGCACCTGATCTCACCCCTTTCTTATGTTTTATTTTTTCCCATTATGTGACTATGTATATTATTAATGGTATCTAAGAGTTTTGGATGTTTCCAATAGAATATCTATATTTTTTCCTTTCAAAGATATAATGTAAAGCTTATGTGTGTATCTGGTCTTGAAAAACTACTAAACTATTTGGTCCTTCAGGATACTACTTCTTTGTTTATTATGACACTATAATGAAGTAAGGTACCGGCTTCGGGCAACTGGGTTTAGGGTCTCTAAAGTTGTTATCAAAGAATGTTTAGTAGAAACCTTGGAAACTTGATTTAGATAACATAGTTTAGGGAACATAACCTTAAGATAGACTTTGAGGATAAGAATAGAATAACATCTAAGAATATTGGTGACAAAGATATTATGTGGATATTCCTAGAAATACACCTATTTTTAGATACTACGAGTGGATGTGGTTCTGGAATAGATGTACCTAGGGGTAAAAAATCTGACAGGGTGTCCCTGTCCTAAATCAGGGTAACCTGGTACACAACAACATGACTTGTTCTGCACCTTGTTTGACACTCTTAGGGTATTTTCTTAGGATAATTCATAATTTCATTATAAACTGTTTTTAAGTATTTAAAAGTAAATTTCTACCCAAAGAAACCATGTTTATGACTATGATATTAGTTATACATAAACATTCAATTTAGGCTAAGTGTTTTGTTAGTTTTAAATTATGAATTAGGATTATAACCTAACTTAGTGTATTCCATTATTTAGAAATGGTTCCTAGTGTAAGAAATGGGAACTATATCAACACACGTATCCCATATAAGGATTTCCCTCTGATATAAGATAATTATTTTGGTACTAGACCTGCGACTAGTGCAGAGAAACGTATAACTATACAGGGATACCTTACTCAGGTTATGAACAGTAACCTTACTCATTTGGAGCATCCTAATCCAAAATGTGGAGGACCAATGTTAGATCACTTTATGTGAAAAAAGCCTCAATAATTTAATGGGACTACAAACCCATTTGTAGAAGATCAGTGGATAGGTTCTTTAGAGAAGCGATTTCTCGCTTTGGGAAGTAATGAAATGGAGAAGGTTGTCATGGTTGTTTATTGACTATTGAGATATACGGATCAATGGTGGTCATTAATTCAAAACACAAAGAATGAGGAAAAAATGAAAAATATGGAATGGATGGATTTTAAGGAAATTTTTATAGAAAAAATATTTTCCTCGTGAATAGTAAGAATATATGGAGAAGAAATTCTTGAGCCTTGAAAAATACATGGTGAAAATATTACAAAGTATGAAACCAACTTTACAAGGTTATAAAGGCATTCTTTAGACAACATACATAGTCAAAAGAGAAATATTGATTGATTATTTTATAGTTTAAAACCATTACTCTAAAGAGAACAAGTCTCCCAAAATTTCTAATCATATGAAGATATATTATCATGTTATATCATGATAGAAAAATAATTTTCTAAGTTACATGACTTTAAAGTAAAGTAAGATATCAAGAGGTTAACTGAACACTCAAGAAAATGAGATAAAGAAAAATGGAAGAAGGGAATATTTGATTTTCCATCCTATGATAATTGTTATAAGAAACACCCCATTACTTTCCTAAAGGTTATATGTGTTTGTTACAAGTATGGAGAAAAAGGACATTGATCTTGTGATTTAATGGGAAATAAAGAAGCTACCAATGTTCAATTTTATAATTTTCAATAGATAGTAAATTATGAAAATTATTGTCCTAAGTGCCGAGTAAACTTTCCCAAAATAAATCCAAGGGATAAAGGCCAAGCTTATGTAGTCAAAACTGTTGAGGTTGATGTTCCTAATGATGTGGTAGATGGTATTTTAATCATTTTCTCAAAATTATCCAATGATTTTTTTATTCTATATCATCGCATTTTTTATATCTTCCCATTTTTCCAAGAAAATTAGACATTTTCATTTTTATTTAATAAAGTATTTTTCAATCAAAACTTTTTAGGTAAGTATCATTGCAATAAATATGTGTCATTCAGTCCCCTTTATGACGCATAAATTTGATTTAGTTTCTGACCTTATCATCATACCTATAAATTAATTTTAAATAATCCTTGGTGTGAAATTTATTAATATGATTTAAAAACTATTGCATAAAGAATGAAATTATGATTATAGTGGAGGATGTGAAATCCCTTATCATTATAGAAGAAACATCATCATCTTATTCTTATCTGGATTCACCCATAGTATCCCTACTGAATAAAATTATTGTTAAGGAAGAGAAAATGTCATCTATAGATGAGTAAAGAAGTATTAAAATTGAAAAATTTCCTATTATGTAAGAATATATTTATGTATTTCCATAGGATTTACCTAGAAATCCTCCAGAGTGGGAAGTTTAGCAATCTGTTGTTTTAATTCCGAGTGGAAGACCTATATAAAAGACTTCTTATAGACTGGACACTGTGGAATTAGTATAAATGAAGAAAAAATTAGAGGAATTGAGTGATAAAGGATTTATTCATCCTAGTGTTTCTCCATGGGGATCCCATGTTCTCTTTGTCAAGATGAAAGATGGATCCATAAGGCTTTTCATTGATTATAGATAAATCAATGCTATTATAATAAAGAATAAATATCTCATTCCTCGTATTGATGATTTATTAGATCAACTTCATGGAGGTCAATACTTTTTGAAGATCGACCATTGATCTGGATATCATCAGTTGTGTGTAAGGAAGGAAGATATTTCAAAGACATCATTTTGAACCAGGTATGGACATTACGAGTTTATACTAATTCCATTTGGAATGACTAATGTTCCCTATGTCTCTATGGATCTAATGAAGAGACTATTGAAGTAATATCTTGAAAAAAATAATGATATTTATTAATTATATGTTGATATATTCTAAAAGTTATGAGGACTATGAGAACCACTTGAGGATTGTTCTAGATACTCTTATAATAAAAGAGCTATATGGGAAGTTTAGAAAGTGTGAATTATGGATTCAAATAATTTATTTTCTTGGCCATATTCTCTCTAAGGATGGAATCTCAGTTTATCCTATGAAGACACTAGTACAAAAATTATTTATCACGTTATCCTTTTAATATCAGTTATTTTTAATCGACATACAAAGCTAAGTAAATTGATTGATCACATTAGTTATATTATAACCGATGTGAAACATTAATTATCTTACCTTATCACGTCGGTTATTCTATAACCAATTTCATAAATAAATTACCTCTCTCTATCACATTGGTTATTCTAAAACCAACAAGATAAAGTTAATTTTTATATCAGCTATAGAATAATTGACCTGATAAATCACTGTATAACATTGGTTATTATATAACTGATGTGATAATGCCTTTTATCACATCGATTATATAATAAATAATGTTATAAATGTAATAAAAAGTTCTTTATCATATTGGTTACTAAATAACTGATTTGATAAATCATTTAAAAATTTTATGACGCCTAATTTTGAGTCATTGCATTGTTTTTCAATTGGGCTAAAATGACTCAATTCTCTCTCGTACGAAAACTCTAAAACCGATTCTTCAAACTTGTGGCCTCCAAACTCAATTTTCCAGCTTCATTTAACATTTTTTCCATTGGTACATCTATCTGATCACCTCATAACTCTAAATTAATCTTCACACAATTCGATTTTGGTTATTCTATTTTGTGAATTCCCTAACTCTACGTTTTGAGATTTCAGTTACTAAAATATCACAATATCTTCTTTAATTTCCTCATGTTATCGCATTTCATCTATATCTTGAAAGGAAATAGCATGTGAGTTTTTGAATCATGTAAACTTTTTACACAACATGAAACCCCTAGAACATTGTTTCATATGGTTGGTAAATAGGGTGGATGTTGTGAAACTACCTACAATTCCCCCAAATGACATGACATTATTTTTTTGCTCATATAGGGGATACAAATCTCAATATAAGGAATGAAACTCTTAGGTATAAGTCATGTATAAATGTTACCCTTCCAAAAAATAGAACATCTATATTATTTATTCAAGAATTATTCACTTATTCTTTGCTTTTTTAGATAAATATGTTGGTCAAACTATTGTTGAGATAAAGGATCTAGGGGATGAATATATGTTTCATTAATAAAAAATAAACTACATGAACCCCCAAACATCATCATAAAATAATCTAGTGCTAGAATGAATTATTATCATATATTATATCATTCACAGAAGAATTCAATGAAATTAATTATGTGGATTGAGTAAATCAATAGAGTTATCTCATTTTCTAGAATGGTCATAGGAGGAATGATGATATTTTCTCTCCCTAAAGTTCTAAATAATATTTTACTTATTTTATTGGGAGAATTATCTAAAAGGGATTTGTTTTTTACAATAGTAATCTTACCATAAAATGATGTAACCCTTAGAAATTATTGGGATTGAATAATTTAATAAAATTATCTTTCATTATTTTATATAATTTACAATTATATTTTTTAAATACGCATATATTTTTTTACATTTTAAAATTTTGTTACTTTCAAATTATGACATATTTCATATAAATATAAAATTGTCTTATCTTAACAAGATATATAATTTTGATATTTTTTATAGGTAATAATGAGTCGATGTTGGATTATGGAAAATTTAATGAGTGATGAAAATGAGGAAGGTGTTGATGGTTTTTTGGAATTTACTAAACAAAATGTTCTAAACAATGACATGTTTCTCTATCTAGGACTAAAATGTTTAAATATGAAGAAGTTGAAAAGTTAAGAGATCAAAGATCACTGAAATTTTAGTGGTTTTAATCAAATTCACAACCCTTGGATTTTTCATGGTGAAACTAGGCATAATTTCATATCCAATGATGATACTAATTTGTAAGATGGTAACTATGATGAAATTGAAGAAATGATTCGTGATATTGAAGAAAAGAAAATTGAGAAAGAACCAACAATTGAGTGTCTATATGGTGATGATGAAAAACCCATTTGTATCCTGGTTGTATGGATTTTATGGTTTTCTCATTGGTATTAAAATTGATTAACTTGAAGAAAAAACATGGTTATGGTGACAAAGTTTTTGTTTATTTTCTACAATTTTTTAAAGTTATTCTTTTTGAGGAAAATGATCTTCCATATTCACATTATAAAATGAAGAAAATACAATTCCTGATGGGATTATGGTATAAAAATATATATGCCTACCCAAATGACTGTGTGATATATAGGAAGGAATATGAGTTTTTATTAGAGTGCCCAAAATGTGGGACATCATTGTATAAGTTGAGGGAAAATCACAAGAAGATTTGGAGGTTATAGAGACCCCTGCCAAGGTATTTTGTTGTCTTCCTATAATTCCTCATTTAAAACATTTATTTAATAATTCACATGATTAAAAAAGGTTAATATTGAATTATGACGCGTGGATATGTGATGGAAAAATACGTCATCCCACTAATTTTTCACAGTGGAATAAAATTGATCACCAATTTCCTACATTCAGAAATGAAGTTAGAAATCTCATAATTGGGATTTTAATTGATGGAATGAATCCATATTGAATCCTTAGTAGCACACATAGTTCATGGAATAATTTATTGGTAATTTACATCATATCTCCTCAATTTTTTATAATGTGAAAATATGTCATGTTCAGTTTAATGATCTGTGGACAAAAGAAACCTAGATATGATATTGATGTTTTCTTGTCACCATTAATTGATAATTTGAAACTCTTATGGGGGGATGGTATTAGGGTGTGTGATTATTATAAAATATAATATTTCAACTGCATGAAATGATTATATTCTCTATAAATGACTTCCTATCATATGTATGGTTTTTTGGATATAGTGTTAAGGGGCATAAAGCATGTATAATTTCAGAACAACAGATTTCATATTATCAATTTCATCATGGGAGGAAAATAGTATACATGGGTCATCGAAAGTTTTTTCATATGGATCACTCTTATAGAAGATTAAAAAATGTATTCAATAGATCATAAGAATTTGATATTGCTCAAAAACCTTTATCCATAGATCAATATTTTGAGATGGTGCAAAACCTTGATGTGACATTTGTAAAGACACATAAATCTAGTAATGATAGACATGTTTTAAAGAAACGATTAATATTTTTTGAGATACCATATTGGAGATATCATGAATTGAAACATAATATTTATTTCATACATGTAGATAAGAATATATGTAACAGGTTGATTGGAACATTGTTAAATATTAAAGGAAGGACTAAAGATGGGTTGAATGCAAGATTAGACTTACTATCAAAGGGAATGCGTTTTAAGTTATCTCCCACTCCTAATGGAAGGCATGAATTTCTTCCCCTAGCTTATAATATATTATCCAACAGGTAAAAAATTATCTTTTTTCATTTTCTTCATGATATAAAAGTGTCGCAGGGTTATTCTTCAAATGTAAAAAAATTCTCTTTGAAGGATTTGAAGTTGACAAGTATGAAATATCATGATTGTTATGTTAGGATTCAAAACTTATACCAGTTTCATTGTATGGGATATTTCCCATCTATGTCAGAAATACCATCATGAAGGTGTTTTATTTTTTCAATTATATTTGTAATTTGGTGAATGATATGGATGCTTTGAAAATTTTGGAAAAAGAAGCAATTATTATACTTTGTTAATTGGGATTGTATTTTTCTCCGTATTTTTTTGATATAATGGTGTATTTAATGGTTCATTTTTTTCAATAAATAATTCTTTATGGACCTGCATATCTATGTTGTATGAATCCTATTGAAAGGTATATGAAGATATTGAAGGGGTATGTTAAGAATCCATATTGACCTGAAGCCTCTATTGTTGAAAAGTATATTTATGAGGAGGTTGGGGGGTTTTGTATGAGTTAATTATCTGTGGTGGATCACATTGGTTTGCCTCTATCTCCCCATGAACAATTTAATTATAGGGAAAAGGGGATTCAAGGCTTCAAAGTAAAATCTTTCTCAGGTGAACAGATAAAGAAGGTACACTTATATATCTTGAATAAAATAGATGATGCTCAACCATATATAACATTTCATATTAATTCACTAAAATAATGCCATCCAAAGAAGAATGAAATGTGGAAATTGAATGAGCATAACAAAACATTTTTTCTATGGTTTAAAAAGACCATTCTTGGTAGATCAGATGCATTAGAAACATTAAAATGGTTAGTGAGTGGTATAATTTTAAATGTGATAACATGGTTTGGGTATGAAATTAATGGCTATACATTTCATATAAAAGAGTAGGACAAAAGAAGTTCAATTTAGAATAGTGGTGTATCGGTGTTCACGGAAGCAATGCATTTTTCAAGTTCTAAAGACAAAAAAACCCAACTTATGTATAAAGTTCATGTTATGGATTCATTGAAGAAATATGAGAGGTTTATTTCATTAAATTTTAAGTTATTGTGTTTAACTTCAAATGGTTTATCAACAATTACATTTTCTAACATGATGAATTTGGGATGACACTTGTTAATTTGAATAGATTAGAAGACACTGCTGATTATTTTATAATGAAAACACATGCCAAATAGATTTTCTATTTTCATGATCAATCCGATATGTAGTAGACTATTTTTTTACAAGGAAAAATCAATATATTGGTAATGATCAACTTGAAGAATATGATAATTTATGTGAGATCCCTACTTCCATGAAAATTTTAATAGATAATAACAACAAGCATGTCATAGACATGGTTTGTGACATAAGGAACAATCATGGTGAAGGAATTTGGGAAAACAATCCTTTAGTTCATTTCTAATATTATAGGTAACATATGTTTATTTCTCATTTACATATATTAATTTCATAAAATTTTAGATATGATGATTTTTTTATTTATTAAAACTAATAATTAAAATTTTTGTTTATATTAGTTTATTTTCATTTAGTTTACAATGTTTTCTATTATATAACATATTAAAACTGACAATTAAAAATGCTTATATTAGTTTAGTTATCTTTTATTTTACTATTTTTATATTAGTTTTTTTTCATGTTTATATTAGTTTAGTTTAGTTTAGTTTACCATTTTTACCATTTTAAATATTCCTACAAAAAATTTTAATTTGTTTTCATTCATTTACATGAAATTTCATATATAATTATTGTTATTATCATTTTAGTTAACTCTAAAAAATATGAATAATAATGTGTTAAGTTTTATTTTACTTTTATGTTTCATAATTTTTCATTATTTATTTACATTATTATTGTAATAGTTGAATTTGTATATTTTTGTACTAATTTTTTGTTTCATTGATTTTAAGGATAATAACAGATCAATCAGATAATCAAAAACATACTTTTAGAGATGATTTTCCTGGTCATTCCTTTGGGGAGCAACATGCACATGCTCCTCTTAATGATCCCCAACCTTCCTCATATACTCCCACATAAGAAAAGAAGAGTTTGAGGGTTGGTAAATGTGGAAGCACACATTTACCAAAAGTATCACTTTCTTGTATCCAGGACAAGAGGATAGTGGTAAGATTTGATGAAAATAAAATTTAAGAGTTAATAATTAAAAACAATTTAGCAGTTTTGTATTATCTTAGGGTAAAATAAAAGTTAGTATTTTGTTTAATGATTGGAGAAGTGTTGAAAAAACAACACTATCTCAGTTTTCAGAGACCTTTTTCATAATTTATTTTGTTATTATTTTATTGATCTTGAAATTTTTATAATAAAATATTTTTTTCTCCCTTCTAATCATATGACATTTGATATACCTGAAAATGGAGGAGTCAGGAGGAAATTTTTATCAATGGCTGCTAGAAGACGGGCGGATTTCAAATCGACCCTCACATCTAATTTCATTGTTGGGCATAGGCAACATCACAATCCATGAAATATATATCCTTTTATATATGAAGACACATGGAAACAATTTTTTGAAATTAGAATACGAGAAGAATTTATGGTAATTTCAATGTAAACTTTTTGATGTTTTCTTATATTAATGAAGATATTAATGATTTTTTAATGATTTATTATTATTAATTTATAGGAATCAATGGGATCTCATCACGAGATCCAATATAGAAACATATACCCTCATACATTACCTCAGGGAGGGTATACATTATTGGAAGAACAAATGATGGCTAAAAATTTACAAAAACTGAGAGCTGAGTATTCAATCTCTAGAGAGGTTTCCCCTCCATTCCCCCCACTCGGCTATACATGAGAAATTTAAGAGGCCTATGATGTAAAAAAAGGGGTAATATCTTATGTATTAATCAAGGGTTTTAACTGAGAGGATTGTAAGATGGTTATTTTATTTATTTATTTAAGTTAATTCAATTATTTATATATTTTGAATCATTAAAAAAATTCCAATAATTTATACAGGATTCTCGTGGGGTTCAATACGTTCTATGGACCAGGAAACTCCTTGGGTGCAAATATGTGGGCTCTCCACAAGGTTCTCATGGTTTTTAGGAGTTTTGGATTTCGTGTGGATGAGGTTGAAGTGGACTCTGAGGTTTTGGTGAAGATGGTCCAGGGGAAATACAAGGTGCCTTGGGATTTGAGTTACCTGATCATAAGATGTTCTTTAGAGACCAATCATGGATAGATTTCTCATCACATCTAGAGAGAGGCCAAATTCACTGTGGATGTTCTTTCCTGCATTGGGAGTCTGTACTAGCCACTCTCCATTTTTAATAGTTTGAGTTCACTTCCCTTGGAGTGTAAATTTTTTATCCAAGGGGATGCCCTTGGATTAAACCACTTTCACCCCCTTGAGGGACCTCAGTGTTATTTTGTGGGATTGATGTTCATCCTTTTATTTAATAAAAAATAATTTTTTTTATGTCTTGTAGATGAGGGGAGGTAGGATATTTTATCTATATCATTAGGAAAACCCAAACATCAGGGTTATGTATGAGGATACCCAGTGGGTGTATCGGTGAGAAAAGTGTCACCACATTCTTCAGCTTCTGAAACATAGGGTATTTATAAATAAAAGAATATTTGGAGGTATAATTTCATAATATTAAAGTGATGATTGAGGAAAAGATCAGAGCATCAGTGCAGTCCATGTTTACAGACATGCAAAGACAATTTTATACTGCAGCTCCCACTCCTCCACCCCCGCCAGCAGCTCCTACTCCTCCACCTCTGCCTTCATACCCAATTTTTCATCATAATCCTACACCCACTCTTCCTCCTCATCATATATTCCCCATTTTTTAACCAACTCCTACACCCCTCCTCCACAACTTCCTAGTTACTGTGAGTTATATATTGATTATTTGTGTCATATTATCTCATATAGGCTGATATATTATATTGGACATATGATTCATCATCAACAGTTAGAGATAGAACACCATAGGATCACTATACAATATATTATAGATATATCATCTAGATTACCATTACCTATAGATGAGGTGATGAAAGTTGAACAAAGTATCAGCTACTTTTTAGTTTGGTCATCTAGACTTCTACGACATATTACTATAGAGGTATTTGTATATTTTATTAATTATTTCTTTTTTTATATTAATTTTTTTTAACATTTTAATGTTAATATATTTATCTATTTATTTATAAGTATACTTTAAAGTTAAATAAATACTATATATCCAACAAAAAAGACCAAATACTATGAATTCATATACAGATTCTAGTAGTCTTGACAGATTCTCAAGATATTCAAATTTTTTGGTGGGTTTGTATACCTTTCCAATGAGAGATAATTTATGTGTGAATATAATAAATGTGGGGATTTTATAAAAATATCATGTATCTTTTAACTAGAGATAATTTGGGCGTCATCGTGATGCATGTTTTTTCTATGTCAGTCTTAACAAAAATCTTTACATGCATTAAATTGATTGAAAATTTATACTTATTTTTGTTTTTTGTATTATTTATCTTTACAAAATGTGTTAGGATAATGAAAAATAAATTTATATAGATTTTTGTACTCTCAACTCATTTCACCTAAAGTGTGAACATTGACTGAAAAAGAAATAAAAGTTTATAGTGCTGAAATATCTGAACATAATATAATTATGCAGTGTTGGATGTTTCCTTATATTGAGAGGTATGAAACATATATCTCACAAAGTTTTATTTATCTTTTAATATAATAACCACTATAATTAAATTTTATTTTATATCAGTAACTATTAGATGTTAGGTCTTTTTTCCAAGGGAGAAGACACTTTAATGGATATTCCTTATCCTTGGAAATATGTAAGGAAATATTAAGAATGTATTAGAACTGTATGTTTAAATTTCTTAATAGTTACTTAATTTATAATAAATTTTTAATTTTATTTCATTATTATTTTTTTATAATAGAGTATGGGATTTCTTTTAGAAAAAAACCACAAAGAAAAAGAGCGCCAAGAGAAAATATGTACGAGTAAATGTGAAGTTTCATTTATAATTAGTAAATTTTTGATATATTACATAAGAATTTTATATTGAATTGACAAACTCATTAAATTAGAATTTTTATAACCAACATGGCATCAAAGAATCTGGATATTATGTTTTAAGATTTATGTTTGAAATAATTACAACGGGAATAGTTACAAAGTTCAACCAGGTTAACTTTATAAATTATTCCTTAATATTTCATTTGTTTTATACATTACAAATGTTAAATACTTTCCTTTTAAGTTATATATTTTTGATGACTCTCACCCTTATAGTGTACAGGATCTCAAAAACTTAAAAGTGGAATGGGAAAATTATTTTATAGGTTTGGTTGGATTTTTTTTTAGTGAATATTGTAATTATGAATATTAAAATTGTAAGTGTGTATTTTCTAGTTATTTCAGTTGGATTTAGGTTTGATTTTAGTTATTATTGTAATTTTTGAATGTTTTAATTGTGAATGTTTAATTTTTTTGCCTATTTTTGTTTCTGCGTGTTTCTGTATTTTGTCGTGTATTTCTATTTCTGCTTGTTTCTATATTTTTGGACCTGTTTCTATTTATGCTTGTTTTTATATTTTTCTGGTTTGATAGGAAGTGGAGAGGAAGGGTAAATTTAATTATTTAAGAAAATATGTCATTTATTTTATAATTGACGTAAAAAATCTCATATGATGGTTTTTTACATCATTTTTTTATAACCGATGTGAAATAGCCTTTTTGACATCGGTTATTTAATAACCACCATAAAACAATCTTTGGAATGATGAATTTCCATGTCGATCGTATAAAAACTGATGTGGTATATCATTTTTTACATCAGTTTATAAATAAATGATGTCAAAAATCCTTCATCACAAAGATTTTTTATGTTGGCTATTTGGAAACTAACATATAATAGTGTTTTTTACGTTAGTTATAAAATAACCGATGTAAAAAAGGCTTCGGAATAATGGGTTTCCACAACCGTATTTATATGATCGATGTGGTATATGCTTTTTTATGCCATTTATTTAATAACTAATGTAAAAAAGTAGTTCCATTATAGATTTACAACGTCATCTTTTTTAACCGACATAAAAGACATATTTACAATGTATCCCTTATTAGTGGTGGCTAATAACCGACATAAAAACTCAAAAAATGACGTAAATAATCATTTTTTAACAATTGAGAAAAAGGCAATTTAGGAATGTCCTGCACCAGTGAACATAACTGAGGTACGTAATTTTATTGGTTTAATGGGTTATTATTGGTGTTTCTTTCATAACATTGCCCGATTAGCTAACATGTTAACCAATCTTACTCATAAATGGGTTAAGTTTTTATGGAAAAAATAATTTTAATAATGTTTTGAATAATTGAAGAGGATATTGGTGAATGATCTAATCCTAACTCAACCATTCGGAAATGGTGAATCTGTGATTTATAGTAATTCATCAAAGAAAGGACTCGTGTGTGTCCTTATAATGAATGACATATTTATTGTTTATGAATCAAGGAAGCTAAAAATTCATGAACATAAATATCCAACTCAAGATCTTGAATTAGCAGTTGTAATCTTTTCTTTGAAGATATTGAGACACTATCCCTATGGAGAAATATGTGAGATATATACAGATCACAAGAGCTTTAAATATATATTCTCATATAAAGAACTCAACATGAGGCAAAGGCAGCGGCTCAAACAAATCAAGGATTATTATTGATCAATAAACTACCACCTAGGGAAGGTTAATAAAATACAAGATGCATTGAGCAAGAAGGATCATGGAGTTCTGAAAAAAAAAACTTGAGGATTGACAACAACCCTCTGTATATGGATCTGGAAAATATGGATATGGGAATTATCAAGGAAGGTGAAACATCATTACTTTTTCAATTGGTTTCTTAATAATATTTGTTATAAAGGATTAAAAGTCCTCAGTCTGATAATGAGAATATTGAAAATAAAATTAAATATGTGAATGATGGTAAGTTTCCATAATTCGTGTTTGAAGATGGAATTCTGAAATTTGGGAAAAGGATTTGTGTTCCCTCTATACCCGATATAAAAAGGGAGTTATTGGATGGTGCACATGGATCTAATTTTTTATATACACCATAGTATCACTAATATGTATAGATATTTTAAGGAATGTTTCTAGTGGATAATATGAAATTAGAAATTACTGATTATGTATCAAGATGTTTAGTCTATTGATAAGTCAAGGCTGAAAGACCACATCCTATAGGAGTCATGAAACCTCGACTTATCCCTACATGGAAATGGGATGATATCACCACGGATTTTTTCATTGTATTACCAAAACAATCTAATAAATAATGATTAAATATAGGTTATTGTTGATCGAGTTTCCAAATCTACACATTTCCTTGCTATAAGGAAGGATTTTCCATAGGAACACCTCGCATAGATCTATATTAATGAAATTGTAAGACTTTTTGAAGAACTTACCTTAATTTTTTATGATCGTGATCCATTACTTACATCAAAATTCTATAAAAAGTATCCAGAAATCTTTGGATACAAAGCTTTATTTGAGTACTGCTTATTACCCTCGGACTGACGGGCAGTTTGAAAGGACGGTCCAAACTTTAGAAGACATGTTGAGGTTATGCTCACTTTATTTTCAAGGTATGTGGGACCAATATTTACCTTTGGTGGAGTTTTCCTATAATAATAGTTTCAATTCAAGTATTCAAATGGCACCATATGAAGCATTGTATGGAAAGAGATGTCGTACACCAACTTTTTGGGATGAATTTAGAGAAAGTGGGTGGGCCCAAAGCTTATTGAGGAAACAAAACAAAAGGTAATGACTATTCAAACCCATATCAAAGAAGATCAAATTAGTAAAAAGATATATTCCAATAATAAAAGGAAGGATTTGTAATTTCAAGTGGGAGATTTTGTTTTCTTGAAATAATCTCCATGGAAGGGTGTTATAAGATTTGTCAAGAAGGGGAAACTAATCCTCGGGTATATTAGACCTTTTGAAATTATGGAGAGAATGAGAGGTGTGGATTATCTTTTGGAAATTCCGCATATCCTTTCTAAATTACAAAATGTGATACACATATCTTTGTTAAGTAAGTACATGTCAGACCCTTCGCATGTCCGCACTTATGAAGTAATAGAATTGGAACCTGTTTTATCTTATTATGAAGAGCCTATCCGGACTCTAGACACTAAAGAATAAGTGTTAAGGAATAAAATGACTTGGTAGGTAAAGGTACTTTGGAAAAATCATAAAATTAAATAGGTGATGATGGATCCTGAGGAGCTTATGATGAAGAACTACCCAAATCTTTTTATGGGGTGATAATCTGGAATTTTTGAGGAAGACATTTTTGTAGGTGGAGATAAAATAATGACCTAGAATTATATTAATGAGATTTCTCTTCTTATGTTTATTTAATATAGTATAGTTCACATAAAATTACTTATAGAACACAATACAAACATTATAAATGAATAATGAATGAAATAAGAAGTATTTCTTGAAGTTAAGGAACCTATATCGATGAAATAGAAACTTGACCTTAGGAATAGTAATATGACCCTTATGAATAGTAAATTGGTGAAATAAATAGTAACCTCACCTATGAATTTATAAATAGAATTTATACATCTTATAAATGAAATTATTATATAATTATATCATAGTATAAGTAAATGAATATTTTGAAAATTATTAATTAAGAGTTAGTATTTTTATAAGTCATAGATATTTAATTACAATTTTATAATTAATGAAATTATTTATAAGAATATTTATTTTTATAAATTTTATATATAAATTAATATATTTTTTTCTTGTGATTTTAGGATAATTCTATGAGACCATAGTTGATTTTTGAAAGTGTTATAAAACCAGTTATAAATTTAAAATCTGTATTTTTTGAGTAAATGATGGTCTTAATTAAAAATCAAATTTCCCAAATTTATAAAATTATTTTCATAAAATTTAGTTCATTTTTTCATTCTACATTCCAAAAAATGGTTAAGGTTAATTTTTTATATATTTCAAAAATACTTGAATTTTTAGTGAATAGTAAAATATGATGATTTGTGATAAATGTTAAATACATGAATTATTGATTCATAGGTGATGTATGGATGATGTAAGCCCATAATATTTAACCATACTTCAATGAATTAAAATATTTTGCGATAATACTTAAACTATTCATAGTCTTGAGCCAAAATAATAAATTAATGAATAAAATATTCAAAAAACACCTCTCTTCTCCACTATAAATACCACCCCTCACCACCCATTCTCCTCACACCTTAAAAGCTTTAAGCCTTATAAAATTTCTTCCCAATACTCTTCCCAAGTATCTCCCAAAGTCCATGACCTCTTTTTCTCATCAAAATACCAATACCAATCCCCTTAAAAAGGTTCTCAAGGATGGGTATTCAAGAGGTAAAATCCTCTTCCTTTTCTTTTTAATTTCTTTTCATGTTCTTTTATTTTATTATTCTCTCCTCCCCTACCATCATCCAAATGGATTGATAACTCTAGTACCTTAAATATACTATAAATTTTTATTATAAGGTAATAATCCATCATCAATCCTCTTCTCCTCTCCCTTTTACTCTAAAGATGGAAACTTTTTTCATGAGGTGTTGTTTCATCACCATCAAGGATGAAAAGTTTTCATTTTCTTTCACCATATTCAAGGTTATTCATGAAACCATTTTAATGGTTTAATATATATATATATATTACAACCCATTTTATTTTCTATAATTAACATATTTACATAATACTAAATGATAAAACAAAATGAGTTTGTTGTGATCTAAAACGGATTAAATTAATCTAAACAAATATCATTAACATGTTATCTAATGATTCATAAACATATATAGGAAAACTGATATATAAAACCATTTAAACTTATTTATTTTCATTAAAAATATATAATTCAAAATATGTATAATTATACTCATTTTTCATGAACTTCATTACTTATAAACAAGCAAGCCAATCATGAAAATCGAGAAATAGAATGCTCCTAAACGATGAAATTAAACTCTATAACTCATCAATAAGTCCATAAATGAACTTAATTAAACTATAATGAATAAAATAAATGTAGATAATTTTTTTAATTAATTAATTAATGGATTTAATTTTATTATCTAGGACATTAAGGTCAATTCTATAACACATTCGGATATAAGGTATGGGATTCTACCCAACCCTTTATTTTTCCTTCAGGTTATTCTTTCATTATCATTACCCCAATGTAATGATTCTTTATTTTTGTTTAATTATCATATATTATTTTAACATGTTATAAAATCATGTATCCACATTATTTCATATTTAATTTATGGTAAATACATATTTTAAAAGGTTCTTTTCTCAATTCTTCCCGGTATGCAAGCCCGATTAAAGGGAACATCTCGATTTCTTACCCATTTTCATGTACCATCCACAATCTGTGTTAAGACACCATTATTTTTATAAAATAAATAATTTTTTCATGAAAAAAATATATTTTTTTTAACTAGTTTTATACAAAAAAATGATAAGTAAAAATATATTTTCCAAAAGAACTCGTAATTGCATTGTGAAAAAAGGTGATTCTCTCAATAACTCCTCAATGATTTTATTTAAGTATCTTTATCTATTTAAAAACCTCTGTTGAGTTTTGTGACTTATCAATATTTATCTCTTAATATTATCATCTACCATATTTTATTAAATTTTTTATTATTATTTTGACAGTCGATGTCCAATCTTGATACCCTTCACCGTACTACTTATAATGGTTAGTGATTATGTTTACATATTGGGTAAAGATATTTACATTTCATATGTATATGTTGTTTATGTTTAACCCCATTCATATGAAAAATTAATTAGACTTATTAAGTGATGTTTTGGGCCTCTATACCCCCTTGATGCAATAGTATGTCTCATGAGACAAACTATACTGAGTTGTTACCCATTATGTATGGTGTCTTGGACAAGGCCTTGACTAAATTTTTATGATGTCTGACATTATAAATTCCCTCATTATAAAGTTAGTAATTGATTGTCCATGTAATTATTTGACTAGTATAATATCCATGGTTATGTTTTATTATGGAATTATTTAATGGTATTTTATTCCTTCCATTTTATTCTCAAGATTATGTTTTATTGACCTAAGTTTTTAGTTATTCCCCTTGACTTATTGTTTATGTTTATAGTAGCTTCTGAAGTATTTTATTACCCTTACTGAGTATCTGAGATCACTCCTTTATTATGTTTTATTTTTCCCCATGATTCGAAGATGTATATTATGAATGAATTTCAGGGATAATCTACAACTTATGGATGTTTACAATGGAATCCCTATATTTTTTTTCCTTTAAAAAATGTAATGTAAAAATTATTTGTGTACTTGGTTTTCTAGAACTACTAAACTATTCAGTCCTTCGGTATACGACTTCCTTGTTTATTATGAAAATTTAATAAATTGAGGTATCAGCTCCATGAAACTGGGTTTGGGGTCTCTACATTCTATCTTTTCAGAAATATAGCTTATATGTTTTTTTATAGGCTTATAAATATAAAATATTCATAGAATTGGTGTATGATGAGATTGATGGAATTTGGAATGACCAAACATGGGATTTTTTTTGTTTATAAATAAAAAATATCTTTTTAAGCAAGTTTTCATTCCATAACAAGATAAATAAATTTGGAAAGGTAGCCAGAAATAAGGAATTATTTGTGTGTATGGGATATTCACAAATCGAAGGAATTTATGTTGATGAAACAAAAACCCACATATCTCATTTAGAAATTATTCATCTATTTTTGGAAATTTCACTGTAAATAATGTTCAAGGTGTGCGAGAAGGACCTAAAATAGGTATCCATTAATTTAGTCCTTATAGATTAAGTGTTCATTAAGTAACTATATTTTTTTGTTAAAAATTAATATGAGAGTAAAGTATGTTAGTTGAAAAATGTGTAATATGGGGTAAATTAAGCACTACGAGCTTGGTATTATATACATAAAATATAGAATTCTCATGGGATGTTGATTCTTATCTATGTGTAGAAAATAATCATTAGAGGATTTTATATTGAATAATGATTTATTTTATATAATATATGATATGAGAGTTATATATTTTCATGATTCGAGAGTTAATATTTTTCCTTTGTTTAAAAATGACTCATGGAAATCATGGAAAATTATTTATTAATCAAAATATGTCAAAGAAATACATAATTGGCTTGGAATTGAAGATTCTAGGTTGATGAAAACACTGAAATATGAATTTATAAAGTTTTCAAGTGAATATAATAGAAATGAGGTCAATTTAATATAAAATAGGAAAATCATTGGAAGCTTATTATACCTAATAGGAAAATGAACTGACATCTCATTTTCAACTTTTCAAGATGCATTGTACCAAAGTTATCTTATGAAATAAACATGCTTTTACTAAATAATATTTTTTTAATATCAACAACATAGGGTATTTCAAAATGGTTTTCTATAATGAATTACATCTTGATTTATTGGGATATACCTATGAAAATGTTGATGGTTTAGCGAATAATCATAAGTCAATATAAGGTGGAGATTTTTATCTGAAAGGCTTTTTCATTTACTGGTTAAGAAATAAAAAAAAATATTTCATTTAGTATAAGATATGGTGAATTTATTGTGTCCACTCATGATTATACTCAATTTTAATGGAAGAAATAACATCATGAGGATGTTTGAGTTAATATTAAATCTCTTACTGAAATCATGTTGATAATGCAAGTACTATATTCTTTAGAGAAAATATTTTACATCCATAAATGAAAATGTACATTGATAGAAATTATAATTTCAACATGTATAAGGTAAAGTAATATCAGGTGATGTTTAGGTTTTTATAAATTCAAGATTTGTTTATGGACATTGTGAAAAATGCACTGCTCGAAACCGATTTTGATATACATTATTTAACATTTTTAGTCTAATCATCTCCATCCAACTAGGTGGTTTATATATGAGAGCTTCGCATGATTCCATAGAAATTTATATTTATTGATATTTATGGTGATTATATTAACCTAAATGATTTTATTTCTAACCCTATCTTATGAACCTTTTGAGAAGTGCACATTGGGTTTTTTGGTAAAGGAATAGGAGTTATCCCTGAGTTTCTTAGTATAATTTTTCTATGATTACATGTTAATATGGTTTTGATTTAGATGATTTGTAAAGGGAGAGATTACATAAATATATATTCAAGGGGAGAATATTCTTTGTAGGAGTGTTACAAATCATTAAAAATAAGGAAGTGTTTTCTTGAGAGATATTTCATTTGAATCTTGTTTCACAGGTTGATATTGACTCACATGGGTATAGAGTTCGTGATTAGTAAATAATTGATGTGATAAATAAAGGTTATAAGTTCCAAACTATGTTTATATATATGTCTTATGTTTTCTGATGAAGGTGGATTGAATCAATTGTGAATGATTTTTCAACAAACCCAAAAAAATGATATCACTACTAGAAAAATAGGCTACAGCCACGGATCTATAGCCACAGTTTTAAAACCATGGCTATAGGTGGCTATGGCCACTGTTATGTGGCTTATATCCACAGTTTTAAAATCGTGGCTATAGGTCTTTTTTCATGGGCTATATCCACAGTTTTCAAAACCGTGGAAATATCCCACACCTATAGCCACGGTTATGTGTCATATTGCCACGGTTTTCAAAATCATGGCTATAGGTCTCCCACCCTTGCGTGGGAGAAAACTTTTCCTTCTAAAAAAATTGTGGGAAGAAATATTACCACAGTTTTTTAGGATATTACAACATTTTTTAACAATATATATATCATATTAAATAGATATATACACAAAAGCTTTGGTGGTGTTGTGGTTAGGGAGTTAGAACATGAAAGGAAGGTGCTGGGATCAAATCCAGCTAGGGACATATTATTTTTAGGCTATTACCATGGTTTTCTTAGGCTATCGCCATGGTTAAAACCGTGGAAATAGGGCCCTATTTCCACGATTAAAACTATGGTCATAGGTCAACTGCCACGTTTGAAAATGAAGACACCTATTTCCATGGTTTTCAAAACTGTGGAAATAGGCCACATATAGCCACGGTTAAAATCGTGGCAATAGGTCAGACCCTACTTCCACAGCGATAGCACCCACGGTTGGGAAAAACCATGGTCGTAGCCTAGGCCCATGGTTTTGGGCCCTATTTCCATGGTTTTGAACCGTAGAAATATACTTTTTTCTAGTTTTGTACTGTTAGATAAAATTATATTAGAGTATTTTGGGTTGTGATTATTAAAAAGACTATTGAAGGAACATTCTATGTAGCTTAAAATATCATAAAGAACATGTAACATGAAAGTAGGAGTAGTTTTATAATAATTATGGAAAAATATGGTGTTAATTATACCTGAGTCTGAGAAATTAAAAAAGTTCCATACATAAGGGTAAATAGAACCTTATTTGTATGGGTAACCATGTAAATACAAAAGAGTCATATAGTCCACACTATGTAAAAAAGAAAATAAAAAACATTAGGGTAACCAAAAATATGTGAAATTAATTTGGTTTTCACTTTGAAAAATGGGAAAGGACTATATAAAAATTAATCTATTGTAATTTGTAACTTAAAATTTAGAACAAAAGAAAAATACATAAAAGTAAAATAATCAACAGTGACACATAAGAGTAATCCAGATACAACACAAATGTTACCAAAATTCAGAGATATGAAATGTATAAAAGTATTGAAGATTCAAAGGGATGCATAAAGGTAACCAATCAATATGTAATATAACTAGGAAAGTAGACTAGAAATGTAGAAAGTGTAAAACATTACTCTCTTATATATAAAGTTAACTAGGGCTATGTTCTTGGGAAATAGAAAAGAATTAAAAGTTCACTTTGATACATAAGGGTCATCAACCCAATATATAAAAGTAATCAAAAAACATATATGTGAAATTTGTTATTATTAATTTATAGTTAAAATTATTCTAAAGTCCTAGAGAAGTAACGATATGATACATAAGGGTCATCAACCCAATACCTAAAATTAATTATGAGTAAAATGGAAATGTGTGGAACATAATAGTGATTTGTAGAGTAAATCAATCCAAAATGTAATATTTTTTAGATATAGATTATGGAAATCCTAAATAAGTGATTGATAAGTAAAATTAATCAACCCAATATGTAAATATTATTATTAATTTTAAAATAAAATTAATAACATTTTCAGCCATAGATTGTGATATGCAGTATACCATAAGGTGTTATTGAAAATCTGTCTAGTCAATGATGTTATCAAATTGTGGTAATTATATCCACGTCATGAATAATCCCAAACATATTTTGATTATTTTATCTATTTTAATATTTTCACCTAATTAAAATTTTTTATTTTTTCACTAGGTTAGAGGATCATGCTTCGATAATTAAAGAAGATAGCATGGAAGAAATAGTTGATAATTAATAACAGTTAATAAGAGTTAAATTAGGTATAAATAATTTAGTTAGATTCACATATTTCAATAAAGAAGTTTATGTGAAAAAAATATGGTTCCATATACTGTGGAAATAATATTCACATGAATCCATAAATATTAAAAATGAAATGAAGAAGAATAAGTGTAAAAAATAGTAGCGCTAAAATCTAAAAAAAATTGTGTTGAAGAAAGTGAGAATGTTTCATGACCTAACACACTAGGGCCCACTTGGAAGGCAGTAATCTAAGTGTGACTACCCCAATCCCACCTCCAATAGGTCAAGGGCTGGCGTCTAGCATCGAGTATGAATAAAACTCACATAGGAGGCCTTAACCAAAGGTACCTATACACACACTCATCTCCAAACTCATACAATTCTGAAAAGTAAAAATACAACTAGTACTCATGCATGACAACCATATAAATCCCACAAAAGAAGTATACAAGTAAACTAGGAAGTTAACAAGTCAAAATTAAATCCCACAAAAACTAAAAAGATGTCCAACCATCTAAAAGGAGGTGACTGTAGTCAAATGTGACCCCTGGTATGAACCACGGTCTGTCTAGCCCAATATAAGCTCTATATGATAACAATACTCAGTAGGACACCCCAAAATCTACAAACATGAAGCACTAAGATAGTATTTAACTCATTATAGGCATATGTCAACAACATATATAACATAAACATTCATATATACTCATAGTAGACACACATTCTGAATGTACGGTCACAACTGTATTTCTAGCCTAAGATTCCTGCTCTTAAGTTCCAATTAATACTCATCCCAGAGCACACACTCCATAATTTATATAGAACTAATGTAATCCATCTGATATTTTGTGCTTTTTGGGTATTTCTATTTGGAAGTATGAAGAGATCAATACAAAGATGGGGATCACACCCAGGACTATGGGGTATACCAACAACCCAATCTAGATTAAACAGCTAAGTATGGGATTGACACCTATGTAGTGTTGGTCATGATGATTCCGAGAAAACTCAACCATGGGAACATCATGATAAAGGATCTCACTCGGGTCCTCATAGAGGGATTCCTACAACTCTATATGGAACTAAAGTTCCTAAGAGGGGATCAAATTCTTATACTCAGGACACGATTCTATATTAAACCCTCAAGGAAAAGATCATGGGAACATTCCCAATATAAAAACTATCCATGCTAATGGGAACATGGGATACAAGACATATTTGAATAATTACATGGTGTGTACTATCAGTACATGGAATGTCTCTTTGTTACTATTTCTACCCATTTATCAAGGCTTGTGCCTGAGTATGTGCTCGTGTACACCTGATAGTGCCCATGTACATGGATGCGTCTAATTACAATTTTATTCCCATGTACTACTACCCTATCCATTTTTCTATTTTTGTACTCATAGACTACACAAAGAATCTCGAGGTTGACTCACACACTATGGGACATGTGTCACATGTCAGGTGATACTTGTCACCTCTACAGAAACACTAGGGTCATAGTCAGGGCCCTACATAGCTTGTTTCTCTGGATTATATGTTGTATAACATGACATTTTCTAAAACCCAAGAATCTTTATGGGGTCATATCCTCCACTGCTCCCACCCTTGATTCCTTCCACCAATATTTCAAAAGATGGTGGATTTAAGAAACCAATATTCACCATCGCTTGTCCACTGGATTTAGGCCATCAACCTCAATTGGTAGCCACCTCTTTCATGCCATACCACTATTTCACAGTGAAGACCTATAATGGGTATCCCAAAATATGAAGTGATTGATCATCCATAATCATCATGCTTCGCAATCAATCCCATAATATATCCTCTACCCTAATTTGTTCTATCAATCTATTAATCTAAATAATTGCATGCACAACAATTAATCTCAAAGTAAATTTCACACAACTAATCAAAAAACAATGATGAAAAATGCATGAATAATGAGTGAATAAATTCACAAAACAAGAATATAAGTAATTAACCTCATCCAATGTTATTATTGGACTTTATTATCTTCTATTAGAATGACTAAATAAGATATATAAATAATCAACAACATAAAACCCCAATCCTAGATAAATCCAACCCATAACCATAACATTCTTGATCTGTGAATCAATTCATTAGTTGATTGATTCATGTTCATTATAGGAAAAATAAAATGGGGATAAATCCATATAAAACAAATTTCCAACCATGATTTGGTTCCATCACTATCAAATAACAAATCTTCATTATTTTTGTTGAATCGATGATCTATGATATGGTTGTTGCTCATCTGACAATGATCCTCTATAGATCTCTATCATACATCCAGGGTTATGTAGCACACCTTGGGATTTGTCCATAGAATTGTATTTATAAGTAAGTATTAGGACATGAAAAATGTTTTAATAAAATAAATAAGTTGTTTTATTTTTTTATTAATCTTCCTATGACTGTGCTCAACCTGAAAATCTGATGCACTCCAATGTTATGTCGTTCCTTGGGTATCATTTATGATCTAAACACATTCATATTTCTGATTTCAGTCCCCATTTGGGATTTATTCCACTTATTTAGGAAAATTTCTTGCATGTGTAATTAATATATTTTTTATATTTCAAATATAAATTATGGTATGACAAGGCATTGGAATCACATTCTATTTCACCACAAAGTATCAAAGATATATCCATATTTATTCAAATACTTTTTAAGTAAAAAATAATGAAGCGACATTCTCCCCACCTTAGGGATTTTCATCCCAAAAAATAATAATAATAACTGCACAAAGAGATATCGGTACTAAGAACACATTTGGGTCTCCCACTCCCATGTAATTTCATAGAGACTCTCATAATACCACCAGAAATGAACTAAAGGAATTTCTCTCCCATAGAGGATCTTCTCCTACCAATCCAAAATATCTACTAGGTACTCTAAAAAATTATTTCCATACTCTATGTCCAGCTCACCCTAGTCTCTAACATGTGATGGGTCATGCACATACCTCCTTAGATATGACATGTTGAAGACGCCGTTCACTCGGTCCAAGTGCGGGGGAATATCCAAGTAATATGCTACCTCACTAACTCAACATAGTATCTATAAATTTCTAGTGAATCTTAGATATATCTTACCACTCCGACCAAATCTATGAAACACACATAGAGGTGAGACTCACAGGAACACATGCTCTCCCTCCATAAACTCCAAAGGCCTCCATTGTCAGTCTCCATAAAACTTGTGATGGCTCTATGTAGTCCTCATATGCTCTTGGATGATCTGAACCTTCTCTATCATGGGTCTCACTAACTTTGGTCCCATAAGTGAAGACTCTTCTAATTAGTTCCATCATAATGGTGACCTATAGAGTCACTCCTACAAGGCCTCAAACGGGGCCATACTGATGATGGAATGGTAGTTTTTATTGTATAAAAACTCCATCAGGGGTAGGTTATCCTCAAAACTATGGAAAAGTCCAACATGAAAGCTCACATCACGTCCTCCAAGACTCGAATGTCCCAATCATTATGGCCAACATTCTAGGGGTGAAAATTCATTCTCGAATGCAACTAAGTCCCAAAGGCTTACTACAATACCTTACATAATCAAGATATGAAGTAAACATCATGGTTAGAAACGATCATCGGGGGAACTCCATGGAGACAAACTATATCATGAATTTAAGATAATCCCAAACTCTCAACTAAACATTACTCTCAAATATATAGGAAGTTTTCCACTTGGTAAAGGAATGTATGATCACCTATATGGAATTGTATCCTTTTGAGGTATGTGGAAAACCCATCATGAAGTTTATAGATATATCATCCCACTTTCATTCTATAACTTCAAGGGTTTGAACTAAACCTACTAGAACCTAGTTCTCAATATTCACTTTTTGAAAAATAAATCATAAAGAGACAATATCTATAAATTCCTTCTCCATCCTCTTCCACAAAAATTGACTTTAGAGTTCCTTTTACATGTTCACCACACCTGGATATAATTCCAAAATAGATGTATAAAACTCCCTTAGAACCTCCTCCCACAATTTCACTAGTACCATCATCCTTCCTCTAAAAAGGAGGATATTATTCATACCTTCATAAATTCCATCAAGAGAATATCCAATGTATATCTGAGTATGGGGGTCTCACAGTCAGTATCCCCATGATGACTATCCCTAACTCATAGTAGGATAGGTGGGGTAACAACTATAGACTAGTGGTAATTTTCATCATAAATATCCACTAAGGATAACTATAATAAAGGAAAATACTATGGTGCTTCACACAATAACTATGAACAAGATCTTCTTCTAGGTGCATCTACTACCATGTTTCCCTTACCAAGAGTATAGACAGTCTTGATGTCATAATCCTAAAGGAACTCTATCCATTTCCTTTGTCTCAAGTTAAGATCCTTATAAGAGAATATATACATGAGACTATTGTGGATATAATAGATGATAAAATTCTCACTCATAAGGTAGTTTATCCACATCTTTAGTGTGAAGACTAATGATGATAGCTCAAAATCATGGGTCGTGTAGTTCTACTCATGTGGTTTCAACTTTATAGACCCATGGTCAACCACTACCTACCTCTACAACCAAATTCAACTGAGATAGTTCCCTAATGCATCACAAAACACTATGTACATGACACCCTCCTATGTTAAACTCATGATGAAAGAACTCATCAATCTCTACCTCAACTCCAGAAAACCCTACTGGTGCCTCTTTGTCCGTATAAAAGGTTTCCCCTTTGAGTCGAAGATATCAAGGGAGATGATATATTAGAGATATCAACAATAAATATCCTATAATATAATACCAAAACAAGGAAGATTCACACATCTTTCATGCTCTTGGGTGGTTATCAATTTAACATTACCTCAACCTTCGCTGGGTCCACTACTACATTATCCACTGAGAAAACATATCTTAGGAAGTGAACCTATTTGATCCAAAACTAGAAGTTTGAGATATTTATAAAAATATAGCTCTCTCAAAGTACTTATATTATTATCCTCATGGGTCTCACATGCCCCTCCTTGGGTTTAGAGTACACTAGGATATCATCAATGAAAACTACCACAAATTGGTCTAAGAAAGACTGAAATATCTGGTTCATGAGTCCCATGATCACTACTAGGGAGTTTTTAAAATCAAAGGGAATCATAAAGTACTCATAGTTACAATAAGGACATCATAAATCCATCATTGGTATATCCTCATCCTGTACTAGAAGTTGGTGATAGCCTGGTCTGAGGTCAATCTTGGAGAACCATCATCCCCTCCCAAGTGATCAAAGATGTCATAAATCCTTGGTAGTGGATACTTATTTTTAATGCTAACCTATTTTAGGTGATGTTAATCCACACAAAACCTCTAGCGTCTATCCAGCTTCTTGGAAAACAATATTGGGGCTACCCCGAGTGAAGCACTGGGCCTAACAAATACCTTCCTCTATAAGTCCTCCAACTGCACCCTCAACTCTCAAATCTCTACAGGACCCTTCCAATATGTTGGTGCATACATTAGGTTCATCCCAAGGTGTAGATCTATTCAAAATTATATCTATTTTTGTGAGCTAAGTCAAGAACATCCTTAGTAAAGACTTCCTTGTACCCTTATACCACTATAAGAAACTAAATGATCATAGCATCCCCAACACCAAGAGTCGTGTTATCCAATTGGTGGGTAATATGTTTTACCCCCCCCCCAGTGTATGGGTGTTGGTGTTGAGAAAAATGTATCTAATGATGGAATGAATTCTGAAATATGATATCTAGTAGCATATTTCACTTTAAAGACTTCGATTTTACTAATCGTCGAACCCAGACATACTTAAAGATCAAAATTTATGCCCGTCCAAAGTCAGACTACTGCAAATGGATAGTAAGGGTGATTTTAGAACAAAGTAAAAAAAATCATGAAACATTGGTAGTGAAACTCAAATTTTATGATTAGAAATAAAATCTGCATAGTGTGTGAACAGTTTGTAGAAATCCAATCCATGGAATTCTAGTTCGAAAATGTTTGGTTCGTAGAAGTCTGGTTTTTGGAAGTCACCTTTGCAGAAGTCCAGTTTTCAAAAGTCTAGTACAGGAAATTAACCTTCATGGAAATCTATTTCACATCATTCGTGTTCACAGAAGTCTAGTTCATGGAATTAACCTTCATGCAAGTATATTTAACATAATTCCTTGGCTGCATGAAGTATTGATGGTAAACTTCAAGCAGTGTAACTCTGGTTCGTGAATGTCCCCAACCACATGGAAATATTAATATTACACTAAGGCCTCTATATTTTTTAAAACCATCACCCTCTCCCCCAATGAGACTATATATTCTCCCTTCATGTCATCATTTAAGGAAGGGTATGTCATGCTATGACACAATCTTCTCAATTCATGAAACTCCAAAGAGTTTCATGAGTTCGCATAACTCGTTACCCCATAGGTAATCTTTCATGAATCCCCTCATGCAATCCCTCCTATATTATGTTTCAAAAATCTTATATCCATGAAGAAAATTATTCATATAATATTTTCATGCCTCATGAAACTCTAATTTTCATGAAACTCTAACATTTTTTGAAACACTATTTTCCATACCCATTTGGATCCATCCGCTATCTAAGTATACTTTCATGAATGTTTATAACATTCATGAAACCCCTATTTTCACAAAACCCCTTCAATCCCACTGGTCTATACCATGGGGGTTTCTCCCCCATACCCTCTCTTGGGGTTGATATCACCATTCAGTCTTGAGCCTCTGTCCTAGTATGTTCATTACCATCACTATCCCCCCCCCATGAAAATGGAGAGTTACACCATGATATTTTCGGCTCAGGTCGAGGAAAGTTTGGGTTTCTCCCTATACCACCCCAACATCCACCCCATTTAACACCCTAAGTTGAGCTACTCCTTTACACTCCCTGAAATACATTATGTTTTCCTACTCCTCCTAGTCTCTTTCTCATTTCATAACTTGAGATTCTCTTATTAGATTCTTGTAGTACCTTGATTCAAAATACTCCTCAAGAAACTCCTAAAACCCCATCACCTGAATCATATTCCATATTAAACTAGAAAGGTACACTCTTTCGTAAGTCCTAAATCATAAATTATTTTCCATATCCCATCTATTAGTCCTTACTACAAAGTTTTAAATTATAGTGTACCCAATATTACAATCATATGATGCCTCATGTTACACACACAAGATGCCTTACACGTCAAGCGTAAGATGCCTCTTGACATGATCATGAGACTACCCTCTTAGTCCTCACTACATGAAATTAAACTTTAGTATACCCTATGTGATGAGAATATGATTCCTTCTATGAAAGGAACATGATATATTATGGTTCATATGTAATGTGCCTCGTGTAATAATCATGAGATGACCACCAAATAGCCACCATAGGCCTCTATCTCGGCTGTATTCCCCAATTATATCCCTCAACCAATTAACATGTCGATATCCCCTTATGACCTAATATGAGGAAGATAAACGGGAATCCCTATAGTGTAATCCCCACACATATCCATGCTACTCCAAAGCATCCCCTATAGACCACCTCATTAGGTTTAAGACCCAATCATATCCCTCAAACCCTCAAAAAGTTGATATTCCCTCACAACCTAACATAAAGAAGATTAATGGGAATCCCTAGAGTGCAAGACTTATATGTAGCCCTACTTCTCTAAAGCATCCTCTGTGGGCCACATCAATGGGTGTAATCCCCAATCATATTCCTCAAACCATTAGCAGGTTGAGATGCCCTCATAACCAAATATGATGAAGCCTGAATGGGTAGTTATATGAATAATCCCCTCACACCATGTCCTTTCATATGACGTTAAACTATAACCTTACCCTATTCCATGAACATGGGATTCCCTCATGACCCGACACAAGGAAGATAAATGGTCATCCTTAGAGTGCAAGCCCCCCAGGTATCCTTACAACTCCCAACTAGCCCCCATGGGCTGCCTCATTAGGTGTAATACCTAATCAAATTCCTCAACCCACCAATGGGTCAAGATTCCCACTTGACCCAACATTAGGAAGACAAAATTGTCAACTTAATTCATAATCCCCACACTCCACATCCTTTCACAAGACATTGAACTATAACATCACCCTATTGTATGAACATAGGATACCCTCTTTACCCAAAATGAAGAAGACTAAATGGGCTTCTCAATGCATAATCCCCACACACTAAGTCCCTTCACACAATGTTAAATTGTAGCCTTACCCTATTCCATTAACATGGGATTCCCTTTTAACCAAAAATGTGGAAGAAATGATTTTCATCTTCCACACATAATTCCCAACCGTATCATCATTGATCCTAGTATCATGTGAGAAGCTTCCATGTGTAAGCCCCAACCACATCATCACTTCTCCATGAAATCACCTAGGAATCCTCCATGCATAATCCTCAACGACATCATCACTGATCCTATAAACGCTTGGGAAACTTCCCTTCATAAGCCCCAATTAAATAATTTATTCTCTATAGAAGCACCCTAGGAAACTTCTACGCATAATCCCCAATCACATCATTGATACTCCATATCTTCACACCAGTTAGCTTCAACATGTGATCCCTAATCACATAATTTCTACTGCATAGAAGTAACATGGGAAGTTTCCATGTGTAATCTCTAATCACATCATTGTTGCTCCAGAGTGGCACTCCGGAAGCTCCCACATGTAATCCCTATTTACTTTAATATTCTCCATAGCGGATCCCAAGAATATTCCATCAGTAATCCCCAATAACATCATTTTTTCTCATTACAGTGACCAGGAATATTCTTTGCATAAACCCCACACCCTCATTCATTGATGATCCTTCTATGATATGAGTTTACTTACCACATGACATTAAACTACATGGATCAATCCTCTCACATGACCTTAAACTACAACATTGAATTATGTGGGTTTTAATCCCTATCTATTAAATTGGGTATTTAGTACACCTCCCTAAGGATCAATCTCGACATCATCTAGTGTGAAATTATATCCTTTTGGGGACACACTCCATCATCCAATTGTGAAATATTTACTCCCAAGGAAACACTCCATCATCCATCATTTCCCCATAATATTCTAAAAATTCAGCCAACCTATCCCCACTAGATGTTGAACATGTTCCCAACTTATCCCCATAATATGTTAAACATGCACCCATCCTATCCCCATAATATGTTAAACCTAAACCCAACCTATCCCCTAAAGATGTTAAACCTACACCCAACCAGTCCATGTAAGACGTTAAACATGTACCCATTATATCCCCACAAAATTTTAAAGATACACCCATAATTTCCCAGCAAGATGTTAAACCTACACCCATCATGTCCTCACAAAACATTAAACCTACACCTAACCGATACATGAAATACTTTAAACCTATATTGAACCTATCACTGAATGATAGTAAACCTGTGGTGCATCCATCAGCACAAGATTTTGAAATCATTACCTAGTCCAGAATCCCTACCCTATACAATAAAAATGGGATTCCTTAGGTAAAAGTCCTTGGATGACTTCCACCCCTAGCATCAACTACCTCATTACTGATAATAGATGCATTAGGTTTTTTTCCCAAGAAACCTCGTATTAAATTCCTGTGACTTTGAAAGAATAAAACCTGATAGGTTCCCAATATACCCAACGTCCATAGATTCCTAGACATGTCTGACATTACCATCTACTCTAACCAAAGGTTGCTACCCTATTGAGACCGGATTTGCGTAATTAATAGGATTCCACCTCAACATAGTACTGAGAAAAGTTTTCATGAACATGAATAAAATCAATGAGGGAGACCCAAACTAGGCAATGAGCTCTAAGGAGGAATTCATGGAAGGAGGAACTGACATCCCATCATCCTATTTTAATCAAGGTTCCAACATCACCATCCATGGTGGTGGAGGTTTCCTACATTTGGAAATTGGTAATGTGGGGTAATAAATATGTGTCACTGCAATGACGCATTACTCGGATGTGAAAGCATTGGAAAAGAAATGATGAACGCAACATGAATCTATTCTCCTTTAACTATTCATAGATAAAAAGGTTGAGTATGTATAAAAAGAGGCATCACCCATGTGAATACCCTCTTCTTCATATGTGAGAGGATTGGTAACATTGGGTTCATTAAGACCATGAGTCATCATTTAATCACCTACACCACCTCTGCTAAGAGATATGTAGGGGTAAACCACCCCCATTCTAATGGAGAACCGCTTCAAGAGCCTCTCCTCAAAGTTATCTAATAGTTTACTCCCCTATGCTAAGGAGGATGGGGATTTTCAGGCCATACCTAGAGTTAACACCACTCAAGATCTACCCAGGAGGGATCCCTCCAAGCCATACTAGTGCCAGAACTGATTGATCCTATAAGATGAATAGTGGGTTGACATCATCCCCACTCCATCAGCCCCAGTATAGAACATATGATGATGATTCTAGGGGAATACCTAGAACATTTCCTAACAAGAGACATCTTCTACAGCTCCATTGGCCCCTGACACCACCGACATATCCAGTCAGATCCCCATGACTGCTCAATATGGATCTTTCCTTTCCATCCTAGAATCAAGACCCCAACATCCTCACATGCATGTTGGGTTGACTCGGTCTCTGGCACTACTAAAAACTGTTATGAGCTATCTTATGATGAAGAATACCAATTTGGAGGTCTTACTTCACCAAATAGAAATTTGGAGGTCCTCCTTATGCCAAAAACTATTAAAGAGGTCTTATCCATTCCCAAAAACTAATTCCAACATCTTATGTGCACCAACATATGATGTAGATATCCTCCTCACACCAAAAAAAAATGCATAGGTCGTCTCCTCACCAAAAACTGGTGTAAAGGTCCTCCCCCACAACACCACCAACCAATGCAGAGTTACTTCCCACACCAAAGACATTCCTTTCTCCAAAGAACTATCCTAAGAAAAAAGGGAACCAACTAGGTCACACCAAAAATGTACATTGGGGGGTAGGTTGATCATATCCCTTTTATGGTCGCTCTAGTCCAGTCTCCTCAGCTCTAGCACTGTAGGTAGGTTAATAATTTCCTTGGTCTAATTTCTTTGGTCTAGGATATATAGATCCTGCACCTAAGGTAGGTTAATCATTTTCCTACTCTTGTTGCTCTGGTTTAGTATCCTCATTGCCAGCACTGAGGGCTAGTTAATCATATCCCTGCATTGATCTCTCCTATATAGGATCCTTAGCTCTAGAACTAGTGATAGCTCAATCATTTTCCTAGTCTATTTTCTCTATTCCATGCTCCTTAGCACTAGCACTATGGAATGTTTGATCATTTTTATACTATGATTGATCTGGTCTAGTGTCCTCCACACCAACACCAGGGGCAGGTCGATCATTTCCTTGCTCTAGTTGTTCTAGTTTAGGATACTTGGTTCCATCATCGAAGGAATTTCATTAACATACCCTCTCTAATTAACCTATTATAGGATACATAGCACCCACACCATGGTAAGGCTGATCATTTCCCTAATCTGATTGCACCAATCTTGGCTCCAAAGTTATAGTACTGGGGGTAGGTCAATCATTTATCTACTCTAGTTTATCTAGTCTGATCTCCTCAGTTCCAGCACTATGGGTAGTTCAATTATTTCCTTACTTCTCTTGCTATGGTCGTAGATCCTCAGTGCCAACACTAGAGGTAATTGGATCATTTCCTTGATCTGGTTTCTCTTGTTCAGGATTCTCAGTGCCAGGACTAGGAGAAGGTCGATCACATCCTTACTTAGATTGCTCTGGTCTATGCTCCTCAGTGACAACACTGGGGGTAGGTCAGTATTTTCTCTTCTCTATTTTCTTAGTTCTAGGATCCTCAATGCTATCACTGGGGGTAGGTTGATCACAACCTTGCTTTGGTTGTTCTGGTTTATGCACCTCAGCACCAAAATTGGGGGTAGTTTAATCATTTCCCTACTCTGGTTGCTCTGGTTCAAACTCCTCAGTTCCAACATCAGGGTTAGGTTGATCATATACCTACTCAAGTTTCTTTGTATTGTAATATTCCACTATGATAAGCATCCACGTCTTCTGGGAGACCTCACCCTAACATTTTGGTGAGATAGGTATCCATAGTTCCTAGTTTCTATCTCCTCGACAATCCAGTAAAATAGATATCCATAACACCTAGGTGCCCTCACCCTAACTTTCTTACAATATTGGAATACATAGATCCTTGATGCCATCACCCCATAATTATAGTGAGATAGGCCTACAGAGCTCTTGGGTGCCCTGGTTCTGAAATTCCAGCAAGATAGGCATGCACATATCCTAGAAGCCCTTTCCCTAACATTCTAGAGAGATAAATTCACATATCAAGGGTTCCATCACCCTAAGATTATAGTGAGATAGGTGTCTATAGCTCTTGGGTTCCCTCACCCTGACATTCTGGTGATATTGGCATCCATAGTACTTGAGCACCCTCTTTCCAGCATTCCAATGAGATAGCCATTCAAATCTTCATGGAACTATCACCTTGAAATTATGGCGAACTGGGTGTCTTCTCCCTGATATACCAGCAAGATAGGAATCTATATCTCTTGGGTTCCCTCTCCTAGAACTTTCTGTGATATAGGTATCCAAAACTCATGGGAACCCTCACCCTGAAATTCTAATGAGATAGGGAACCACAACTCTTGGGTGCTCTCACCCTGACATTTTGGTGAGATAGGCATCCATGAATGTCAAGTGATATCATCTCATTGAACTAAAAATATAGGCTTTCATTCCCCCATACACTATCACCCTATCGAACTTGTGCTATAAGATACCACACCTCCAGGGTACCATCACCCCATCAAACTGACAATCCAAACTTATGTGCCTCTCAGGCACCATCACCCTGTCAAACTAATGATCCAGGCTTCCACACCTCCTAGGCATTATCACCCCATCAAACTGATGGTATAGGATTCCCTTCCTCCCAGGAGCCATCACCCCATCAAACCAACAATCTAGGATTCCATGCCTCCCAGGATCCATCGCCCAGTCGAACTAACAATCTAGTATTTGATGCCTCCTATACATCATCACTACAACAAATAGATGATAAGAGCTTCCATGCTTCCTAGGTTCCATCACCCCATCAAACCAATGATCTAGGCCTCCACACCTCCCAAGTTTCGTCACCCCAAAAAACTGATGATATGGGCTTCCATTCCTTCTGAGCACTATTTCCCCATCAAACTGACTATCTTGGATTCCACACCACTAGGGCATAATCACCTCTTTGAATTAGCAATCCAAGAATCCACACATCTTGGGAACCATCACCTCATTGAACCAACGATCCAGGATTACACACCTCCCATGAATCATCAACCTTTTAAATAGATGACCCAGGATTCCAATCCTCTTAGGCATCATCACCCCGTCTAACCAATGATCTAGGTTTCCACACCTCTCGGGCGCCATCACCCCATCTAACTAACGATCTAGGATTACATGCCTCCTAGGCACTATTATCCCATAGAACTGATGGTCTTGGATTACATGCCTCATGCGTGACATCACACCATCAAATAAAAAATATAGGCTTCCACATATATCAAATACCATTGCCTCATCAAACCGATGATCTAGACTTCCATTCCTCCCAATATCTATCACTCCATCAAACTTATGATCCAGGATTCCATACCTTCTATTCTGCCTCTAAGGTGGCGCGTTTCGGGTGATGGTGAAATGGTCCGATGAGGATCATCACCCATCCCTTTTTCCGGAGACAATTTCCTATCAAATTCAACAGTTATTTTTTTTAGGACCATTATGAGTCATTATCCTTTAAATAAGTTTTGATTAACCTCATGGGTACTAGACAATTAACCCCTTTTTCATTACAAATGAGATGCCACAGTCAGTCGGTCCCATCGGGTGACTGTGTGGGGTTAAGTGTTTGTGCAATCAGTCCTCCTAGGATATAACATCCTTGGATGGTCTCCAATAGGTTTATTCGTGGAGATAGAAAAACCCAATGGCCCTGGTATTCATGATTCATGGATCTTCTTTCCAAAGGTAGGTGTTCGTTGATTGATGATTCAGCCAATGACACTTAAGGACTCAATTGGTCAATAGGATGGGAAGTCAGGATCACCGCGCCCTTTCGGCAGAGGATTATTGCCTATTCTAAGACTCTATTATAGATTTAAGTCATGTTCATATGTTCATGAATCCTTGGTTCATTCCCAAAGAGTGTGTCCACAGGCTACCCTCGATTTAAAAGATCTTCATAGGCATGCATATATTTGATGCAACGGAGGTACTACTAACTTGAGCCATATAATAAGGTTTTTTGGAGTTTGTCGTCATCTAGGGGGGCAGAAGTTGATTTGATGTTGGGATTAGACCCATAAGATGGGTTTCATAAGTATCCTCGGAAGAGTAATCATAACCCACATAGTTCGGATTGACTGGGTCTTACGTATGGAATCTTCCCATTGAAAAAGACATGATTGGATGGCCTATTTATGAGAGGGAACCCTTTTGAGCTCGTGCCTTCATGTAGGCATCCTACGTATTGTGTTTAGATCAATAATTAGAGTTCTCATAGTTCATATCTTCTAAGGATTATTCATAGAGTATTTCCTTTTAAATAGATATTATTGGGTGGACCATTTATGGGAGGGAACTCTTTTGATATCGTGCATTCAGATAGGCATCTTATGTATCCTAGATTGATTAAAAATCATATTTATCATAGTTCAGATTGTGTGTAAGTTGTAATCTTCACAAACCTCTAAGCCCATGTGAGTCATTCTTAGTGTGAGAAACAAGAGGATGTGAGAGATCCAACCAACCACATGCTTCCTCTCATGTTGGTGGGAGAGGGAGAGCCCACGGAGGAAGAGGCCAGGGTGATCGTGGGTGAGGGCACGGAGCGATGAACCTTTCAATTTGAAATGATGTTGAAAGTCATGTGGCTCGGTCTCAGAAAATTGGGGACTTACCTCAGTGGGAGGGCCTCGGAATATATTCTGTGAAATGGGAGGAGTTTCTTCCTCATCAAAGGAGAAGCGAACATAACTCCTTCGACTGATCACTATTCATCATTGAATGGAAAAGAAAGTGATCACCCTTAATCCCTAGAATAGGGAGGTTCATGTTGGAATCCCAAGATTGGACTTCAGGATACCATGGGAATGTATACCCATAGAAATTCTTGAAGCCTGAACCTTTGTGGGGAGAGCCTTCGTGACTCCGCTTACCATGGGTTTGTAGACTCAAAGGGGCATGCTGATTCACTTGATGATCTGATCATATGGGTCCGGTGGATTTGGAATAGGTTTTGGCTTGATGCTGGAGGACTGGTTCATGGAGGGATTATGGAGGACTGGACGGTAATGGAGGGATGAGGTTGGAACAAAAGGAAACAATACCCAAAAATACCTCATTCTGTGTACAAGTTTTTTATGTGGTATGAGGGAGGCTCCACATACTATAGAGGTATGCAGGAAGATGGGTTGTCTATGTATCGATGTGGTACATGGGCATGGGTATTGATCACCACGTACCATAGTGGTGCACGGTCCATCATGCCGCTTTGGGTTCCATTCACATAAAATGCAGTACACAGTGCCGAGTTTAGTTCATGTAGCGGTACAATATGCGGAGTACCATATTGAAGGAGGGTCTGGGGAATTATCATTCATAGGGAGATCATCTATGGTAATTATGTGGTTTTCAGTTCACCAATTAGGTTCTCAGTTCTCCTTTTATTATTAAATTCCCCTATTTTATGGTTAGTGGCCGGTTGTACCTGCGGAGAGTGTGGTTTACAATTTGGGCTTCGTCGATGAATTGAGATTGAAGACGAAATCTTCTTTGAGTTCTTAACCTCTGAGACCCTTTCAAGCTTTTGTCATCTGTCTGTCGTCTTTCACCTAATGTGATCCTTTTATAGAGTATCAGGGAAATTGTATCTCTGGGCATGTGGCACCATTTTAGGAGGACCATGCTAAGATATTCTAACCTGCGAAAGACTTGGTCAATTGGGGTTTGTGGAGGCTACGGTTCCTGATAATGGTTTGCAAATCCCTACCTTTTAGCTTCATCTGTGAACTAATAAGTTCAAAGAATGGTACATAAATGGCCTTCATGGTCATGATTCCTTTATCGATGCGGTTCACAGTCCAACGTTTTCACTGGTGATCGCTCAGTGGGCCAGCGCCTCGTGTATCATTCTACGTACCTGGTGGTTCGCAATCAAGTCAGTTCGTGAACCTTTCCCAGTGATGGTATGCAGGCCACTTGAAAATCCTTATAAACATAAATTCCTTCAAGTTTCCTTTGAAATTTTCACCTTAAATTGAGTCCATTCACCTTAAAAGACTTTTATGAGTACTTACTTCTTTCTGGAAAATGGTTGTGGGGGTATTTTCTTCCCTTGGCAGAATTTTCAGGACCCTACAACTGCTAAGCACCATTGCCCCGTTAAACTGAAAATTCAATATTCCTCCACCACCTAGGAGCCATCACCCCATCGATATGATGATCTAATATTCCACACCTCCTAGGATCCATTTCCCTATAAAACAGATTATCTAGGCTTCCACGCCTCCCAAGAATCATCGCCCCATCGAACTAACGATCCAAGCTTCCTCCCCTCTCTGGAGTTTATCTCTCCATCAAACCGAAGATTCAGGCTTCCATGCCTCCCAAACAACATCGCCCCCATTGAACTAATAACCTATGCATCCATTCCCCTTAGTCACCATCAACCCATTGAACCAATGATCTAGGATTACATGCCTCCCAAGCACCATCGCCCCATCGAACTGATGAGCTGGGATTACACACCTCTTGAGCACCATCCCCCCATCAAGTTTATTATCTAGGATTCCATGCCTCCCAGGTTTCATCACCCCCATTGAATTGAAAATTTGGAATTCAACTCCTCTCTAGTGACATCACCGCATCAAACCAACAATCCAGGATTCCATGCCTCCTGGGAATTGTCACCCCATCCATCTAGAGATTTGGGATTCCATGCCACCCAATAATGTTTTCCTAATCCATCTAGATATTTAGGATTCCATGCCTCCTGAGCATCATCGCCCCATATATCTGGTTATTATTCTTTCTCCAGTCGGTCTTAATTTGATAGCTTATTAGCCCCTATCTCCCTTGGGGAACTTCATGTCATCACAACTGATACATGGGGAAGTGTGTTCATCTGACTAAGATCAAGACACTAACTGTCTATCAGGAATTTCAAGTTGAATCTAACTATTTATTTTACCATTAGAAACAATTATAGTGCTCATCCTCATGATAAACAACAATCACAGAGGTCCTCCATATAGCCCCAAAACCATCCTATAGAAAGTTCCCCATGAAAAATCCTGGATCATGCTTAAAAAAATCCACATATACACTGGGGGGTTTCAGGGAATCCTATGGTAGGTTACCCTTGATCCTCTGGGATCTCAAACCATCAAGATGGGGTAGAGATGACTTAGCCTCTCCATGATAATACTTTGGGTAAAAATTCAGAATGATCAAGAAAGGTCATTCTAGAGGATCTAAAATAGGAATTTTTTTAGTCCTGTTTCATCTCAGTATGACATCTCCTTTTTTGGGAGAACTATGTTTGGAATAATTTCCTAAGGTTCCTAGTCATGTGAAATAAAATTTCATGATAACATCTTGGTCTCATGATGTAAATCTGTATCCCTCCTCTTTACTGCACAATGTTAAATTGTGTATCATCATTGGTCCTATCTGAACAACCATAAAAGGAAAATATTTCATCCTTAATTCATGATGTTAAACTTTATAAAATCATTTGTCCAAGCTTTATGAATTCAAAATAACAGAAACATTTTGGTCTGATCTCTATGACCTTAAGCTAGTAGTAACTTATTGGTCCAAGAATCACAACCTTAAACTTTATAAAATTAGTCTAAGAAGTATGACCTTAAACTGGAATCAAATCCATAGTCAATGTTGTATGACTTTAAACTACAAATCCTAACATCCTCAGAAGATAACATTAAATTGTAGCCTTAACCTATGTGGTGAACATAGGATACCTCATGTGGTAAGCATGAGATGACTCCACATCCCAATCACATTATCTAAAAATGAATGATTCCATGAGCCCCCACATGATAGAGTGTTTTACATTCAGCGTTGGTATACTACCATACCACATTCTGGAACAGCGTATGGCTTGGTTCCCAGATTCATGGGATATGTAAAGATGCTCGGGTCATGTACCCTAGGTCAAGACTGATCCTTTTCCTACCTCAGAAAACACATCCTTGAGAATGGGTTTGAATCCCTCCTTTTTATATTCCCCCATTAATGAACTCAAATGAACTATGGTGTAGAACCTATAGTTTTGTGTTTCACATGGATATTCCCCCAGTCTATCTCCACACTTTGTGTATTACTAGATTTAGATCATCATCATCCTTTAAGTACAAATGGTCCAAATAACGGTGATCGTACCTAGCCAAAATGGCACACCTCCAATCCTAGGAGCATGCCCTAAAGGATCCCTAATGATAGATGATAGTTCCAATTTTTTGAACATTGACAACTTTCAATCATGCATTTATCCCCCCATCCTTGACTGGGGAAATTTTGGATCCTATATTTCGAACATGTTGAACAATGTTCCATGCCCATCGGTCACCCTTTCATGGTCCAAATATCAAAATACATGATTTACCTCCTTTCTACCACCCTATGTTTTTCTATAGTTCCATCACCCTTGGTGTTACCCCTATGTGCATCTATGTGTGTTGAGTAAGTAGGTGTGTTTCATTGGGGCATTCTCAACCAAACATATTCTTTCCCCTGTTTTGAAATTCTATGTGTTAGGAAAATCCCCTCACCAATATTTATTTCCCACATCGATCATTACTCATGTGGGCTTATAAGTCTTGGTAAAATATGTATTGATGTGGTTAAGCCACATAAAATTTCATTCCAAGTGGTATAACCTTAAATAATTTTAAATTCATCAAATCTCTACAAACTTAAACTATAGTAACTAGGGTCTGAGATCCATGAATTTAAACTAAAACAATTCCCATATGTTTAAGGAAGTAAAACCTTAAAATATTTAGAATTTGTTCGAATTCTATGACCTAAACTAGGATTCATGGCCCAAGAATTATGACCTTAAACTATTTTTAGCCCCTATAGTCTGAGCTCTATAACTTTAAACTAGCAGCATCCATAGTCTGAGTTATATGACTTTAAACTTCAAAGACCAATGTCCCCAACTTTGTGATGTTAAACTATGATCATACCCTATATAAAATCAGGATTCACCATACGATGAGTATGGGATGATCAAAAAACATTACCACATATAAAATGGATATACTTCATATAATGAATATAATATGGCCATAAACTAACATCCTCATCACACAATGTTGAACTACATCCTTACCCTATGAAAATAATGAAGGATGCCTCACATGAAAACTGTGAGATGAACAAAAAGTCAAATGTCCTTAGAACATGATGTTAAATAGTATCTTTACATTATTTCATAATCATGGGATTCCCCACAAAAATATTGGGATGCCTCAATTCCCCTATTAGAGAGGATTAACCCTACTTCTTATGTTGGTCTTCTACTTCTCCATGTTCTAAAACTTTGTGTGGCTTGATTCCCAATTTTATTGGATACATAGTGATTCCCAGACCCCATGTCTTTATACCCATCTAAAAATTTACCATCCCTTTAGCACCTTGGCCCCATTTATGATCCAAGAATTATGACCCTAAACTATGTGTAGTTTTTGTCAAGTAATTTATGTGGTACACAGGCCTTCATTATATCTTTTCACATCGATTTTTACCTATTCTGTGACACACATATACCCTTGAGATAGAAATATTCCCCATACAAGAATAATGATTATAAACTATTCCCTAGATTTCCTATGGTCCAAGCATTATGACCATAAACTATGTTTTGTTTTCCTCAAGGTACTTATGTGGTATGTGGGCATGTATTCTCTACTTCCATATAGGGATCCATCTTTTACATGGAATGAAAATACCCTTGAAACAAATACTCCAATTAGTCAATACATCATGAATTTAAACTATTTTACAATAGTTCAAGCATCATGGCTCTAAATAGTTTCCATCATTTCCTCAGTCCAAGCCTTGTGACCTTATACTATGTTCATATTGCTCCTGGATCACTTAGTGCAGTGTAAGGCCTTCCTTGGCCTTCATTTCATGTTGGGTTTAACTTTTTAACACCACACGAACATTGTCAATTCACTACATAGGGTCCAAGATCTATGACATTAAACTATAAGCCCTAGTTAAAGCATTGTGACCCTATATTATGTGTATTTGGCCTCCTTGGACCCTTATTCACATAGTTTTCTTCATCCCTAGTGTTTCAGAAAGAATTTTCCCCCACCTCTTTCCAAAACTATGTTTGGATTGACTCCCATTCTCATGGGATGTATAGATATTCATATACCATCTATATCTGGGTCCTTCTGTGAAACCACCTCAAAACCACTCTTTACTCATGGAGTTATCACCCCAAAATTCCCTCATGGGCCTCCACTTTAGGTATAAGACCCATACATGTTCCTTGATCCATTAAAGGGCCATGATTCCCTCATGGAATTACAGAAGGAAGGGAAGAATAGGCATCTCAATGCATAATCCCTGTCATCATACTCAGCACGTGACATCAAACTGTAACTTTACCCTGTACGAAATCGAGATGTCTTATATGATAGGAATGGGATGAACAGACTCCAGTGTCTTCATCACTTGATGTTAGACTATATCATTATCCCCTATATTATGTATGCCTCATGTATGAGATGATTTAATACCCTAATTCAAGAGGAAATACACCTATCAGTATCGGTCTACTACCATTCCACCTTTTAGAACTACATGTGGCTTGATTATTATCCTCATGGGATACGTAGTGATGCCTGAGTATTTTATCTTGGTCCTAAATTATTCCTCAACTCATTACTAGGTCCTTTCTCCCCTAACATCATGATGTCAACCTGAGGTACATTTTTTCAAGTTTTGTGTGGAAGAAAGTCCATGTGTCCCTCCTTTATCACTGAATTACCATAATTTCATTCTAGGAAAGCCTCCTTAGGACACTTGTTCCCCATTTTTTCAAAGATATTTGACCTTAAACTAGAAATGGCCACTACAGTGTGAGCTCTATGACCTTAAACTAGTTGAATCCATGGTCCAATTTGTATGACTTTAAACTAAAAATCCCAATTTCCCTTACTCGTGACATTAAATTACAATATTACCTTGTATTAAACTGATATGCATTATATGATAAGTATGGTATGATAAAAAACCTTACACCATAAAAACCCAAGATTCCTTATACAAAAAATATGGGATAAACCAAAAACATTTCCCAACATGAAACTAATATGCCTCATATGAAAAGTAAGGGATGAACAAAAAACCTTACCCCGCATGAAACCTGGATGCCCCATACAATGAGTATGAGATGAACAAAAAACATTACCCTGTATGAATCCAGGATACCCCTTGTGAAAATTATGGGATGGTAAAAAAACCTTACCCCAAATCAAACCAGGATGCCTCATAATATGATATGACTTGATATCCTCACCAGAGAGTATATCACCCCATCAGTGTAATTCTCCTACCACACTGCATCCTAGAACTATGTTTGGATTGATTTCCATTCTTATGGGGTACATAGTGATGTCCATATATTTCATCCTAGTCCAATCCCTTCCATTGACTCGTTTTAGGGTCTTTTCCCCTAGGTGAGGCTTGATTATTTTCTACCCACACCTCCATCTAGTATATTTGAGCGCATGGAAGAATAGATCTCAGGGCACCCAATATTTCCTCTAGGAAATTCCCCATTTCCACTCTCGTGATTCATGATTTTTTGAATTTGAAGAGTCATCATCCTCATAATCCAAAATCGCTCCCTAATGGAATGGGTATATGCCACACTGGCTCAGCTACCATCCAAGGCTCACACCTCGAAGGATCTTTGGTAAAAAAAATAGAAACTATTGCGTTTCAAACTTAGTAAATGTTTAATCTCATATTTTCGTCACCACATTATAAACTAATGTGATTATAGAACCTATTTTTTAAACGTGATTGATATTTATTTCTTTTTTTCATTAATTCCTTTAAATATATAGGTCTCAAAATTATCAATCACCCATCTGGGATTTGTCATCCACTTTTAACCCTCATTGTGTTCTCCTTTACTAGAAATGGGAACTCCATACTGGTCCTTATTTCATTCACCATCCATGCCTCACATAGGCTTAAGATTTTGGAGGGTGTTTTTAGAAAAAAAAGGTTTAGATGCACAAGTGCCCTATGTATAATATCTACGACCTTAAACTAAGATCCATGGTCTTAGATTCATGACTCTAAACTGAGTTCAAGTCATCCTAGGAATTTTTCATGTGGCGTCGAGCCTCCTTGCCCCAAAATTCACATCATTTTGTTAATCTATTATGTTACACATGTCCTTTTGGGATGATCACCCCATCGTCCAAGAATTGTGACCTTTAAAATATTTTCAACCTACCCCTTATGTTTTTCAAGGTGCAAGGACTTCCTTTTCCCTCCTTTAAAATTGTATTACTAAACTTGTGTGTCATTCCAAACACTCTAGGATACCCATGGTCCAAACTCTATGATCATAAACTAATATACCATGGTCTGAACTCTATTTACTAAAAATAAGATCCCATGGTCTAAACTTTATTACCATTAACTAAGAACCCACGATCCAAACTCTATGACCTTAAACTAAGAGCCCAATTTCAAGTATCATTGCTCTAAACTATGTACAAGCCACCCCAATAATGTGTTTCATGGTGTCGAGACATATTATTCCCCTCCTTTCACATCAATTTTGTCACTCTACCATGTTACACATGTCCCTTTTTGGATGATCACCCTTTTCTCCAAGAATCATGACCTTAAAATTTGTGAAGGTTATCTTAGAGGTGTTTTTTAAAGCATCATGTGGACGCCTAGTCCCTTCACTTCACATCAAGTAACCTTCCTTTGATATTTCACATATTCATTTAAGAAATTTTGCACTGGTCCAAGAATTTTTTTTAAACTACTTGTAATATGTCCGAACTCTATGAATTTAAACTAATATCTTGAGTCCAAGAATCATGAACATAAACATTATACAAGATGTATTCGGTGTATTGTTTTTTGGCAGGGAATCCTAGGTTCCTCATTTATGTCAGGTTACCTATCCTTTATGCTAAAAATATCCCCTTTGAGACACACAACCCTAAAGTCCGAACTCTGTGTCCGTAAACTAAGATCCCATGGTCCGACCTCTATGACCTTAAACTAAGAGCATGAAATCCTGGTCACAATACATTAAACTGTATGAATTGGCGTCCCAATTACATGACATTTAATATTAAATACATTATCCTCACTATATTTTGTTAAACTATGTGTCTATAATATTCATGGCATGGCATTAAAATGAAAATCATATTAGGTACTTTTCTGAGAATCCCTTTCCTCCTTTTTTGAAAGTCACCTACTGCATTTTTCATGTACTTCGACTATCTCTCAGTATCTGAGATGATGCTCACCTTGGAGGATGGGTCTGACCTTTTTTCAAACCGATACACCTACCCGATGTTCTCAGAAAATTGGCGGTGTAATTTTGAGGGCGTTTAACTACATTCAAACACTTCATCACTTCATCTCCAAGCCTCTTTTTCCAGTTATTTGTATTCTCATAATCCTCCACATCTGAACAATACACCCATATAAAAATGGTCATATTCCACACTAGATCACCTATCGTCCTAGGAATACAACTTGAAATATTTCTAAAAACTTTTTGAGATAGGTCTCGTGTTTTTAACATGGTCATTGGACAACACTCGTTTGTTTTCCCCCATCCTCAACAAAATGATAATGGGTTTTGGGTTTCAAACAATGTCAAAAGTTATACTCCATCATCATTCCACCTACCTTTATATTCCACATTATGGGTGCCTTGATTTTGTCTCTTCATTCTCTTTTGTTCAAGTAGAATTCAATGCTCCTGACATTACTTTGCTCGTTCACTTATGCACGTTGGGAGGAAAGTTGGATATGTGGGGTTACACTCTCATACTAAGGAATTACTAGTTAGGATTATTCCAATGGTGATCGATGCCCCATTCTGATTGAGATGTAGTGGACCTCAATATAAGGTGTTTTCATCAGTGCTTTCCTAAAAATCTAGTATGCCTCACACACTCATCCTTATTAGACCCCATTATGAGGGGGGCATTTGTTGGTGCTAAAAAATGTGGAAAATGATGGACTAAATTCTAAAAAACCCAATCCATGATTTTATATCATTTCATGGGATTTAATTATACTATTCTTCAAGCCCAAAAAGACTTACTAATCAATAGTTAAGGTCATCCAAAGTTAGACTACCAAAAATGGGTAGCAAGGTAAATTCTTTAACAAAGTACAGAATTTCAAAAAAAGTTGGTCGTGAAACTCAAACTTTCACAAGTGAAAGTAACTTCCATTTCATAGATTTATATTTTGTAGATATTACCTTCATGTAAGTCTGATTCATAGAAATTTGGTTTGTGGATGTTTGGTTTGCAGAAGTCATATTCAAGGAATCCTGGTTCGCAAAAAACCCCAAACACAATAAGATTTGACGATAATATTCACACAACATAACTTCAGTTCATGATAGTCCCTAGTCATACAAGTCTTTAAAGGAAACCTTCATGCAGCGTAACTCTAGTTCACAGAAGTCTCCATCCATGTGGAAGTCATAATCTTTCTCCAAGGACTCTATCTTTCATGAAATTGTGGCCTACACCCCCTTTGATCATATAAATACCCCCTTCAATTCATCATCTATGGTAAGGGATTCCTAATTGTGACATCGTGCTCTCAATTCATGAAACATCAAATAGTTTCATGGGTTCGCGTAATGCATTACCCCATGAGAAATATTTCATGAATTCCCTCATGTGAGCCCTCCCGTATATGGGTTAGTGTTTGAGGATGTTTCTCAAAACTTATATCCAGGAAGAACATTGTTCACATAAGATGGAAGTGCCTCCTGAAACTCTAATTTTTGAAAAACTCCAATGTTTCACTAAATAGTGGTTTCTATAACCATTTAGATCCTTCCTTTCACTGATCATACTTTTTTGAAATTTGATCACCTTCGTAAAACCCATATTTTCATGACTAGTCCATACTATGGGGGTTGAGACCTCATACCCCCACTCGAGGTCAGTGTCAGCCTTCGGTCCTAGGCCTCCATCCTATTCCATCCTCTACCATCACTAACCCCCACAAAAAATTTAAAAAATTCACTAGAAATTTTTCAGGCCAGGTCAAGGACATTTTGGGTTGGGCCCTATACTGCTCTATCTTCCACCCCATTTAACACCCTGAGTCTAGATACTTATCTAAAATCTCTAAAATACCTTCAGCTAACCTACTCTACTTGGTCTCTTTATCATGTCATGGATTGAGATTATCCTATTGGATTCCCTAAGTACCTTGAGTCAAAATAATCATGAAGAAACTCTTGATACCCCATCAATTGACTCTTATTCCTAGTTAAACCAGGGAGTGACACTCTTACATATGTCCCACACCATCCATTGTTAGGAATCTCCCACCTAGTAGAACTCGCTAAAATATGTTAAATGGTATTATACACTATATGAAAAGAATATGATTCCTTATTTGACACACATGAGATACCTTATGTGTCAAGTGTAAGATTACTCATTCCATGATCGTGAGACGAAGCCCTTAGTCCTCACTACATTACATTAAACTATAGTATATCCTTTGTGATGAGAATAGGATGCCTCCTATGAAAGTCATGAGATACCTTATACATCAATATAAGATTCCACATGTAATAATCATTAAATGAACACAAAATAACCACCATAGGATTCCATATTAGGTTTAATCCCCAATAATATCCCTCAACCCATTAGCAAGTTGAGATAACCTCATGTACCAACATAAGAAATATGAAAAAAAAAATACCTTGAGTGAAATCCCCACACATATACCTACTACTCAAAAGAATCCATAGCGGCCACCTCTTTAGGTGTAATCCCCAACAATATTCCTTAACCCACTAGTAAGTTGAGATTCCATCTTGACCCAACATGAGGAAGAATAAATGGGATGATCAATTCATAAGCCCCACATGGAAAATCCTTTCACATGATGTTAAAATGTAACATTACCCTATTCCATGAACATGGGTTTACCTCATGACCTGACATGAGGTAGATGAATGGGAAACCCAAAAGAGAAATCCCCCTAGGTATCCCATAACCCCCATGTGCCGCCTCATTATTTGTAATCCCCAATAAAATTTCTCAACCCACTAGTGGGTCAAAATTCCCTCTTGACTAAACATGAGTAAGACTAAATGGGCATCTCAATTCATAACCCCCACACTCTATGTCCTTTCACTTGACATTAAACTATAACCTTATCCTATTCTATGAACATGGGATCCCCTCTTGACCCAACATGAGGAAGACTGAATGGGAAGCTCAATGCCTAAGATCCACACACCACATCCTTTAACATGACGTTAAACTATAACCTTACCATTTTACAGGAAAATTGGAATCCCTTTTGACCATAAATGGGAAATAAAGGATGGGAATCTTCCATCTATAATCCCAAACTATACCATCTCTTCTTTTAGTAGTACATGGGTAGCTTCTATACATAAGACCCAACCACATCATCGCTACTCCTAGAATCTCCTGGACGGCTTCCACACATAAGGACCAACCACATAATCATTTATCCTAACAGAGACTATGAATTTTACATGAATAATCCCCAATCACGTCATTATTTATCAATAAAGCACCTCAGGAAGCTTCCATGCACAATCCCCAACCATGTCATTTCCTCTCCAAAAAATAACCCCAAGAAGCTTCCACACATAAGCCCAAATTAGACCATTGATGCTCCAAAGAAGATCCTCGAGCGGCTTCCAAATTTAAGCCACAATCATGTCATTTATTTTCCATAGTGTCACTAGGACTAATCCCACACGTAATACCCAATAACATCATTCTTTTTTATAGACGCACCCAGACAGCCTCTATGCATAAGCCCAAACCATATCATTGTTTCTCCTTGTTGTTCCTAGGAAACTTCTACGTATAATCACTACACCATACCTCATTGACACTCCTTCCACAACACGTGTGTCCTTACCGTACGAAATTAAACTTCATATACTAGTCCTCTCACATGACCATAAATTACAACATAAAACTACATGGGTTTCCATCCCTATCTCTTAAATAGGGTACATGGGACATGTGACAAAGGTTTAATCTCGACATCATCTAGTGTGAAATTATCCCCTTGGGGGGGACACACTCTATAATTCAAGTGTGAAATCTTTCCTCTGAGGTACATGCTCTATCATACATCTTGTACCTATAAGACTTTGAACTTGTTCCCATCCTATCCCTACGAGATGCTAAACATGCACCAAACCTGTCCCTAAAAGTTGTTAAGCCTACTTTCATCATGTCCCTGTAAAATGTTACACCTGCACCCAACTTGTCCCCAAAATATTTTAAACATGTACCCAACCTTTTCCCGAAATATGTTAAACCTATGTCCATATTTTCCCCCACAATACTTTAAACCTACTCCCAACTTATCCCTATAAGATATTAAACCTACACCCAACCAGTCCCTACAAAATGTTAAACCTGCAGCCAATCTATCTCCACAAGCTATTAAACTTGTGACCTAATCCAGAATACATACCCCATATAATAACATGGGATGCCTAGGGTAAAAATACTCATAAGACTTATATCTCTGGACTCAACTACCTCATGGACAACATGGGGTGCCTCATGTTCTATCCCTAAGATGCCTCATATGAGATACCTCCAACCTCAAAAGGAGAACACTTTATAGGTGCCCAATGCACCCAACATCCAGAGATTCCAAGACATTACCGACATTACCATCTAACCTGACTGAAGTTTAATTTCCTATTGAGATAATTGTAGTGTAATTTATTAGTATCCATCTCGATATGGAACTAGGAATGAGTTTTAGGAACAGGAATCAAATCTATTAGGGAGACCTGGGATAGAAAATGATCTCCTGTGAGGAATCCATGGAAGGAGGAACTAACATCCCATCATCCCATTTTGATCAAGGATCCAACATCACCATCCATGGTGGTGGAGGATAACTACCTTTTTAAAGTAGGATTATGGGGAAATAAATACATTTCATTGTGATGATGTGTGCCCAGACTATGAATGCATCATAAATAATGATACCATCCTACTCCACCTGGGATTCTATTTCACCCACAAAATAAAACCTCATCCCATCCATGCGGACACATAGCATCCTCCTCCTAAAATATTCTATATGGGAATAAACTGTTGATAACCATTCCATTCCAAATATGAATTCATAAGTCCTCATCACTATGAAAAAAAGATCTCATAGTAAAACTCTTTCCTCCAAGAGTAAGGTAATAGTATTGAAAGAATTGTGTGATTGTTGAGTCTCCTCTAATAAGAGTATTCAAGAGTAAGTGTTGATCCAAGGCATAAAATGGAGTCTCTAAGTATCTAACCAGTGTATTGGAAAGAAATGAGTTTCTTGTGCGCATGTATATCAGTACTTTATATAAAGTAGAAAATATATAGATCACACCTCATACCATCATAGAGCCTCTAGTTCATGAGCATCGGCCACCTGTAGATTCCCTCACCCATTTCCTTTATCTTCTTGATCTTGGAATGGACCACTTAGGGGTAGTGGTGGAAACAAGTCAAACCATCTACTGCCTCCAACTGATCTCTTGATTCCTCTACCAAATACAATGCCCTATGGACCTACCTACTCCTTCTACTTCATTTGCCTAGTTGTACTATCAACTTTCTTTCTATTATCCACATGTTGGGTCAAAAAATCTTGTGAAAAATGGCACCAACTATCAAAAGAGTAACACTTATTCTCTCTAGGATGACTAAATCTATCATGTGAAACCTAAATTATAGATACATTTTCCTATAATATCCTCCTAAAACATATCTCAATTCCAGGTCCCTACGTCTATCATCATCCATGTGATATCGAAGTCTCATATTTTTTGTACCCACTATGATCACTAAATGTATGTGTTTTCTCAGTTTGGAAACTCTAGATTACTATAGTACACTCCTACACCACGGAAAAGGTTCACATTTATAGAGGTAACACACTATCTTGTATGTATTTGTATAGACCTCATTAGAAGGTTTGATCCTGAAAGAAATAATCACAACACATATCCATCAAATACTTAGGGAGGTTGGTGAACCTCATTGAATATTCATCCACAATTTTATTGCTCTGTTGAATATGTAAAAGCTCATAGATGCACACAATCCTCAATGTAGCTAAGGAAAATAACTCGCTGAAAATGTTCTTGAACTCTATCCATGAAAGATTCACCTCATTATATAATTGGGTCACTGAGACCCATCATCATCCCACAAATCCATGGACAAGGCTTTCTTCTAGGAGCACCATCTTATCTGAAGGCTTCATAATGATATTAAAAACTCACGTCACCACCTTAAGCAAGTAATCATCCACCTATAGGTCTATATATCCCTAAAACTTGAGGTGTAAATATTATTGAAACTCATGAGTCACACTCATCCTACACACCTCATTTGTTGTTACATCTGGTACCATCCTCTAATCAAAAAATGGTGGTAAGACCGGTGCACCACTTTGAAGTAACGCCTCCTAAAAAGGTCTTTTTATCAATGCCTTATCACTCAGGGAATCATCCTCGTGATCCTGTAGCTAAATCCTAGTTTGAAAAATCATGGGGGCATCCTGAAATAGAGAATATGTACCGTGGTTAATGAGTATATATATATATATATATATATATATATCTAACTCAATAAGACATGGAAACCACAACCCATTTCTGTATGATTTATCTTCAAAAAATTTCCTACAACCAGTTCCTACATGTACTGAGCCAACATGTAGGGATTTAGAGTCATAATGAATGGATACGTCAGTTGTCACACTAATAATGGAGTCCCTAACCTGAAAACAATCCCAAAACACTTAACATTATTACCATAAAACCCAAACTAATCTCACTAGTAGACAAAACTCTAGTCCTAAGATGGAACCCCTTTAAAACCACTTTGTCATGACCCAACCCACCTGGGCCTGTCTAGCTGGCTTTAATAAGAGTGTGACTACACCAAGTATGACTCCAATAGAATAGAGTCTAGTGTCTAATTCTTATTTGGAATAAAAGACACATGTGAGGGCTTAGCGTAAGGTACCTATACACACACACCTCCAAACCCATATAATTCTCAAAAGTAAAAATATAACTTACATTCAAGAAAAACATCAAAATCCTACAAAATATGTACAGTAGTAAACTTGGAAGTAAACATGTCCAAATACAATCCCACCAAAACATAAAATAAGTAAAACCTATATAAAGGAGGAGACTATAGTCAATTCTGATGCCTGGTATGAACCATGATTTTTCTAGCCTAATCTAAACTTCATATTCTCCTGGTCCACTGGGAACCCCATGGAATGGCCTATTGTCTACATAAGAAATAACATGTGTGGGTAGATCCCATGAAAAGGTGAGTATAACAATACATAGTAGGACACCCCAAAATCACCAAACATTAAGCATAAAAATTATAGCCAGATCATCATAGGGATATTTCAATATCATACATAACAATAATGACTATATATACTCATAGTAGACACATAGTCTCAAGGTAAGGATGAAACAGTATAACCAACCAATGATTATTGTTCAAAGATTCCATATAACAATCATCTAAGATAAAACACTCTATTATTTAGATAGCACTAATGGTGTCCATTTTAAATATCATACAATTCAGGTCTCTCCATAATAAGTAATAGATGGAAGTATGAATAGATCGATACACATATGAGTATCACACCCAAGGCCATGGGGTATACCAACAACCCAATCTGGATTAACCCATTAAGTATTGGATCGATGTCGGTGTAGTGTTGGTCATGATGATTCCAAGAAAACATCACCTAGGAAAAATCATGAGAGTGGACCTCACTCTAAGCCTCATAGTGGAATTCCAACAACTCTATCTAGGACTGAAGATCCTCATAGGGGATCACATTATTTTGATCAATATGTGGTTTTAGATTAAACCCTCAAGGAAAGTATCAAAGGAATTCACCCTAGAGAAACTATTACATGATGATGGGAATAATGAATCCAATCCATCTTTGAAGAAGTAAATGGTGTGTACTATCAGTACACGACAGGACTCTTCAACACCAGGTATACATTGTATCATGGACCATGGCCAAGTTTGTTCCTGTGTACACCTGTCCATGCCCATTAACTTTTATGTTTTTGGGCATAGGTATCTTCCTTTATAATCCTGACATAGTCATGTACTCCCATAGTACACGCTAATTCTCCAGGTCAATTCACATGTTGTGTGAAATGCATCACATACCATGTGATGTTTTTTTCCTCCATGGAAACCCTAGAACCATATCCAGGGCCCTACATAGAATGTATCTTTGGATTATACACTATGTAACACTAGATTTTATAGGACCCATGACTCTTCAAGTGGTCATAACTCCACCATTTCCACCTATGATTCCCATCACCAATATTTTCAGAGGTGGTGTATCTAAGAAACTGAGCCTCAACATCACTTTCTCATTTCATTCCATCCATTAACATCAATAAGGAGACCTTATCATCATGCCATTACACTACTGCACACTAAAAACCTATAGTGGGTATCCCAAAATCTGAACTAATGGATCATCTAGCATTATCCTACACTGAAATCGATTCCTTCATTAATCCTCGAACCTAATATGTGGTATCAATTTTTTTTCACTAAACAAAAGCATGTGAAATAATTAATTTCTATGTAAATGTCAAACCACTAGTCAAACAAACATCTGTGATGAATGCATGAATAACGATGGAAGAAATGCACAAAACATGAATATGAGGAATGAACCAAGAACAATGTCTATGTTAGCATCAATTTTTATCCATTAAAATGATAAATGAAGATATATAAATAATCAAAAATAAAAATGACCGATCTAGGATAAATCCAACTCGTACCCACAATATGCTCGATCCATGAATAAATTCATTAGTTAATTGATTAAAATTCATCTAAGGAAAAATCAAACGAGGATAAATCCACCTAAAACAAATATCCTACCTTGATTTGGATTAATCATTGGTGAAGAATGAATCTACATCATTGTTGTTGGTATAATCCTTGAATTTTTTTAAAAACTCATCAATGATCCATAATCTGGTTGTTGTTCATCCTAGAATGATCCACCAGTTCTCTCCCTCAAATATTTAGGGTTTGGGTATCACCTTGGGATTTGTCTATAGTAGCATATTTATAAAAAAGTATTAGTTTTTGAAAATCATTTTAATAAAATGAATAAATTGTTTTATTTATTTATTAACTCTCCCATGACTGCACTCAACCCAAATGTTTGATGAACTCCATGGTTATGGTGCACCTAGGAAAAAACCCATGATCTGAACACACCGGATGCCTCAAATTTTCAATCTGATTCCCCATTTGGAGTTTTTAAAACTTTTTATAGAAAATTTCATGTGTGTGAAATTAATATATTTAATATATTTAAAACATCAATTTTTGGATCACCAGGACTCAGAATCATGTGACGTATTAATACCTTATCTCAAACATATTGCTAGATAAATTTGAAGAATCAATATGGAAAAAATAGAGACATTTCATAATAAGAATTTTCTAAGTGTGGTATAAAGTTAGAGATGAATTACAGATCTATAATGGAAAGTAAGAGAAAAAATAAGGGAGATACAGTAGTCCATCACATTAAAAGATCAAAGAGTTTAATTTTAGTTATGAAAATAGAGTTGAATTTTTTAACTATCATAGGTGAAATTTATATTCATTATTTATGGATGACACATAAATTTTATTGGGGAATAGTATGTTCTTTACTATAAGGAGAATAGTTATTTCTCCATTTTTTTATGATGTTTGTAAACCAATAAGGTTACTATGGTCACTCAAAATTCTAGAATAAGTTGTGTGATTTGTAATTCATTTGCATCATCACATCACAATTTTATAATCTATGGATTAATCAACTTTGGGTGAAACAAGTAAAATTTATTATTTAACACACTTTTTCAGTATTGGTTCATATCTACTATGAGGAAGAGTGATTTTACTATTAATATTAAAACAATATTGTTTTCCAGGTATGTTTGTTCAAGATCGACATTACCTAATGAACCCTAAGGTGTTTAATATGCTTGGGAACAACACTATAATTATTCAAATCCATGAAGGTGGTCTAGTTAAACATTTAGTTATTATAACCATGGTTTAATTTTATATAATTATTAGGATGGATTAGATATCAATGTATAATAAGGTAATTTATTTCTAATAGAGAGATATTATAGTTTTTCATACCATAAAATAATCCATTATAAAAGACATTATATCAACCAATATTTAAAATAAGAAAATATTTTTATTTAAGCTAGATGTTCCAATGGAATAATATATAAATTCTCATAACATGCATGTAAAACCCTAACCTAAACCACTAGGCCTGTGTCGGAGAGTCATTGGACCTCATGTGAACCTCCCTATATGAAAAAGGTGGTTTTATATCATTAATGGTATAAATAGATCAGTATGGTGACTATAACCTCAATATAATGTCTTATAGAAGATAATAATAATAATAATAAATATAATAAATATTATGAGTAATAATGAAGATACTAATAGATGACATATTTTTCATAAAATAATATGAGGATCCCAAAGTGGAAAGCCAAACAATAGTATAAAAGTGTATAAGGTAATAAAAAATTAGAAACACCTAGAGTTAGTCCTGGTCCTACCTCCAGCTCCATGCTCCATGGCTCAACCATCTTCCATGGTAACCTTTCGCTTGCTCAGATCCGTATACATGAAATCTGTATGTGCATTGAGACCCTCATGGAGGGTGTGAATAATAAAAACCATTATGTCATCGACAATGTTTCTTTAACTAATGTGACCATTTTAAAGATTGTATACCATAAAAAATTCTCAAGTAACAAAATAGTCCAAACTAATCCCCCATGTGTTAACTGGGCCCCCATGAGCCCCAACCTTATTTCCTAGCTCCATTACAGAAGGAATTCAAGTAATTGGGAGTAATTAAGAACTATCCATGATTCAATAATCATGATACTCAAAATCATGTGGGCATACTTCTAATCATCCATTGTGAATTAGGTGATTCATTTTCTCAACATCCACTAGGCTTTGAGTGATCATGTTATTTGGCAACGAGTAACACGCTCTTTGGAATCTTCTAGGAATAAAGTACGTCAAATGACATCCATGAGGAATCATTGTGCCCCAATACTATGTTTAGTTCCATTTTTCTATGTTTTCAATTTTTGTGTCTAATACCCTTATATTTTATTGAATTTTTCTTTATAAATAATGTTATTTTTTTGATATCTTGAGAGACACGCAAGCCTTGGTTTAAAAGAACTATAATATAGTATAAATTTATAAACTAGATGTTAAATTGGATATGTTAATAGGAATAACTAAATTTTTAAATTTATGTATATTGGTTTTAGATAAAGTGATTATATAAATACTAAACTTCTTATAGTATTTATATGCTTAAAGAAACCTATTTTTCTTCAAAAATGGTATTTATTTCTCTTTGTGAGAGAATAATATAATTAATTTTTTCAACTTTTAAAAAAATTAATTTTATAAAATTAATTTCATTTTGGTAACATTCATTTAAAAATTATCTTAGTGTTAATTGTTGAGAATTTTCTGAAAGGATTGATTTTTTGATGAATAGTAAAAATTGTTATTTTTATTGGAAACCATATTTTTGTTTCAATAATTTACAAAGATCCATTTTATTATAAGATTTTTTTTCAAAGTAAAATTAGTAATATTTTATTATGAGTAATCTAATTTAGTTCATTGGATTCAATTTTATGGTTGAATTTTTTTTAAAAACATTTTTTAATTAAAAAGGTACTTTTTTGGAAAAAACTATTTTTCTTTGTGTGTTTCATTTTTATATTAAATAATTTTTTACCATTTATATAAATTGAATATTGAAAAGTGGATCCCATATTTTAAATCATGAGATACAAATTTTGTAAATATAACCATTTTATTTTTAGGTCACTATGAATAGTAATCATAGTAAATGTCTAGTGTCATGGTAAAGGTAAAATGGGTTAATTAGGGTTAAAACTAATATGATAAGGTTTAAAAATTAAACCATAACTTTAATTTATCCTATATGATGAGTGTTTTTGGAAATTTTTATCCATGTATCAAATATATATCTACTTTCTTCCATATTTCTTTGATTAGGAAATTTATTTTAATTTAAGAATTTATAAAGACAAAATATCACCCTCTTGAATTTAATATATGTAATTTTTTATCCAAAGATAGAAAGAGGATAGTTTCAGTTATAAATGATTATTCAAAAAATCATTTATTTTATCATGGTAATTTATTTATAATTTTTTGTGATTTAATAATTACTTTAAATGCTTACATAACACTGAAACAATATTTAATCAATTAACAGAAAAATAAAATAAATGATTCTAAAAATATCAAATGTAATATAAAATGGGGGAATTCATGTTTTACACAGATTTTTTATATAAATATCATATTTTATAGATTTTTTAAAGTATTTAATTCAAAATACATTGTTGTCATGTAGTTCTCAATGTCAAATTATGTGAATAGTTTCAAAATTGACATTAACGATATTTTATGAAAAAATAATATTTTATTAAATTATATAAAAAACATAAAAATCATGAAATAGGATAATTAGGATAGTACATGATCTAAAATATCATAACCTTTCCATAAATTATCCAATTTTCACATTATAATTAAAATAATAACGCTTTTAGAGTGAAAACGTTGTGTATACGGTTAAGATTAAAACTGGTTAACTATGAGGAAAAACCAAAATAAATGGATTAGAAACCCACTTAAACCTATAAAAAATTATTGGTAGAAGTAATTTAAACAAAATACTATCTTATATTGAAATATCTATCCATTTTAAATCATTTCTTTGAGAATTACTTTATTATTTTTTAATCTTTTAAGAAATTCCAAGAGTGACACTCCCATCACATATAAAAGGGGACCACACCATTATCTACATTACCCCAAATTAAGCCTTATATATTTATTAATACCTACCATTATACCTTTATAGATTCCTTAAACACATCCTAGATCTTCTGTTATTTCCAAAATACCATCCCTTCAAGGCTTAAGGCATAATCCAAAAGAGTATTCTCAATGAAGAGATATAACTCTTAACCAAACACGTTAAATTTTATTTCCTATTATACCTTCAATAAATTAATCTTATCCATTATAATATAATTAATTAAATGTCTTAAATATTCTTAATTTTTATTATGAGAATGTAACAACCATTTTCTACCTTCTTCACGTTCATTAAAGAAATGATAACGTCACTCATGCGTACATGTGGACTACTACCTCCAAGAAGCGATGTGATTTATTTTTCTTTTCCATTTTACATGGATGGTAATAAGGATAGATTAAATGAATAAATAATATATTTGTGATATAATAATTATCTGATGAGTTTTAATTATTATTCACCTTTATTTTGTTTCATCCATCAAAAAATGAAAAGGTGTTCATGTCACAACCCATCCCACGAGGGCTCGAGCCGCGAATCCTCAAGCCTGCCTCTATAGGCCAAGGGATTGCATCAATTCTAAGTCATAATATCACATAAATTGGAGGACTTAGAATAATGTACATATAATAATTCACCCATATACATCTCCATGAAATAGTGTAGAGATGATATTAAATGAAAATAAATTCATGCATACATCTATCCCACAACCAGAGTACAACAGGAGTACTAAGAGCATAAAAGGGTAAAATACAAGCCCGCCAAAAACTGAAAAAGTTTACTAACTTCTCAAAATGAGAGGGTATTTTTCATATGGAACTAATGGAAATCTCTTTGACCTAGCTCTGATAAACACCTTGGTTAGTCTAACTCACTAATCTTTGAAAACTATGGGTCCTCTTGGGACTCTGTCGAAAGGTATATCATATGCACAAGACACAACATGTGCAGGAAAATCCCTTGTTGGGGTGAGTATAACAATACTTATTAGGAACCTCAAAATCTAAAATAAAAGGGAGAGACTGAAAGGCAATAGTCTGATCGACCCAGTCATAGGTAACTCAATTGAGAGAGAAGCTCCATCTCAAACCCATCCTCGGTTATATATGACTAGTCAACTCGGTCCACATGGGGTGTCAACCAGAACATGTGAAAACACCGCAAGGATTCCTAGAATAACCTAGATTTACTCATCTCATAATTCAATTCTCATGAGGTTCTGAACTCTTAGCTAGCTATAGGATTCTACTCGAGGCTCGAAGGTAACACACCCCTAGGAGAACACACTCCATGAGCTCAGCCATTCTAGATAGAGCTATCCAGAAGACACACTCCATCAAGAATAACTGTACCATCCTTGATGGAATTTCTTAGAGAACACCCTCCATTGGGAATACCTCTCTAGGTCAAACTCCAGTGCCTAGAACCAGAGGTCATATCACCGATTTTTTACACCCTGCATAAGGTCATAAGAACCAAAGTAGAGAGGCCCACCCCTCACAACTACATAAAATTAATGGAGAACTTCTCCAGACCTTGCACCATGTGCATCCTATCTAAATATAGAGAGCGGAGGGACCCTCACCTCATTGATATCCCACAGTCAAGGGAGTACTAGATCCTAACCATCCATTGAAACCACTGAAGATCCCATAGGGAGAGGTTCGCACCACACCATGTCTAGGTAGTAATAACTCCTAACCAATAATCATGAATAGAAAGTGGAGGGTCCTACTCCTCATAAATGTGCTCCATATCTGAGGGAGTTCCAACTCTAGTGCAAGACTCGTTCCCTACCCCTACTTGAATAAGAGGGATTACTACTCTGTATATAGAGGACCCACACCCTAGCTTGACATTGGAGTTTTGAATATATCTATATGATCACTATAGGGGACCCACAACTTGACTCGATAGGGGAGTACCAACCTCAGGCTAGAGGAACCACACCATAATATTAAAGGGGGGTACCAAATCTACCTAAACATTATGTTTTGGAAGACCCACACCCTGGAATGGTTGGGGAGTTCCAACTACAAGGATAGAGGACCCACAGCCTGGTATGATAGGGGAGTACCCGCACTATCTATAAAACACATTTGGAAGACCTACAACCTAGTGAGATAGAGGAGTAACAAATCCAAGGATATAGGACCCTCTATCTAGTAAGATTGGGGAGTACCTACTTTATTTTTTTCAAAGATTATAGAGGTCCCAAACCTTGACACGATAGTGGAGCTCAGTCTTCAACTGCACAAATGATACGGGGGACCTGTTCCCTAATCAAACAGTGGAGTACCGACCCTAGGTGAACTGTTACATGGGTAGAGAACCTGTTCCCACTATGTGGAGAGTTCCATCTCTTGAAATCAGAGAGTTAAGGCAAACTCATGCTCTGATACTATAAGGTATTACTAGTCCCAGTGTCTCCATATAAGATTCACACTAATCTACAACATCAGTCAAGAACCACTAAAAGGATAATCACCACATCATAACTAATGTCAAAACTTTTCCATGGATAGTGGACCCATGCCCGAAAGCATGGGAGAACCACACTACTAGACTAAAGAGACTAGGGGACCCACATCCTGAGATGATAAGGAAGGGTGCTGACACCGATGTAAACCCAGTGATCCACCAAAATCCCTACCCAAGTACTACCACTGCTACTGCTATTTCATTCTATAATCACACCAAATCATATCCTTTAATCCACTAAATAGGCTACCATCGTGTTCTATGTAGAAAATTTCTCAAGATAGGCTAATCATAGAACTGAATCTAAGTCCTAAAGTATGAGATATTAAAGGTAAAAGTCTCCAAGAAAATTACACGACATATACTGGGGTATGTACGACATGTGACCCCACATGAACACCTACTTGTATCCTCTAATAAATGTATTGGCTGGCTATGTGAGATTATATAGCATGCACATGATGTACATGGCTTATCTCACCTCACTCGGGCCCCCTACCGTGTCTTTCCCCACACTACTCGGTCAGTCATGTCTCACACAAGGAATGTACCCCTAGTAAATTGTGTGTCTCAGATAAATGGCCTATTGGTCATGTCATCTACCAATTTCCATTTCTTCACCTTATGTTTGTGTCTCTGGCTGTGTACTTCCATATGGCTAGGTCTCGTGTCATAGCTACCATGGTCAGGTCCCTTGGCCACACGACATAGACTCACTACAAGGAGTGTAGCAGTAGTTCAAGGTGTGTAGTCCCCAAAAGGTCATCTTCCCTAAATGGGTTGAACACGCAGTGGTTTTACCCTAAACTACATGGTGTGTGATCTAGAATTCTGAATAGGAATTCCCTATGATATGCCTAAATCACCCTGGTTTTCTCCAAACCTAAAAATCTACCCCCAAGGGATCTCTAGCGGTCATAATAGGTCTCTAAAACTTTATAACAATGTATAGAAAAGGGGATCAGGATATAAAACTCAACCCCTCCTACCTCATTGTGAAATACCAAAGCTTCAAGTGTATATCCACACTCTAAAGCCAATGCACCATGATCTGGGAGCGATCGTCGTCAATATCAAAGATCAGTGGCACCTCCACTCCTTGGTTCCACCTTGGTTCATATGTGACACCAAATGGGGGGAAGGGTTTACTATTATCTATCATGAACACACCAAAGGGGGTGCTGTTTTATTTATTTAGTCATATTAAATGAATAAACCTCCATTTAACACCCCTCTATAGACTCGCCCCCAACCCGACACACGGCCCTAATAAATTTTTTGTAGTGCTTAGGGTAAAAACCACATTATGAACTCAACTATATCCTTAGATTTATTATCCTAGTCTCCAATCCTTACGTATTCAATGTTTCAAAAGAAAATACACACAAATGATATAATATTTTTAATATTTTTAATATCATTATATTGAGGCTCTCTAGGCCCTGGAATCATGCACTGATATACACTTGGCTTTGAAAATATTCTTAGAAATATTCTAAAGTATTAATGGTTAAAAAAAAGTCATTAATTCCCCTCCACATTAATTCCTTTCATCCTCAAAAATAAAAATACTAGGTAGAAGGATTAAAACTGAGCTCTCAACTAGGACTCCCATGCTAGTGAGCTCGCCCAGGGTTCCCATGCCGCCTATAAGCATGCACTCAAGGGAACCAAAAAGGAAAAACCACACCCAATGTCTAGATAAAACCTAAACTACATCATGAAACTAGTGGGAACATGTCTCCTCAACTATGAAAAGAGGATTTCACTAAGAACCACAGTCCATATACTGTCATAGGTCTAGAGGTACACTGCCTTGCTAACCTAATGTTGATGCAGACATAAAATGGTAGTCCCCATATTCCCTTAGATGAGATCCATTAAGACTAACTCAAGTTTCTCATGTAAAACTCTATCATTGATCACATAAGGGTACCAAAAAACAACAAAGTGATGCCCAAGTGCACACACTGGGTCTTAGCAGGGCCTCCATCTACAGACCTCCAACTGCCACACCCATAAGTGGAAAACCAGTAGATCATGGATGGTAGGAAACCAATACACACATAAGAAACATCTTAGGGCCTAAATATGATTCTAAGAAATATTCTATGCAAGTATCTCCCTCCACCAGGTCCTCCAAGCATACGGGTCGAGCAAAAAGGACCACAGGTATGACAAATCCTTCTCTGACACTCCAACACACGTCCATGCCTCAAGAGCATAAGGAAAAGGAACTCATCCACTACACATAGACACTATACTCTTTGGGTGGCACTGAATCACCCTCATAGTTTTAATCACATCAAAAAAATGTTTCTTGGTGGGGGAAGCATCCCTCTTCTTCATGATTCTGAAGCTATGTCAAACCACATAAACACAAGATTCTACTGATACCCCGCATCACCCATGAAAAACCTCAAGAAAGAAGTGTTAAGAAAAGATTATATCACAATAGTTCCGAGAAATACTACTGCAGAGAGTAGAAAGGACACAAATAATACCTCTTATCATCCTTGTAGCCTCTGGGGCAAAAGACGATGTAGTATACAGTTGTCCTCATCCCATCCTCTAGCTCCCTGAGCCTAGTGCAGACCACCTGGGGGTGGAGGTGGTAACACCTCAAACCATATTCCACCTACCATTTCTCACCCCACTCCTCTTCCACATCTTCCATCATGCATAAATCCATACTCTAGGCACTATCTCTAGTAGAGTGGTCTATAAATCGGCTCCCTCTCAACTGCATGATGGGTTGGAAAATCTCGCGCAAGATATCCTTGACCTTTTCATGTGTAAAACCACCTCTATTATGGATAAAACGGTCCTCAAAACCTCCCTTATGCTATAAACACATGATTCTGAGTCTAGGAATGGGTATGTCTCCTGTGCCATGATCCTTTCGACCGTTGTCTATCAGCTACTATAGATGAATCATCCCCAAAATCACCATTGTTGGCCACATTTTCTAGACCCTTTTTGGGGTATCTCTCTACCACCAAAGCACTCTACAGCAATCCTTCATAATAAATAAGGAATAAGAAGACTACACATGATCAGATGTCTCTAAGAAAACCCTACTCAAAGATCTATTATTTGAAAATGTATCCCAAACCATATTCATAGAGTATTGTGAAAGGTCTATAAACCTCACCGAATATGCTGCCACTGACATTCTACCTTGATAAAGTTATAGAATCTACTAGATATGCATATATATCAATGTTTCTAGATAAAACTATTCTTGGAAGAGTCATTCAAACTCATTTCTAATGATCCTCACCTTAGTGTGGTTCTGCATCACCAAACTCCACTATCGTCCGATTGAGCCCTATAGAAAACTCACTGCTAGGACCAACATATGATCAGAATGTGCCCTCACAAATCAAAAACCATGTGTGAATTCCTCAATATAGTCATCAACTACCTAGGGATCAGGTTCTCCCATATACGAAAGAGGTCATTTCCTCTGGAACTCATGCAATTCACTCAGCCTATGTGTAACCTCGGCTTGAACTTCTGGTACAACCTACTATTCAAAGGCTGGTGGCTCGGTTAGTGGACCACTCAGAGGAACTACATCAGGACTAGTTCCCTACACTTAAACCCCATCATGGGGAGGATCATCATCATAATCCCTCCATTGAATCTAGTCTAGTTTTTGTCATGGTAGCATCCTGAAATAGAATCAAGACGTGACATGGTTAAAGAGTATATCTAGGGAGCTAACTCAAGAAGGACATGGAACCCACAACCCTATCCTATATGATGCATGTACCAAAATTATCCTATGACTAGTGGACAAATGTACTAATTCAACAAGAATATTATTGGAGTCCTATTGAATGGATACATCGGCTGTTGCACCAACATTGAAGTCCCTGGCCTGAAATGTGAACTCAAAACACTTTAACATTGTCGTTATGCAACCCAAACCAATCTAACTACACTGTAGTCCCAAAGTGTAACCTACTATGATATCACTATATCATGGACTGTCCCAACAGGTCAAGAGACACTACTCCCTAAGAATGCCTCCATAGGCCAAGGGATGGCATCCAGTGCCATGTAATATTATCACACACATGGGAGGCCTTATCATAAGGTACTTGTACACACACACCCACATACATCACCATGATATAGTTTTTAGATAATATAAACTAAAAATGAATGAATTAATACATATATATCACAACCAAAGTACAATAGGAGTGATGAAAATGTAAAATGGAAAATTCACAAGCCTACCAAAAACTATAAAATTTCCAAACTGATCAATATGAGGGGATTGTTGTCAAATGAAACTTTTGGAAATCTCCTCTTACATGCTCCAGTAAAAACCTTAGATAGTCAACCTCACTATGATCCACCTACTCCAGGTTCTCCTGGGAATCCATTGAAAAGACTTTCGTCTACAAAAGACACAACATGTGTAGGAAAATCCTATGTAGGTGTGAGTATAAAAATACTCATTAGTCACCCCAAAATCCAAAATAAAATGGATCAAAAAGAAGGAAATAGTCCACTTGACCTAGCCAGACGGAACCCAAATGAGAGAGAATCTTCATCTTGAGGATTGAAGGTAATAGATGCCTGGGAGAGCACACTCCACAAGATCATCCATCTCATATGGAACTCATCGAATAGATACACCCCTTTAGGAACAACACTACCATACCTTATGGTATGTCTGAGAGAACACACATCATCAAGAATAGATCACTAGGTCAAACTCTAGTACCCATACCCAGAGGTCATATCACTACTATCTTGTACCCTGCGCAAGTTCATAGGATCTGAAATGGAGAGTCTCACCCATCACCACTACATAAAATCAAGGGATCACTACTCCAGACCATGAACCATGTTCATCCTCTCTAAAGAACATGGTTAGAGGGACCCACACCTCACCGCTTCCCAACAGTTGAGGGAGTACTAGCTCTTAACCATTCCAAAAATCAACTAAAGTACATGTATGGAGAGTCTCTCACCTCACTATGTCAATAGAGAACAACCCCCTAACCATGTATTACACATAAAAATTAAAGGGTACCATTCTTTGTAATTGTGTTCCATAACTGAGGGATCTTCAAATACAATGGAGGACCTCCTCCCCACCACTACTCGAAGATGGGGGAGTACTACTCCATAGATAAAGGACCCAAACCCTGACTTGATAAGGCAGTTCTGACTCTACCTATATGATCATTATGGTGGACTGTACCCGAACTCAGTATGGGACTACCAACCCCGGGATAGAGGACCCATGACCAAGTATGTTAGGGTAGTACCAACTCTTCTTAAACATTGCATATTGATGACCCACACTATGGAATGATATGGGAGTTTTGAATTCAAGGATTGAGGATCTGCAACCTGGTAAGATAGGGGAGTACCCACTTTATCTATGCAACACATATGGAGGACTCGTGCCACGGTGCGACAGGGGAGTACCAATTCCACGGATAGAGGACCTGCTCCTTAGTACTATTGGGGAGTACCTAATCTATCTATACAATGATTATGTAGAGACCATACCCTAATATAATAGGAGATATTTGTCTCTAATTGCTCAAATGATACGGGGGACCCACAACCCGGTCCAAAAGGGGAGTACCAACCTCAGGTAAATTTTTCTATAGGTAGAAGAATTGTTCCCACTGTGTGGGGAATTCCACCTCTACCAATTAGATAGGTAAGGGAAACATATTCCTTGATACTATTGGGGTGTATAAGTCCCAGAGTTTATATATAAAATCCACCATGATCTCTAGCATCGGTCAAGCACTACAAAAAGGAGTGTCACATTCATCATACCACACATCACAAAGCTTCCATGGATAAGGGACTCATTCCCTGAAGTAGGGGATCACCACACTACTATCCTAAATAGTCTAGGGGACCACATCTTGAGATGATGGAGATGGATACTAACCCCGACGTCAACCCTTTGGTCCACCTTGATCACTAGCCAAGGTTTATCACTGCTACTACATCACCATGCTAGAATCATGCCATATTGTATCCCTCAATCCACCACCGAGGCTACCATCACATTCTACATGGAAAACTACTCGGTATGGGATACTCTTAGGCCTAAATATGTGTCCCAAAAGAGGATATACGCAAGGTAGAAGTCTCCAATAAAAGTACATGATGTGTACTGGTGTCCAGATGGTGTGTGAAACTGCCTAAACACCTAGTTTTGTCCTCTTATACATAGATTTTCTGGACATGTGAGCTTACACAGCATGTATATGATGTACATGGAGTGTATCACCTCACCTAATCCCCTATCCATGTCTTTCCCCACATGTCTTATCCATCCATGTCTCACACATGGAATGTACCCCCTCGTACATGGCATGTCTTGGCTAAAATGGCCTCCAAACCATGTCATCCACTTGTGTTCATGTCTTCACCTCATGTCTGTGTCTTTGGTAGTGTACTTCTATATGGTCAGGTCCCTAGACATGGCTACCCTGGCCAGTTCCCTTGGCCACATGACTTAGGATCACTACACAGTGTGTAACCCTGGTACATGGTGTGTAGTCCCCAAAATTTCATCTTCCCTGAATATGAAGAACACATGGCATGTGACCCAGAACTACACATTGTGTGATTGGGAATTATGAATGGGAATTCTCTATGAGCTGCCCAAATCATCCTAGTTTTCACCGAAACCTGCAAATCAGTCCCCATGGGATCTCTAACAGTCATAATAGGGCTCTAAAACCATAAAAAATACATAAAAATGTGATCGATACTTAAAACTCAAATATGACAACCTATTGGTGAAAAAAATCTTAGGGTGAAGATCCACACTCTGAAGTCATTTCACAATGATCTGGGAGTGATTGGTATCAATATTAAATATCAGTAATGCCTTCTCTCTTTAGTCTCTCCTTGGTTCATCCATCTCTCTAAGGGGGGAGGGTTTTCCTCATATCTACCATGTTCACAAAATAAATGGGAGGTTTTATTCATTTAATATTATTAAATGAATAAACCTCCATTTAATACCTAGAGAACAACTCACCTCCAACTTGGAAATCAGTGCTGAAAAATTTTATGTCATGCCTAGGGAAAACACTGTGTTCTGAACTAAACCAAAACTCTCATGAAAAATGAAACAGATAACACATGAAAACTAAGAATTTTATAAGGAATTATTTGCAAATGGGCATTCAAATATTATAAATCGATAATATTTGATATAATAAGTATGTAAATTATTATTCTATATAATTATAACAAGTTTTAATTTATTACATATGAGGTTAAATCTTTTTTAATAAATTATAACTTGAGGTAAGGGATTATGTTACAATCCCATTTTTTATCGGGATTGTTTTTTATTAAGATTATAATAATGAAATTTTAGGATCCATATTTTAGGAATATCATGAATTTTATTATCCTCAGGTAATTTATAGAGATTACAGTACACTATTCATTTTACATAATTTAATTGATCAAGATATCAAAAGATCATTTTTAAGTAAAACTAATTTTATTTATCTCTTTGTCTAAATATTATTTTTATTCCATATCTATGTTTTCTAAAAAGTATTTCAATAAATTTTTTATTATTCTCCTCTGATTATTTAATTTCGTTTTTACTCATGTTTTAATTTTTACAAAATGGTTTAAAATAAATCTTCTTGTGATTTTTTGAATGAGGTACTTATGATTATTTACAAAATATGTGAAAGAAATATCTATTTTTATATGTATGGGATAAACAAGATTTCCCACCTCCATGAATACTCATTTATTTGAATCCTATATAACATTTTTTGATTATTATATATAAATAAAATGTTCTCTGTAATATTTTATAAATTTTTTAATTTTGAAGAAGTGAGTTACAAACAATGGGTAATTTTTACTAAAGAAATATTCCAGTAATCTTTCAAACGGGATTTTTATCCCCAATGACATAACTTGATATTACTTAAGAATTACTAGGAATATGATCTAATGTAACTATATTTATTATTTATCTAGATGGTTTAAAGTTATGATGTTGAAATAATAATGAAACCAATTTTATTTTCCATGGGTTAAGTTAGGATGAATTTTTCATTATCATGTAGCATACATATGAATGGGTGTATGATTATGTGATGGGTGGGCCTAGAATTAAATATCCCTCCTATGAATTGGATAAAGAAATATGGTTATGAGATTAAAGGGTACATGGTAGGTTATCTCATTCATGATAAAAAGGGTATACGAAAAGTTATCCAAATCCCAAAATAGGTAGATTGGATGTTATCACAAGCCTAACATGTGATGAATGTCTCGGTGGGAAGCCTTGAAATAAGATTTCTATGATTTTGATTATTCCGCATTTATGCCACTATTTTATGATAATATCTTTTTTCAACGTTATTCTATCATGGAACATGTTCTTCTATTCCTTTACGATTCATCTTTTATGAAATATCATGTTTTATGCTAAGACTAAAGATTATGATCTATGATATGTAGGGTATGATGTTCAAATGTTAGGATCATGTTCTCATACCCTTATTCTCAAGTTATTTTTAAATGGTCGTTGATATCTCCTTGTCTACCCTTAAAGAGAATCTAAGCTCAAATTTTATTATCTTTTATTTTCCTCGGTTATGAAGAAAGGTTTTAAGTATGATATGTCTATGAATTGTGATAGTTATGAAGAACTTAGTGGGACATAATGTAGAATTTTTTGAACTAGTTGGTTATTTTTCTCATTTCTATTCCTTGAATATTTTTATATATATCTCTGGATTTTTTCTCAGAGTCAATGCTATGTTTTGGGTGTTGTTGGACCCCAGAATTATTATATTAAATATATTAATATATATTAAATCACAAACATGCATATTTTCAGAATAAATGGTTTTTTGGATGATTGGGACCTTAGATAAGAAATATGAGGTTGTGATTAACTTCGGAATGCAGTATTAACCCTGTTTGCAACATAAAGTTGGTTAGTTTCTGTAACACCCTAAGATTTTATAGTATGTTATTTCTTCAAAGTAATTCAATAACTTGCACTACACGCAACACTGAGTTCAAGCTCACCACGACTTACCAAACCAGTCGTTCAAAAGCGGTTATGAATAGTATTAATTAAATTTTGAACTTTGTATAATAATTATAATTTTATAATCCATATTATGAGTTTCTTAGACATAATGTAAGAAAAAATTAATTTTTTCAGATAAAAGATGTATTTTTCAAAAAATTCAATTTTACCACCTTTTAATGGAGAACCCTTTTTAAATCCAATATTTAAAACTTTTATATATTAAATTTGATAAAATAAACTTCTTCTTTAGAATCGGGACATAATAATTTAGTTTCAATAAATTTTTGGTGTTTTTCTGATAACTTTCATATTTGGGTGAATAGTGAAAAATACTATATTTTAATTGAAAACAAATTTTTTAATCAAAATAATTTATAGTGTTAAATTATACATTTTAATGGTTTGTAAGTATAAATAGATTGTATTTTCACCATTTAATCCTATTTTGGTCATTGTAAATAATTTCACTTTGAAATTGGACATAAACAAGTGTCAATCTTTTGATAGTTATTATTTCTTAAAAATACGCCTTTTGGTTTTGACAACGGGAATTAATTTTAAATTAATTAATGAAAATTATATGTTTTGAAATTGGTAAAATAGAATTCATTTTTGAATTTGGAATATCAAAATTATCTTAGGGTAAATATTTAGTATTTTTCTGAACACTTTCAATTTTTGATGAATAATGAAAAACATTGTGTTATTATTTAAAACCCACTTTTTATTTAAATAATTAATTATTTTATTTAAATTTATTTTAAGTAAAAATAGATACATAATAAAAATATTAGTTCAATTTAATTCATTTGAATCTTCTTTACAATAAAATTAGATGTGTAAAATTTTATTGAACTTTTTACCGTCTTTTACCCACCTTCTCAGAGCATTTGAAAATTTGTATAAAACTTAATTTTACTGCTTCTGTGAGTTGAATTTCAAAAATACAAGAGAAAAAGTTAATCTCATTAAGTAAAATTTGGTTCAATAAGATGAAAATATTTTTTGGTGAATAGTAACTTTTGACTTTTATTTACCACAGTTAAAAGTAAATAGGGTAATTAAGGGTAAAAATGATATTATAATTATCTTAAAACATGTCCTAATTCTATTGGATATGTGTAATTCGACCAAAAATAACCTTAGTAATAAAATATGACCCTTTAGGTCCACTTGGATTAGATTAGTGCATTTATTATAATTTAATTTAAATAAGAGTTAAAAGTCTTAAATTCATGTTTTCATAACTAAAACATTTTAATCTATGGTTATACATAAGATAAATTGGGATATAAATATTAATTATAAATATAAAAAGATTTAAAACATAATTGTATTTTATTTATAAATTTTATACATTAAATAATTTAATTTATTTATGACACAATGATGTTCGAGTAATTACCATATAAATGAAAGATTAAAATAATTGATATTATAAATATATAAATAAATGTAATTTGAGACTTTTTATGAATTAAACTAATTATATAGGTTAATATGACATGTTAGGGTTTATTATATAAATTTTTTTCTAAGTTATAAGTTTTTTATGACTTTCACAAAAACAAAATACCAAATAGTGTCAAAATTGACTTAAATTAATTGTTAAAACAAATATTATATTATTGGTTGATATAATATTCCTAAAAATATAAGGTTCTTCCAAAAGGATTAAATAATATTATTTATGTCATTAATGAACCACTTTAGGTTCTTTTGGATGTTCATAGTAATTTCATTAACCATATAGTGTAAGAATACAAAAAGACACGGTAAAATTTAAATTATTTAACTTATAGTTAAATCTAAAAGATAAGTTTAAAATGGTAACCTAAACTTGTCTAAAACCTATTGGTTGAGAGTATTTAGACCCATACCCACATTATCTTCTAAATAAATAAATTTTGAGCCATCATAAACCGAATATGATTTTATTATAAAATAATATTTCAATCTTTTCCTAAGGTGCCCCTCACCCCTCTTATAAAAGGGCACTCCCTATTCTCTCAAATTCACACCTTCAAAGCCATTTTTCTTGGCCAAACCCTGACCAAATATACTCTCAACTATCCTCCCTTCATCCTAGATGTCTTCCTTTAGTCATAAATCCAACCTAAGGATCCATTAAGATCAAATCAAAAGGAAAAACCCGAAGAAGAGGTAAATATTTCATCACCTCTTTCAAGTTCTTTTCTTCTTCCACTTCTTCTTTCCTTGTTGTTTGCATTATAAAATAATAAATCCAGTATCTTATATATACTATGATGTTATTATAAATATGGTATAAGAATATTCATTATTCTATCCATCCTTTGAATGACATGTCACCATACGTGCGTACGTATGGCTTACCGTCTCCATGTCACGGTATAGTTGTTATTCAATACATTATTATTTGGATGGGTATAATAATTATTTATAATTGATGTAAATAATAAATATAACATGATAATTATTCTTTATATATGATATAACATCCAATTATATACTATTTTAATATCAAAAGAATGATATTGTCGCTCGTGCGTATGTACGGATTATCATCTCCACGAATGCAATGAGATTCATTCCCCATTGTAACCATTCAAGACTAATTTTCATTTGATGATTAAAAATAATGTTTAAAGACTTTATATCATTTTGGATATGAATAAGAAACATCCCATCCAAAAAAAACATGACTCACTTAACAAATAATATAAAGGAAAATGAATTAGTTAACACCTGAAACAATGATAATACTAAAATACCATTAACAAGGCATTATTAGAAGATCATATATGATATCATAATTATTTATATGGTTTTTTTATAATTTAATAACAATTATTTAACTATTATATAGGAGGTTAATTTACCCTCAACCAAGGAAAAGTACAAGTTAAGGGTTAATTACACAATCTCTTCATTATCTGAGATTGTTTATACATAATTATCTATTGGGACCTCTTTATCATCCACATATGTGTTTTCTTAAAAATGTATTTCAAAACATTTTTACTATTTACTAGACTATGGTATAAATTCATTTATACCCTTGTTTTAATTTTTATAAGATTTTTATAAAGGAATCTTTTCATCGTTTTCCAAACAAGGTACTTTATGACCTTTTGGACAAAATTAATGTTAGAATGTTTTTTTAACTTATACGGCGGGTGAGGTTATTTTCTGCCATTATAACATTGTTGAATATTCTCATACAATCTTATAAGAATATTTTCAAAATAAATTTTTTCTTTATAATTATGTGACTCTTAAATGATTTCAAAATAGAAAGATATATTTCTCTCAAATAGTTTTGATTTCATCTATGTCAACATCCTTTGATAAATTTTACGCTTGTTTGATGTTGATTTATTATGATACAAATCTTCCATATTGTATTGATAGTTTTGTGATATGTTTGAGTGTGGATGAGTTATTTTTAGGCCATTCATGGTTTAGGGTGAAAGTGCCGACATTTCGTATGCTAGTTTTAATAAGAATGTTTATGTTATATTTCAACCTTTTCTTAAGATGAATGTATTGGACTAGTATGTTTCGGGTTGGGGACCAATGAACTTAAGCCTTATATGTTGGGGTTCGGTTACTGTAGGCCCTCTAGGTTGGAGTCCGGTTATAAAGGCTCTCTGGGTTGGAGTCCGGTTACAGAGGCTCTCCGGGTTGGAGTCCGGTTACAGAGGCTCTCTGGGTTGGGGTCCGGTTACAGTTATCCGATAGGTCCTGGCACGAGTCCTTGTCACAGAAATTAAAGTCTGTTACTATAAATTCCATCATTATGAAATTAGTTATTACATGTGATTATTCGACTAGTATAATATCCATGTGCATGTTTATATGGTAATGTTTGATTTATTTTTTCCATATTATGTTCAAGTTTATGTTTAAAAGGCTATTGTTTTTATTACCCCTCTTGCCTTACAAGTTTATAGTGTCTGATAAATTATTTACCCTTACTGATCATCTAAGCTCGCCCTTATGTTTTATTTTCCCAGGATCCCAAGAAGTGTTTTATGTTTGAGATGCAGGGTTATGCCAAGGGAATAAATGGCATTCTTAAAGTTTTTTTTTGTGTTGTATGTTAGAAAGTGTAATGTAACTTTCATGTATGTAATTTATGTTCCAAGACTGCTAAACTGATCTGTTTTTTGGGACTTGATTCCTTGTGATCATGCCAATGTATTAAAATAATTCACCGACTCTGGGCTTCTAGGGTCGGGGCATTACAGTGTCGGGTTTCCAAATAAGGGAAACTGTGGGCGAGTGCGTTAAATAAATAAAATAATTTATTTATTTAATTTATTTAATGAAAATACCTAAACCTACTCCATAAATAAATATTTAAAAACAATTTTCAAGGTTTTCCACATAATCATAGGAGATTATAGAGGATGAGATCATTGGAATTTGCAGATCATGAATAAGGATTGACAATGGATGATCAAGGAGAAGCATGAGATGGATGGTGAACACAATGAGATCATCATTTCCATCACTAATGGACACGTTCTTCACCAATAATCAATTAATTCTTGAGGTACTATGTTTTTTGGATTAATCCTATTTTTTAATCCCATATTGAATGTGTATCAATTAACATAACAAAAATTGATTCGTGGATCTATGGTTGATTATAGTTGATGGTTTGTCTTTATAGAATTAGGAATTAGTATTTAATCATTGCTCTCTCTTTATTCTTGTGTGTTCATAATTTTTACTCATCAATGGATGGATAAAAATACAAAAAATGGATGATGTTCATCCACACTTTTGGTGTTTTGTTATTTTCTCCCCACATTCTTCATGCATTCATCATTGTCATTCTAGTTAGTCGGTGGTTCGACAAATACCCAGAGACCAATCATTGCACATTTTATGTTTACTGAAATGAATCATTTATATGGGTATGAGTTAAAGATTTAGTTCATGCTCGAGGTGAATTGATGATGATGGATAGATCAGAGGCTGAATTGAGGGTGTTTATTCGTAGTTTGGTGATTTGGAATTAAAGCATGATGGGGATCAATTTTCAAGAGAATCGGTGTCCAGAATCCAGCCACTAGTGATGGAAAAGATTTATCAATCCTAGATTCATGTTTATCAGTGTATTTAGTTGTGGAATTAAAGGTGACAGTGGTGTTAGTGAGATGCATGAATCTTTATAGAGTTTCTAAAAAATTCCTGATTACAAGGTGTGTAGTTCGGTTGAACACACATCATGTGGTTCCCATTATAAAATACTAGGGTTTATAGGAAAAGAAAAAAATAAAATGTCATTTAATGGGATCACATTTTTTTGTCCTAGTGATAGCAGATTTTCATGTACCCTAGGTGTATATAGTAACATACATAGTTAGGTACAAAGGTTTATCAAGGGTACACGGGCACAGCTAGAGTACATGAGCATAGCTAGAGTGCATGGGCATGGCCAGAGTACACTAGCATAACCAAAGTACCTGTGCATGATCCAAAATAAATGGGTATAGTCCTATATGCATAGGGATACTTGGGGTATCCAAGACACACAATGTATACCCTATATAGCCATGTACTTTTCCCTGTGTACTTCCACCATGTGTATATCCTTATTCAGACATCGTATTTAGGCCTGTGAGAAGACTATCCGGAGAAATTTTACATTTAGAATGTGATGGTTTAATTCATTTGGGAATCATGGAAATGAAATTATATTTCATGATTATGATGATTCCTTCAATAGTTCTTTATTAATGGAAGTGATTGGGTATGATCATTTGAGATATGATGAGGTGAAAAATCCCTTGTCGCATCAGGGAGTGGTTTCCCCATACTCTTTACATAGGTAGAGTCAGTACAACCCCATACATCATAGGGAAAGAGTCCTCTATTTATTGAGTAATACCCCCCCCCATCATCAAGAACTAGTGGGCAGTGGGTCCTCTATAATATTTAGTACTCCATTGGTTGTGCATCATAGTAGTGAGGTGTGGTCCCCACCACTCAGATTCTTCTGAGGTTTCATGTGGTGTTGGGAATTAGAGATGTAACTTTAGAGATGAAGGAAGGATCATCATTGTCTAAAGATGGATTTGAATATTGATATCCCCTTTCTCTAATCTCTTGGGTTTATTTTTGATCATTTCTAACATTGGTTTTATTTTCTCTCATTGCATATGGGTTGAGTTGATTAACTTTTTCTATTTTTGTTTATATTTTTTGGTTTTTATGGTTCCTTAGTGGTGATGACTATGATTGGTGGCCGACCTTGAAGATAGTGAGTTGGGATCTCTTTATTATTCTCTTCTTCTAGTTGTTTTTAGGTTGGAACCTTATTTCTCTTTGGCTGTTTATTTTTCACATTTATACTATTTTTATATGTTGTTTTATATTGATTTATTTCCTATAGGTTGTTTGATGCATGGTTTACACTCTATATGTTTCGTTATTTATTATATCTATGTACTATTACATAGATCTAGTTGTGTGTGTGAATACAAGTACTTAGTCTAATGCCTCCCATTTCAGATTTATGCTTACTCAAAACTTTTCTCTATCCCCTTTCCTATTAGAGGTGGTATTGAGAAGCCCCACTCAACTTACTACTTGGCCAGGAGGGGTCCCAATGGGTCAAGTAATGATAGAGGGGTATAAGAGGTGTTCTTTCTCTAGGTTAGTGTTTAAACTTGGGCCTTTTTGTGAGGATTGGTTTGGAAACTTAGGGTAATGATTTCAGAGTGTCTCATGTGCGGATTTCAAGCTAGGGAATCCAGTGATGGTGTGGAAGATGATATATCCATGCACTATGACCATGACTACCAACTTGTTGGCTCGGTATACTGATACATCAGTTTCAGGGAATGAATGGTAGATGCATTATAGAGGATTGGTTATTTTGATATAAATTTCCTTATTGAGTCATATTTCAATATATGTTCATCTAACTGTGGTGCATCTTGTATCTATCAGGATGTCTCCATCATGAAATCCCACTAGGATATCGATACAAGATCTTGGAGATTATTAGTTGAGTGATGTGGACTTGGTAATGGACCCACTCATGAGGTGTTACATCTAATGGTTCAGGTGAAGGATCGACTGTGTGTTGGATAGTCGATAGCATAGGTAGGTCGGGATGAATATGCACACAGTCTTAGTGTATTATGAATGTTCTGGTGACAGAGACCACCAAGGTTTCCTAGAGAGACAGATCCTCAGGTAGTGAAGGATTGGCTTGAGGCAGTGGTCCTATTTTTTTGACATGTTCGGACCCTGGATGATCCGATTTTTGTGCTTATAGCCAATCTTTTTCTTGGATAAGTATGGAACTGGTGGGCTCATATTACATAGACCCATGACGATTCAACACTCTCAAGATTAAACTTCCAATAGTTTTTCCAGGATGAGTATTACCAATTGGCATTGTGATCTGTACAAATTTATGAACTACTCAAGTTGTAGTAGGGTGATATGTTAGTTGATGAGTGCACCTTGAGGTTTACCAACCTCACATGATACTCTCTTGATATTTTGTAATATGGATACTATTAGGAGTTGAATTTAGAGTATGAACTTCATGGAGACATACATGCTAGCATGGTCTCTATAGAAATTTCCAATTATGTTGGAGTGTTAGATAGGGGTTTGATTATATATATCTTTATATCTTAGGGATTCCATGTGGTAGGAGATAAAAGTGGACACCATGGGGCTTAGTCATCTGTAGCAGCTAGTAGGAATTAGTCATCAGGGTCTTAGAGTAGGAGGCATACTCATGCCTATACTCAGACACATGGGACTATATCATAAGGTTCACACAGATGATACAATAATACAAGTGAGGGGAGATGAAATGCTTGTAATGGATGAGTTCAAATGGCTAATGATTAACCAACCTGATGTTATAAGGAAGTTAGGTTGGAAGAAAATGGACCTCCATGGTATAGGTAGTGTTGTGATCAAGTATTTATCAGACATGGTCAAGGTGGCCCCTAAGGAGGAAGTAGTGATAGAAGAGTGGGTGGAGATCTGGAGGGAGGAGTTATAGGTTGAGGTCAATGATACAACCATCACCCACCACCACCACCAGGTGGCCCACTCAAAGTCCATAAGCTCTGTGATCGAGGGCATGGGTAGTTTCAGGATATGGAGGGATATGACCAGGCCGCTCATGAGATGATTTGAGGTAAGATATGTGTTTTTTATACTTTTTATCCATTACGTGTAGATATATTTTTGAGTCATTAATTTATCTCTATATCCATTGTGTGAGATCTAGAGCTTCTGATTAATCCTTTATCCCATAAGTTAAGGATATATGTCCCTATACAGAATGATTCCTCAATATCACACATCTACCGATAGTGTGAGTTTCAATCAGTGGGTAAAGTTTCGTATGAAACCTTTTGGTCATTGTGATAGAACCTTATGACGTCATCTTTTATATGGACTAGTTTCTCGTGGTGCATACACAGATTTACTGTTATCACGTGAGATTTAGATTCATTTGTATTAATGGGATAAGATTAACCTTATTGGGTGAGAAAAATCTTTTATCAGAGTGAGTTGGGATTATGAGGAGGAATCAACAACCTATTAACCATAAATTGGTGACTTTATCCCTTGGTGTAGTGGTCTCTTCAAACATTTAGATTATAGAGGTAATATAGGATTATATGGATGTCTTTCCAAAATATGTCTTAGGACTACAATTGAGGTGGGAGATCAACTTATGCATCAACTTACACCTCGGGATAGAATTGATATCTTTTATGGAATATAATATAACCCCAATCGAGCTATAGGAAAGAAGATTGTAGTTGGATGGCCTTCAAGAGAAAGGTTTTATTACACCAAGTGTGTCCTCCTAGATGACAATAGTTTTGTTTGTGAAAAGGCATATGAGAGTTTGAGGATTTGTGTTGAATATCATTTAATGAATTAGGTAATGATCCAAAACAATTACCCATTATAGAAGATTTATGACCTTTTTAACTAATTGAAATATTTGATTTTGTTCTCAAATATCGATCATAGGTCCAGCTAATATCAGTTGAGGTTTCACAATGATGATATTTTGAAGAAGAAAAAAAATATTTCTCTACAAACAATATGAGTTTTCAAGGATTACTTATAGTGTGACTAATTCACCTTTGGTGTTCATATATATTATGAAATATATTATCTATCCATACTTTTACTAATTCATATTTGTCTTAATCAATGACATTATCATATACTCTGAAATAGAGGAGGACCATGCATAACATTTTAGGATTTTTCTAGACTTAGTATGAGAGAAACATCTTTATGGTAAGCTCTCAAAGTGTTAGTTTTAGATCTAATAGGTTCACTTTCTTGAGAATTTCATTTCTAATAATAGAGTAGTTTTTTATCCTACAAATATTAATGTAGTGCTTACTTGGGAACTAACTGAAAGAATGTCAGAGGTGTGGTGTTTCCTCGGTTTGGTGGGGTATTACCAGAGGTTTGAGGAATAATTTTCTAGGATAGAAACCCCTTTGATTTCCTTGATGTGGAAATGGAAACCATATTCCAAGAATAAGTATTATTATAAATCCTTTAAGGATTTAAGGTAGATATTGACCAGTGATCATGTTTTGAGGAAATCGGAAGAAGACATTGCATACATGGTGTTTTTTGATGCCTCTAGATCAAGGATATATTTTGTGTTGATGTAGAGTAATGAAGTGATCACTTTTGGATCAAGGAATTTGGGACTCCATGAGATTAATTTTTTACCCAAAACATAGATTTGGAAGTGATAGTATTTTCCCTGAAGATCTGGAGGCATTATCTTTTGGGAGAGCATTTTGTTGTTTACTCAGACCAACAGAGACTCAGATACAACTTCACATAGAAAGAACTCAACCTGAGATAGAGTTGTTTGTTTTAGTTATTATAAGATTATTAATTCAATATATTCTATACTCTAGGGAAGGAAAACATAGTGGAATATTACCTGAGAAAAAATTCTCAATCTCACTAAGTGGATGAGGTATCTGAGTAGTTGGATTCATTGTAGTTGGACTTATATGAGGAGAGGGGTGCAGATTATATTTAGTCAATGGTAGTGACTCCTCTACTTCTTCATCATGTGATATAGCCTTAGTTGATAGATATTTACTATGTGTATCTTTGTGGCTAGATATCCTCAAGAGATGCACTAAATGAATTTTATGAAGGAGGGGAGCATGTCATCCTTTTCCAGGGACGGACGATGGTCCCAATCCATTATATGATGAGGTTTTGATGGAATTTCATACTTCCCCCTTGTTTTTACATCTAGGTGTGGAAAATATGTTTAAGGACCTTCATTGGTAGTTTTGGTTGTCTGTAATGAGGTGGATTGCTACCAAGTTTTTATCTCAATGTCTCACAGTTCAGCAACTAAAGCTCAAATATTAGGTTCTGATAGGATTCATACAACCCCTTAAGAACCCATAATAGAAGTGGTATGGAATATAGATGGATTTTATTATGGATGTTTCATGGATATTGAGTGACCATGATGATATTTGGGTGATTTTTTACTGCACTATCAAGTCGACACACTTTCTTTCCATCAGGGAGTAGATTTTGGTTCAGTGTTTGAGGTCGTTTTTCATGTGTGAGGTCATCCAACTTCATGGGGTACCCACAATTATCATCATTAACCATAATTCTCAATTCACATCATGGTTTTGGAGGGTACTTTAGGATAGTTTTGGGACCCAGTTACAGATGAGAAAAGTGTTTCCACCCAATATGGATGGGTAGTCTAAGAATACTATCTAGGTATTAGAGGATATGCTGTGAGCTTATGTGTTGGACTATAGCAGGAGTTTGGAGGATCATTTTCCATTGGTGGAGTTTCCCTATAATAAAAATCTATCAATCTACTATCATCATGGAACCTTTCAAGTCCCTGTAAGGGATATCCTATAGTTCACCCTTATGATGGACCGATACTGGTGAGACATCTCTTATTGGGATATAGATGGTGCCGAAAACAATAGAGAAGGTTTAGATGATCCATGTGCATATGAGGGTGGCCCATATCAAATATAAATCTTTTGTGGATCAATTTAATATGTCTTTATAGTTTGATTAGGGATACCATTTTTTCCTAAGAGTCTCCCCATGATGAGGATTGTGAAGATTTGTTTAGGGGTCAATCTATACCTAAGATTAATTTGGTCATTCTAGATCCTATGGAGATTCAACAAGTTTTCTTACCACTTGGATTTACCCCTTAGTTGGACTAAGTGAATGAAATCTTCCATGGGTCACAGCTAAAAGGATACGCACACAACCCATCATACATTATTGACTGGGGAGGGTAATACATTGAGAATGGATCAACCTTCATGGATTACCTGGTGGTGATCAAGGACCGACAGGAGAGGATCCAGTATGGAGGGACCATTCCTCTAGTTAGAGTACTTTAACAGTATGGTAGAATTCAGGAGAGCTTCTAGGAGTGTGAGGTCTAGATGCGGTCTTATTACACCAACCTTTTTATGTATATTTTTATTTTCAGGGAAAAAATCCATGAAGGAGGGGAGAATGTAATGATTTTGTTTTGTTTGTTTAGTCCTTTGAATATTTATATATATATATATATATGGATTTTTCCTTGGAGTCAGTGCAATGGTTTGGGTATTGTGGGACCCCATAATTAATATATTAAAAACATAAATATATATTAAAGTACATGCATGAATATTTTAAAAATAAATGTCATTCCCATTAATTATTACCTTAGATGGGAAATTTTAGACTGTGGTTGATTCTAGAATGCATGGTTTACCATAAGAACGACATAAAGTTGGTTATCATCAAGTTTCCGGTTGGGGGAAACCATGGCTGGGTGTGTTAAATAAATTAAATGATTAATTTATTTAATGTAAAAACCCTAACCATCCTCTATAAATATTTCATTATGATGAATTCTGAGGGTTAACCATATAACCCATAGAGATTAGAGAAGAGGATATCATTGGCATTGGCAGATTGGGAATGAGGATTGATAATGAAAAATCTAGGAGGAGTTTGATATGAATGGTAAAAAAATTGGGGTCATCTTGTTTATTTATCCCATGTGGAACATAAATCAAGTAACCAAACAATGGTTGAGTCATGGTTCGATGGTTGGTTATAGTTGACGTTTTTATCTTCCTAGAATTAGAAAATGATATTACTTCATTGGTTCCTCTTTATTCCTACATGTTCATTATTTTCCATCATCAATGAACAAAATCCAATCTGATCAATGTCTAAAATTCACAATCAATTTTGGTGTTTTGGGATTTTCTCCCCACATTATTCATATATTCATTACCGGCATTACATTTGACCATTGGTTCACCAAATACTCAAATATTGTTCATTGTATGTTCAATATTTAGTAAAACAACTCATTTTAATGGGTGCAGGTTTGTAATTAAGGGCATGGTTGGGGTGCGTTGACAATGATGGATGGATCAAAGGTCAAATCAAGGGTGTTCATTTGTAGTTTGGAATTTCAAAAACACAGTATGATGGGGATTGATTTCTAAGATAATTAATGGTCAGGATGCATACATCAATGATGGCTAGACTCAATCAAGACTAGATCTTTTTTTATTGGTAGATTTGGTGTTTGAATCTAAGGTAACGATGGTGCGGGTAATATGCATAAATATTTTAGGAGTTTCTACAATATTTTGGGTAACACGAAATGTATTTTGGATGAACACACATTGTGTGGTTCTCCTTATTTGGAAATAGGTTTTATGCATAAAGAGAAATATAACATGTCATGTGACCCAGTGATAATGGCTCATCCTATACCCCAGGTGTACATGAGTATTGACATGGCTAAGTATATAGGAATGGCTAGGGTACACGATCATGACTAAAGTACAGGGTAATGGCTAGATTACATAGGTATAACCATAGTACATAACCATGGATAGAGTACATCGGCATGGCTAGAGTACATCGGCATGGCTAGAGTAAATGGTCGCAGGTTAGAGTAAATTGGCATAGACCCAAGTGTAACACCCCAATATTTTGTAAAATATTGTTTTTTCAAATGAACTTAGTCTTTTTGATATTTTTTATTACACATAACACTGAATTTAGCTTACATTATATGAGACACTGAGTCTGGATTACATTACATGTAACATCAGGTTTATCTTGTGTTTTAAACAACAATATGTTTTCTTGTTTTATACACAATATTGTGTTTAGATTGTGTTAAATGCAACATTGAGTTTAAATGAAACACGACATACTATAAAAATATTGTTATTCAATATGACAGTTATCACAAAATCTTTGGAATGGATAGTACGAATAGTATTAACTAAATTATGAAAATATATGGTTTACACATTCATATATAATTAATTATTTGGTAACTAATTAATTATAAATGAAAATAATAATTGTTTGAAAATAAAATAAATCACTTTCTGAAAAACTATTTTTATAGACATAAATGAATTTTCCCTCAATATACTAAAATAACAACCTTTCGTAGATTAATTTAATGATATTTATGTATAATATATTCAATAAAATGTCTTATATTCATCATGGGTGTTTCCTAGACAAGTGATATGAATAATCCAATTTTACACCTAAAACTGTATATTCTAAAAATAGCTCTATTTCCTTTAGTGCACTTATTTTAAAATTAATTTTTACCAATTTTAGAAATTTATTTTAAAAATAAACTTAATTTATGAAATCAAAATATCAAAATTATCTTAGGGTTAATTTTTTTATTTTCCTAAAAAAATTCATTTATTGATAAATAGTGATAATACTGAATTTTAATTGAAAACTTCATTTTCGTTTAATTTATTTATAAAGTTAAATTACATTTTAAATTAATTTTTAAGTTAAATTAGTTCAATTATAAATATATTAATTAAATTTAGTTCATTTTAATCCATTTAATTTTGAATTTGGATATAAAAACTTTGTAAACTTTTGAACGTTTTCTCTTTAAGAACTCGATTTCTCATCACGTCTATGGGATTAATTTTAAACTAAAAATTTCCACTTATGTGAATGGAAATTTAAAAAATGTATCCAATATTTGGAATAATAATAACTTATATTTTCTAAAAATTTAAAGTTATTTTTTTACTAAAATTAATAGTGAATGCAGTAAAAATTAATTACTCTTGTTAAGGTAAAAATGGGTTTACTAGGGGTTAAACTTAACAAATAAGGCTATAAATGTCCTCTAAAATTTCCTAAAAAATATTTTATAGACATATAATTTTATATAATGGTCCATTTTTTACCCTTTTACATATGAAAAATGTCGGAGCACTCAATTGATTTCAAAAATACCAAGTCTGTCCCCCCCACTTATAAACGGCCACCCACACTACTCTCATCTTAAAACCTTAAAAAAAAATCAGATAATAAATACCCAAATAACTTACCAAATTAACCCCTATAATAATATAATCCTAATGTAGGACAAAAATCCATCCTAGTAATTATTTTAGTGAAAATATAAGGAGGATACCTGAAGAAGAGGTAAAGCTCATCAATGATCATTTTTGTTTTATTTCTTACACCATACCCTTTTATTACTAATATACCAGTTTTATATAAAAACCTCATTATAATTCATATAATAATATGTTTTTATGTTAATTTCATGACCTATAAGCATCTCCACTTCCATCAAATGGGTTATGAAATCGCCATTCGTGTGTACGGTGGACTACCGCCTCTGAAACTGATGTCGTTTGTTATTGCATTTCCACCCATAACGGTTGGAAATAATGATGTTTGTATTGTTTATATATGATAATTATGATATTATTATACTTTTGGAATTATTATATCACACATACCTTTATTATTCACATTTTTTTGGGAATATGATATTGTCGTTTGTGTGTACAGCGAACTACCGCCTCGTGAAGCGATGTGATTTGTTCACACATTATATGTAAGGTATTAAGGATGGGTTTGATGAAAATTTTTGATTTATATAAGATAAAAAAGTATTATTAAATGATAATATATCATTTAAATTTATTTATTTTAATATAACAAGAAAATTGAAACAATATTCATGCGTACATACAACCTATTGTCTCCATGAACAGTGTGTATCATTTTCTATCAATAAATTTTATGGATTACTATAAATACATATATAATGGGTAATGGATTTCTATCTTGGTTTTTGATTATATGAGATTCATGCCATATTTCCAACCTATTTAATTTATGTGGTGTATATTCTATCCATGAATTTATTTTATAATTATTATCCGAAAAATTATTGGGATTTACATATCCATTGTATAATCTTACTTTTACGGTGTTTATGCTTTAAAAGTTAACAAATCGGGAAGGGATTTTTGTCTCAATTTTCCTTCTTTGGGACATAAGTTATCATAAGAAAATATCTTCTTTTATGAGGTGTATATACTTACCATTGACATTTTATATCACTAATATCATTATTTTCATGATAGTACAAGTTTCATTTAATGTTATTCTTTCTTGGTAATTCTGATTCAAAGTTACCAAAATGGGAAGATTTTTATGTTACAATATCATCATTTATTGAGATTATTTTTTATCATGTTTTCAATAATAAAATATTATGATAAATCTCTCAATAAACCCATAAATTTTCTACTCATATGTTTATTCATGGTATTTTCAATAAGTACTACCATTTCTCCACTCTTTGGTACTTAAAATAATTGAAAAAATATTTTTAAGAAAATATGATTTTATTTCTCTCTTCGGTTGGAATCTACTTTATTTCAAAACCATGTTTTCTAAAAATTATTTATTATTATCATATTATTTTTAAATTAAATTTTTAACCATGTTTGAATTTTTATAAAAAAATTCAAATAAACCTTCATTTTTTCAAACAATGCCTATTTGAATTTTACCAAAAAAATCGAAAGGAATATTTTTTTTAACATGTACGAAATGAATGAGACTTAACATAATCATGGAAATTATTTTATTTGAATATTTATTTATAAATTTTTAAGGTTATTTTATAATTAATAGATTTTATAAATATTTTATGTTTTAAAAAGTTTTTTTCCCAAACTGGAAAAGATATTTTCCCCCAAAAAATGTTTTAAATGATTTTTAAATCTTCCTTTATAATCTTTCAAGGATATTTTCAAAGAAATGGGTTTGAAAAATGGTTTTATGTTTTAGAAATTATTTTAAAATAAAATTTATTTTACTTAAGAAATGTTTTAAATGATTTGTCAAAATAATTTTCTATCTAGGATGAAATTATTTTATGTTATATATTTCTTAATAGGGATATAATTCAAGTATATTATTCTTATTATTTCTCTAAATAGTTTATATTTATGATGCCATGATGTTTATGAAACCCATTTCTCTTACAAGAGTTATACCATGATAAAAGTACTATGAAAATCACTACTTTTTTCTATGGTTATGCTTTGATGAAATAATGAATTGATTATGAAACCTTTATCTTTTCCATGGGTTATGATATGATAATGTGTTTATGAAACCTTTTTCATTTCATGGTTTATGTTAAGATGAATGTTTTATGATATTTGGGTGCACATATATATAATTTTCATTATGTGATGGGTGTTACCTATATCTCCCTCCAATTCATTGGTTAATGATAAATATTCTATGAGCTCAAAGGGTACACAGGTGGTTAGCCCAATCATGAAAATATGGTACATTGTTGGTTAGCCCAATCCCAAAAAGAGGGTGCACGGGTGGTTAGCCCAAGCCTAAAAGATGGTATAAAAGAGTTCATATAAAGTCCGAAGCAGATACATGGGTGGTTATCCCAAGCCTAATATTTTATGAATGTCATGGTGGGTATATTTGACATAATAATTTATATTCTTATGTATATGCCACAAATTTATATCTTATGCCAATGTTATGCTCTCATGGCTCATATTCTTTGATCCCCTTATGATTAATGTCTTATGAGCTACCAATATTTATATCATTACTCATGTTTAAGATATATGATAGGTTGGGTATGAACTTAATATGTTTTTTCATTATAATATACCCTTATAATTATCTTATGCTTTCACATGAACATAGATTAATATATCTTATGTTTACCCTTACTGAGCATCCAAGTTACCCATTTATTATGTTTCCATTCCCTGGGTTATGAATAAAGGTTTTATGTAGGGTATGCTTATGAAGAGTTCTAAATGTAAAGATATTTCGTGGAAACATTGAATAACATTAACCATATTAGAATATATTTTTCTAGATTTCCAAATCACTAAACTATTATGGTCCTCAGGTGTGTGTTTGTGTGATGTAATGAATATTTATCTAAAAAGATGTAATATCAAGGTATGTGAAGTCTAAGTCATTATAGTTGGTATCAGAGGAAAGTTTTAGTTAATATTTGGAAACTAGGGTGAGAAAACATTAGTGTGATCCCTAGGGACATTTATAAGGATATGTCTAGGGATTTCTCTAAGGATAATTCTAAGGATGAGTCAATGTTTTGGAAAATGTACTGGAATTTTGGTAAAGGATAGATAAAGTGGTTTTCAATAAGTTAATTTCCTATCGAGATATTGAAATTGGATGTGGCTCTAGCACTGATGTAACTTAGGGTGATGACCCTGAAAATAGCATATCGATCTAGACTTGATCAAGAATAGGTGCACAATAATGGTTCTTGCTACACACCTAGTTTGACACTCCCTAAGGATATTCTTTGGAAATTCATAAAGTATTTACAAACTATCATGAAGGATTTAAATAAATGATGTTTATGAATGAACTAGGATAAAACTAAGGTGTCATAGATTAAAAAGAATGTGTCATTATTGAGACATACTATAAGTGATTTTTCATGATTATATGGTTTTCCACTATATTTAATATTGTTCACATTGTGATTTTTGGTTTTGGTAAATAGTGGGAACCTAAATAAACTTTGTTAGCATTGAATGTGATAGATAATTTTCTAATGATAATAAAAATGGTATGATGACTGGAGTTAAGGATATTGTGAGTATACATAATTAGTTATCATGAAACATGATTAACAGCATACACCTTAACCAACTCTCTGAATCACTAAAGAAGAGAATGATATAGTTTTCTAAGAGTTTGGGTAGTGGGTACCATGGAGAAAAGAAGATTCAGTTTCCTATATCTTTAGAATTTGGGAAGAATCACTCAAGGAAATGTCTCATAAGGACAATAATATGTTATACGTGTAGATAAAAAGGACACAAAGTAAGAGATTGTTGAGGAAAAATGAAAAGTTCAATTAACACAATATATGGGAATATTGGTATCCCTAAGGTATTATCAATGGATGAATGTTTTAACTATGTAAATTTAGGGTATTATGAAAATAAATTTTCTAGGGGAAATTATTATAAAGAGAATCAAAAAGGTGGTATGATTAGTGGTTATAATTCTAAGGATGAGGAGACTAAAAATGACATATGAAGGTGTGGGTTATTCTAACAGTATTTTTTATGTTAGAATTGAGAATCATAACTTAATTTATGTTGATGAATGTTAAGACATGATTAATATTTCATATTAAAGGAATAAAGTATTATGTAATATGATAAAGAAGCATAATTAATGGTTTAATAAATAAGTGGAATGATTAAAGTGTTTATGTATTAGAATTAAAAAATTATGTTATATGAATCATGAAATATATAAGGATTGTTTAGTAAAAAATTTTCATTAAGTATTTGAAAAAATATTTTAAATAGTACTGATGGACTATAAAATTGATTTAATGTAAAGGTGGTATTCTTTGAAAATGCATGATTAAGTAAATTATAACAATTAATATATTCCTAATGTTGAGATAATAATGTTTCGATTAAGTGATGATTGATATGAATAAAGTAATGTGGATAATATTAATGGACTTGGAACTGATTAATGATTTATGGAAAAAGTGGTTTATTTTTTCATTGATAGATTTTATAGAATTATTGTATTTATGTAATATATTCAATAATCTATGGTTTTATTCAAGGAATGAGGAAATCATTAAGGTTTTATGGTAATTAAAGTTATTACCATGTTTAAAGAGAATACATGATGATGGTATTCACATGTTGGTATATGAAAATTAAGATCTACTTCATGTTGTTTGAGGTATTAATGATAAGATCATATTAGAGATTTAGTGACCTTATTTATAAAGTTTTGGATTGTAATTTGTTGGAAGGGCTATAAGGTTAACTGTTTATGAAATGGTTTAACTTGACCTTCATATGAGGTTTTAGAGATTAAGATATAACTTAACCTTATGAATAATTATCCATATTGGATAACCAGTGTTAACTTTTTTTAAATATTGATATAAGTAATGAATTATCATTATTTTATAGATTTTATTTAGTTCGTCTAATTAAGAAAAAAATCATCTCTTAGAGTAAGATATGAAGTGGAAATTTATTAGGGCACAAACAAAATGTGAAAAAGGTTCTTATGAAATAAAAAGATATAAATTAAGTATATTTTCATATGTTCTTAGCCTATATTGAAAAGTAATTCACCAATATTAGAAAAAGGAACTTGAAATAAAATGTTATCTTATTATCATCATTTTTTATGATATCAATGACCTTTTCCATGCCTCTTTGGTTAATTCAATTTTGTTTTTTAAATTTCTCTAGATCACCCACTTTCTTATGATCAATAATATCTATTACTATTTATAATAATTTATTCTTTTAATTCATGCCCAAATATTTACTCCCCACCAATTTTCACCTATATGTAAACCTAGTTATGATTTATTTTAGGTAACCTTTATGTTTCTAACTTTTCATTTTTAAGGGAAGTTTTATTATTCATTTGTATGATGTGGGTTTATATAAAGGAATGTTGAAATGTTAAACTAATGTTGAATGATATGAATTTAAATAATGACATACATTTTAAGGGGATTATAATGTAACACCCAGGGTTTTGTGAAATATTATTTTTTTTAAAAATTAATCTTTTTAATATTTTGTGTTACATGAAACATAGAGTTTAGCATACATTACATAAACAAGGAGTTTGGATTTCATTACATGTAACACTAATTTCATCTTGCATTATACGCAACATAAATTTTGGCTTCTTTTATACACAATACTAAATTTACCTTACATTAAATGAAAAACTGAGTTTAAACAAAACATGAGATACTATTAAAATATTATTATTTAATATGATAGTTATAAATTAGTTGTTAGAATGGAGGGTATGAATAGGGTTGACTAAATTATAAAAATATATGGTTTAAATATGCATATAAAATTAATTATTTTCTGACTGGTTAATTATAAATGAAAATAATAACCTTTTGAAAATAATGGAAATCATTTTCTGAAAAACAATTTTTATGGATATAAATGAGTTTTACCTCAAAAAATTAAAAAAAATAAATTTTGGTGAATTATTTAATGAAATTTATATATTTTATATTCAATAAAAAAATTAAAATCATTTTAGGTATTTTTTAGACAAGATATATAGATAAGACCAATTTTATGCTTAAAACTGTTTTTTCTAAAAAAGTAGTTCTGTCACTTTTGGAGAAATTATATTAAAATTAATTTTTACCAATTTAATAAAATGTATTTGAAAAAATAAAATTAATTTTTTAAATCATAATATAAAAATTATATTAAGTTTAATTTTTGGTTTTTGGTGAAATTTTTATTTGTTAATGAATAGTGAAAATATTGAATTTTAATTAAAAACAGCTTTTTCATTTAATTTATTTATAAAGTTAAATTATATTTTAAATTTATTTTAAAGTTAAATTAGTTCAATAATAAATCAATTTATCTAACTAAGTTAATTTTAATACATTTCATATTGAGTTTTGATATAAAAACTTTGTAACCTTTTGAACATTTTCTCTTTAAAAACCTGCTTTCTCGTCGCATCAGTGGGATTAATTTTAAATTAATTTTTTCCACTTATATGAATTTAATTTGAAAAAATGTATACCATATTTGGAATCATAATAATTTATATTATATTATAAGTAAAACTTAATTTTTTACCAAAATTAATAGTGAATGCAGTAAAAATTAATTACTGTGGTTAAGGTAAAAATGGGTTTACTAGCGGGTTAAACTAAAAAGATAAGGATAAAAATGACGTATAAACTTATATAAAAACTATTATATGGACATATTAAAACCATTTCACTTATAATGTTATATAATGGACCATTTTTTACTCTTTTACATATGAAAAATATGGGATCTCTCAATTATTTTCAAAATACCAAGTGTGTCCTCTCCCCCACTTATAAAAGGACACCCCCTCTCATCTCTTCTTCACAAATTAAACCCATTTTTTAATCCAATAACTAACAAAATGAATTATAAAATTCCCTAAACTCATCATAAAATCCTTATTTTGGATATAATTCCATACTAGGAAGAATTTTAGTGAAAACCTAAGGAGGATACCTGAAGAAAAGGTAGTGTTGATCATCGAGAATTTATGTTTTATTTCTTCCTCAACCCATTAAATTATTATTATAGAATGATTAAATAATAAACACAGTTTATTCCAAATAATGATATGTTTTTATTTTAATTTAATGACCTAAAACCATCTCTACTTCCATTAAATGGGTTTCAAAATCATCATTTGTGTGTATGGAAGACTACCATCTCTCGAACCGATGTCATTCATTTTTTCATTACCACCTATCACGGTTACAAATAATTATGTATTTATTGTTTATATATTACATTTATGGTATTATTAAACTTTTTAAATTATTTTATCATACATACATTCATGCTTTTCATTTTATGGGAATATGATAACGCCGCTCATGTGTACGGAAGACTACCACCTTGCAAAGCGATGTGATTCATTCATGCTTTACATGGAAGGTATTAAGGATCATTTTAATTAAAATATGTTATATATATGAAATAAAAATTATTATTTAATGATAATATATCATTTAATTTTCTTTCTATCAATCCAACAAGAAAATTGAAACAGTGTTCATCCGTACATATGGCCTACTGTCTCTATGAACAGTGTATTTCATTTTCTATCACTAAATTTTATGGATGAATATAAATACATATATACTGAATATATATGATACTTATATCATGGTTATAATTTTTGATATTATTGAACCATGATCAAATTTAGAGGACCAAGGATATAATAAATCAAAACATATCTAAAAAAAGTGGTTATTACCCGAAACGTAACTTTAACATGGAATTGTTAATAAACAGATAATAAATGGTTATAAGAAAATAATATATGGTATGATATATATAAATATTTTTCTTTAATATATATATAATATTCCTATATTTATTATATAGTAGGTTTTAATGTGTATGACGGAAGTCAAGACTTAAGGTAATGGATTTCCATCTCACTTTTTACTTTTATGAGACACATATCATATTCACCACTTATTTCCTTTATGTGGTGTATATAATAACCATCAATGTATTTTATGATTATTATCTAGAAGATTGTTTTTATTTACATATCTATTTTAATATCTCTCTTTCATGAGGTTTACGGTTCAAAATTTAACAAATCTGTAAGTGATTTTTGTCTTAATTTTCTTTCTTTGGGGTATAAGTTATGCTAAACATTTATCTTCTTCTATAGGGATTATATACTTAACCTTAACATGTTATATCATGAATATACATCATTTCATGATATTCCAAGTTCCATTTAAAGTTATTATTTCATGTGTATTATGATTTAAACTTACCAAAGTGGGAAGAGTTTTATGTTACAATATCATCATTTATCTAGATTGTTTATGATTATGTTTTCGATGAATAAATATTATGATCCATATCTATTTAAACCCTTGAATTTTATTCTCCTATGGTTATTCATGATATTTTCAAGCAATATTACCATTTTTTCCACTATTTGGTACTTAAAATAATTGAGGAAATGTTTTTAAAAAAATCTAATTTTATTTCTCTCTTCAGCTATAATCTATTTTCTTATGAAAACATATTTTCTAAAAAAAATTCAAAAAAAAATTATTATTACCCTATGTTTTTTAAAATAAATGTTTACCCATGTATTAGTTTTTTATAGAAAAAATTGAAATTAATCATCATGTCATTTTCCAAAACACTTACCATTTGGATTTAAACAAAAAAAGTGAATGGAATATTTATTTTAACATGTACGACATGAATGAAACTTCCTGTCATTATGTCAATTATTTTCTTTGAATATTACTCTTTAATTTTTCATGGTTATTTTCAAATAAAAGTATTTTCAAAAAAAATTATGTTTTAAGAAGTGTTTTTCAAAATGGAAAATATATTTTCTCAAGAAATGTTATAAAACATTTTTAAAGATTCATTTATAATATTTAGAGGTTATTTTCAAAGAAATGGGTTTTTAAAAAGGGTTTAAATTTCAAAAATTATTTTCAAAGAAAATTTATTTTCCTCAAGAAATTTTTTAAATGGTTTTTCAAAATCATTTTCCATCTAAGATGAAATCCGTTGACGTTATCTATGCATTAATGTGGACATGATCCAAGGATACATGGGAGGTTATCTCAATCCCAAAGTAGGTACATAGTTGGTTAGCCTAATCCTAACATGTTATGAATGTATTTTTGGGTAGCCTTGACATAATATTTTTTATGGTTATGTTTATCCCACTAATTTATGTCTTATTCCAAAGTTATACTCTCATGGATCATGTTCTTTAATTACCTTATGATTCGTGTTTTATGGATAGACATTCTTTATGTCATGTCTCATGTTTATGATCTACGACAGGTTGGGTATGGACTTCATAATTTATGTTCATTATCTTTATGTCATGTCTCATGTTTATGTCATGTCTCATGTTTATAATCTTTATATTATGCTTTAATATGATCATAGATTTATATCTATTGTTTTTTACCTTACTGAGCATCTAATATCACCCTTTCTTATGTTTTTTTCCCTGGGTTATGAATAAAGGTTTTATATGGTGATTATCTATAAATAGTTCTAAATAGGAAGATCTTTATAAGAAGCATTGAATATATTTCACCAAATTATAAGATTGTGTACCAAGTTTCCAAAAGCACTAAACTATTACAGTCCTCAGGTGTGTTTTTTTAATGTAATGAATATTAATCTAAAAAGAGGTAATATACATGTATGATAAGCATGGTTCATTATACCATGTACAATATAATGACTAGGGGATCCAAGACACACTGTGTATACCCTATACACATCATGTAATTTTCACCAAGGACTTCCACCTTGTGTATATTCTTATTTGATCCTTGTATTTGGTCCCATGAGTATCCTATAATGAGTATTTTTTATGGAAAATATGATGGTATCCTTAGTTTGGGCATTAGAGATTTTAAATGAGGTTTTACAATCTTGATTCCTCCTTTAATGATTCTTGATCAAGGGTATTTATTGGGTATGATCATCAAAGAGTTCTCAGGGTCATAATTCTCATGTCACACTAGGGAGTAGGTCCCCCATGCTCTTTACACAATTAGATTAGATACTATATTATACTTCAAAGGGAATGGGTCCTCTGTCTACATAGTGGTACTCCCCCATCATCAAACTCAAGTAGGGAGAAGGTCCTCTACAAAAGTTAGTGATCCTTTAACTGTGGAGTTCATTAGCAAGGATCAGGCCCCTCTACTCAAATTCCTAGGAGGCTGTATGTGGTGTTGGTAATTAGAGATATAAATTTAGAGTTTCAAGAAGAATCATCATCATTCTTAGCAGGCTATGGATATGGATATCCCCTTTCTCTCTTCACTTGAATTTATTTTTTAACATATATGATGTTGGATTTATTTTCCCTCCTTTTATATGGATTTTGATGATTGAATGTTTCTATTTTGGTTTCCCATTTTTAGTTTTTAGGGTGTCATACTGGGTATATATATATAGTCACTCCATCATGTTCTTTCCTCACACGTATCATTTCTTATTAAGTTGACATAAAAATCATTGATAACATTGGTAGACATAGTTTCAGTGGATCATAGTGGTACTTAGTGGTGTTAAACATGTTTAGTGGACACCCTTATAGATAGTGAGTTGATATCTCTTTAGTATTCCCTTTTTCCTATTATTTTTAGGTTGGGGCATCATTTCTTATTGGATGTGTATTTTTTCCCTTTATTCTATTTTTCTATTCTATTTTACTTTGATATATTTTCTAGAAGTTGTTGTATGCATGGTTTACACTCTAGATGTTTCGTTCTTTATAATGTATATGCACTATTTCATCGATCTAGTTGTGTGTGTGCATATAGGTACTTAGAAAAAGGCCTCCCATTTCAAATGTATACCTAATCAACACTTTTCTTTAGCCCCTGAACTATTGGAGGCAATCTTGGGGAGTCACATTTGGCTAACTACTAGACCAGGCAGTGTCTTGATGGGTCGGGTCATGATAGAGAGGTATCATAGGATAGAGCCACCTTATCAATGATATGTTTTTCATTGGAGGATAAAGAATGAGAAATCAAGGGGAATAATGAGACTGAAGGAAAACACAGTGGGATAATCACCTTTATCACTAGCGGACATTTTCTTCACCAATGGTCATTTTGCTCTTAAGGAAGGGAATTTGTTTTATTTTAATTAATCTCATTTTTTCCCATGTCAAACACAAATCAATTAACCTATAATGAATTGATTCGTAGATAAATGATTGATTATTATTGATGTTTTTATATTCCTAAAATTATGAATTGATATTGATTTTTTGACCCCTTTTTATTCATGCATGTTCGTAATTTTCCAACATCAACAAATTGAAGACAATTTAAATAATGGTTGATATTAATTCTCACTTTTGGTGTTTTGTGCTTTTCTCCCCACATTATTCATTTTTTCATCACCATCATTCTAGTTGGCTGGTGGTTCAATAAATACCCAAATAATGATTATTTCATTTTTGATATATGTCATAGTTGAACATTTATATAGGTATGAGTTTGAAATTAAGATCACGATTGAGGTGTGTTCATGAAAATGAATGGATAAAAGTCTAGATCAAAGTTTTTTATTTTTTGTTCTGTGTTTTAACAAAGCGGTACAATGGGAGTCAATTTCCAAGAAAATTAGTGGCTGGAATCCATCCACTGGTGATGGTCAAGCTTATTCATTCCCAGATCCTTGTTTATTAATAAATTTGGTGGTATAATTGAAAGAAGAAGTGGAATGGGCAAGATGCATTAATCTATCTAGAGTTTCTTCAAAATTATGAGTTACATGGTGTGAGGTTCAGATTAAAAAATGTCTTGTATTTCCCCTTATATGATGTTAGGGTTTATGAAAAAAGAAAAATATAACATGTCATGTGATAGACTCGCACGTCCTTTCATCCAGTGCTGACGGCTCGGTGTGTACCCTAAGAGTACATGAGAATGGAAACTACTAGGTATATAGGCATAACCAGAGTAAAAGATCATGGATAGAGTAAAAAATCATATCCAAAGTACATGATCATGGATATAGTAGGTGAGCATAGGCCAGAGTACACGAGTTTTGTCCTCCCATGTAAACAATCATACATAGGGTAGCCAAGACACATTGTGTATACCCTATACACATCGTGTACTTATCCCCAATAAATTCCACCTTGTGTTTATCCTTATTCAGGCCTAGGATTTGGGCCCATGGGAAACCCATACTGAGAATTTATCCATGTAGAAAGTGTTGGTATCCTATTTTTGGGTAGTATAGATACGACATGAGGTGTCATGATCAGGATGCTTCCATCAGTAATGATTGACTGATGGTAGAGATCAGGTATGAGAATCATAGTGATGCTAGGGTCAGAACTCCACTAATGCATAAGGTTATGAGCCCCCTAAACTCTTTACATGGGTAGATTAGGTACTCCACCATAATTCATAGGGCGCAGGTCCTCTATCTACATAGTGGTACTCCCCATCATCGAGCTCTATTGAGGGGCAGTTCATCCATGAGAGTTAGTTCTCTCTCAGATATGGAGTGTAGTAATGAGGATCAGGCACCTCCAATCATATTCTTGTGAGGTTTCATGTAGTGATAAGAATCTGTTTCCCTCAGATTTCGGGAATGAACTCCTTTTGATGGGAGGTTCAAACGTTCTGATCGGTTTCTAATGGGTTTGTTCGTAGAACTAGAAACATCCAATGATTCTACATCCATTCGGACCTACTTTCCAAAGGTAGGTGCTCATTAGTTTATGGACTGATGAGGTTTAGGAATTTGCATTGGTTGAGAGGATGGGAGGTCGGACTCATCACACCTTTTTGAGGGGAATTATTGTCTACTCTGGGACTCTATTTATAGATTTAAGTTATGTACGTGAATCCTTATTACATTACCAAGTATAAAATGAGCTTTCCTTCATATCTGACAATCAATGATAAAATATGTAAGAATTTTAGAGAATCTTTTATATGTATTCGAGGTTCTTCATCGATAGAGAATCATTTGTATTTATTAGAGATTCTTGGTCAATGTTACCCTTCAACACATTTATATAGAAGTCTCTTGGTCATTATGATGACCATTCTAGTTTTAAAGCCACTCAGTGGGGCACTTGAAGTCTATTTTCATTCAGAAGGACATAGATTATTTCAGAGTTGGGATCGAACCCACAGACGGGCTACCTACGTATCCTTTGTTTAGAAAAGGAATCAGAACCCACGTAGTTCGAGTAATGGAGTATGATTTTTATAATTGATGGCTCAAAGAAGGATTTCATAATTACTTTTACACTCTAAGATCCCATGAGTCATGCTCGGTGTGAGAAATAAGAGTTATTAGTAAAAATCAGACAATTGTGCCATGAAAGATGAAATCATAAGAAATAATGTGGGGCTTATGTATGTATGACTACCCAGAAAAATGAAGATTAGGATTTACTTCTGGGAAGAAATTCAGGAAAAGGGTCCATAAAGGTATATGTGCTTCATGGAGATTTGAATACTCTAACTTGGGGCTTACTTCTGAAAAGGAGGCCCAAATTAGGAGAGGACTTATGATTTGGTTTTACTCCTGAAAAGGAATCCCAGATCAAAGGTAATTTAGGACTGTTTAAGAGAAATTAAGACTGGGGCTTACTCCTGAAAAGGAGGCCCAGGTTAAGAGACTTAAAAAATTAAGGGACTGGGGCTTACTCCTGAAAAGGAGGCCCAGATTAGGGGACTGGGGCTTACTCCTAAGGAGGAAGCCCAGGTTAATGAGTTCTCTCATCGTAAAGGATGAGGTTGAATGAATGAAATCTCAATCTTTAGTGACATAAAGATGTGTAAATCACTAGATTTGGAGAGTTATTCCACAGAATTCCTTTCAGATAAGGATGTAAAATCAAGAAATCATGCCATAAATGGATTTGAAGAGTGTCTTGAAGACTGAATCTTGAATAGGATAGGTGGAATGAAATAAAAGGAGTGAAATGGGCAAGAAGGGCACCCATGGAGGCAGAGGCGTGCAAGTCTTGACAGGCGTGCAAGTACTGCGTGGGTGTGCAAGTCCCGGTCGCACAGGTATACATGCGCGACACATGGGTACTTGCGTGATGGTTAACCAGTAGGGTAATACTTGAGAGACTCTTGGTTAAAGCCTTTGGAATCCTCTTGAGGTTCTTCCAGAAGAGGGGCGCGCAAGTTCTATTGAAGGAGTATGGCGGCGCGCAAGTGTGGCCTTTTCCCTTAAGGGATGGCCACTCAGGCGCGCAAGTGTTGATGAGTTTCAACACTTAGGCCTTCCTCCCCCACTTTATATCTTCCGTTCTAGGTAAGAAATTACCTTAGAAGTGTTTCGGAAGCTTTGAGAAGAGACTAGGGCGCCGGGAGCTCAAATATGAGTTTCTGGAAAAATTCCTCCTCTGAATGGGGGGCCCACAGGGTCTATTTATAGGCAGGAGAAGACCCCGGTCGATTATCACTTAGGTCGCGCAAGTCACTTGCATGAACATAATGCGTCGCGCAAGTAGACTTATGAGGGAACTTGCGCGACCTATGGGAAATGTTCTCCTTGTTCATCCCTTTGTCGATTTTTGATATTTTCTTCAAAGGATGAATCAATTTGTGCTAAGTCATTTCCCTTTCCATTCTTTTGGACAATGTGATGAAAAGGAGCATCAACAAAAGTCCCCCCTCATAGTTGGATCCGGAGAGAAAAGAGGATTTGACTCTGAGGAAAAGAAGAAAACAGATGGAAAGGTAGCGCACAAGTGTTCAGTGCGCAACACTTGGGCGCGCAGGTTAGAGTCGCGCAGGGCTGGAGCGCACTGGGTGTAGGCGTGCAGATAGGCCGCCTGGCCTATAAATACACGGTCATTGGCCGCGCATAGCATATGATTCCAAATTTCTCGAGCTCTCGCCGCATAAGTCATCTTCGCCGCGCAAGGCTTTTCTTTCCGCTATTTCCTCGCCGCCGCGCTACTGTCAAGGTAATAGGACTTGCGCGGTAAAACATGCACGACAAAAACTTGCGTGGCACATTTAACACTTGCGCGACACATCCATACATGTGTGCCTTAATTCCTTAGCCATTTTTTCGAATTTCTTCACAAATTTTATGAAAAATAAATCCATTTAAGAGTTAATTTATTCAACTCTTGTGCAGAATCAATGGCTCATAGACCCGGAATAGTTAATGAACTAGATAGCAAGTGGATAGATGATATGATGAACATCATTGGACATGATTATTATACTTTCAAAGATAGAACTCTTCCGGATTTTTCTAAGTATCTGAAGAAATATCATCGTGACTTCCCACAGAGCATTTATCTGCCTTTGTATGGCTATGGTCATCTGCAAGAAGTCACCATTCCAGAAGCAAAGAACTATATTCCATTTTCATGGTTTCAGAATTTCACCAACTTTGCTTCAGCAAATATCACAGGTGGAGGAGTATTTCTAAATGATGGAACAGTGGAGAATGCCTACATAATGCATCATAGCCCTTGCACACCAGATCTGAAAGATCATACACCTGAGCTGCAACCACATTGTCATCCTTCAATCTTCCGAAATGCTCAGATGGATCAATCCAAAGGCTGGAAGAAAAGTTGGGACTTCCGTCCTGGGGGAGGCGTGAAGCCAACTTGGATGTGGGAATACTGGGTGCGACAAACCTGTGCAGAGTTTGTCGAGGATTTGAAGGGAGCTGCAATATACGAAGCTGTCTGGGTTGGGAAAACATATGTTTACAGACATGATAACTTCGTGTTGGAGATACTCAGCCACTGGAGCCCTGTAACTAATTCTTTCCATTTGACTCATGGAGAAGTAGGCATCAGTCTGTAGGATGTCCATAAGATCTCAGGGGATCCAATTTTGGGTGATATGTATGATGAATTCATTCCACCCAAGGTGACTTGGAATGATTCAGAGAAAACTCCTGCTTTAGCTCGGGAATTATTTAAGATCTTCCACAGGCTCAAGAGTTCAGAGACCTCATTAACTCATTCTAGAAAGGATATTCATCTGGAGGAATGGATGAATATATTTATTATTGAGAAGAAAGAGAGGGAGCCAAAGGAGAAGGAGCCGAAAGAAAAAGGATCCAAGAAAAAGAAATCCAAGGATAAGAGGCCCAAACGACCTACCACCTGCCCAGAACCTGAGAAGAGGGGTGCTCATGGCACATTATGGCCATCTCTAGAAGCATGAAAGTTTGAGATGTGGGGATATGAAGTGAATCCAAGATTCCCAAAGAAGACTCATCTAGCGGGCTTCTTGGCAATGTGGCTTAGTGTTTATCTCTTGCCAGTCAGGGATTCGAAGGGAGGCGTCAGGCCAGGGACCTTCGTCATTGCGACAAAGATGGATGAGGGAAAAATGGTTGGGTTGGCTACCCCCATTTTAGCAAAGATTCATAGGAGTTTACGTCATGTCTTCATGGGTAAATCTCCTTTAAGAATAGTGGGACCATTCCAAGTTTTATGGGGATGGATCGCCGCTCACTTTAGGACTTACAATGTACAGAATGGATTACAAATTCCTAGAAGTTCTTTCAGGCCGTTAGTGCAAGCATTCTATGGAGTTTCTCCATTAGATGTTAATGCCTATGACATGAAAGTGAGGCTGATCATTTTTAAGGAATTCAACTTCTTTCCCTATGGATGTCCGCCAACCGGGCAGTTTGTTGATGATGGAACAGCCCATTTGGATTTGAGTGAATACATGATAGCTTGCAGGGATGGTGTGCTAGTTGCCAGGATTGACGGAGAAATCATATGTGAGGCCTATGCTCCATATAGATTTGCACGTCAATTCAAATGTCTGCAACAGATTTCTGTATCTCCTCCAGTACATGTCAGGTTAGAGCAACATTCGATGGTTGCTCGGTAACTATGGCTACTGACATCAAGAGAGAAGACTGGGGTAGTATTTGATCTACTAGTTGAAAAAGCGGTACATAATTTGACTACATATTATGCCGAACACTGGATATCATCATACCCCAAAGGGATATTGAATCGCCTAGTTTATCTGGTGGGGAAAAGGAAGAGGACTGTAGAGAAAGAAACTCTTCCTCATGAAGGTGATACTTCCCCACCTGAAGTTGATTCGACAGATTCCTCCTCTAGAACTGATTCACTAGATTCCCATGATGGGGATGATGAGGCACAACCAGCGGCAAAGCGGTTTCGTGCCCGATATAATCCTCCGGTCAGAATTAAAAGACTCACTCCATCAACTCCTGGTTAGTTACTTCATTGTAGTAATTTAATCACTGCTACTTTATAAAGCAATAAGTCTTACTTTCTTATTCTTTATCTATAGTTGCATGAGCTGGGAAGAAATTGAAGTCAAAAATTTTAGGACCTTCCTCGCAGCCTTCATATCTAAGACCAGAGGCTGTCCAGATATAGAAGATTTTATACTGTGGTACTGAGACCGCCTGGCTAGATTTTTGTGAGGGCCTACAACTTCCTGGAATATGGAATCTTATGGCATCTACAAATCATCAATATGATGATAACCCCAATGAAGTGCGGGCTTACATCAGAGAGCTAGAAATGCTCATATATTCCACTGATGAGTCTGTTCCTGTCACCAGGCGGGTGAAGGAAATGATTGATCATGGCACCACTGTGGGGGCTATTGGTTCTAAAGATGAGGAGTGGCATGAGTATGTGGCTCCTGAAGATGCAAGTTTTCTTTACTTATTTTCTTTGCAACTTGATTTCAGTCGAAGCTTTGTTACTTAAGGAAGTTATTTATTTATTTTTTTATCTTGAGGCTTGCAAATAAAGGAACTGGGGTTCCTTCACCATAGTATAGACCTGGTGGTACTGCCATCGGGGCTGTTGCTGATTCTCCTTGTGAACCAGGCGAGATATCTCCAGGCCAGAAGGCCATGAATGAGGCGCTGGACATAGCCTTCCATTCGCTAATCCAAGTGCCAATAAGGGAGACTATCGATACTCCCAAAAAACCGAAGAAGAAAAGGCAACAAAGGAGGAAGTCCACAGCTAAACGCTTCATTAGCAGCGGTAAGTCCTTCGAGTAATAATGAGTTTATACCCATGACCACATGGTTACTCATATTTCTGGGAATTGCAGGGGCTTCTTCAATTTCCCCCCTGAGGGAAAGGACTGATCCTCCTTCAAAGACCACGGAGGGTGCTGTGGAACAATCACAGATCCAAGCTGACTTGGCTGCTCCTGGAGAAGAGCTAGCATCTATTCCTATTATCCCTCATGCTACTGTTGCAAGAAGAGAAGAACCTGTTTCTGGTAAGTCAACAATGCTTCATAAAAATATTGAATGAAACGCCGACTGACTTCTATTCTGTGATACTTCAGGTTCAAATCCTGCATTAGAGATTCTGGAGACTGTTGCAACTGATGTAACTGATGCTGTGATTTTACCCAGAGATGTTGTCTAGGGTCAGGGGCTGCAGGACGTAAGTTTTCAAGAAGACACACCAAACGCTCCCACTGGTGAGACTAACCAGGGTTCTGAAATATCATTGGATGAAATGATGAACCATGGCATGTATTTAGAAGAATTTTATGATCATGCTAAGTTGTCATGTGATTTAGAAGACCTTGGGCATGAGTGTTATCCTTCGCCTAGTAAATTTTCTTATAATTTACACTTCTAATCATGACTGAAAATGATATGCAGTTCCATCCATAGAAACTGTTGAACTGCCAATGCCTGAAGAGGGTGTGGACATTGATGTCAACCCTACCATTGCAGAAACATTATCTCAAGTAGAGTTAAACCCAGTAAACCCTCCTGAGACCCATCTTGAAGATCCTGTTGAGACTGGGAAATATGGGGAGGAGTCATCTCAGGTTGCTGACCCACCGTCGGGTAATGGATAACAATATTTGTGATTGTACTTAATTTTCAAGACAATCGATTCTTTTGTTATCCTTTGAATCTAACCAACGCTTTCAATTAATCATGCAGAGCTGTCAACTGCAGTGGCTAGGTCTAGAGGTGAGGCCTCAGCCTCTGCCCCCACGGGAATTGAAAGCGAAGAAGCACAAGACAGGGGGAAAGAGCAAAATAGGGAACTTACTTAAGTGCATTAATCCCAGATTACCTACCCCCCTGTGATGATGATGTTGAATCAGACCCAGAGATGCTTAAAGCATTCATCTTTTCATGACACAAGGCATGGAAAAACATATGGAAAATCATATATGAGGTGCATTTAGAAGAGTTATCATCGAAAATTCCTCGATTGTCCTCCCAATTTTTCATACTAGGACTTGGCGGTTTTGGATATGAAAAGATCCATACCACAGTGAAACAGATCATCTTTAGGAGGGAGCAGGAGCAAAAGTGCTGTAAAGATCTGACCAGGGTGAAATTTTCAGTTAACATCAGCGAATTTGAGGCCGCGGTATCCCAAGCTGAGGTTGATTATGCTGCCAAGATGAAGGAGATGAAACATAAAATCAAAGAAAAAGTCGTCCAGTAGATGCACCTTCAGCAACAGTTGGATGCTGTTACTGGGGAACTTGACCAACTCAATAATTCACTAGAGGGAGTTCAAACGAATGGTATGAAGACCATTGAGGATGCTAAGAAATCAGTCCATCAGGCTGAAAAGTGTGAAGTTGGTCGAGTGCATGAGCTTCAAGTAGCTGTTGATGAAGCTCGGGATGTGGTTCATCAATTGAAGACTTATGTTGAAAGCCTCTTGTAATTCTTGAAAAAGAGAAGAGACTCCAATCTATGGATGTCCTTCTAACTCTTGTGCATCAATGAAAAACACTTTCACTTTCACTCATTTGTACCTACATTCTCTTTTTCTAAATGCTTTAGATTTTACCTAATCTAATGGGACTAGTAAGCATAGTTTGATTTTTACTAGGATTAATGTAAATGACCCTAAAAACTTCAAACCTTTTAATTTCTCAATGTTACCTAAATCATACAAAATGTATGTTTAGTGAGTTGGGAACTTGACTTTTATTTAGAGTTCCCTTGTCTTTTGTGGGCAGTTTAAAGTCATGCACGTCGGATATAAAAAAAAAGGCTAATGTTCAAGGTCGAAATAGCTTTGACCGAAATGGATTATAATTGACTCAATTCCTTGACAACTCATCTAAAAACATAGTACCATAATCAAGTATGAGGGAAAATATGTAAACTATGACTTAAGAATATTTGAATCTAAGGAATGATATGAAAAAGAGCTAAAAGGCATTAGAAGAAGTAGTTACCAATAATGAAGTTACCATTATTTAACAAACCCATTAGGGGGTTGAATTATGCAGGGCTACCTAAGGGCATTGGATGCATAGTTAAATAAAATAGTATCTTTTGGCTAACAAGTCTGTTATGTAGACTGTTTATACAAGGCCTCCTATGGGCACGTGCTGCATAGTCAGGCAAAAGAACTCTCATAAATTTACTTTCCTAGTGCTAAAATCTAGTTAAAGTTTATGGAAATTCAAATCTTTCAAATTATAGAGTTTGCTGTATGGAAAGAGGTATTTGAATATGGAAAAGATATTTCCAAACAAGATTATCGAAGAACTGGATGAATATCACTCCTAAGAAGTTCTGACCCAAACGTAGGGAAGGATAATATAAGCCATAGACTTGAATACTTTCAAATCATGAAAAAGGATATGGGATAAATATGTTAAGGATGGCTATTTTTGCAGATCCCTACATACTGTCATTTAAGACAAATAAAGACAAAAGAGGCATTCTTCCCAAGAATGAAGTTACCACTATCTGAAAAACCCATTAGGGGTTTGAATTATGCAGGGCCACCTAAGGGCATTGGTTGCATAGTCAAATAATAGTATCTTTTGGCTAACAAGTCTGTTATGTAGACTGTTTATGCAAGGCCTCATATGGGAACGTGCTGCATAGTCAGACAAAAGAACTCTCAGAAGTTTGACATTTTTGTGACTAGAAGTCATGAAAAGGGTTATGAAGATCTGAAAATATTTAAGGTTAGGATTATGACACATAAAGATGGATATTGTTCAATCTATATAGAGATACACAGATCAATGCTAACCATAATCATGTTGTGGTTGGGTCCTAAATTGAAATGTTGGACTTCACTACGTATCCCATAAGGAGAGAATCAATGCATATGTAGTTCTTAAACTACAGTTTAACGTCATGTGGGACAAAAGGGATTAGAGATCTTAGTTTAGGGTCATAGATCTTGGACCATTATAAGAAATGCACAATGTGTGTTTTCATGGGGACTTTTTAGCCAAGGGACTGAAAGTGGAATTTGGGGTTAGGCCCAAAGACTTGGGGTTGGATTCGAGGGACACTCGAACATTCCTACGTATCCCATAAGGATGGGAATCAAGCCCATGTAGTTCTAGAAATACCCTTTGTACAAATTTTGTTCATACATGTGAAGGGTGAAAGGGGACTTTAGCACAATGATGGTTTAACCCAAGATAAAAGGTTTGGGCATTTCCATGTATGCACATAGTCTTTGAAATGAAACATGATTGAAACAAATCAATGTAAATAATGGTTCCCTCTCAGGTGAGTGCATCAAAGAATATTGTAGTTTATTGTCATACTGGACAAAAGTGTTGTATATTTTAACATTGTATAACAAAGACGAAAGTGTACCAATGTAAAGATATTGATTCTAGGGGTGGTTTCATGAATCAACATCGTATGAGATGGAGGTGAACTGATGTGAAGATATTGGTTTTGGGCTTGAACCTTGGGAGGTTTCCTACATACCCAGCCTAGGAGGCAAGGATCAAAGTCCGTGTAGTTCAATTAAAGAATGAATTAATGATCAAGTTGTTCTTGGGGACAACGACCTAAAAAATGATGTTGGGACTTACACATTGTTAGTAGCCTAGAGAGAGTGTTATGGTTGAGGTTTTCTCTAAGCTCACGTGAGTCATACTCGGTGTGAGAAACAAGAGGTAACAACAACCTTAACGATGCACAGTTTAATGTCATGCAGGACATATAAAGGGACTATGCAGTTTAAAGTCTTGCAGTTAAGACTATTGGCGCTGCACAGTTTAATGTCATGTAGTAGGGACAAAGTATAGTTTAATGTCATGTAGGACATATCAAGAACTTTCTGTATATTTTAGCATCATGTAGTTAGGACGATGGGGACAATATAGTTTAACATCATGTTGGACGAAAGGGGGACTGTGCAGTTTAATGTCATGCGGTGAGGACAAAAGAGTACACCATTTATCATCATGTTAGACGCATTGGGGATTTTTTCCCCAGTTTAACGTCATGTTGGATGAAAAAGGGATGATATAGTTTAGCATCATGTTGGACGAAAGTGTGAATAGTTTAAGGTCATATGCATGGACTGTGGATGGTGCAGTTTAATGTCATGCTGGACATAAGTGTAGTTTAAGGTCATACAGGACCTTTGATGATTATGTAGTTTAACGTCTTTCCGGACGTAAGGGACTTTTATACAGTTTAGTTTCATGTAGTTAGGATGTCAGAGTTTAACGTCTTGTTGTATGTAAGGGACTTTCAAATAGTTTAGGGTCATATACATGGACCGTTGATGATGCAGTTTAAGGTCATACTAGACCATTGATGTAGTTTAAGGTCATACAGGACCTAGTTGCAGTTTAAGGTCATAATGGATCATTTAGGGAACTTTTTCACAGTTTAACGTCATGTGGGATGAAAGTGCAAATAGTTTAAGGTTATATGTATGGACCGTTGCTGTACAGTTTAATGTCATATAGAAAAGACGATAGAGGTACTTTGCAGTTTATACAAAATACTTCTTCAAAAATCTGGCATTGGTTGGAGAAGTAATGAGTTCTACATCCATTGAGATTAATGAATAAGCTCCATTAGAGTAGAACCTATGTATTGAATAAGGTCCTTCCCATTTTGGATCAAGTTTGGGAGGTTTCTTTCCTGGTATCATTGGAGTTCTGAGAACTAATACCAATTCTCCCTGAGTGAATGAATGACGATGAAATTTTTTGTTAAAAGCTCGTGCTATTCGATTCTGATAGACTTCCAAGTGGTGCAAAGTGCACAATCGTTTCTCATCTAACAGTTCCAATTCATTCAATTGCTTTTGAGATTGTTCATCTGTAGATGATTGATCACAAATGGAAACTCTGACCGAGGGTAGTTGAACTTCAATGGGCAAGACGACTTCCGTTCCATATACTAATAAATATGGAGTTGACCGAGTTGCAGTGCGGGTGGTAGTCCGATAAGCCCATAAAGCATGAAAGAGTTTATCAGGCCATGACCTCTTATCTTTATCCACCATCTTTTGCAATATATTTGAAAGAGTCTTGTTAAAGGCTTCTATCTGGCCATTGGCCATTGCATGATACCGAGATGAATAGTTGGATTTGATGTTGTATTCTTGATACAACTTCTTCACCTCGGATAAACAGAAATTGGTGCCATTGTCCATCAATATGGTATGAGGGACACCAAATCTGGTAATGATGTTAGACTTGATGAAGCTAATAATGCATTTAGAATTGACTTCCTTGAGAGGTATTGCCTCTGCCCATTTGGAAAAGAAGTCAGTAGCAGTAAGAATGTACTTAAACTTCTTGGACGTAGCCGAAGGGTAAGGTCCCACCACATCCATTCCCCATGTGGAAAATGGCCATGAGTATTTAGCTGTATGAAGCAACTCTGGAGGTTGATGAATGAAGTTGGCATGTACTTGGCATGAATGACACTTCTTTGTGAAATCGACACAATCTCGTATCATTGAAGGCCAAAAGTATCCAAGCCTTAGAATATGATTAGACAGTCTATGTCCAAACTGGTGGGCACCACAGACTCCTGCATGTACTTCTTTCATGACAGTCATTGTCTCTTCACCATCAATGCATCTGAATAGAACTCCATCAAAACCATGTTTGTAGAGAATTTTCTCTAGGTGATCTGGGCTATCATAAAGAGTAAAATTAACCACACGTCACCGGATTTGTTCTTTCTCAGCTCTATCAGATGGAAGTGTTCCATTTTGAAGGTATTCCCTGATAGGTGACATCCATCCTGTAGTATGACCATACGGTTCAGGAATGGGACAAATTTCATTAATTTCCTCTATTCTGATTATAACATAACACTACTGGAATAAAGGCCTATACCCACTGTTCAAAACCATGGGTATAACCCCCAAAACCGTGGGTATAGGCTATACCCACGGTTTTGGGAACCGTGGGCTGGAACGGCGTCAGGATAGGTCCCCAGCCTATACCCACAGTTTTCCAAAACCGTGGGTATAGGTGTTCTGCCACCGTGTCAATAAAACATTCCCAATTGCCACGGTGTCAATGGCTTTTACCCACGGTTTCAAAACTGTGGGTATAGATCCTAAAATAAAGCTTCAGGCGGGTTTCGATCCCACGACCTCTTCGATGCAAAGTACCATGTCTAACCACTACCCTAACATTAATTATGTGTATATATATTTATATTTAGTTAAATATAGTTATATAAACCGTGGGTATAGAGGGAAGAACCGTGGGTATAGTACTCCCGCCAAAAAAAAATATTTCCCGCGGAAAAAAAAAAAATTCCCACACACACATGGGAAACCTATACCCACGATTTTTCAAAACCATGGGTATAGGTTTTTTATCCTAGACCTATCCCCGCTGTTTTCCTCAAAACCGTGGGGATAGTTACCCCTATACCCACAGTTCTTGAAAACCATGGGTATAGGTCAATTTTCAAGTCCTATCCCCACGGTTTTTGAAAACCGTGGGGATAGACCCCCCTATACCCACGGTTTTTGAAAAACGTGGGTATAGGTCTTGAAAATTGAACTATACCCACGTTTTTCCAAAACCGTGGGTATAGGGGTACCTATCCCCACGGTTTTGAGGAAAACCGTGGGGATAGGTCCATTTTTTAGTAGTGTATGGTGAAATTGCATGACGGTGGGCAATACTGATGGTTGTCTCGTCCCGATTTGGATCTTCCAGAGTTGTGGCTATATTAGCCAATGCATCATCTTGAGCATTTTGTGATCTTGGGACATAATAAAATGTCGGTTCCAAAGGGAATTCCGCCATTAACTCTTTGATGTAATCATAAAAAGGGATTAGTTCTTTTTTTCTGATGGCATAATCCCCATTAACTTGTTTGATTACCAGGTCTGAATCACCTTTCACCTTTAAGTGATTCACTTGTGCTTGAAGCGCTAATTCCAAGCCTACGATGAGAGCTTGGTATTCTGCTTCATTATTGGTACCACCTTCCCACAATAAGAAGGAATAAGGTTACACTGCCTTTTTTGGAGAAATGAGTACAATTCCTAATCCAACTTTGTTGAATTTAGGATTTTCCATTTTCCTCCCTGTTGGACTTCTGGAAGCACCATCAAAATACATTTCCCATGCCTGAGGTCTTTCTTAAATAGATAAGACTTCCTCATCAAGGAGTTCAATATCTAAAGATGTATCTTCCACTGAAGGGTGTTCATCCAGGAAATCAGCCAGAGATTGACCCTTTATCGCCTTTTGAGACACATACTGAATGTCGAATTGCTGTAAAATAACTACCCACCTTACCAGACGTCCTGTAAGCATTGGACGACTAAGGATAAATTTGAGCGGGTTATTGCAAGATACCAATTGGACCTCGTGATGTTGCAGGTAGTGTCTCAACCTGAACTGCAAAGATTAATGCCAGGCAGCACTTCTCAATACTTGAATAATGGGTTTCTTCTTCAATCATGGTTCGACTGAGATAGTAAAGGTTGTTTTCATTCCTAGAATCATTCTTTTGAGCAAGAAAGGCACCCAATGATCGCTCTAGAGCTGTCACGTAGAGGATAAGTGGTCTTATTTCAACAGGTGGCATGAGTACCGGTGGACTCAAGAGGTATTTCTTGAGAATATCGAATGCTTCTTGACATTCTCCAGTCCACAGGTAAGTGACTCCCTTCTTCATCAATTTGGTGAAGGGTAAACTTTTGCCTGCCAAATTGGCGATGAAATGCCGAATATAGGCTAAGTGTCCTTGAAGTCCTCTTAATTATTTCAAATTTTTAAGAGGTGACATACCAAGGATTGACTTGGTCTTCCCAGGATCGACTTCAATACCATGATGGCTTACAAAAAATCCGAGAAATTTTCCTGAGGTTACCCCAAAAGCACATTTTAAGGGGTTCATCTTCAAATTATATTGTTGAAGATTGTAGAAGATAAATTCCAAATCATCCAAGTGATTAGAATGTTGTTTGGATTTAACTACCAATTCATCTATATAGCATTCAACAAAATTCCCTAAGAAGGGTTTGAAGATACGATGCATGGCATGCTGATAAGTTTCACCTACATTCTTTAAGCCAAAGGACATTACCCTGTAGCAAAACACACCCTGAGGGGCTCTGAAGGCTGTAGATTCCTCATCTTCTAGGGCCATTCGGATATGATTATATCTAGAATATCCATCCATGAAGGAATGTGCTTCATATCCAGCTGTTGCATCAATTATAAGTTCTGTAATCGGAACTGTGAAATCATCCTTAGGACAATTCCGATTAAGATATTTGAAATCGATGAAAACTCTAATTTGTCCGTTATTTTTCTTTACAGGGACCATATTAGCCAACCATTTGGGATATTGAACTTCTCTGATGAAGTTATCTTTGATAAGCTTATTCACTTCAGCTTCAATTTTGGAAGCATAAGTTGGGTGTGTTCTTCTCGAGGCTTTCTTAAATCCTCGATGTTCTTCTGGTAAACCCAAATGATGAGTAGCAACATCAGGATCAATCCCGGGCATTTCTATATAGTTCCAAGCAAATATATCTCTATTTTTCTTTAGAAAATAAATATACATCTCTTTCTCTTCAAGATTCATGGACGCACTGATTAAAGTGGGGTGTGTATCTTCTTTTGTACCCAGATTTATTTCTCTGAGTTCATCCACAGTGGTAGAGATACCCTCTTCAAATACTAGAGGAGCATCTATGAGATCTTCCTCTTCTTCTTCTTCATGTGTTATTTCTTCCTTTTCTACTTGCATAGTAGATGATAAAGTAGAATTCTCATGATCCGAAGAGATGTCAATATTTGCATATCTTGAAGAAGAAGCTTCCATTTCTAACCCGATTGATGATGAAGGGTCTTCTTTGGGTAATAAAGAGGAGATGATAGATTGAGAATCGACATCATTGTTCACCTCCGATGTTGCTATAACTTCTTCTGGCCTAATTGGCGAAGCATAGACTTGTTGGATTTTAGTAGATGAAATGAAGACGTCACCATTTGTGCTTTCATCACTGCTTGGTAGATTACCAATTTCTCCCATGTTGTCTGGCTCGATTGTCGTAATTGACATTATGGATCTTTACATAAGAGTATTTTGATTTGGGTCTATCTTGTCAATTTGACTGATAGGCAACACATAATCTATACTCACATGTGTAAATGGGTTTACTGTAATTTTTTCCAAACCATATGGAGCATTAACTTTGGTAATCTCCTTTGTTATGGATTTCTCCCTTTGCTTCATGTGATAGAATTCCACCTCAATGTATTGATACTCACATGTCTTGAATGGGGCCTTATCACCATACAATGTCCTAACTTGACCATCAAAACAATATTTGAGACATTGATGGTATGATGAAGGGATAGCCGCATGTTGATGTATCAAGGGTCTTCCAAGTAAGATGTTGAAGGCTGAGTCTTGATCAAAAACCATGAAATCTGAATTGGATACAAGATCTCCAAAATGAGTTCTGAGTGTAACTTCCCCCAGTGGTTCTTGTTCATTTTTATCATATCCTTGTAACATCATGGTAGAAGGAGATAAATCAGATTCTGTGAGGCCTAATCGACAAAGTGTACGAATGGGCATGAGGTTGACTCCTGAACCATTGTCAATGAAAGCTCTTCGAACATCCACGCCATTGACCTTGCCAGACAAGTACAATGGTCTAATATGTCCATGCACAACATCATCTTCATCTTCATCAGTAAAAGATATTATTGCATGAAATTATACAGGATTATTCTCTATGTGATAGACTTCAGCTACAGCAATTTCAGTTTCAAACTCCTAAGGACTTGACAAAGCCTCGATGAGTGCTTCCCGAGGATCTTTTGATAGATTCAGAGCATCCAGAATTGATAACTTGGCTGGCACTTGGGCCAAGTGTTTCAATATATCATACTTTTGATCCAGAGGTTTGCGTTTCCCAATAGGAATATGTGGTTTAGTAGGTACCTTGGAAGCAGATGCTTTGTAAGTTTATGCATCTTGTATTGGGATAGGAGTTGGAAATATTCCTGGTTTTGGAAGATTAGACCGATTAGATCCATTTACTTGATGAGAGGAAGAAGATGGAACCTTCAACCGGTCTTCCAAAATAACTATGCTAGGACTGAATTTTCTATTGGTAGAAGAACTTTCTTATTCTTGCTGAGCTCGCTGAAGAGCTCTACCACGATTTTCTGTTGCGTATACAGTTCCAGCAGGGGTAGAATTGGAATAGTGCCTTCTGAAAGATCCACGTATTCCCCTATATCTTGAGCCCCTGGAAATTCCTCTAATTCCTCTGTTTGATACAGGAAATCCAGGCTCATTGAAATCGAAACTGCAACTGGCATATGGATCTGTTAATTGAATCATATTAACAGAACCAAAGATTAACTCTTCATCTGATGAAGACTCTGCCTGATTAACCTGTTTAGGCTGTGTCGTTTGGTGGGGCGGTGCCCGTGGATTTGAAGTAGATGGCATGAAATCCGCCAAAGTCAAAGACAACTTCGGCTTTGACACATACTCATCTTCTTATGATTCTTTTTCTTTCTTTGAATCATGTTTTTTCTTTGAGTACTTTCCCTCTGACGAAGAGGGTTTTTCCATAACATTCATGGAATAAGACACAATTGGTTTCTTTAATTATGTTCGCAAAATAGAATTAGTTCGATTGATTGTCTTTCTGACCATCCAATCATCATAATTCTATGCATTTTTGCTTTTGACTTCTTGCCATTCATCTTCCTCCTCTGGAACTGTTGCAGTTACACATGCTACCTGGGCTGAGGAGCCTTTCAATATGACCTGTCTCGAGTCGACCATCTTTTTCAGGAGGTCTTTGAAGACAAAACACTCCTCGATGAGATGCCCCAACATTTGATGAAAAGGGAAATAATTGGGATGGTCTTCATCTCCTTTCTTGTTTGGCCTCTTGGGCATTGTCAATTGAACCAAATTGTTTTCCAGAGCTGAAATGAAATAACCAGGAACTTTTTCATTTCGGAAAGAGTATGTTTTGATCTTCAGATCCTCAAATTGTTTTCGTCTTTGATCTCGTTGATCATCTGGACGAAAAGGCCTTTGTTGTTGGCACTCAGAAGGTGGAGCCCTTCGAGAAGATGAAGGTTTTTAGGTAGAAATAGGTACAGGTGCTTTTGTAAGCATAACTGTAGCAGTTTCTTCTTTACCCATTCTCCTTCATGGAGCTGATGGAATTACACGAGATTTAGCCTTAGCCTGTATAAGGGAATATTCAATCTGCTGAGCGATTGAAGTAAGGTCTTGAAACCCTCCTATGTATTTTACAGGGATTAACGGCGTGTGTAATTCTGTCACGCAGATTTACCACACAGATTGGCAACAATTCTTCTTGTGGAAGTGCTAAACTCAAGGAATATGTTAATCCCTTCCATCGAGCAATGAAATCAGAGACCCTTTCATTCTCCCTTTCCTTACAGTTTGTAAGATAAAAAGTTGTTGTCTTTGGAAAAGTTGAGCTGAACTGAAGGAGGAATTTTTGGCGAAGATTCTCCCATCCGATAATTGACCAGGATTGCAAGCTTGAATACCAAACAAAAGCTGGTCCTTGAAAGGTTCGCATGAAGCATCTGAGTTTCACTACTTCTTGTTGTTCCATAGTTCCCATCATGGGATCGCAATAAGACACGTAATGCGTCAAATGTTGTTCAGGATCGTGTGATCCATTGAAAATCAGGAATACAGGATTCCCAAAACTAGATGGAGGAGAAATTGAATCTACCCATTCAGGGTAAACTTTCTTTTCTGGTTGAACTTGCACACGTTTCCCTTCCATAGTTTCTAACCGAGCTGTTAATGACTCAATAGTAGTTATTAACTTTTGAGAAACATCCGGTTGAACTTGGACTTGGGTAGGTGCAATGACTGGATCTTGAACAGATGTGGTGATTGGTGTTGCAACTGATGGTAGCGCTGCCAACTGTTGTTGCACTTGACCCATAGGATTAGACCTGTGAGGGTGTACTGATAAAGGAGGATATTCTTGATCCATCTCAGTAGCTGCAAAAAATTCCTTTTGCTGACTAACTCTAGCATGCTTAAGAAGAAGACTACTCTGAAGTAGTTCTACATTAAACCTTCTTAATTCCTTCATTTCTTCCTCCTGTTGTGCAAACCTTTGCTCTAGTGAGAGCGATTGACCTTCTCTAGAGGAAGGATATGTAACCTGGTTCTTTCCCTTCCCTTTGTTGGATCCTTTTCTAAGAGGGGGAATTGGGTTACTCGAAGGATTACCTAGGTTCTGAGTAATCCTTTAACTTCGTGTACGCACGCCTTCTTCATTTGTGTCAGTGCGTACATCTTCTTGAGCAGGAACCTCTTCATCTGAGTCCCCTGAGTGAGCCTCATTTGGTGGATCAGCAATAACAATATTGATGACATTGATTGATGCATAACTCATCGCATCCCTTCTATCAGAATTTCTGTGATATTTTCTTCTTCCATGTCTTTGATGAGACATTGCCTTTTGTTGATTTGATCCCTCAGGAACTTCTTGACGAACCGTAATTTGGAGGGAATCTTCTGATAATTTGGCTCTTCATTCCTCTTGATGTTTCTTCCCCAATCGAGAAAAGACAGACTTTCTCTGAGGAGGGTATTGATGATTTGAAAAAGTCCCCAGTCCAATGGACTGGGTCTGTTCCTGCTGTTCTCGCTCAACTCCTCGAATCCTATTTGTTGATTCTGAGGGTTGGTTTAAAAGAGTCCCCAGTCTGGCGAGCTTGGGTGGTTCTTGACATGATACGTCTGAGACTTTCTTGAAAGACCTCCTGATCTTGCAAACCTTAGTCCAAAAATTAGCTGGATTCATTAACCTGTATCTTCTTTTATCACCCGGTTCAAAAGACCGTTGGATGATTTCTGACAATTCTGTCACTTGGTGACGTGCTTGATCCAAATGAGAGGCATGTTTAATATTCTCGTTTTCTTGATGCAAGAGTAATTCAACAACTTTTTCTTTGTATTCTTGATTTTGAGAGGAACTAGTTGAAGCCTGTTATTGGGAAAGCTTTTGATTACAAACAAAGCCCATTTACTATGGCCGATTATGGGCAATAACATTGCATGAGACCATTTTTGGTGGGCTTTACTGACTGGGAAGCACCATGAAATGAAGTTCTCCATGAACACCCCATCCTCTGACACGAATACTAGATGGGGCATTGGCAATTAACTGACGTAATCTTCTTAGTGCGCTAAGGCATGAACGTTGAAGGGCTCTCTACTGCTTTTCAGCCTTCGGATATTGAGAGACTGATAGAGACGCCAAATCAATCTGATGTTGTAACCCTTATATTATCTTAAGATGATTTTCATATTCATAATAAGATAATACTTTCTTTCTCAACTGACAAATAGTTTTCCATATGTTGAGATGAATATCATGAATTTCATCTTCCATCAACATTTCTGGAATATTATACTGAGAGTTAGCCAAAGGCCAAAACATGACTGGCACTTCACCTTTCACCAGTTGTTTTCTCATGTTTAGCATTTCCTCTTTATCATTTGATGAAGATTCTTCTACCTTATTTGACCAGAGTTGGTGTTTCTGTGTTGCTTCATTAGATTCAATATGATTGGTAGAGAAATCATTGATCAAACTAGAAGATGCATGACTTAGGGGTGGTTCGGAGAATGGCCTACACCCTGAGATATCTTCTGATTGAGAAAGTATTTCACCTGCTAGTGATGAAGCTTCATACATGACTGGTTTCGCATTTTCAAGTGCCTCAAGATAAGAGGGATTTCTAGGCACTACATTGTCCACTAGAGCAGTTTCCGGGCAATGTGCATCACTACTGCGGAGAGGGATTTCGCAGCGAAATTCATCATCATGGGGAGGACCACCATAATGGGTTACAGCAAAAGATGATATCTCTTGTTCCTTGGTCTTTTGACCACATAGAGGGTTCCTGTGGATCTCATCTGAAGATGAAACTTCGAGATCGGCCGAATTTTCATGAAGAAATCCTTCATGAGGAAGTTTCTATTGAAGACCTTTAGAATTAATGTTCCCACTATTGGGAACTGAGGGAGTAGAATCTTTAATTCCAACAGATAATTGTCTTAGGGCTTCAAGAACTCCATCATCGAGCAAGGCCTTGTTACAGATTGTCACTTGATCTCCTGACTGTGTTGGGAGGGTCTTTTTCTTAAATGCCTTCTTACTCGCCTTGGAAACCACTTGTTGACGAAAGTGGATGCTCTGAGTAGGTGTATGTGCTTGATCAGGAAAGATGGCCAGGTTAGGCTGAAGATCTCCTCTCAAATCAGGTGTATGTGCCTAACTCGGTTGTCCGTATGATATTGGGGAGTATGCCCCACAACCCTCTTGGACTGGAACATATGTGTGTGTCTGTTCTGGAGTGAAATTTTGATGTGTCACTCCACTAGTAGGGATAGATTTATGTGTCTTTCCCTGAGATGTGGTTGAAGTTGTTATAATATCCTGGCAAGAATCCAGAATATGAGCAGGGATTTGTTTCTTCTCTTTCACCATTGATAGAATATGCTTGGTGACTTCAGCTACCGGAACGAGAATATACGTCCATTCCGGGCTTGGAGCAGGTGTATGTGTCTGCTCCTGTCCTCCTTTTCTTGTCAATGAATCCTGACAGTACTCAAGTGTGGGGGTAGAGAGTTGATTCTACCTCCGATTTGTTGTTGAGGCTTTCCGACTAACTTCTCTGAATGCTACCAAGAGAGACTGTTGGTAAGCTTTATTAATACTAGCAGGTGTATGTGCCTACTGATTGCACTTCGCCAAACGTGGTTGACGAGATCCATCATATGTAGTCAGATGAGCCTGCTGACTATATGATGATGTATAAACAGGTGTATGTTCCTGCCTATATTACTCCGCCGGAATTGCCAGGTGGGATTGGCGTGATACTGCTAGACGAGTCTGCTGGACAGTGGAATTAAAACGGGAAGGTGTATTTGCCCGCTTGTTGCTTGCCACCAATTTAGGTTGGTGGACTTTTTCGGAGATGGCAGAGATGAGAATCTGCTCACTGTTGACCGGATTCCGCCTCTAGTGGTTCGTCTTGCTTGCTCGGGTTTGAGGAACCTGAGCCGATCGCCTGGAGTCGGTACCCTCATCATGTTGAGGGCGCACTGCCGCACGAGTCTGGCGGTGATTGTTGGTGGGAGCCCTTACGAAGGACTCCTCTCTATTTGAATTAAGGCCCTGAGGGACCTTCTCATTCACCTCCCCAGAATAAGGGAGTGAATGGTGATTGCGTTCCAGGGATAACGACCCGAAATGGTTGGAGACGGTAGTCAGCACCGCCTGCTTCTTGATCACTGGTCGTCATTGTATGGATGACCGGTTTGAGTTGTTTACTTGGAGGTCTTGTCGGGCAGCCTCTAAAGTTGGGATGGTACCATGTTGATGGTACTCCTTAACCAGCACGTTTGATATCCCGCGTTGAAGATGCTGAGTAGGTGATATCGTCCTTGGAACGGACGATGATCTAGCAGGAGTAGCGGCAGTGGCATTTGCAGCAGCAGTATTCACAGGTGTGAACTTGAGATCATCCATTCTATAAATGCAGAAGATCTTGGAAAAGAGTGCTTGTTTGATATAACAGACGTAATCAAGATAAATTCAGCCACTACATCTTTTGGATGAGCACATTTATCAATGATTGTTTTTGTTGGCCCTATCATTGAGTTTTAAATAGGGGCCTAACAAATGGGTAAAACATTATTTTAACTTGGTTAAGGATTCACCTCGGGTTCACCATTTTTGTTTCCCTCGGATTTCGGGAATGACCTCCTTTTGATGGGAGGTTCAAACGTTCCGATCGGTTTCTAACGGGTTTGTTCTTAGAACCGGAAACATCCAATGATTCCACATCCATTCGGACCTACTTTCCAAAGGTAGGTGCTCATTAGTTTATGGACTGATGTGGTTTAGGAATTTGCATTGGTCGAGAGGATGGGAGGTCGGACTCATCACACCTTTTTTAGGGGAATTATTGTCTACTCTGGAACTCTCTTTATAGATTTAAGTTATGTTCGTGAATCCTTATTATGTTACCAAGTATAAAATGAGCTTTACATCAGATCTGACAATCAATGATAAAATACATAGGAAGTTTAGAGAATATTTTATATGTATTCGAGGTTCTTCATTAATAGAGAATCATCTGTATTTATTAGAGATTCTTCGTCAATGGTACCCTTCGACACATTTATATAGAAGTCCCTTGGTCATTATGATGACCATGTTGGTTTTAAAGACACTCAGTGGGGCACTTGAAGTTTATTATCATTCATAAGGACATGGATTATTTCAGAGTTGGGATCGAACCCACAGATAGGCTACATACATATCCTTTGTTTAGAAAAGGAATCAGAACCCACATAGTTAGAGTAAGGGAGTATGATGTTTATGATTGATGGCTCAAATAAGGATGTCATAATTACTTTTACACTCTAAGCTCACGTGAGTCATGCTCGGTGTGAGAAACAAGAGGTATTGGTAAAAATTAGACAATTGTGCCATGAAAGATGAAATCATAAGAAATAATGTGGGGCTTATGTATGTATGACTTCCCAGAAAAATGAAGATTAGGATTTACTTCAGGGAAGAAATCCAGGAACAGGGTCCATAAAGGTATATGTGCTTCGTGAAGATTTGAATACTCTAACTTGGGGCTTACTTCTGAGAAGGAGGCCCAAATTAGGAGAGGACTTCTGATTGGGTTTTACTCCTGAAAAGGAATCCCAGATCAAAGGTAATTTAGGACTAGTTAAGAGAAATTAAGACTGGGTATTACTCCTGAAAAGGAGGCCCAGGTTAAGAGACTTGAAAAATTAAGGGACTGGGGCTTACTCTTGAAAAGGAGGCCCAGATTAGGGGACTAGGGATTACTCCTAAAGAGTATTCCCAGGTTAATGAGTTCTCTCATCATAAAGGATGATGTTTAATGAATGAAATCTCAATCTTTAGTGACATAAAGATGTGTAAATCACTAGATTTTGAGAGTTATTCCACAGAATTACTTTCAGATAAGGATGTCAAATCAAGAAATCATGCCATTAATGTCTTTGAAGAGTGTCTTGAAGACTAAATCTTTAATAGGAGAGGTGGAATGAAATAAGAGGGGTGAAATGGGCAAGAAGGGCACCCATGGAGGCAGAGACGTGCAAGTCTTGACAGGCGCGCAAGTACTGCGTGGGCGCGCAAGTCCCGGTCACGCAGGTATACCTGCGCGACACATGGGTACTTGCGCGATGGTTAACCATCAGGGTAATACTTGAGCGAATCTTGGTTAAAGCCTTTTTAATCCTCTTGAGGTTCTTCTAGAAGAGGGGTGCGCAAGTTCTATTGAATGAGTAAGGCGGCGCGCAAGTGTGGCCTTTTCCCTTAAGGGCTGGCCACTCATGCGCGCAAGTGTTGATGAGTTTCAACACTTAGGACTTCCTCCCCCTCTTTAGATCTTCCGTTCTAGGTAAGAAATTACCTTAGAAGTGTTTCGGAAGCTTTGAGAAGAGACTAGGGGGCCAGGAGCTCAAATATGAGTTTCTGGAAAAATTCATCATCTGAATGGGGCACCCACAGGGTCTATTTATAGGCAGGAAAAGACCCCGGGTGGTTATCACTTAGGTCGCGCAAGTAGACTTGCATGACTATGAGGGAACTTGCGCGACCTATGGGCAATGTTCTCCATGTTCATCCCTTTGTCGATTTTTGATATTTTCTTCAAAGGATGAATCAATTTGTGCTAAGTCATTTCCCTTTCCATTATTTTGTACAATGTGATGAAAGGGAGCGTCAACAGAATCATATATAGACCTTTGGATATTCATTTAGATAATTTATCATTCTTAGATTCTTGTAGATATGGAGATCCCATTTCTCACTTCACTTGTGTTTCTTTTTTTAGCATATCTGACATCGGTTTTCTTTTTCCACTTTTTCTATGGATTGATCTGATTGAATTTTTCTTTTTCTTTTTCTTTTTTTCAGGGTTATTTACTAGGTATGTATATACTCATCTCTACATGGGATTTTCCCAAACTTAATTTTCCTTATGCAGATTATAGATAGATTAACATCGGCCTTGGTGTATCTAGTTTCAGTGGATCATAGGGGTACTTAATGGTACTGACCATGATCGGTGATTGGACTTGGAGATAGTGATTCAATCTCTCTTAAATAATCCATATTTCCATTTTTTTAGGTTGGGATATCATTTCTTATTAGAAATGTATTTTTCCCCTTTATAATATAAGTTTTACACTCTTTTACTTTGATGTATTTACTAAAGGTTTTTTTCATGCACGGTTTACACTCTAGATGTTTTATTCATTATTATTTATCTTTATTATTGTATAGATATAATTGTGTGTGTAGGTACTTTGTATAAGTCCACCCATTTAAAATTTATGCCTACTCGGAACTTTTTGGAAGCCCTTGGCCTTTTGGAGGTGGGATTGGGGAGTCACACTTGGCTTATTATCAGCCTAGGTAGGGTCCAGATGGATTAGATCAGGACAGAGTGGTATCATAGGATGGGTCCATCTTCACATAGGATATAATTGACATTTGAGGATCTGGAATGGGGATTGATAATGAAAAATCATGGTGAATCATGAAATGTATGGTGAACGTAGTAGGATCAGCATCTTCATCGCTATCAAAACAATTCTTCATTAATTATTGATCTGTTCTTGAGGTAGGGCATTGGTTTTATTTAGATTAATCATGTATTGTTATCCCTTTTTTAATACAAATATATTAACCTAACAAAAATTAATTTGTGGATCAATAGTTGATTACAGTTGATGTTATTATCTTCCTAAAATTAGGAATTGATATTTTTTTCTTGATCTCTCTTTATTCTTGCACGTTCTTAATTTTCCCTCATCAATAAACAGAATCCAATCTGAACAATGGCCATTATTATTTCTCACTTTTGGTGTTTTTTCTTTTATTTTAATGTTCTTCATGTGTTTATTTATAGAATTCTAGTTGGTCAGTGGTTCAACAAATACCCAGAGACCTATCATTTTTCATTAGATATTTTTCGAAATGTATTATTTTCATGAGTATGGATTTTGGAATAAGGGAATGAATGGGGTGTGTTAATGAAAATTGATGGGTTAGAGGCCAGATTGAGGGTTTTCATTCACATTGTGGTGTTTTGGAAATGTGGTGAGATAGGGATTAATTTCTGAGAGAATTGGTGGCTAGAATCTATAAACTAGCGATGGCCAAGCTTGGTCAAGCCCGGATCCATGTTTATCAATGTATTTGGTGGTAGAATCGAAGGAAACGGTGGCATATGTGATGCGCGTGAAGCTTTTTAGAGTTTTTGGAAAATTCCATATAGTTTAGATGAACACACACCATGTGGCTCCCCTTATTTACTTCTAGGTTTTATGTGAAAAAAAATATAACACATTGTGTGATAGGCTCACACATCATGGGATCTAATGATAATGTCTTGGAATGAACCCTAGGTGTACACGGGCATGGACATGGCTAGGTACATAGGCACAACTAGGGTATACGACCATGGCCAGAGTATACGAGCATGACCAGAGTACATGGGCATGGCTAGAATACACTGAAACCAACCAGAGTACACGACTATGATATAAAGTACCAAATCATACCTAGGGTTTCCAAGACACATCTTGTTTACCATATACACACCATGTTCCTTTCCCTAAGGACATTCACTATGTGTATTTCCTTCTTTAGGCCTTGGATTTGGGCCCATAAGCAGCCTATATTGAATATTTGTTCATGTATAATGCAGTAGCTTCCTTCATTTGTGAATAATAGATATGACACAAGGTTTCAGGATCAGGTAATTACCTTTAGTGATATTGGAATGATGGTTGAACTTAGGTATGATCATAATAGGGATATTAGAGTCAGAACTCCCCTATAACACTAGGGAATGGGTCCCATATACTCTTTACACGGTTAGAGTTGTTACTCCTCTATACTTTAAAAGGAATGGGTCCTTTATCTACAAAGTGGTACTCCCCCTTCATTTAGATCTGGTGGGGAGTGGGTCCTCTAAGAGAGTTAGTTCTCCCTTACTCATAGATCATGGTTGTGAGAAGCGGGCCCATACACTTAGATTCTTGTAGGGTTATGCATGGTGATAGGAATTGGATATAGAAAATTGGAGCTTTAGGAAGACTCATAATAGTTCTTAGATATATTTAGAGATGGATATACCCTTTCTCTACTCACTTGGGTCTTTTTTTATCATATCTGATGTTGGGTTTCATTTCCCTTCTTGACCATGGATTGAGATGATTGATTGTTTCTATTTATGTTGCTTCATTTTTTTTGAAGGTATCCTACTAGGTATTTATATAATCACCCCTATAAGGGATTTTACTACACATGTTGTGTCTTATGTATATAGTGGATAGATCATCAGTGACCTTGGTGAACCTAGTTTCAGTGGATTATAGTGGTACTTAGTGGTGTTGACCTTGTTCAGTGGTCGGCCTTGGAGATAGTAAGTTGGGATCTCTTCATTCTTCCCTTTTTTTAGTTTTTTTAGGTTGGGTCCTCATTTCTGGTTGGTCATAATTTTTTCCCTTTATACTATTTATTTATTGCTTCTATAATTTGATATATTTTTTATAGGTTAATGCATGCATGGTATATACTCTAGATATTTCATTATTTATTATATCTCTGCACTATTTCATGGATATGATTGTGTGTGTGTAGGTAATTAGTCTGAGGCCTTCCACTTCATAGTTATGATTGCTATGTGATTATCGTTATCCTAGGTCCAATTATAGTTAGTCTTGGGAGTCACACTCATCTTACTACAATCCCAGGTGGGGTATCTGTGGGTTGGGTCATGATATATCAACACATGGATAATGATTATTTCTTCCTTTTGAGTGTAAAATGATATTCAAGAAATAAATATATAACTTCTTGGGTATTTTTATAAAATTATAATGATTATTTAAATTTTTAAAGTGATTGTAGAATATTTACTCATTAATAAATAGAAAACATCACAAATAATAATAAGAGAACAAATTTTGATGAATAAATCCGACATTTTCTTATTTTGAGTGTAAAGGGATATTTGATTTATAAATTATATCATGCTTCGATGAATTTATCTTCCAATATTCAAATTAATATTAAAAAAACTCTAGGATCTATGTTTATATCAAGAAAAATGAATAATTTATTAGTTTATTTGTTGACGCTCCTTTTCGTCATAGAATCTAAAGATTGGAAAAGGGGAAGATCTGAGATTAAAATGGTTCAAACCTTTGAAGAAAACATCAAAAATCGATAAAGGGATGAACAAGGGGAATTTTGCCAATATGCCGCACAAGTTTCCTCATGGTCGCGCAAGTGGACTTGTGCGGCACACTTTGGCGCGCAAGTGACTTGCACGACCTAATTGATAACCGCCCGGTAACCACCTGGGGTCTTCTCCTGCCTATAAATAGACCCTGTGGGCCCCCCATTCGAGGAGGATTTTTTCCAGAAACTCGGATTGAAGCTCCCGATGCCCAAGTCTCTTCTCAAAGCTTCCAGAACACTTCTAAGGTAATTTCTTACCTAGAACAGAAGATCTAAAGAGAGGTAGGAATGCCAAAGTGTTGAAACTCATCAACACTTGCGCGCCTGAGTGGCCAGCCCTTAAGGGACGTGGCAACACTTGCGCGCCGCCTTACTCCTTCGATAGAACTTGCGCATCCCTTTTCTGGAAGAACCTCAAGAGGATTCTAAAGGCTTTAATAAAGAGTCACTCAAGTATTTCAATGCTGGTTGAACATCGCGCAAGTACCCCACACATGTCATGCAGGTATACCTGCACGACCAATACTTGCACGCCCACGCAGTACTTGCGCTCCTTCCAAGACTTGTGTGCCCCTTCCTTTTTGGGTGCCCATCTTGCCCATTTTACCCCTCTTAAGCCATTACACCTTTCCTATTCAAGATTCAGTCTTCAAGACACTCTTCAAAGCCATTTATGGCATGATTTCTTGATTTGACTTCCTTATCTGAAAGGAATTCTGTGAATATCTCTCAAAACATAGTGATTTATACAATAAAGATTGAGAGTTCATTAATTCAACCTCATCCTTTAAGATGAGAGAATCCTTAATTTGGGTCTCCTTTTCAGGAATAATCACCAATTATAAGTCCTTTAACCTGGGCATCTTTCTCAGGAGTAATCCCCAAATTCTTAAAGTTCCCAAATCTGGGCATCCTCCTCAGGAGTAAGCCCCAAACCTTAATCCCTTAACCTGGGCCTCCTTTTCAAGAGTAAGTCCCAATCATAATCCTTTAACCTGGGCTTCCTTTTCAGGAATAAGTCCCAGTCATAATTTGTGGGCTTCCTTTTCAGGAATAAACCCCAAGTCCCCTAACCTGGGCTTCCTTGTTAGGAATAAGCCCCAGTCATAAATTTTGGGCTTCCTTTTCAGGAGTAAGCCCCAAGTCCCTTAATTTCTCTTTAACCAGTCCTAATTTACCTTTGATTTGGGATTCCTTCTCAGGAGTAAAACCCAATCATCAATCCTCTCCTAATCTGGGTTTGCTTTTCAGGAATAAGTCCCAAGTTAGAGTATTCAAATCTCCATGAAGCACATATACCTTTATGGACCCTGTTCCTGGATTTTCTCCCTAAAATAAATCCTAATATTCATTTATCTGGGCAGTCATACATACATAAGCCCCAAATCATTTCTTATGATTACATCTTTCATGGCCCAATTGTCTATTTTATTACCAATACCTCTTGTTTCTCACACCGAGCATGACTCACGTGAGCTTAGAGGGTAAAAGTAATTATGAAATCATTCTTTGATCCATCAATCATAAAAATCATACTCCCTTACATGAACAACATGGGTTCTAATTCCTTTTTTAAAACAAAGGATATGTAGGTAGCCCATCTGCGGGTTAGATCCCAACTCTGAAATAATCCATATCCTTCTGAATGACAATAAACTTCGAGTACCCCACTGAGTGGATTTAAAACCAGCCTGGTCATCATAATGACCAAGAGACTTTTATATAAATGTTTTGAAGGATACCATTGACCAAGAATCTCTAAATAGATACAGATGATTCTATATTGATGAAGAACCTCGAATACATATAAAAGATTCTCTAAATTTCTTACATATTTAATCATTGATTGTCAAAACTGAAGGAAAGCTCATTTTATACTTGGTAATGTAATAAGGATTCACGAACATAACTTAAATCTATAAAGAGAGTCCCGGAATAGACAATAATCCCCCTCAAAAAGGTGTGATGAGTCTGACCTCCCATCCTCTCGACCAATGAAAGTTCCTAAGCCTCATTAGTCCAAAAACTAATGAAGTGCCTACCTTTGGAAAGTAGGTCCAAATGGATGTGGAATCATTGGATGTTTCCGGTTCTACGAACAAACCCGTTAGAAACTGATCGGAACGTTTGAATCTCCCATCCAGGAGGTCATCCCTGAATTCCAAGGGAAACATAAAATGGTGAACCCGATGTGAATCCTTAACCAAGATAAAATGATGTTTTACCTATTTGTTAAGCCCCTGTTTTAAACTAAATAATAGGGATAACAAAAACAATCATTGACATGTGTGCTCATCCAAAGGATGAAGTGGCTGAATTTATCTTGATTACGTCTGTTATATCAAACAGGCACTCTTTTCCAAGATCTTCTGTATTTCCATAATGGCTGCTCTCAAATTCACACCTGTGAATACTGCTGCTGAAAATACCATTGCTGCTATTCCTACTGGATCGTCATCCACTTTGATGATGACATCACCTACTCAGCGTCTTCAATGCTGGGTATCAAATGCGCTGGTTAAGGATTACCGTCAACACGGTACCATCCCAACTCTGGAGGCTGCCCGACAGGCCTTCCAAGTGAACAACTCACACAGGTCATCCAGACAACGACGACCAGTGATCAAGAGGCAGGCGGTGCTGACTACCGTCTCCAATCGTTTCGGGTCGTTATCCCCGGAACGCAATTTCCATTCGCTCCCTTACTCTGAGGAAGTGAATGAGCAGGTCCCTCAGGGCCTTAATTCAAAAAGACAGGAGTCCTCCCTGAGGGCTCCCATCAACAATCGCCGCCAGACTCATGCGGCAGTGCGCCCTCAACATGATGAGGGTACCGACTCCAGGCATTCGGCTCAGGTTCCTCGAACCCGAGCAGGCAAGACGAACTGCCAGAGGAGGAATCCGGTTAACAATAGGCAGGTTTTCATCCCTACCATCTCTGAGAAGTACACCAACCTAACTTGGTGGCGAACAACGAGTAGGCACACATACCTGTCCGTTTTAATTCTGCTGTCCAGCAGACTCGCCTGGCAGCATCACGCCAATCTCGCCAAGCAATTCTGGCGGAGTACTATAGGCAGGAATATATACCTGCTTATACATCATCAGTTAGTCAGCAGGCTCGCCTGACTACATATGATGGATCTCGTCAACCGCGTTTGGCGAAGTGTAATCAGAAGGCACATACACCTGCTAGTACTAATCAAGCCTACCAACAGTCTCGCTTGGTAGCTGTTGACGCTCTTTTCCATCACAGATTCTAACGACTGAAAAAAGGAAAATACCTTAGTCCAAAGTGATTCATCCTTTGAAGAAACATAAAAAATCGACAAAGGGATGAACAAGGAGAACATTGCCCATAGGTCGCGCAAGTTCCCTCATGGTCGCGCAAGTACACTTGCGCGCCGCCTAGTGATCTTGCAAGTCTACTTGCGCGACGCCTTATAGTCGTGCAAGTGACTTACGCGACCTAATTGATAACTGCCTGGTAACTGCCCGGGGTCTTCTCCTGCCTAAAAATAGACCCTGTGGTCCCCCCATTCGAGAGGATCTTTTTCCAGAAACTCGGATTGAAGCTCCCGACGCCCAAGTCTCTTCGCAAAGCTTCCGGAACACTTTTAAGGTAATTTCTTACCTAGAACGGAAGATCTAAAGGGAGGAAGTAAAGCCTAAGTGTTGAAACTCATCAACACTTGCGCGCCTGAGTGGTCAGCCCTTAAGGGAAGTGGTCACACTTGCACGCCGCCTTATTCCTTCGATAGAACTTGCGCGTCCCTTTTCTAGAAGAACCTCAAGAGGATTCTAAAGGCTTTAATAAAGAGTCTCTCAAGTATTTCAATGCTGGTTGACCATCACGCAAGTACCCCACGTGTCGCGCAGGTATACCTGCGCGACCAATACTTGTGTGCCGCCGCAGTACCTGCGCGCCTTCCAAGACTTGCATGCCCCTTTCTTTTTTGGGTGCCTTTCTTGCCCATTTCACCCCTCTTAAGCCATTACACATTTTCTTTTCAAGATTAAGTCTTTAAGACACTCTCCAAATCCATTTATGGCATGATTTCTTGATTTGACTTCCTTATCTGAAAGGAATTCGGTGGAATATCTCTCAAAACCTAGTGATTTACATATCTTTATGTCACTAAAGATTGAGAGTTCATTCATTCAACCTCATCCTTTAAAATGAGATAATCCTTAACCTGGGTCTCCTTTTCAAGAATAATCCCCAGTCCTAAGTCCTCCAAAATTGGGCATCCTCCTCAGGAGTAAGCCCCAAATTCTTAAAATTCCCAAATATGGGCATCCTTTTCAAGAGTAAGCCCCAAACCTTAATCTCATAACCTGGGTCTCCTTTTCAGGAATAAGTCCCAGTTATAATCTTGGGCTTCCTTTTCAGGAGTAAGCCCCAAGTCCCCTAACATGGGCCTCCTTTTCAGGAATAAGTCCCAGTCATAATTATGGGCATCCTCTTTAGAAGTAAGCCCCAAGTCCCTTAATTTCTCTTTAACCAGTCCTAATTTTCATTTGATCTGGGATTCCTTCTCAGGAGTAAAACCCAGTTATCAATCCTCTCCTAATTTGGGTTTCCTTTTCAGGAACAAGTCCCAAGTTAGAGTATTCAAATCTCCATGAAGCACATATACCTTTATGGACCCTGTTCCTGGATTTTCTCCCTAAAAGTAAATCCTAAACCTTCATCTATCTGGGCAGTCATACATACATAAGCCCCAAACCATTTCTTATGATTGCATCTTTCATGGCACAATTGTCTAATTTTTACCAATACCTCTTGTTTCTCACACCGAGCATGACTCACATGAGCTTAGAGTGTAAAAGTAATTATGACATCCTTCTTTGAGCCATCAATCATAAACGTCATACTCCCTTATTCGAACTACGTGGGTTATGATTCCTTTTTCAAAACAAAGGATACGTAGGTAGCCCATCTATGGGTTCGATCCCAACTCTGAAATAATTCATGTCCTTCTGAATGACGATAAACTTCAAGTGCCCCACTGAGTGGCTTTAAAACCAGCCTGGTCATCATAAATGACCAAGAGACTTTTATATAAATGTTTTGAAGGATACCATTGACCAAGAATCTCTAAATAGATACAGATGATTCTCTATTGATGAAGAACCTCGAATACATATAAAAGATTCTCTAAATTCCTTACATATTTAATCATTGATTGTTAAAACTAAAGGAAAGCTCATTTTCTACTTGGAAATGTAATAAGGATTCACGAACATAACTTAAATCTATAAAGAGAGTACCGGAGTAGACAATAATTCCCCTCAAAAAGGTGTGATGAGTCCGACCTCCCATCCTCTCGACCAATGCAAATTCCTAAGCCTCATCATCCCACAAGCTAATGAGCGCCTACCTTTGGAAAGTAGGTCCAAACGGATGTGGAATAATTGGATGTTTCCGGTTCTACGAACAAACCCGCTAGAAACCGATTGGAACGTTTGAATCTCCCATCCAGGAGGTCATCCCCGAATTCTGAGGGAAACAAAAAATGGTGAACCCGACGTGAATCCTTAACCAAGTTAAATTGGTGTTTTACCTATTTGTTAAACCCCTATTTAAAAGTCAGTAAGAGGGCTAACAAAAACAATCATTGACATATGTGCTCATCCAAAGGATGAAGTGGCTGAATTTATCTTGATTACGTCTGTTATATCAAACAGGCACTCTTTTCCAAGATCTTCTGTATTTCCATAATGGCTGCTCTCAAATTCACATCTGTGAATACTGCTGCTGCAAATACTACTGTTGCTATTCCTACTGGATCGCCATCTGCTCTGAGGATGACATCACCTACTCAGCGTCTTCAACGCTGGGTATCAAATGCGCTGGTTAAGGAGTACCATCAACACGGTACCATCCCAACTCTGGAGGCTGCCCGACAGGCCCTCCAAGTGAACAACTCACACAGGTCGTCCGGACAACGACGACCAGTGATCAAGAGGCAGGCGGTGCTGACTACCGTCTCTAACCGTTTCAAGTCGTTATCCCCGGAACGCAATTTCCATTCACTCCCTTACTCTGAAGAAGTGAATGAGAAGGTCCTTCAGGGCCTTAATTCAAAAAGACAGGAGTCCTTCCCGAGGGCTCCCATCAATAATCACCGCCAGACTCGTGCGGCAGTGCGCCCTCAACATGATGAGGGTACCGACTCCAGGCATTCAGCTCAGGTTCCTCGAACCCGAGAAGGAAAGACGAACCGCCAGAGGCGGAATCCGGTTAACAATGGGAAGGTTATCATCCATGCCATCTCTGGAGAAGCCCACCAACCTAACTTGGTGGCGAACAACGAGCAGGCACACACACCTGCCTGTTTTAATTCCGTTGTCCAGCAGACTCGTCTGGCAGCATCACGCCAATCCCGCCAGGCAATTCCGGCGGAGTACTATAGGCAGGAACATACAGCTACTTATACATCATCAGTTAGTCAGCAGGCTCGTCTGACTACATATGATGGATCTCTTCAACCATGTTTGGAGAAGTGTAATCATCAGGCATATAAACCTACTAATACTAATCAAGCCTACCAACATTCTCGCTTGGTAGCGCACGGAGAAGTCAGTCGGAAGGCCCCGACGACAAACAGGAGGCAGACTCAACTCTCTGCCTCCACACTTGAATACTGTCAGGATTCACTGACAGGAAAAGGAGGACAAGAGCAGGCACATACACCTACTCCAAGCCCGGAATGGACATATATCCCCGTTCCGGTGGCTGAAGTCACCAAACATATTTTGTCAATGGTGAAAGAGCAGAAGAAAATTCCTACTCATATTCTGGATGCTTGCCAGGATATCATAACAGCTTCAGCATCATCTCAGGGACAGACACATAAATCTATCCCTAGAAGTGGAGTGACACATCAACGATTCACTCTGGAACAGACACACACATCTGTTCCAGTCCAAGAGGGTTATGGGGCATACTCCCCCATATCATACGGACAACCAAGTCAGGCACATACACCTGATTTGAGTGGAGATCGTCAGCCTAACCTGACCATATTTCCTGCTCAGGCACATACACCTGCTCAGAGTAACCACTTTCGACAACAAGTGGTTTCCAAATCGAGTAAGAAGGCATCTAAGAAAAAGATCCGCCCAGCACAGTCAGGAGATCAAAGGCCAATCTTCAATAAGGATTTGCTCGATGCTGGAGTTCTTGAAGCCCTCAGACATTTATCTGTTGGAATTCAAGATTCTACTCCCTCAGTTCCCAATAACGGGAACATTAATTCCAAAAGTCTTCAACAGACAATTTCTCATGAAGGCTTGCTTCGTGACAATTCGGTCAATCTTGAAGTTTCATCTTCAGATGAGAGCCACATGAACCCTCTGTGTGGTCAGAAGACCAAGGAGCAAGAGATCTCATCTTTTGCTATAACCCATTATGGTGGTCCTCCCCATGATGATGAACTTCGCTGCAAAAGTCCTCTCCGCAGTAGTGATTCACATTGCCTGGAAAATACTCCAGTGGACAATGTAGTGCCGAGAAAGCCCTCTTATCTTGAGGCACTTGCAAATGCAAAACCAGTCATGTCTGATGCTTTATTGCTAACAAGTGAAATACTTTCTCAATCAGAAGATAGCCCAGGGTGTAGGTCATTCTCCAAACCACCCCTAAGTCATGCATCTTCTAGTTTGATCAATGATCTCTCTACCAATCTTGTTGAATCCGATGAAGCAACAAGGAAACACCAACTCTAGTCAAAACAGGTAGAATAATATTCATTTAATGATAAAGAGGAAATGTTGAACAAGAGGAAAAAACTGGCGAAAAGTGAGGTACCAGTCATGTTTTGGCCTTTGGCTGACTCCCAGTATGACATTCCAAAGATGTTGACGGAAGATGGAGTCCATGATATTCGTCTCATCATATGGAAAACTCTTTGTCAATTGAAGAAGAAGGTATTATCTTATGATGAATATGAAAATCATTTTAAGATAATAGAAGGGCTGCAACGTCAGATTGATTTGGCATCTCTATTAGTCTCTCGGTATCTGAAGGCTGAAAAGTAGCAGAGAACCCTTCAACGTTCATGCCTTGGCGCACTAAGAAAATTGCGTCAATTAATTGCCAATGCTCCATATGGTGTTCATATCAGAGGATGGGGTGTTCACGGAGCACTACATTTCACAATTCTTTCTAGTCATCAAAGCCCGCCGAAAATGGTCTCATGCATGTTATTGCCGATGGTCGGCCACAGTCAGTGGGCTTTGTTCATAATCAAAAGCTTGCTCAAGAACAGGCTTAAACTAGTTCCTCTCAAAATAAAGCATATAGAGAACAAGTTGTTGAATTGCTCCTACATCAAGCAGGCGAGAATATTGCACAAGCCTCTCATATGGAGAAAACACATCATCAAATGACAGAAGTTTCAGAAATCATCCAACGGTCTGTTGAACCAGGTGATAAAAGTGGATATAGGCTAATGCATCCAGCTAATTTACAAACTAAGATTTGCAAGATCAAGAGATCTTTTAAGAAGGTCTCAGACATAGCATGTAAAGAGCCACCCCAGCTTGTCAGACTGGGGACTCCTTTAACCCAACCCTCAGAGTCAACAAATGGGATTCGAGGAGTTGAGCGGAAGCAGCAGGAACATCCTCAGTTCTCGAGACTGGGGACTCTTTCAAATCATCAATCCCCTTCTCATAGAATATCGGTCTTTTCTCGATTGGGGAAGAAGCCCCAAGAGGAACGAAGAGCCAAATTATCAGGAGATTCCCTCCAAGTTATAGCTCGTCAAGAAGTTCCTAAAAGATTAAATCAACAAAAGGCAATGTCTCATCAAAGACATGAAAGAAGACAATATCACAGAAATGTTGATAGAAGGGATGCGATGCATTATACATCAATCAATGTCATCAATGCCGTTGTTGCTAATCCACCAGAAAAGACTCACTCAGGGGACTCAGATGAAGAGCGTCCTGCTCAAGAAAATGTATGCGCCGATACAAATGAAGAAGGTGTGCATACACGAAGTCAAAGGATTACTCAGAACCTAGGTAATCTACTTCCCTCCCTCCAAAAGGTATCCGACAAAGGGAAGGGAAAGAATCAGGTTACATATCCTTCCTCTGGAGAAGGTCAATCGCTCTCATTAGAGCAAAGGTTTGCACAACAGGAGGAAGAAATGAAAGAATTAAGAAGGTTGAATGCAGAACTACTTCATAGTAGTCTTCTTCTTAAAAATGCTAGAGTCCGACAGCCAAAGGAATTTGTTGCAGTTACTGAGATGGATCATGAATATCCTCCTTTATCAGTACACCCTCAGAAGTCTAATCCTACGGGTCAAGTGAAACAACGGTTGGCAGCACTACCATCAGTTGCAGCACCAACCACCACATCTGTCCAAGCTCCATTCATTGCACCTACCCAAAACCAAGTTCAACCTGATGTTTCTCAAAAGTTAATAACTACTATTGAGTCATTAACAGCTCGGTTAGAAACTATGGAAGGGAAACGGGCGCAAGATCAACCAGAAAAGAAAGTTTACCCTGAATGGGTAGATTCAATTTCTCCTCCATCTAGTTTTAGAAACCCTGTTTTCCCTACTTTCAATGGATCAGGCGACCCTGAACAACATTTGACGCATTACGTGTCTTATTGTGATCCTGTGATGGGAACTCCAGAGCAGCAAGAAGCAGTGAAACTCAGATGCTTCGTGCGAACCTTACAAGGACCAGATTTTGTCTGGTATACAAGCTTGCAATCCCGGTCAATCATCGGATGGGAGGATCTTCGTCAAAAATTCCTTCTTCAGTTCAGCTCAACTTTGCCAAAAACGACAGTTTTCGATCTTACAAACTGCAAGCAAAGGGAGAATGAAAGAGTCTCTGATTTCATTGCTCGCTGGAAGGGATTAACGTATTCCCTGAGTTTAGCACTCCCTCAGGAAGAGCTGTTGCCAATCTATGTGGAAAATTTGCATGATGAATTACGCACGCCATTGATCCCTGTGAAATACACAGGAGGGTTTCGAGACCTTACTTCAATTGCTCAGCAGATTGAAGATTCCCTTATACAGGCTAAGGTTAAATCTCGTGTAATTCCATCAGCTCTAGGAAGGAGAATGGGTAAAGTAGAAACTGCTACAGTTATGCTTAAACAAGCACCTGTACCTATTTCTACTTCAAAACCTTCATCTTCTCGAAGGGCTCCACCTCCTGAATGCTAACAACAAAGGCCGTTTCATCCAAATGATCAAAGAGATCAACAATGAAAACAATTTGAGGATTTGAAGAGTAAAACATACTCTTTCTGAAGTGAGCAAGTTCCTGGTTACTTCATTTCAGCTCTGGAAAATAATTTGGTTCAATTACCAGTGCCCAAGAGGCCAAACAAGGAAGGAGATGAAGACCGTCCCAATTATATTCCATTTCATCAAATGTTAGGGCATCCCATCCAGGAGTTTTTTGTCTTTAAAGACCTCCTGAAAAAGATGGTCGACTTGGGACAAGTCAATTTGAAAGGTTCTTCGACTCAGATAGCATGTGTTAATGCTACAGTTCCAGAGGAGGAAGGTGAATGGAAAGAAGTCAAAAGTAGAAATTCACAGAAGTATGATTATTGGATAGTCAGAAAGACAATGAACCGGACTCATGCCATTTTGCGAACATAATTAAAGAAACCAATTGTGTCTTCTACCATGAATATTGCGGTAAACCCCTCTTCATCATAGGAAAAATCCTCAAAGAAACAGCTTGATACAAAGAAGAAAAAAGAATCATAAGAAGATGAGTATGTGTCAAAGCCTAAATTGTCTTTGACTCTGGCAGACTTTATGCCATCTAATTCAAAACCACGGGCACCGCCCCACCAAACGGAACAGCCTAAACAGGCTAATCAGTCAAAGTCTTTATCAGACGAAGAGATAATCTTCAGTTCTGTTAATATGATTCAATTAACATATTCATATTCTAGTCTTGATGAGCCTGAATTCCCTGTATCAAATAAGGGAATCCAAGGAAGTTCTAGAGGCTCAGGGTACAGGGGAAGACGTGGATCTTTCCGAAGCCACTACTCCAATTCTACCCCTGCTAGCACTGTGTATGCAGCAGAAACTCGTGGTAGAGCCCTTCAACGAGCTCAAAATGAACAAGCAAGTTCTTCTGCCAATGACCAACTCAGTTTTGGCACAATTATTTTGGAAGACCGATTAAAGGTTCCATCTTCTTTATCTCAGCAAGTAAATGGATCTAATCAGTCTAATCTTCCAAAACCAAGGATGTTGCCAACTTCTATCCCAATACAATATGCATCAGCTTCCAAAGCATCTGCTTCCAAGGTACCTGCTAAACCGCATATTCCTGTTGGGAAATGCAGACCTCTAGATCAGAAGTATGATATATTGAAACACTTGGCCCAAGTACCAGCCAAGTTATCAATTTTGGATGCTTTGAATATGTCAAAAGATCTTCGGGAAGCATTCATCGAAGCTTTGTCAAGTCCTCAGGAGTTTGAAGCTGAAATTGCTGCAGCTGAAGTCTATCACATAGAGAATAATCCTACAGAATGCCATGCATTGATATCTTTTACTGATAAAGATGAAGATGATGTTGTGCATGGGCACATAAAACCTTTGTACTTATCTGGAAAAGTCAATGGTGTAGATATCCGAAGAGTTTTCATCGACAATGGTTCAGGAGTCAACCACATGCCCATTCGTACACTTCGTCGATTGGGCCTCACGGAATCTGATTTATCTCCTTCTACCATGATGTTACAAGGATATGATAAAAATGAACAAGAACCACTGGGCGAAGTTACACTCAGAACTCAGTTTGGAGATCTTGTATCCAATTCGGATTTCATGATTGTTGATCAAGACTCAGCTTTCAACGTCTTGCTTGGAAGACCCTGGCTACATCAGCATGCAGTTATCCCTTCATCATACCATCAATGTCTCAAATACTGTTTCAATGGTCAAGTTGGAACATTGTATGGTGACAAGACCCCGTTCAAGACATGTGAGTCTCAATACATTGAGGCAGAATTTTATCACATGAAGGGAAGAGAAAAATCAACAATGAAGGAAATTACCAAAGTTAATGCTCCATATGGTTTGGAGAAGATTCCAATAAATCCATTTACACATGTGAGTACAGATTATGTGTTACCTATCAGTCAAATTGAAAAAATAGGCCCAAATAAAAATACTCTTATGGAAAGATCCATAATGTCAATTACGGCAATTGAGCCAAACAACATGGGAGAAATTGGTAACCTACCAAACAGTGATGAAAACATAAGTGGTGACGTTTTCATTTCATCTGTTGAAGTCCAACAAGTCTATACTTTACCAATCAGGCCAGAAGAAGTTATAGCAACATCAGAGGTGAATAATGATGTCAATTCTCAATCCATCATCTCCTCTTTATTTCCCAAAGAAGTCCCTTTATCATCAATATGGTCAGAAATGGAAGCTTCTTCTTCAAAATGTGAAAAAATTTACATCTCTTATGATCATGAGAATTTCGTTTTGTTATCTACTATGCAAGTAGAAACGAAAGAAATAACACGTGATGAAGAGGAAGAGGAAGATCTTAGAGATGCTCCTCCAGCATTTGAAGAGGGTATCTCTACCACTGTGGATGAACTCAGAGAAGTAAATCTGGGTACAGAGAAAAATCCACACCCCACTTTAATTAGTGCGGCCATGACCCTTGAAGATAAATAGATGTATATTTCTTTTCTAAAGAAAAATAAATATATTTTTTCTTGGAACTATACAGAAATTCCTGGGCTTGATCCTGATGTTGCTACTCATCATTTGGGTTTACCAAAAGAACATCGAGGATTTAAGCAAGCCGCGAGAAGAACACACCCAACTTATGCTTCCAAAATTGAAGCTGAAGTGGATAAGCTGATCAAAGCTAACTTCTTTAGAGAAGTTCAGTATCCCAAGTGGTTGGCTAATATTGTCCTTGTAAAGAAGAAGAACGGACAAATTAGGGTTTTCATCGATTTCAGAGATCTTAATCGGTATTGTCCTAAAGATGATTTCCCAGTTCCAATTACAGAACTCTTAATTGATGCAACTGCTGGCTATGAAGTAATTTCCTTCATGGATGGATATTCCGGATATAATCATATCTGAATGGACCCAGAAGATGAGGAATCTACAGCCTTCAGAGCCCCTCAAGGTGTGTTTTGTTACCGGGTGATGCGCTTTGGTTTAAAAAATGTAGGTGCAGCATATCAACGCGCCATGCATCATATCTTCAAACCTTTCTTAGGGAAGTTTGTTGAGTGCTATGTGGATGATTTGGTGGTTAAATCCAAACAACATTCTGATCACTTGGCTGATTTGGAAGTCATATTCCACAAGCTTCGACAACACAATTTGAAGATGAACCCCTTAAAATGTGCTTTTGGGGTAACCTCAGGAAAATTCCCCGGCTTTGTTGTACGCCATCGTGGTATTGAAGTCGATCCTGAGAAGACCAAATCAATCCTTGGTATGTCACCTCCTCGTAATTTGAAAGAATTAAGAGGACTTCAAGGACACTTATCCTATATTCGGCGTTTCATCACCAATTTGGCAGGCAAAAGTTTACCCTTTACCAAATTATTGAAGAAAGGAGTCACTTAACAGTGGACTGAAGAATGTCAAGAAGTGTTTGATGTTCTCAAGAAATACCTCTTGAGTCCACCAGTACTCATGCCACCTGTTGAAGGTAGACCACTTATCCTCTATGTGACAGATCTAGAGCGATCATTGGGTGCATTTCTCTCTCAAAAGAATGATGCTGGGAATGAAAATAGCCTCTACTACCTCAGTAGAACTATGCTTGAAGCAGAAACCCGGTATTCAAGTATTGAGAAGTGCTTCCTGGCATTAATCTTTGCAGTTCAGAAACTGAGACACTACCTGCAACATCACGAGGTCCAATTGGTATCTCGCAATAATCCGCTCAAATTCATCCTTAGTCGTTCAATGCTTACAGGACGCCTAGCAAGGTGGGCAGTTATTTTGCAGCAGTTCGACATTCAGTATGTATCTCAAAAGGCAATAAAGGTCCAAGATCTGGCTAATTTCCTGGCTGAACATCCTTCAGTGGAAGACACATCTTCAAATATTGAACTCCCTGATGAGGAAGTTTTCTCTATTCAAGATAATCCTCAAACATGGGAAATGTATTTTGATGGTGCTTCCAGAAGTCCAATAGGGAAGAAAATGGAAAATCCTAAATTCAAAAAAGTTGGTTTAGGAATTTTACTCATTTCTCTAGATAAGGCATTGTTACCGTATTCCTTTTTATTATGGGAAGTTGGTACCAATAATGAAGCCGAATACCAAGCTCTTATTACAGGCTTGGAATTAGCGCTCCAAGCACAAGTGAATCACTTAAAGGTGAAAGGTGATTCAGACCTGGTAATCAACAAGTCAATGGGGATTATGCCATCAGAAAAGAATAATTAATCCCTTTGTATGATTACGTCAGAAAGTTAATGGCGGAATTCCCTTCAGAACCGACATTTATTTATGTCCCAAGATCACAAAATGCTCAAGCTGATGCACTGGCTAATATAGCCACAGCTCTAGCAGATCCAAATCGGGACGAGACAACCATCAGTATTGCCCACCGTCATGCAATTTCACCTTATGTTCAAGCCGGAACATAGCAAATTAATGAAATTAGTCCCATTCCTGAACCGTATGGTCATACTACAAGATGGATGTCACCTATCAGGGAATACCTTCAAAATGGAACACTTCCACCTGATAGAGCTGAGAAAGAACAAATCTGTAGACGTGTGGTAAATTTTACTCTTTATGATGGCCCAAACCACCTAGAGAAAATTATCTACAAACGTGGTTTTGATGGAGTTCTCTTCAGATGCATTGATGGTGAAGAGACAACGGCTGTCATGAAAGAAGTGCATGCAAGAGTCTGTGGTGCCCACCAGTCTGGACATAGATTGTCTGATCAAATTCGAAGGCTTGGATACTTTTGGCCTTCAATGATACAAGATTGTGTTGATTTTACAAAGAAGTGTCATTCATGTCAAGTACATGCCAACTTCATTCATCAACCTCCAGAGTTTCTTCATACAGCTAAATACTCATGGCCATTTTCCACATGGGGAATGGATGTGGTGGGACCTTACCCTTCAGCTACTGCCAAGCAGTTTAAGTACATTCTTACTACTACTGATTTCTTTTCCAAATGGGCAGAGGTATTACCTCTCAAAGAAGTTAGTTCTAAATGCATTGTGAGCTTCATCAAGTCTAACATCATTACTAGATTTGGTGTCCCTCATACCATATTTACGGACAACGGCACCAACTTCTGTTCTTCTGAGGTGAAGAAATTGTATCAAGAATACAACATTAAATCCCACCATTCATCTCGGTATCATGCGTTAGCCAATGGCCAAATAGAAGCCTTTAACAAGACTCTTTCAAATATACTGCAAAAGATGGTGGATAAAGATAAGAGGTCATGGCCTGATAAACTCTTTCATGCTTTATGGGCTTATCGGACTACCACCTGCAATGCAACGTGGTCAACTCCATATTCGTTGGTATATGGAACAGAAGCAGTCTTGCCAATTGAAGTTCAATTTCCCTCACTCAGAGTAGCCATTTGTGATCAGTTATCTACAGATGAGAAATCCCAGAAGCGATTGAATGAATTAGAACAGTTAGATGAGAAAAGAGTGTGCACTTTTCACCACTTGGAAATCTATCAGAATCGAATAGCACGAGCTTTTAACAAAAAAGTTTGTCTTCGTTCATTCATTCAGGGAGAATTGGTATTAGTTCTCAGAACTCCAATGATACCAGGAAAGAAACCTCCCAATCTTGAGCCAAAATGGGAAGGACCTTATTCAATACATAGGGTCTACTCCAATGGAGCTTATTAATTAATCTCGATGGATAGAGAACTCATTACTACTCCAACTAATGCCAGATTTTTGAAGAAATATTTTGTATAAAATACAAAGTATTCACAACATGTCCCCGCAACATGACACTAAACTGTGCAGCACCAGTTCGTCCTTGCTATATGACGTTAAACTATACAGCAATGGTCCAGTATGACCTTAAACTCCTCCTTGGTCCAGTATGACCTTAAAGTATTCACAAGATGTCCCCGCAACATGACACTAAACTGTGCAGCACCATTTCGTCCTTGCTATATGACGTTAAACTATATAGCAATGGTCCTATATGACCTTAAACTGCAACTTCGTCCCACACGACGTTAAACTGTGAAAGAGTTCCCTAAATGGTCCAGTATGACCTTAGACTGCAACTAGATCCTGTATAACCTTAAAATGCATCATCAACGGTCCATGCATATGACCCTAAACTATTTGCATGTCCCTTACGTCCAGCAAGACGTTAAACTGTGATGTCCTAACTACATGACGCTAAACTGTATAAAAGTCCCTTACGTCCGGAAAGACGTTAAACTATATAATCATCAAAGGTCATGTATGACCTTAACCTACACCACCGTCCAGCATGACATTAAACTGCACCATCCACGGTCCATACATATGACCTTAAACTATTCACACTTTCGTCCAACATGACGTTAAACTGGGAAAAGAAAAAAAATCCCCAATGCGTCCAACATGACGTAAATGGTGTGTTATTTTGTCCTTACTGCATGACATTAAACTGTGCAGTCCCCCTTTCGTCCAACATGACGTTAAACTCTATTGTCCCCATCGTCCTAACTACATGACGCTAAACTGTACAAAAAATTCATGATACGTCCTACATGACATTAAACTGTATTTTGTCCCTACTACATGACGCTAAACTGCGCAGCACCAATAGTCCTAACTGCAAGACTTTAAACTGCATAGTCCCTTTATATGTCCTACTTGACATTAAACTATGCATCGTTAAGGTTGTTGTTACCTCTTGTTTCTCACACCGAGTATGACTCACGTGAGCTTAGAGAAAACCTCAACCGTAACACTCTCTTTGGGCCACTAACCATGTATAAGTCCCAACAACATTTTTTTTATTATTTATTTATTTAGATCGTTGTCCCCAAGAACAACTTGATCATTAATTCATTCTTTAATTGAACTACACGGACTTTGATCCTTGCCCTCCAGGCTGGGTATTTAGGCAACCTCTCAGGGTTCAAGCCCAAAAACAATCTCTTCACATCGGTTCACCACCATCTCATATGATGTTGATTCATGAAACCGCCCCTGGAATCAATATCTTTACATTGATTCACTTTCTTCCTTGTTATATGACGTTAAACTATGAAACACTTTTGTCTGGTACGACAATAAACTACAATACTCTTTGATTTCCTCATTTGAGAGAGAACTATTATTGACATTGATTTTTCAATCATGTTTTATTTCAAAAGACTACGTGCATACATGGCAATGCCTAAACTTTTAATCTTGGGTTAAACAATCATTGTACTAAAATCCCATTTCACCCTTCACATGTACGAACCAAATTTGTACAAAGGGTAGTTCTAGAACTACGTGGGCTTGATTCCCATCCTTATGGGATATGTAGGAACGTTCGATTATCCCTCGAATCCAGCCCTAAGCCTTTTGGGCATAACCCCAAATTTCACTTTCAGTCCCTTGGCTGAAAAGTCCTCATGAAAACACACACTGTGTATTCATTATTATGGTCCGAACTCTATGACCCTAAACTAAGATCTCTCATATTTTCGTCATGCACGACGTTAAACTGCATTTCAAGAACTATGTATGGCCTGATTCTCATTCTTATGAGATATGTAGTGAAGTCCAAAATTTCAATTCAGGACCCAGCCACAACATGATTATGGTTATCATTGACCTATGTATCTCTATATATATTGGAAAATACCCATCTTTATGTGTTATAATCCTAACCTTAAATATTTTCAGATCTTCATAACCCTTTACATGACTTTTAGTCACAAAAATGTCAAACTTCTGAGAATTCTTTTGCCTGACTATGCAGTACGTGCCCATAGGTGGCCTTGCATAAACAGTCCACATAACAGATTTGTTAGCCAAAAGATACTATTTTATTTAACTATGAAGCCAATGCCCTTAGGTGGCCCTGCATAATTCAACCCCCTAACAGGTTTGTTAAATGATGGTAACTTCATTCTTGGGAAGAATGCCTCTTTTGTCCTTATTTGTCTTAAACAACAGTATGTAGGGATCCGCAAAAAAATAGCCATCCTTAACATATTTGTCACATATCCTTTTTCATGATCTGAAAGTATTCAAGTCTATGGTTTATTCTTCTTCCCTACGTTTGGGTCATACCTTCTTAGGAGTGATATTCATCCAGTTCTTCGATAATCTTGTCTGGGAATATCTTCTCCATATTCAAGTACCTATTTCCATACATCAAACTCTATACTTTAGAAAATTTGAATCTCCATAAACTTTCACTGGCTTTTAGCACTAGGAAAGTAAATTTCTGAGAGTTCTTTTTGCCTGACTATGCAGAACGTTCCCATAGGTGGCCTTGCATAAACAGTCTACATAATAAACTTGTTAGCCGAAAGATGCTATTTATTTGACCATGCAGCCAATGCCCTTATGTGGCCCTGCATAATTCAACCCCCTAACGGGTTTTGTTAAATAATAGTAACTTCATTCTTGGAAACTACTTCTTCTAATTCCTTTTAGATTTTTTTTATATCATTCCTAAGATTCAAATATTCTTAAGCCATAGTTTACATATTTTCTCTCATAATTGAGTATGGTAATATGTTTTCAGATAAATTGTCAAGGAATTGAATCAATTTTAATCCATTTCGGTCAAAGCTATTTCGACCTTAAACATTAGCCCCTTTATGTCCGGCATGCATGACTTTAAACTGCCAGATTTCTTGTTTTTCTTTTCACCTCAGAGTCAAATCCTCTTTTCTCTCCGGATCCAACTCTGAGGGGGGACTTTTGTTGACGTTCCTTTCCGTCACATAGTCTAACGACTGAGGAAAGGGAAATACCTTAGTCCAAATTGATTCATCCTTTGAAGAAACATCAAAAATCGACAAAGGGATGAACAAGGAGAACATTGCCCATAGGTCGCGCAAGTTCCCTCATGGTCGCGCAAGTACACTTGCGCGCCGCCTAGTGATCGTGCAAGTCTACTTGCGCGACGCCTTATGGTCGTGCAAGTGACTTGTGCGACCTAATTGATAATCGCCTGGTAACCTCCCGGGGTCTTCTCCTGCCTATAAATAGACCCTGTGGGCCCCCCATTCGAGAGGATCTTCCTACAGAAACTCGGATTGAAGCTCTCGACGCCCAAGCCTCTTCGCAAAGCTTCCGGAACACTTCTAAGGTAATTTCTTACCTAGAACGGAAGATCTAAAGGGAGGAAGTAAAGCCTAAGTGTTGAAACTCATCAACACTTGCGCGCCTGAGTGGTCAGCCCTTAAGGTAAGTGGTCACACTTGCGCGCCGCCTTATTCCTTCGATATAACTTGCGCGTCCCTTTTCTGGAAGAACCTCAAGAGGATTCTAAAGGCTTTAATAAAGAGTCGCTCAAGTATTTCAATGCTGGTTGACCATCGTGAAAGTACCCCACATGTCGCGCAGGTATACCTGCGCGACCAATACTTGTGCGCCGCCGCAAAACCTGCACGCCTTCCAAGACTTGCGCGCCCCTTTCTTTTTGGGTGCCTTTATTGCCCATTTCACCCCTCTTAATCCATTACACCTTTTATTTTCAAGATTCAGTCTTTAAGACACTCTCCAAATCCATTTATGGCATGATTTCTTGATTTGACTTCCTTATATGAAAGGAATTCGGTGGAATATCTCTCAAAACCTAGTGATTTACATATCGTTATGTCACTAAAGATTGAGAGTTCATTCATTCAACCTCATCCTTTAAAATGAGAGAATCCTTAACCTGGGTCTCCTTTTCAGGAATAATCCCCAGTCCTAAGTCCTCCAAAATTGGGCATCCTCCTCAGGAGTAAGCCCCAAATTCTTAAAATTCACAAATATGGGCATCCTTTTCAGGAGTAAGCCCCAAACCTTAATCTCATAACCTGGGTCTCCTTTTCAGGAATAAGTCCCAGTTATAATCTTGGGCTTCCTTTTCAGGAGTAAGCCCCAAGTCCCCTAACCTGGGCCTCCTATTCAGGAATAAGTCCCAGTCATAATTATTGGCATCCTCTTTAGAAGTAAGCCCCAAGTCCCTTAATTTCTCTTTAACCAGTCCTAATTTTCATTTGATCTGGGATTCCTTCTCAGGAGTAAAACCCAGTTATCAATCCTCTCCTAATTTGGGTTTCCTTTTCAGGAATAAGTCCCAAGTTAGAGTATTCAAATCTCCATGAAGCACATATACCTTTATGGACCCTGTTCCTGGATTTTCTCCCTAAAAGTAAATCCTAACCCTTCATCTATCTGGGCAGTCATACATACATAAGCCCCAAACCATTTCTTATGATTGCATATTTCATGGCACAATTGTCTAATTTTTACCAATACCTCTTGTTTCTCACACCAAGCATGACTCACGTGAGCTTAGAGTGTAAAAGTAATTATGACATCCTTCTTTGAGCCATCAATCATAAACGTCATACTCCCTTATTCGAACTACGTGGGTTCTGATTCCTTTTTCAAAACAAAGGATACGTAGGTAGCCCATCTATGGGTTCGATCCCAACTCTGAAATAATTCATGTTCTTCTGAATGACGGTAAACTTCAAGTGCCCCACTGAGTGGCTTTAAAACCAGCCTGGTCATCATAAATGACCAAGAGACTTTTATATAAATGTTTTGAAGGATACCATTGACCAAGAATCTCTAAATAGATACAGATGATTCTCTATTGATGAAGAACCTCGAATACATATAAAAGATTCTCTAAATTCCTTACATATTTAATCATTGATTGTTAAAACTAAAGGAAAGCTCATTTTATACTTGGTAATGTAATAAGGATTCATGAACATAACTTAAATCTATAAAGAGAGTCTCGGAGTAGACAATAATTCCCCTCAAAAAGGTGTGATGAGTCCGACCTCCCATCCTCTCGACCAATGCAAATTCCTAAGCCTCATCAGTCCACAAGCTAATGAGCGCCTACCTTTGGAAAGTAGGTCCAAATGGATGAGGAATCATTGGATGTTTCCGGTTCTACAAACAAACCCGCTAGAAACCGATCGGAACGTTTGAATCTCCCATCCAGGAGGTCATCCCTGAATTCCGAGGGAAACAGTAGTGCACGGAGAAGTCAGTCGGAAAGCTCCGACGACAAACAGGAGGCAGACTCAACTCTATGCCCCCACACTTGAGTACTGTCAGGATTCACTGATAGGAAAAGGAGGACAGGAGCAGGCACATACACCTACTCCAAGCCCGGAATGGACGTATATCCCCGTTCCGGAAGCTGAAGTCACCAATCATATTTTGTCAATGGTGAAAGAGCAGAAGCAAATTCCTGCTCATATTCTGGATGCTTACCAGGATATCATAACAGCTTCAGCATCATCTCAAGGAAAGACACATAAATCTATCCCTAGCAGTGGAGTGACACATCAATGATTCACTCTGGAACAGACACACACATATGTTCCAGTCTAAGAGGGTTATGGGGCATACTCCCCCATATCATACGAACAACCAAGTCAGGCACATACACCTGATTTGAGTGGAGATCGTCAGCCTAACCTGACCATCTTTCCTGATTAGGAACATACACCTACTCAGAGCAACCACTTTTGTCAACAAGTGGTTTCCAAAGCGAGTAAGAAGGCATCTAAGAAAAAGATCTGCCCAGCACAGTCAGGAGATCAAAGGCCAATCTGTAACAAGGCCTTACTCGATGCTGGAGTTCTTGAAGCCCTCAGACATTTATCTGTTGGAATTCAAGATTCTACTCCCTCAGTTCCCAATAATGGGAACATTAATTCTGAAGGTCTTCAACAGACACTTCTTCATGAAGGCTTGCTTCGTGACAATTCGGTCAATCTTGAAGTTTTATCTTCAGATGAGAGCCACAGGAACCCTCTGTGTGGTCAGAAGACCAAGGAGCAAGAGATATCATCTTTTGTTGTAACCCATTATAGTGGTCCTCCCCATGATGATGAATTTTTCTATGAAAGTCCTCTCCGCGATAGTGATTCACATTTCCTGGAAAATACTCCAGTGGACAATGTAGTGCCGAGAAAGCCCTCTTATCTTGAGGCATTTTCAAATGCGAAACCAGTCATGTCTGATGCTTTATCTCTAGCAAGTGAAATACTTTCTCAATCAGAAGATATCCCAGGGTGTAGGTCATTCTCTGAACCACCCCTAAGTCATGAATCTTCTAGTTTGATCAATGATCTCTCTACCAATCTTGTTGAATCCGATGGAGCAACAAGGAAACACCAACTCTGGTCAAAACAGGTAGAAGAATATTCATTTAATGATGAAGAGGAGATGTTAAACATGAGGAAAAAAATGGAGAAAAGTGAGGTACCGGTCATGTTTTGGCCTTTAGCTGACTCCTAGTATGACATTCCAAAAATGTTGATGGAAGATGAAGTCCATGATATTCGTCTCAACATATGGAAAACTCTTTGTCAATTGAAGAAGAAGGTATTATCTTATGATGAATATGAAAATCATCTTAAGATAATAGAAGGGCTACAATGTCAGATTGATTTGGCATATCTATCAGTCTCTCGGTATCCGAATGCTAAAAAGCAGCAGAGAACCCTTCAACGTTCATTCCTTGGCGCACTAAGAAAATTGCGTCAGTTAATTGCCAATGCCCCATCTGGTTTTCATATCAGAGGATGGGGTGTTCACGGAGCACTACATTTCACAGTGCTTTCTGGTCAGCAAATCCTGCTGAAACTGGTCTCATGCAATGTTATTGCCCATGGCCGGACACAGTCAATGGGCTTTGTTTGTAATCAAAAGCTTGCTCAAGAACAGGCTTCAACTAGTTCCTCTCAAAATCAAGCATATAGAGAACAAGTTGTTGAATTGCTCCTACATCAAGAAGGTGAGAATATTGCACAAGCCTCTCGTATGGAGCGAACACATCATCAAGTGACAGAAGTTTTGAAAATCATCCAACGGTCTGTTGAACCAGGTGATAAAAGTGGATACATGTTAATGTATCCAACTAATTTCCGAACTAAGGTTCGCAAGATCAAGAGAGATTTTAAGAAGATCTCAGACATAGCATGTCAAGAGCCATCCCATCTTGTCAGACTGGGGACTCCTTTAACCCAACCCTCAGAATCAACAAATAGGATTCGAGGAGTTGAGCAGGAACAGCAGGAACATCCCTAGTCCACGAGACTGGGGACTCTTTCAAATCATCAATCCCCTCCTCATAGAATGTGAGTCTTTTCTCGATTGGGGAAGAATCCCCAAGAGGAACAAAGATCCAAATTATCAGGAGATTCCCTCCAAGTTATATCTCATCAAGAAGTTCCTAAAGGATTGAATCAACAAAAGGCAATGTCTCATCAAAGACATGAAATAAGACAATATCACAGAAATGTTGATAGAAGGGATGTGATGCATTATGCATCAATCAATGTCATCAATGTTGTTGTTGCTAATCCACCAGAGGAGGCTCACTCAGGGGACTCAGATGAAGAGCATCTTGTTCAAGAAAATGTACGCACCGATACAAATGAAGAAGGTGTGCGTACACGAAGTCAAAGGATTACTCAGAACCTAGGTAATCCACTTCCCTCTCTCCAAAAAGTATCCAACAAAGGGAGGGGAAAGAATTAGGTTACATATCCTTCCTCTGGATAAGGTCAATCACTCTCATTAGAGCAAAGGTTTTCACAACAGGAGGAATAAATGAAAGAATTAATAAGGTTGAATGCAGAACTACTTCAGAGTAGTCTTCTTCTTAAGAATGCTGGAGTCTAACAGCCAAAGGAATTTGTTGCAACTATTGAGATGGATCAGGAATATCCTCCATTATCAGTACACCCTCAGAGGTCTAATCTTACGGGTCAAGCGCAAAAACGGTTGGCAGTGCTACCATCAGTTGCAGCACCAACCACCACATCTGTCCAAGCTCCATTCATTGCACCTACTCAAGACCAAATTCAACCGGATGTTTCTCAAAAGTTAATAACTACTATTGAGTCATTAAAAACTCGGTTAGAAACTATGGAAGGGAAACGGGCGCAAGTTCAACCAGAAAAGAAAGTTTACCCTGAATGGGTAGATTCAATTTCTCCTCCATCCAGTTTTGGAAACCCTATTTTCCCTACATTCAATGGATCATGCGACCTTGAACAACATTTGACACATTACGTGTCTTGTTGTGATCCTATGATGGGAACTCCAGAGCAGCAAGAAGTAGTGAAACTCAGATGCTTCGTGCGAACCTTGCAAGGACCAGCTTTTGTCTGGTATACAAGCTTGCAATCCCGGTCAATCATTGGATGGGAGGATCTTCACCAAAAATTCCTTCTTTAGTTCAGCTCAACTTTTCCAAAAATGACAGTTTTCGATCTTACAAACTGCAAGCAAAGGGAGAATGAAAGAGTCTCTGATTTCATTGCTCACTGGAAGGGATTAACATATTCCCTGAGTTTAGCACTCCCTCAGGAAGAGCTATTGCCAATCTGTGTGGCAAATTTGCGTGACGAATTATGCACGCCATTGATCCCTGTGAAATACATAGGAGGGTTTCGAGACCTTACTTCAATCGCTCAGTAGATTGAAGATTCTCTTATACAGGCTAAGGCTAAATCTCATGTAATTCCTTCAGCTCCAGGAAGGAGAATGGGTAAAGCGGAAACTGCTACAGTTATACTTAAACAAGCGCCTGTACCTATTTCTACTTCAAAACCTTCATCTTCTCGAAGGGCTCCACATCCTGAACGCCAACAACAAAGGTTGTTTCATCCAATTGATCAAAGAGATCAACGATGAAAACAATTTGAGGATTTTAAGAGTAAAACATACTCTTTCCGAAATGAGCAAGTTCCTGGTTACTTCATTTCAGCTCTGGAAAATAATTTGGTTCAATTACCAGTACCCAAGAGGACAAACAAGGAAGGAGATGAAGACCGTCCCAATTATTGTCCCTTTCATCAAATGTTGGGGCATCCCATCCACGAGTGTTTTGTCTTCAAAGACCTCCTGCAAAAGATGGCCGACTTGGGACAAGTCAAGTTGAAAGGTTCTTCGACTCAAGTAGCATGTGTTACTGCTACAGTTCCAGAGGAAGAAGGTGAATGGAAAGAAGTCAAAAGCAGAAATGCACAGAAGTATGATGATTGGATGGTCAGAAAGACAATCAATCAGACTCATGCCATTTTGCGAACACAATTAAAGAAACCAATTCTATCTTCTTCCATGAATATTGCGGTAAAACCCTCTTCGTCAGAGGGAAAGTCCTCAAAGAAACGGTTTAATTCAAAGAAGGAAAAAGAATCAGAAGAAGATGAGTATGTGTCAAAGCCTAAATTGTATTTGACTCTGGCAGACTTTATGCCATCTACTTCAAAGCCACGGGCACTGCCCCATCAAACGGCACAGCCTAAATAGGCTAATCAGGTAGAGTCTTTATCAGACGAAGAGTTAATCTTCGGTTCTGTTAATATGATTCAATTAACAGATCCGTATTCCAGTCGTAATTTCAATTTTGATGAGCCTGAATTCCCTGTATCAAATAAGGGAATCTGAGGAAGTTCTAGAGGTTCAGGATACAGGGGAAGACGTGGATCTTTCCGAAGACACTACTCCAATTCTACCCCTGCTAGCACTGTGTATGCAGTAGAAACTCATGGTAGATCCCTTTAGCGAGCTCAAAAAGAACAAGAAAGTTCTTCTGCCAATAGACAACTCAGTCTTGGCACAGTTATTTTGGAAGACCGATTGAAGGTTCCATCTTCTTTATCTTAGCAAGTAAATGGATCTAATTGGTCTAAACTTCCAAAACCAAGGATGTTGCCAACTTCTATCCCAATACAAGATGCATCAGCTTCCAAAGCATCTGCTTCCAAGGTACCTGCTAAACCGCATATTCCTGTTGGGAAACGCAGACCTCTAGATCAAAAGTATGATATATTGAAACACTTGGCCCAAGTACCAGCAAAGTTATCAATTTTGGATGCTTTGAATCTGTCAAAAGATCTTCGGGAAGCACTCATTGAAGCTTTGTCAAGTCCTCAGGAGTTTGAAGCTGAAATTGTTGCAGCTGAAGTCTATCACATAGAGAATAATCCTGCAGAATGCCATGCAGTGATATCTTTTACTGATAAAGATGAAGATGATGTTGTGCATGGGCACATAAAACCTCTGTACTTATCTGGAAAAATCAATGGTGTAGATATCCGAAGAGCTTTAATTGAAAATAGTTCAGGAGTCAACCTCATGCCCATTCGTACGCTTCGTCTATTGGGCCTCACGGAATCTGATTTATCTCCTTCTACCATGATGTTACAAGGATATGATAAAAATGAACAAGAACCACTGGGAGAAGTTACACTCATAACTCAGTTTGGAGATCTTGTATCCAATTCGGATTTCATGATTGTTGATAAAGACTCATCTTTCAACATCTTGCTTGGAAGACCCTGGCTACATCAGCATGCGGCTATCCCTTCATCATACCATCAATGTCTCAAATACTGTTTCAATGGTCAAGTTGGAACATTATATGGTGATAAGGCCCCATTCAAGACATGTGAGTCTCAATACATTGAGGCGGAATTTTATCACATGAAGGGAAGAGATAAATCTACAATAAATAAAATTACCAAAGTTAATGCTCCATATGGTTTGGAGAAGATTCCAATAAATCCATTTACACATGTGAGTACAGATTATGTGTTACCTATCAGTAAAATTGACAAAATAGGCCCAAATCAAAATACTCTTATGGAAAGATCCATAATGTCAATTACGACAATCGATCCAGACAACATGGGAGAAATTGGTAACCTACCAAACAGTGATGAAAGCACAAGTGGTGACGTTTTCATTTCATCTGCTGAAATCCAACAGGTCTATACTTCTCCAATCAGGACAGAAGAAGTTATAGCAACATCGGAGGTGAATAATGATATCAATTCTCAATCCAACATTTCATCTTTATTTCCCAAAGAAGACCTTTTATCATCAATAGGGTCGGAAATGGAAGCTTCTTCTTCAAAATGTGAAAATTTTGACATCTCTTCTGATCATGAAAATTTCGTTTTGTCATCTACTATGCAAGTAGAAATGGAAGAAATAGAACATGATGAAGAGTAAGAGGAAGATCTTAGAGATGCTCCTCCAGCATTTGAAGAGGGTATCTCTACCACTGTGGATGAACTCGGAGAAATAAATCTGGGTACAGAGAAATATCCACGCCCCACTTTAATTAGTGCGGCCATGACCCTTGAAGAGCAAGAGATTTATATTTCTTTTCTAAAGAAAAATAAAGATATTTTTGCTTGGAACTATACAGAAATTCCTGGGCTTGATCTTGATGTTGCTATTCATCACTTGGGTTTACCAAAAGAACATCGAGGATTTAAGAAAGCCGCGAGAAGAACACACCCAACTTATGCTTCCAAAATTGAAGCTGAAGTGGATAAGCTGATCAAAGCTAACTTCATCAGAGAAGTTCAGTATCCCAAGTTGTTGGATAATATTGTCCCTGTAAATAAGAAAAACGGACAAATTAGGGTTTGCATCGATTTCAGAGATCTTAATCAGTCTTGTCCTAAAGATGATTTCCCAGTTTCGATTATAGAACTCTTAATTGATGCGACGGCTGGTTATGAAGTACTTTCCTTCATGGATGGATATTCTAGATATAATCAGATCCGAATGGCCCCAGAAGATGAGGAATATATAGCCTTCAGATCCCCTCAAGGTGTGTTTTGTTACCGGGTGATGCCCTTTGGTTTAAAGAATGCAGGTGCAACATATCAACGCGCCATGTATCGTATCTTCAAACCTTTCTTAGGGAAGTTTGTTGAATGTTATGTAGATGATTTGGTGGTTAAATCCAAACAACGTTCTAATCACTTGGCTGATTTGGAAGTCATATTCCACAAGCTTCGACAACATAATTTGAAGATGAACCCCTTAAAATGTGCTTTTGGGGTAACCTCGGGAAAATTCCTCGGCTTTTTTGTACTCCATCGTGGTATTGAAGTCGATGCTGAGAAGACCAAGTCAATCCTTGGTATGTCACCTCCTCATAATTTGAAATAATTAAGAGGACTTCAAGGACACTTAGCCTATATTTGGCATTTCATCGCCAATTTGGCAGGCAAAAGTTTACCCTTTACCAAATTATTGAAAAAAGGAGTCACTTACCAATGGACTAAAGGATGCCAAGAAGCATTTGATGTTCTCAAGAAATACCTCTTAATTCCACCGGTATTCATGCCACCTGTTGAAGGAAGACCACTTATCCTCTATGTGAAAGCTCTAGAGAGATCATTGGGTGCCTTTCTTTCTCAAAATAATGATGCTAGGAATGAAAATAACCTCTACTATCTCAGTTGAACTATACTTGAAGCAGAAACCCGGTATTCAAGTATTGAGAAGTGCTGCCTAGCATTAATATTTGCAGTTCATAAACTGAGACACTACCTGCAACATCACGAGGTCCAATTGGTATCTCGCAATAATCCTCTCAAATTCATCCTTAGTCGTCCAATGCTTACAGGACGTCTAGCAAGGTGGGCAGTTATTTTGCAGCAGTTCGACATTCAGTATGTGTCTCAAAAGGCAATAAAGGGCCAAGCTCTGGCTGATTTCCTGGCTGAACATCCTTCAGTGGAAGACACGTATTCAAATATTGAACTCCCTGATGAGGAAGTTTTCTCTATTCAAGAGAGTCCTCAAACATGGGAAATGTATTTTGATGGTGCTTCCAGAAGTCCAACAGGGAAGAAAATGGAAAATCCTAAATTCAACAAAATTGGTTTAGGAATTGTGCTTATTTCTCCAGATAAGGCAGTGTTACCTTATTACTTTTTATTGTGGGAAGGTGGTACCAATAATGAAGCCGAATACCAAGCTATTATCACAGGCTTGGAGCTAGCGCTTCAAGCACAAGTGAATCACTTAAAGGTGAAAGGTGATTCAGACCTGGTAATAAAACAATTCAATGGGGATTATGCCATCAGAAAGGAAGAATTAATCCCTTTGTATGATTATGTTAGAGAGTTAATGGTGGAATTCCCTTCATAACCGACATTTTATTATGTCCCAAGATCACAAAATTCTCAAGCTGATGCGTTGGCTAATATAGCCACAACTCTAGTAGATCTAAATCGGGACGAGACAACCATCAGTATTGCCCATCGTCGTGTAATTTCACCTTATGTTCAAGACAAAACAGAGGAAATTAATGAAATTAGTCTCATTCCTGAACCGTATGGTCATACTATAGGATGGTTGTCACCTATCAGGGAATACCTTCAAAATGGAACACTTCCAACTGATAGAGCCAAGAAAGAACAAATCCGGCGACATGTGGTCAATTTTACTCTTTATGGTAGCCCAAACCACCTAGAGAAACTTCTCTACAAATGTGATTTTGATGGAGTTCTCTTCAGATGCATTGATGGTGAAGAGACAATGGATGTCATGAAAGAAGTGCATGCAGGAGTCTGTGGTGCCCACCAGTCTGGACATAGATTGTCTGATCAAATTCGAAGGCTTGGATACTTTTGGCCTTCAATGATACAAGATTGTGTTAATTTCACAAAGAAGTGTCATTCATGCCAAGTACATGCCAACTTCATTCATCAACCTCCATAGTTTCTTCATACAGCTAAATACTCGTGGCCATTTTCCACATGGGGAATGGATGTGGTGGGACCTTACCCTTCACCTACGGCCAAGCAGTTTAAGTATATTCTTACTACTACTGGTTTCTTTTCCAAAAGGGCATAGGCAGTACCTCTTAAAGAAGTCAGTTCTAAATGCATTATTAGCTTCATCAATTCTAACATCATTACTATATTTGGTGTCCCTCATACCATATTGACGGACAACGGCACCAACTTCTGTTCTTCTGAGGTGAAGAAATTGTATCAAGAATACAACATTAAATCCAACTATTCATCTCGGTATCATGCGGCGGCTAGTGGCCAAATAGAAGCCTTTAACAAGACTCTTTCAAATATACTGCAAAAGATGGTGGATAAAGATAAGAGGTTATGGCCTGATAAACTCTTTCATGCATTATGGGCTTATCGGACTACCACCCGCAATGCAACGTGGTCAACTCCATATTCATTGGTATATGGAACGGAAGCAGTCTTGCCAATTGAAGTTCAATTGACCTCACTCAGATTAGCCATTTGTGATCAGTTATCTACAGATGAGAAATCTCAAAAGCGTTTGAATGAATTAGAACGGTTAGATGAGAAAATATTGTGCACTTTGCACCATTTGTAAATCTATCAGAATCAAATAGCATGAGCTTTTAACAAAAAAGTTCGCCTTCGTTCATTCATTCATGGAGAATTGGTATTAGTTCTCAGAACTCCAGTGATACCAGGAAAGAAACCTCCCAAGCTTGAGCCAAAATGGGAAGGACCTTATTCAATACATAGGGTCTACTCCAATGGAGCTTATTCATTAATCTCGATGGATGGAGAACTCATTACTACTCCAACTAATGCCAGATTTTTGAAGAAGTATTTTGTATAAACTACAAAGTATTCACAAGATGTCCCCGCAACATGACACTAAACTGTGTGCCACCAGTTCGTCCTTGCTATACGACGTTAAACTATACAGCAATGGTCCAGTATGACCTTAAACTCCTCCTTGGTCCAGTATGACCTTAAACTATTCACAAGATGTCCCCACAACATGACACTAAACTGTACGGCACCTGTTTGTCCTTGCTATATGACGTTAAACTATACAGCAATGGTCTAGTATGACCTTAAACTCCTCCTTGGTCCAGTATGACCTTAAACTATTCACAAGATGTCCCAGCAACATGACACTAAACTGTGTGGCACCAGTTCGTCCTTGCTATATGACGTTAAACTATACAGCAATGGTCCAGTATGACCTTAAACTCCTCCTTGGTCCAGTATGACCTTAAACTATTCACAAGATGTCCCCACAACATGACACTAAACTGTGCGGCACCAGTTCGTCCTTGTTATATGACGTTAAACTATACAGCAATGGTCCAGTATGACCTTAAACTCCTCCTTGGTCCAGTATGACCTTAAACTATTCACAAGATGTCCATGCAACATGACACTAAACTGTGTGGCACCAGTTCGTCCTTGCTATATGATGTTAAAATATACATCAATGGTCCAGTATGACCTTAAACTCCTCCTTGGTCCAGTATGACCTTAAACTATTCACAAGATGTCCCCGCAACATGACACTAAACTGTGCGGCACCAGTTCATCCTTGCTATATGATGTTAAACTATACATCAATGGTCCAGTATGACATTAAACTGCAACTTCATCCCACACGATGTTAAACTATGAAAAAAATTCCCTAAATGGTCCAGTATGACCATAAAACTGCAACTAGGTCCTGTATGACCTTAAACTGCATCTTCAACGGTCCATGCATATGACCCTAAACTGTTTGCAAGTCCCTTATGTCCAGCAAGACGTTAAATTGTGACGTCCTAACTACATGACGCTAAACTGTATAAAAGTCCCTTACGTCTGGAAACCCGTTAAGCTACATAAGCATCAAAGGTCCTGTATAACCTTAAACTGCACCATCCACGGTCTATGCATATGACCTTAAACTATTCGCACTTTCGTCCAACATGACGCTAAACTGTATCGTCCCTTTTTTCGTCCAACATGACGTTAAACTGTGGAAAAATCCCCAATGCGTCCAACATGACATTAAAATGGTGCACTCTTTTGTCCTCACTGCATGACATTAAACTGCACAGTCCCCCCCCCCCTTTCGTCCAACATGACGTTAAACTCTATTGTTCCCATCGTCCTAACTACATGACGCTAAACTGTACAGAAAGTTCGTGATACGTCCTGCATGACATTAAACTGTACTTTGTCCCTGATACATGACACTAAACTGTGTAGCACCAATAGTCCTAACTGCAAGACTTTAAACTGCATAGTCCCTTCATATTGTCCCTGCTACATGACACTAAACTGTGCATCACCAATAGTCCTAACTGCAAGACTTTAAACTGCGTAGTCCCTTCATATTGTCCCTGCTACATGACATTAAACTGTGCATCGTTAAGGTTGTTTCTACCTCTTGTTTCTCACAACGAGTATGACTCACGTGAGCTTAGAGAAAACCCCAACCATAACACTCTCTTTGGGCCGCTAACCATGTGTAAGTCCCAACAACATTTTTTAGGTCATTGTCCCCAAGAACAACTTGATCATTAATTCATTCTTTAATTAAACTATGCGGATTTTGATCCTTGCCTTCCAGGCTGGGTACGTAGGCAACCTCCCAAGGTTCAAGCCCAAAAACAATATCTTCACTTCGGTTCACCTTCATCTCATACGATGTTGATTTGTGAAACCACCCTTAGAATCAATATCTTTACATTTGATTCACTTTCGTCCTTGTTATACGACGTTAAACTATACAACACTTTTTTCCGGTACGACAATAAACTAAAATACTCTTTGATTTCCTCATTTGAGAGGGAACCATTATCTACATTGATTTTTCAATAATGTTTCATTTCAAAAGACTACATGCATACATGGTAATGCCTAAACTTTTTATCTCGGGTTAAACCATCATTGTACTAAAGTCCCCTTTCACCCTTCACATGTACGAACCAAATTTGTACAAAGGGTATATCTAGAACTACGTGGGCTTCATTCCCATCCTTATGGGATATGTAGGAACATTTGAGTATCCCTAGAATCCATCCCCGAGTCTTTTGGTCCTAACCCCAAATTTCACTTTCAGTCCCTTGGCTGAAAAGTCCTCATGAAAACACACACTGTGTATTCATTATTATGGTCCGAACTCTATGACCCTAAACTAAGATCTCTCATACTTTCGTCTGCATGATGTTAAACTACATTTCAAGAACTACGTATGGCTTGATTCTCATTCTGGTGAGATAGGTAGTGAAGTCCAAAATTTCAATTCAGGACCCAGACACAACATGATTATGGTTATCATTGACCTATGTATCTCTATATACATTGGACAATACCCATCTTTATGTGTTATAATCCTAACCTTAAATATTTTCAGATCTTCATAACCCCTTTTCATGACTTTTAGTCACAAAAATGTCAAACTTCTGAGAATTCTTTTGCCTGACTATACAGTACGTGCTCATAGGTGGCCTTGCATAAACAGTCCACATAACAGACTTGTCAGCCGAAGGATACTATTTATTTGACTATGCAGCCAATGCCCTTAGGTGGCCCTGCATAATTCAACCCCCTAATGTGTTTGTTAAATGATGGTAACTTCATTCTTGGGAAGAATGCCTCTTTTTTCCTTATTTGTCTTAAACGACAATATGTAGGGATCTGTAAAAAAATAGCCATCCTTAACATATTTGTCCCATATCCTTTTTCATGATCTGAAAGTATTCAAGTCTATGATTTATTCTTCTTCCATATGTTTAGGTCAGACCTTCGTAGGAGTGATATTCATCCAGTTCTTCGATAATCTTGTCTGGGAATATCTTCTCCATATTCAAGTACCTCTTTCCATACAGAAAACTCTATACTTTGGAAGATTTGAATCTCCATAAACTTTCACTGGCTTTTAGCACTAAGAAAGTAAATTTCTGAGAGTTCTTTTTTCCTGACTATGCAGCACGTGCCCATAGGTGGCCTTGCATAAACAGTCTACATAACAGACTTGTTATCCAAGAGATACTATTTTATTTAACTATGCAGCCAATGCCCTTAGGTGGCCCTGCATAATTCAACCCCCTAACGGGTTTGTTAAATAATGGTAACTTTATTCTTGGAAACTTCTTATTCTAATGCCTTTTAGCTCTTTTTCGTATCATTCCTCAGATTCAAATATTCTTAAGTCATAGCTTACATATTTTCCCTCATACTTGAGTATGGTAATATTTTTTCAGATGAATTTTCAAGGAATTGTGTCAATCTTAACCCATTTTGGTCAAAGATATTTCGACCTTAAACATTATCCCCTTTATGTCCGTCGTGCATGACTTCAAACTGCCCACAAAAGACAAAGGAACCCTGAATAAAAGTCAAGTTCTAGCTCACTAAACATACATTCTGTATGATTTAGGTAATATTGTGAAATTAAAAGATTCAAAGCTTATAGGTTTATTTTTAATAATCCTAGTAAAAATCAAACTATGCTTACTAGGCCCATTGGATTAAGTAAATTTGAAGCAGGTAGTGAAAGAATGCAGGTACAAATAGTTGAAGATGAAAGTGTTTTTCATTAATATACAGGAGATAGAAGGACATCCACAAACTGGAGTCTCTTCTCTTTTTCAATAATTACAAGAGGCTTTCAATATAACTCTTCATTTGATTTACGGAACCCCGAGCTTCATCAGCAATCACTTTGAATTCATTCATTCAACTGGATAAAATAAGAGATGTAGTAATACTAGATCTTCTTGGAAACAGTTGTAAAAGGATGTTCTTCAGTGCGGTTTGAGAAAATTTTCTACTGATCAAACAGTGACTCTGTTTCTGTCCAAGAGACTTGGAAGATGGATACATGGTTTTGAGAATGGAGCATTGGAAGTAAAGAGCCATTTGGAGAGAGTACTCTTTTCAGATATTGCTCTAATTCCATGTTTGTCTTCTCTCCACCAACTGACAGCGGAAAACAATTCAGCCCATGGATTTTACATTTTCATATCTGCAAGGAAATGACATGGAAGAAGAACTTGAAAGTTCATACCATTGTTGTTGCTCTTAATGCACAACATAACCGAAATAGAGGAGTAGAAGTGCAGCTGCATTTCAAGTGTATAGTTCTTTGCATTTGCAACATTTACTCCTTGCAGATGACCATGACCACATAGAGGCAGATAGATGCTCTGTGGGAAATTAGGATGATATTTCTTCAAGTACTTAGCCAAATCTAGGAGAGTTCTATCATAGATATCGTAGTAATCATGGCCAATGATGTTCATCATGTCATCAATCTGCTTGATAGCCGGTTCATCAATTAATCCGGGTCTAAAGAGACATTAATTCTACACAAGAGTTGAATAAATTAATTCATAAATGGATTGATTTTCCACAAACTTTGTGAAAGAAATCAAAAAAAATGGCAAAGGCATTAAGGCGCGCAAGTATGGAGATGTCGCGCAAGTGTTACATGTGCCGCACAAGTTTTTGTCGCGCATATATCACTGCGCAAGTCCTATTACCTTGAGAGTAGCACGACATCAAGGAAAACACCGAAAAACAGAGCAACATGTGTGGCTAAGGTGACCTGCGCGGCGAGAGCACAAAGGTATGAAGTCTGGAAATCCAGATGCTTGTACGGAAGGGAGGCCCTCTATTTATAGACGCAGCCGGGACCCTGCGCGCCGTACCCTGCGCGATCAAGGGTCGTATACCTGCGCGATGCATACATTCGCACCACCCTCTGTGCCCTGAACACTTGCGCGCGCACTATTCCTTTGAATGTATTCGATTTCCTCAGAGTCAAATCCTCTATTTCTCTCCAGATCCAACTCTGAGGGGGGACTTTTGTTGACGATCCTTTTCTTTATAGAATCTAAAGATTGGAAAAGGGGAAGATCTAAGATTAAAATGGTTCAAACCTTTGAAGAAAACATTAAAAATCGACAAAGGGATGAACAAGGGGAACTTTTCCCATATGCCGCACAAGTTTCCTCATGGTCGCGCAAGTGGACTTGCGCGGCGCACTTTGGCGCGCAAGTGACTTGCACGACCTAATTGATAACCGCCCGATAACCGCCTGGGGTCTTCTCCTGCCTATAAATAGACCCTATGGGCCCCCCATTCAAGGAGGATTTTTTCCAGAAACTTGGATTGAAGCTCCTGAAGCCCAAGTATCTTCTCAAAGCTTCCGGAACACTTCTAAGGTAATTTCTTACCTAGAACGGAAGATCTAAAGAGAGGGAGGAAGGCCTAAGTGTTGAAACTCATCAACACTTGCGCGCCTGAGTGGCCAGCCCTTAAGGGAATTGGCAACACTTGCGTGTCGCCTTACTCCTTCGATAGAACTTGCGCATCCCTTTTCTGGAAGAACCTCAAGAGGATTCTAAAGGCTTTAATAAAGAGTCGCTCAAGTATTTAAATGCTGGTTGAACATCGCGCAAGTACCCCACACATGTCGTGCAGGTATACCTGCGCGACCAATACTTTCACGCCCACACAGTACTTGTGCGCCTTCCAAGACTTGCATGCCCCTTACTTTTTGGGTGCCCATCTTGCCCATTTTACCCCTCTTAAGCCATTACACCTTTCCTATTCAAGATTCAGTCTTCAAGACACTCTTCAAAGCCATTTATGGCATGATTTCTTGATTTGACTTCCTTATCTTAAAGGAATTCTATGGAATATCTCTCAAAACATAGTGATTTATACACTAAAGATTGAGAGTTCATTAATTCAACCTCATCCTTTAAGATGAGAGAATCCTTAACCTGGGTCTCCTTTTCAGGAATAATCCCCAGTTATAAGTCATTTAACCTGGGCGTCTTCCTCAGGAGTAAGCCCCAAATTCTTAAAGTTCCCAAATCTGGGCATCCTCCCCAGGAGTAAGCCCCAAACCTTAATCCCTTAACTTGGGCCTCCTTTTTAGGAGTAAGTCCCAATCATAATCCTTTAACATGGGCTTACTTTTCATGAATAAGTCCCAGTCATAATTTTTGGGCTTCCTTTTTAGGAATAAACCCCAAGTCCCCTAACCTGGGTTTCCTTGTTAGGAATAAGCCCCAGTCATAAATTTTGGGCTTCCTTTTCAGGAGTAAGCCCCAAGTCCCTTAATTTATCTTTAACCAGTCCTAATTTACCTTTGATTTGGGATTCCTTCTCAGGAGTAAAACCCAATCATCAGTCCTCTCCTAATCTGGGTTTCCTTTTCAGGAATAAGTCCCAAGTTAGAGTATTCAAATCTACATGAAGCACATATACCTTTATGGACCCTGTTCCTAGATTTTCTCCCTAAAATAAATCCTAATATTCATTTATTTGGGCAGTCATACATACATAAGCCCCAAATCATTTCTTATGATTACATTTTTCATGGCCCAATTGTCTATTTTATTACCAATACCTCTTGTTTATCACCCCGAGCATGACTCACGTGAGCTTAGAGGGTAAAAGTAATTATGACATCATTCTTTGAGCCATCAATCATAAACATCATACTCCCTTACTTGAACTACGTGGGTTCTGATTCCTTTTTTAAAACAAAGGATACGTAGGTAGCCCATCTGCGGGTTCGATCCCAACTCTGAAATAATCCATGTCCTTCTGAATGACAATAAACCCCAGGTGCCCCACTGAGTGTCTTTAAAACCAGCCTGGTCATCATAATGACCAAGAGACTTTTATGTAAATGTTTTGAAGGATACCATTGACCAAGAATCTCTAAATAGATACAGATGATTCTCTATTGATGAAGAACCTTGAATACATATAAAAGATTCTCTAAATTTCTTACATATTTAATCATTGATTGTAAAAACTGAAGGAAAGCTCATTTTATACTTGGTAATGTAATAAGGATTCACGAACATAACTTAAATCTATAAAGAGAGTCCCGGAATAGACAATAATTCCCCTCAAAAAGGTGTGATGAGTCCGACCTCCCATCCTCTCGACCAATGAAAATTCCTAAGCCTCATTAGTCCACAAACTAATGAAGAACCTACCTTTGGAAAGTAGGTCCAAATGGACGTGGAATAATTGGATGTTTCCAGTTCTACGAACAAACTCGTTAGAAACCGATCGGAACGTTTGAATATCCCATCTAGGAGGTCATCCCCGAATTCCGAGGGAAACATTATTAAAATAAAATTTCTTTAATAATATGTCCACCACCACTTAAGTTTAATGCATGATCATCTTTAATCATAAGTATGTATTCTCCAAACACTCTCCAAGTGTTTATATTATATCTTTAAGAGATTTTATATCCCCAAATTAACTTAATCCCAAGTAAAAGTCTAGAGGACTATCAATATCCAGCATGAGATATAATATTCCATGTGATCCACAAATCATGGGTGGTTTTTGGCTAATATAGAGGTTAATATCATATATTTAGAGTTTTTACACACTCAAAATAACCTTTATATTATTGTTTGTGAAAACCTATAAAATTGGGGGCTAAAAATCTAGCCTCCCACTAAAATAACACCTGTGGGTTGTATCTTCGAGAAATTTATATTTTTTGTCACTAGAATTCTATTGAGTTAATACCAAAATTACATTAGGAACTTGATAAGAAAAATTACACTTTTTCCTTCTATAAAATGGTCATAAATGTTGATAAAAATCTATAATTTACCTAATTTAACATGAATTGTAAATTTTTTTTTGTTTCTATATTTTTATAGTTATAATTAAAATATATATCAACCACTATATGATTAAAAAATTAATATTTACAATGGAAATATAGACTACAAAAATAAAAAATATATTTTATTGAAACTTATTTCTACCTATAGTATCTAATAAACATAAAATTTACTTCAGATGACCATAAAAATACACAACAAAATTCACAAGATATAAAAAAAGGAAATACCTAAAACATTTAAATTATTAAAATGTTAAGCATGAAAAATACTTATGATTGAAATAACATATGTTTTTTCATTAAATGGAATAAATGTTTAATGTTGTTCTATCCTTATAAAAAATAAATGTTGTATATTTGGGAATAATATGTTTTATTCATTCCATGTTCAATTAACTCACTTTCGTTGACTCAAAAACACTTTAAATAATACTCAAAATATCTAAAAAAAATTTAACATCATATCATCATGAAATATTCATGATATAAATCCTTCTTCTTGTACACTTAATGGTGATAAGAAAAATATAAGGGATAGGGAATATATTCTATCCATGGGTGGTTAGAAAATGTCATGTTCTTACCACAGTCAAGTAGATCACTTACCTTATCTACAAACCACCTTAAAAGATATTTGGTGAATTTGAATATTCTCTAATAATATCTAGGAACATAATATTAATTACAATCATATTTCTCCTTCAAGGAATATTTATGAAGAGTGAATGACAAGGGATATAATATGTCTTTCCCACCCTCCCTTCTCCAATGAACTCTGATGATACTAAAACTTCATATAAAAATTCTCAATACTCTCTAACATATAGTAAGTTTATCAAATACTTTACTACTTTTATTATTCTATAAAAACATCAATGATGATATTTTTTATTAATCCAAGAACATTACACCTTCATAAAATGATTAAAATGGAATGTTCTTCTCTTTAAAATGCAAGTGCATTTCATGTGCAAAAGAATACTTGACTTGTTATGTGTTCCTTTTATCTTAATATCCAGTATAATACTCATTTCAATTAAACTCATGTTATTTATTCAAGATCTTAGGGAATGTATACATTATACTCCTTATAAATCATTTTTAACTCATATAAACCAACTATATTCTTTTTTATTGTATTTTTTTAAATAATTCAGCACCTTGAATCATATGTGAGTCATGATCCTTCATTATGAATAATATAAAAAATTATTAAGATAATTTTCTTTTGTATACTTATTCTTTAAGTAAAAACATAATGACTGATTTGTTCTCTTTAGTAAAATAAAATTTTTCATCTTGTCACCCACTTGACATATGACAGTCATTCCCCATATATGTCTCCTAGCATAATAATCATTATCTCATGAATAATTCCCTCATTTTTATGACCAATGTTTCTAATTATAATGAATGATTCCCCTCAATATTCCTCACAAAAAAATCTATAATGAATCATGTGTGAATCCTCTCATGAGTACCGATCAACTATAACAAGATATATCTACATGGTGATCAATGTGTTTCATAATTTTTGTAAAAGGAATAATTTATAAAATAATTTATTATGTTTTTTAATTCCACCACAATAGTAGATAGAGTGATGGGTTTTATTAATATTCATTCCTTAGTGATAAAAAATTCTTGTGGGTTATAAAAACTCTACTTTCTTATTTTCTTAAAGTTGAATAATTCATTTATCTTTAACCTATTAAAAAGTCCATGACTTTAATAATACATAGTACTCGTGTTTCTCAAGAAACCATACACCTAGTGGTATTTATTATTATATTTATCCATTCAAATCATCCACATAATCCCCCTATTCATCTTCTCATATTTTGATGACCATCCACTATGAATAATTTTTTCTTTCGCTCTTCCTTTATAAGGGAAAAACCCTCCACTATATTGAAAAAAAATCCAATTGTGAATGCATAGGATACAAAATATCCCCCTTTTTATTATTTTATCAAACAATTATCAATATAAATTCTTATAAACATTTTTTAAGATGTATGAAAAACTTGAAATATAAATAATAATACAAAGAAAAAACTCTCCATCAATTCAATAACCCCTTTTATTATTATTATTTGGATTTTGGATTTATGTTTATTTTATTATAATCATTTTTTGAGTAAAAATACTTCTTTTTTATCCTTTTTTTGAAAATAACAATGCACTTTAGGTTAATTTTAAGTTAACTTGAAGTTTTTGTAAACTCTATTTGTATATGGGTTGTAATTTTTTATTTTTATAAATTCTGGTGAACTAAATTGATCTAAATAAATTATAGAACATTGAGGAGAATTAGGATTTCATAGTGAATTACTTTCATATGAAAAAAAAGTAAGCTTATGATAATATTATAACCTAACCCAAAGGTTTCATAAATTACCATTCTACTAATGTTTATAAATAGAGTTTACTACTTATTGAAAAACAAATACATTATAAGTAAGTAAAATGCTGAGAAAAGTTGTGAATTGTGTTAAATCCCATATCATCTTGTTTTGTTAATCTATTTAGATTTATTTTTCTATTAGTGTGCACATAGATCATATTTTGTGAGGTTTTTTTGTAAATACCTAATTTATCTTATAATATTTCTACTTCTGATCCTTATGATGGATGAAGTTTTGAGTGTGGAATATGTTTCTTAAAATATTTTTGATCAACGAGACTTTGGGTCTAGTAGTCTAATTATTTTGAATATTGATGTTTGATATAGTCTATAGTGCTTTAACTGACTTCTAATTATGATGATTAAAGAGGAGATTATGGATAGATCAATTTTTATTGATGTTAATGGATGGAATTAGTGGTGCATACATGTATATTTCGATTTGGGATAGATAAAATTATTTATTATAGTATAAATTAATACCTTCTAGAGGTTTAAGTTGATAATGTTATTTGGAAAAAACTTTTATACCTTGGTTCAGGTTACTAAACCTCCTACCTATTTAGATAAAAGAAAATAGTTCCTATTAATTATAATTATTTGGTAAATATATCTTTTTAGAAGTATTTGGAATGTTCTCCATTATTTTTTTTACCTTATTGTGTTTAATTATAATTTACTTATATATTAATATTCAATTTAGTTTTATAACTTCCATAGTTTGTTTTATTCTAAATAGTTTAATACTATGATTAGTATTATTTGATCATACTTTGTATCTTCCAATCAAATTATGCTTTAGAGTGGCGAATAATGAGTCTATTTTTTACTTCAATTCAACCCCCACCCCCCCCCCCACCCCACCCCCCACACTTAAAGCTACCATTAATTATAATTATCTAAGAAAAAATTGGTATATGAGCCTTATTCATCATTTTTATTTTTGATACGCCTTTTATCATTCCTTTATAAATTAGCCTTTACTTTTTTGTTTTTGAAACTTATTTTTCATCTCCTTACACTAACATGTATAAGGGAATGCATATTTTATTTTTTCTATGGAATGAACATTATTAGTCAGGAGATTGTAAAATCACAATTTAAACCATCCACCAATATTTTATAGTAAAAACTATGACTATTGGATTAATTGAATGGTAACATACATCATAAATACTAGATTTGATAACTTCTTGATTTTTACTGGTGAATAAAAATTCTATATAATCTATTATAGAATTCTACTTGAGAAGAAAGAACTGAGTGTTAACTTAATTTCTAAGTGTGGAATATATTTCTTTGTGCAATTGAAGGGAATATATATAGTCAAGTTTTATCTTGTAGAACTATATGAGGTATATGAGATTATCTTGAGGTCACACATTTCAAAACATTGATGGTTATTGAAATAAAGAGTGTAATTCTTAGAACTAATTATCAATGGTTTTATTTTCAATTGGGTGAAGTAGTTACCCATATCCACCAATGGTTTAGTATAATAATTAATATTTTAGCATCTCTAAGATAAATATAATTGTTGGGTGATCAACTTATTGAGAAGATTATCAATATTATACCTAAATAATTAGAATTAAAGAAAATGACAATTAACGGTATTAAGAATATCAAAAAAACATAGTTTTCGTGATTTTATTGGTACACTCACATAGTAAAATAGATGGCTCAAAAGGGATCCTAAATAAATAAAGAAAAATGGAGATTATTTTACATTAACTTTTAGATCTTTAACTTTCAGAGCTCACACCACAAATCCAAGTATTTTTAAAAAACTCATAATAAATGTTTTCAAATTAGTTGTGTAGAACATATTGAGGGTGAGATTACTCAATTTTCATGGAGGATGAAAGGATTCGTGGGAAATAAGTAATTTTAAAAATATCATCTAAAGTATAGAGAATAGAAATATGAGAAGAATAACTCATCATATGTATTCCTCTATGAGTGAAAGAAACCTAGTCACATTAGACTGGATTTACCTAAGTTTAAAAATAAGGATTAAGAACCAAAGAGATCGTCAAAGAGGAAAGTAAATCATTTAGAACAAAAAAAGATACATGTAGTGATAGAGAATATATATCTTTATATGGTAATATTATATCTAACAGTGAGGACAGTTTGAAAATTACTGGATTTTATTCTAACACTCCAATGAATGAAATGTGCTTCCTGAGAAAGGTAACCCTAGAATCTTTTATGCCTTTGAATTTAGATTTTTATTTCCCCTTGTCATTAGATAATGATGAAAATGATTATGAAACTCATTCAATTGAATAAATGGATAAATATGAGACTATTTTGGAGAATATAAATAAAAGGATCAGGGAAGACTATGATCAAGCTAAATTTAATCTTACCAAAATCTCTAAGAAGTGTTTAAAATTTAAGGAAGATATTGTTGAAAAGAAAATAGAAGTTTTTATGTCTAAAAAGTAAATTTTAAAACTAAATTCTAAACTCAACTCCAAAATTATTTATTTGACATCTTTAAAAGATAAGAGTGATGTGATTGAGCTAAAGTAAAAAAGTTGATAACTTGAAAAAGTTACTTTTGAATTTTACTACTATAAGTAAAATATTTCATAAACATTAAAAATAGTTTAATCTAAAATGTAAACTTCCAAACTTGGTAGAAAATACACCAGAAATGTTCATGAGGTGACCAGAGCATAACATACATACATATTTCATTATTTTAGATGAAACTTGATATATTAAATAATAATTTATTCCCCAAAACAATAAAGGATTAGTTTATTTGAATAATAAATACATAATGTACTTATTTCATGAATTATCTTCTACATATACCATAAAGTTCTTCCCATATAGTACCCTTTTTAGAAATATATTACTTAATACCATTCTTTATAACCTGGGGAAAATGGAAACATAAGAAAGGGTGTGCTCAGATGCTCATACGGGTAAACATTGGAGCCATCAATAAAATATCATAAGTGAGCATAAGATAAGAATAAGGGTGTGAGAATATGATTGCAACTTATAAAATCCATACCCAATCAATCATTTATTATAAATCTTGATTCATGGCATAAAACATTATCATAACAAGAGACATGAGTCATAAGAGTGTGGAATCATCAATAATAATTTATGATCCATGAGAGAATATTGTAACTACAATACCATGTCAGGAGAATGTGTGGAACAATCATAAGTACAGAAAATCATTTCATTAGTCAGGGATCACTACTAAGAACATTATCACATATTTTATAATGTCTCGTAATGGATTGGGGTCACTCTCGAACCTCATTTAATTCTCGGAATGGGTTCACTCCCCATATTCTTTAATATTATCTCATGAGATGAAAATATTTAACCAATGCATTAGAGGGATATATAATTCTGGTCCCACCCATCACATAATTAAAACCATATATATTTTTGCCACATTATCATGGAAACATTCATCATTCCATCATATCATAATTAACCCAAGGAAATAAATGTGTTTCATGAAACATCCTTAAAACATCATCATTATAAATAAAGTGGATAGTATAATAAGAACATAACCTCAGTAAATAATAATAACATTTAAAGTATGTTGATATAGATGAAAAATACTTTTATAAATGATTTAGAAATATACTTTTAAAAATAAGAGAAACATATTTTTATTTTGGTAATTTTTAAAAACTAAAAATTCTAAAAACGATGGGATTGGGGTTTTATTTGTAAACCATTCAAAACACATAAAGGAATATTAATGAAAAATAAAGTTCATGATATCAAGAAAACTGATTCATGTCATGTTCTTTAAAAATAAAACATCTTTTTACACTTTCGTAAAAATTCAAAAGTGGTTTTTTTGAAAAACATTTGAAAATATTCATTTCCAAACCATTCCAAAGAATGTAAAATATGGTTGAAAATGACTTTAAAAAATCAATGGAGTATATAAAAGAAAATTCTTGAAAAATTTTATAAAAATATGGGCATGGAAGAAAAATAATCCTGACCAAAAAAGATTTATAAGGTCATTATTTTCTTAAAATAGTTGTTTTGGTCTTTTGGTGTACCAAAGAGGGGGGAAATAAAATTAATTCTTAAAAAACTCAAGAATAACCATAGGAGAATAAAATATATGTGGTTTAAGAGAGATATAGGGATAGAGAGAGACCATACATGTCACATCCATGGTTTCATTTTGAGATATCCATTTGTTTATTTTTGGTCTTATATTTATCCCTTAGTTTTCCAGAGCGTTTTTTGTGAAAAATGGAATTTTTGGACCAAACAGGAGGTGGTGCACAGTTTTTGTGTGGTTAGGGGAAACCATCCACTATCCCAATATAAATCATTCACCCTAGATAGTGCCTCTATCTAGGCCGCACAACCTTCCACAAGGGTGTGTGGTCTTTCCCAGGAAACTATGCGGTCAGTTTCCTCTTGGACAAAGGAGACCGCACGGTTGCTGCACAATTTGGAAAACGGTGAGGTCTAACCATGTGGCCTATCCAGATCATTACACATTTGTAAATTACCATTCTAAACTCCTACAATTTAACCCTAAATCACCCCTAATTTGATCCATTCCATATTTATATCCCCAGGCACCTCACTCTCTCCCTCTTGGCCCCCTTTAACTTCAATTTTTAGGTGGTTTTGGTCTTGGTTCTTCAAGAATAATAAAGTAAGTCTCTTTTCTCTTTGTTTTCTTCCTCCCACTTTGAGTTCTTCTTTTTTCAATGTATTGTTTGACCTAGTGAGGGTTCAATCTTGAGTTGTTGGGTAAAATCTTGATGTTTGCGGTTCAATATTTCTTTTATAAGATCCTTTTGAGGTACGGTTGTGGTTTTATGCCTGATTCTGGAAGTTTCCAAGATTGAAGTAGGTGGTTCCATGCTTTATTATTATTATATTATTTTGGTATGCTTTCTTGTTTTATTCAATGTGTTATATGGATTATTTTTGTAGTGTAAAATGTTTTTTCATGGGTTTTGAGGTTCATATGGCTTAAAAGTTGGTTTTTCAAAAGGAAATGGTTGGTTTTCATGTATTACTTCCTTTTTGTGTTTCTAAATAGGATTTGTGAATTGTGAAAGTGGTGTGAATCATGTTTTAAAAATGGATTTAGTGTTCATATGGGATTGAAAGAGGTTTTTCCTAGAAAAATTGGTGGTTTCCTTGTATGTTTTTATTATTGGATATATTTTCATGTGAAAGAGATGGATTATGTGACATGAGAAATAGAAATTGAGCACAAAGGTAATCTTATTTATCTAGGTGCGTGTACTATAACTAGTACACTATTTAGATCAGTGATGTTGAGGCTCGGTTATTTCTAGAAAGATTGATTATACAATACTAACTAAGCTATGATGACTATTTGGGAACCACTAGACCTTCGGATGGATTCATATCTAGTGGCTCATTCATGAAGATGTTGTGGGTTATGGTTTTCATACCATGTTTCACCAATATATGAGTTTACTAGGGTCCCACTAGTTTCATTGCCTTTAGGGATTACCTATAGTGATCTCTTATGATGTGGTGATTACTGTCAGCAAATAGTGGACCTTTATTTCATATTAATTACAAATCATGTTTCCAATGAAATTTTTTCCCTTAAAAACGTTTTCCTTAAAATTATTTCCTTAAAACAATTTCCTTAAAAATGTTTCCAGTTTCTTTCTTAAAACATTCATGTTATCTTCTCTTCTAATGTTATGTAAAGGAATCATTATATTAGGTTGAATCATACTAGGAATTGGTTCACACCCTATATAAAAACTTCAGTGTATATAGATCTTGTGATGTTTGACTCAAGTAAATGAATGACATTATGTAGTGGTGATGTGGATCCAATTTCTAGTGTTCCTCTCTTTGCAGGTGTTCATGGTGGTGTCTTGAGGGTGATCCCCTTCATATTTCATGGAGATGTTGGGTTGTGGTCTAGTTTTTTCCACTTTCCATATTGGTGTTTTGAAATTTTTTTAATGCTGTAAAATGTTTATCTTGAATAATTTTATAACTTTTTGTTATTGATGTTGATCTTGATGTGATGTCTTATTGTTGATAATTTTTTGTGGTTGATCTTAATGGGTGAAATCATTCCCAAAAGAGTATTGTTGACACCCAAACACTAGTTTCTAGCCCATGGAGATTAGGAATGCCCTTTAGTCCATTCCATGAGTCAAGTTAAGTTTCATTTTTAATTGAACCCCATCTTGGTTCACAACAATACAACATCCCAATATAGATTTAACCCTGAACAATCTAGATTAAAAATGAAATTTTAACATAAACCCTTCATTAAGTCCCAAATTACTTTTTACTCACTCTAAATTACTATATAATAAATTTAGATATATTATAAATCTATATAAAACCCATTTTTACACTTATATTACCAAATTTATTTCATTTATTATTTCTAATCACCCATTTATTAATAATTCTTAATTAAAATCAATATTCTGGGTGTTATCTATTTTGTTTTTCATGCATGTTTCGTTTTGGAGATTATATTTATTGAAGTTTATTCATGGTTTTATCATAAATAGAATCTTAATAAAGTCATAAATACCATATTTATTCATTAAATACACTTCCATAAAAAATACATTTAATATGGTGATGAAAAATGAATCACATTACTTTTTGGAGACGGTATTTTATAAGTACAGATAAAAGATGTTTACATTTGTTCAATAGATGTAAAGAGTGAAAGTTAAAAAATAATTAATATTTACATAATCATAAATATATTATAAATATAATATTTATTCATTAAATACATCCTTAAGGCCAACCATGCAAGGAAAAAATGAAAAAATAAATTGCATCGCTTCGTGGAGGTGTTAGTGCATACGTATGCATGAGCAATGTTATCATTTTATAACAGATGGAAGGGTTATAAGGTATATAATATTTTATCTTTAAAAACATAATTATATTATATATATTTTATATATATTAATTAAATCCATATATATAATCATCCATGTGAGGCGGTGATGAAAAATAAAAAAAATCACTTCATGGAGATGGTAGTTCGAAAGTATGCATGAGCAGCGCTTTCATTTTCCATTAGATAAAAGGTAGATATAAAATTGTTGTAACATTAACATAAAAAATAACTATATTAAATATACTGATGTTATTATATTAATGAAGTTATATAAAATTTAAATGATGTGGAAGAATAAATAAACATGAAAGACGGCAGTTTAGATGATTACCTCCTCATTGAGTATCATCCATTAGATTAAATATTAATCCTTATTAGGATGGTATTTTTGTGTGAAAAAAAAATATTTCATGGTAAGGTATGTGGTTAAGGTATTTGGGAAGTGTTTTTTGAAAAAAAACTGAACTCATAAGTGCCATTTTAAATGTTAGATTAAGTCCATTTTTATAAGAAAAGTCAAAAGCGTTTTTCAAAAATTTAAGTTTTTAAGGTTCATGAGAGTAATTTTAAAATTTAAAAGTGTCTCAGAATGTAAAATTGATTAATTTTTAGACCATTTACAGACAAAATCTTCTTCTTATAATAATTTTATTATTTTTAAATCAATTTATAAAATATTATTTAACATTAAATATCCTTAAATTCATTTTCGGCACTATTCGCATGATTTGACTCTTAAAAAATAAATATATCAATGGAATTAGAATTTAAATACTTTTACCATTGATAATAATATATAATTATACAATAAATTATTTAAATTTTGTAATTCATTCAAAAAATATTACTTTTAATATTTTTAAAATCGTTTACTTTATTTTCTACTTCTTCAACAGATGTTGCGTCGGTGATGTGTAAATATTCAAGATAATTATATCATCAACAAAAATTATAAAAAAATTACTATCATAAAAATAATTTACTCATATTCAAAATCATAATTTATAACCATTCATGGCTTATTTTTATCCCTATAACAACATATTATAGATATTAAAAGAAAGAGAGTGACATTTTGTGGTTATTCTTTACTTAAAATAATATAAAGGTAATTATTAAAGGAAAATGGAACCATTTTAAAATATATTTGAATATAGGATTATTTGAGTCAAAATCTTCTCATCCAATTATATAAAGTTGAATTTTTTAGAGATTTTGAGGTCCTATCAAGTAGTTTAAACCCTATTTAACCCATTTTACCCTTTACTGTGGTTATAAACTTTTACCTTTGTTACAATTTATTATGACTAAAAATGAAATTGACCACATTACCTAATTTGAAAATTTTGATCCCAAATATGGAATAAATTTTATAAGATTAAATTTATATAAGTGGTAAAAATTACTTTCAATATAAGTTGGTAAATTGCGATGAAAAATAATTTTTAACAAAATATCTTTTGAAGCACAGAAATGATTTTACATAAAAATAAACAATAATTTTGATTCCCAAGGAATTAATTGGATTAAGTTAAAAAAAATTATACTTATTTTATTTCCAAACCAAACCAAAACTAAAATTAATCTTTTGAAAACTTGATTAAAATAGATGAACAAAAAATACTTTTTTATTGGAATAAAAACATTTCTTGGATTTCCAAAATTTCAAACATAGATTTATAAGTTAAATATAATATTTTAAAACGAATTATATTATTTATGAAATATATATTTGGTATGTAAAAATGTTTTATAAACATTAGAATTGTTATTACATCATGATAATATCAAAAAAATGACAGTATTTGTAAAATTGGTATTTTTCATTATTCACTCAAAAATCAACAGTTTTAGAAAAATACCAAAATAAAATATCTTAAGCATATTTTTACATGGTGAGGTCAAAAATTAAATCCATTTTATCAATTTAAAATATAAAAAATCATAAATTTAACATATAATTGAAAATAAAAAATATAAAAAAACTAACTTTTATAGAAAAATTCCCTTTTAAACTTTAAATTTTCTTAACTTTATATGATTTAATTATTATATTTAAAATTTAATTTCTTATTTCCTATGAAAAAATTATACATTTATTTCATAATTCAGTTACTCTCATTCACATCCACCAATCCAATGACTAGGTTATAATGACCATATTTAAATAATAATTTGTTATATTATATCATGGTTTATTAAAACTTAGTGTTATGTATGGTATATGATATCAAATTTGGTATTCATTTAAATAAAAATAAAAAAAAATCTTGTGGTGTTACATCCCCCCCACAGAGAAAAATTTTTTCTTCATAATTTTTTATTTTCAAAATGAGAGTATAATGACATAATCATAAAATTAGTTATATATTTCATCATAATAAGTAATTTCTAAGTTACTTGAATATTTCCAAAACCATAATTGTGGATGAATTTCTAAAAGAATTCCTTAATAGAAGTATGATAATACTTGATAGATTTATCTTTCTATTTCTTGAGTTGAGTAATTCTTTTACCATTGAGATAGAGAATAATAGAAATTATAATTTCTTGATTTCTTTCCATAATTCTATCCTTAACTTCTACTTTGATCAATTTTACAAATTTACTTCATAAAATATTATAAATAATTAATTGTGATTAATTTTTCTTGTCTGAAATTTTAATGGATCATAAGATCCATAAAGGTATAACAAGTTATTCCTCATGTCTCTAGACACTTACCAAAACCAAAATGGTTATCACAAGTTATAATAATATCTAAATGGATAACCCTTTATACATAAATCTCCAAACACTCAAAAATATCACTAAAAATTCAACTTAAATCATTATATAAATAAATAAATTTAAAATTCTTCAAAATATTTTTGGCTAAATTTGAGACCAAAATATGATAATTATTTAATCACATATTCTTATAATTTTAACATAACATTTATCTTTAAAAAAAATTAATTACTCCTAAATTCACATGCTAAAAATGGATATTCCCTTGATCATATATTCAATCAAAATAAACTAATCTTCCCAAAAATAATGTAAATCTTCATCTAACCACAAAAAAATCATATATGATTCCAAAAGTCAACTCACCTTTTATTCTTAAAATAAAACCTCATTTATCCAAATATTCTATTTACATTAATCGTATAATGTTCCCAATATAGTTAAGTTCTTAAAAAATAAATGTAATCACATAATATCTAAATCACTTTTCAATATTATGGTTATCTATAAGATAAAATATATGTTATTGAAATGTAATAACCCTTTAACCATCATTATCTAAACATAAAAGATTAAATTAACCCTGATACCTTTCAAATTATGTCCAAAAAATATAATAGCATTCAACCTCAAATAAAATTTTCACTAAATATAAATCATCTCACTTGTCATTATTATTCAGCTATAATTTTTTTGAAGTCGGGTTTGGAATTTTCAAATGAATTTGAAGAATTTGCCATCACCCCTCTCAAACCCTCTAGGATGTGGAATAGTAACTGGCATCTTGGATCTTGGGAAGGGATCTTCTTCCCCTTCAGACATATTTTCATTTGGGGTTTCTCCTCCATTTTCTTTCAAGTCCTTCCCCTACCTCTAATTCCTCTTTTTTGGTGATTTATATGAGACCTCATGAATAAATGGGAATATTCCTATCCAATTAGCTATCCCAATAAGAAATTTAAGTGGAATTTTATTACTATCATTGGTCATTAATCACAATGTTTTTGGCATCTCATCCCTCACATGAGATTTTATCCTACATCATCCATTCCTGGAAGCTCACTACTCCTACCTCCATTTCGATCCTCAACCAGAAACCCTTTTACATCCTTCCTTTTTGTTAAATAGGTTTTATTGTATATTTGTTCAAGGAGGTTCATTTTTGTGATCATTGGAGGTTTTTTATACTTTATTGGTCCTATGAAATTCACGGAGGTTTGGATTCCTTGATTACCACTCTATGGGTTCTCCTTTCAAGACTCCCTCTAACTTTTATAATCCATCTATTCTTAAAAACATTGGAAAATAATTTTTCCATTTTCTTTATGATGATAAATCTACTTTATGAATGGAATTCACTATGGCTTCCCAAATCTATGTCAAGGTGGATCTGTATCTCCCCGTCCCTCAAAGGATTCTAACATATGTGGGGAGCGATTTATCGCCTTTGTATAAGATATTGTTTTAATCCTCAAATGTATTTTATTCTCATTGAAAATTTCAAGGGCACTCTGTTGATGTGTACAGGAGACTGGGTGTCCAACTCACTTCTTTGAGTGTTGATCCCCCTTAATCAGGGGGACCTCCACATGTCATATCACGTCCAAAAAAGGCTTCTTTTTCTCCAACTTATTGATATAAATTGATGGTTTCAGGGCATTTTTTGTAATTCATGGTCTCCTTCTATTTGTAGGAAGTATTGGGTGGCCCTCTAAAGAAATCTCAAAAGTCTTAAAAATTACATGGTATTATGGAGGAATAAGCAACTAAACCAAATTCATAACCTAGACATCCTTCAGGATGAAATTGTCCAATTTTATAATATGTTACAAAATCATTGGGGAGATGATACTTTCCTTCAGTAGACTCTCAAAAGACAATAAATATAAAAGGATCTGGATAGTGCTGAAAAGGATGTTGGAGATAGATCTATGATTAAGGGCTAAAGGAGAGTGATCATAACACATCCTACTTTCATGCATCCATCCATAAGAAGAGTTTTTCTTGGAAAATAAATTTGGAGCTATAATATGGGTATCTCACCATTGATACTAGCATCACTATACTCCTTTTTATGTCCTTTTCTGATTTGGTCATGGGCCCAGGGAATGTTGTGAGAGTGGGAGGTCTAAGGGTGGCTTTGGATGAATCGTTTTTTATAGCATCCCCAGTTTTTTCAGTGAGAATTATAACTATATTATAGAAGTAATCTCAGAGGAGGATGAAATTATGCAATATATCCTTAGGCTTTATCTAGATAGTTCTCTAGGATTGAATAATTTTTTGGGATCCTTATTTTATATGTCTTGGGACATCATCAAGAGGTATGTTATTGAAGTGGTCCAAGATTTTTTCAAAGGGTGATCTATTCTCAGATTCACTGATGCCACCATCCTGGACCTCATTCCCAACGTGAACCAACCCAATGGATTTTTCATTTTTGACCCATTAGAATGAGTGTATTTTACTAAAAAATTCTTTCCACTAGTCTAAACAAAAGGTTGGATAAGATTCTACCCCTACTGATCTCATAAGAACAACATGGATTTTTTAAGGGTAAGAGCATCCACAGATCTATTAGTCTTTCCTATGAGATGATTTCTAACTTTTATATAAGGGTGGTGGGTTCCAATATTATGATTAAAGTTGACATGGAAAATTCCTATGATATAATGGGGTGGTGGTTCATCATTAAAATAATTAGAATATATGGCATCTCTGAAAGGGTTTATGACCTTTTATTTTTTATTCCTTTCTTCATCAAAGTTTATTTCTATAATGGGGATAATATTTGAGTTATTCAGGTCACTTAGAGGTCTATAGAAAGGTGACCCTTTATCTCTAAGTCTTTTTATATTTACCTAGGACTCTCTTAGTAAGAATATGAAAAAGGGAATTCTAGATGGTTTAATCCACCCATTTAGGGGTTGATATAGCTTTTCTAGGATCTATCATTTATTTTTTATTGATGATATTCATTTCTTAATTAATGATTATTGTAACTATATTAAACATTTCAAGATGATTTTTAATGAGTATAGATTTAGAAGTGTCCAACCAATAAGTATGCCATCAGACGATCCAAACTTATTGAGGAGATACTTGATTTCTTTAGAAGGGATTTCCTAATAGACTATCTTGGTGCCCCTTTAAAATATGAGTCTTTATTCATCACTTTTGTTGTATTTTTAAAAGAATCATGGGTAGGATACTTAAGTGGAAGAGTAATTTTTTATCCTTCGGTGGTATAATCACTTGAGTGAACCGTGTTTTGTCCTCTCTACCCATGAATGTACTATTTGTTTGTAAAGTCTCTAATATTATCTTAAATAATATTGAAATAATATTCAATTGTTTTATTGGGGACTCTTAGTGGTAAGGGAATAACCAATAGACCATTTGGGATCGCTTGGCCAAACCCATTGAGGATGGGGGTATTAGAATCAGGTGTATGGTAGAGAACATGATATGTATATTGGTTAAACTTGTTTAGGATAACATTTCATGTAGATCCCACTAGGATAGTTTTATTAGGAGGAAGTTTTGGGATTTTATAAACCAATGGATGAATCTTTTTTTTCTAGGTCCCCACTTGTGGAATAATATTTATGTGTCCATATCATCAATTATTTGCCTCTCCTAGTGGATTATTAGAAGGGGTGACTTATCTTTTTTTCTGGAGAACTGGGTGGGATGTCCCTTCTTCTTCCCTAGGTGTCCAATCTCAAATATTATCTTTAGGAAAGAACCAAAACATCATTCATTCATAAAAAAAATTTAGTGATGATAAAAAATATCTCTACCACAATATCTATCTAGATGATGTTTGGATTGTCAGGTCTTAAATACCTACACCTCATACCAATTTATTCAATCAAGCTTTAATAAGGTGATTCATAAGAGAAAACCGTTAGATAGCTTGGGGATCAAGATCTGGGATAAAAAATTCCATTGAAATTATATTATTATTATAGAGGATTCAGAATCAAAAAAAAATTCAATAAATAATAATATTCAGTGCATTGGAATCTCCCTCATCTCCAAATGTGTTTTCTATCTAAAGGGTTGAAGGGAATCAGTACTTATCCACTTTGTTGATGGAGACTAGGTGAGGTACATCTAGGGTTTTCTAACCAGTATCTCAAGGAATGATGAATGGTTTGGTTTAGTTTACATGTTCGTACATGTATATATCATAGATATTAGGGCGGTGATTGCTGACACCCAGGGGAGGATAACACTCCTTACTAATGGTAGTTGGGTTCTCTAGAAATCAAGTACCCCACCCACCATCACGGATATAGATCTTCAAAATCTCTTATAAAAATATATTCTATATTTATTTATGCTTTCCTTGGTTTAATATACAGTAAAAAAGGTTCCAAGATTTCATGAAGTGTTTGCATATCAGTCTAGTTGAAGGTAATGAGTCTAGCAGTTGTGGAATATGGGTGCACTAAATACCACCTGTTCATGGCTTCAAACGAACACGAGCAGTTCTAATGTTAAAGGTGTTATGCATGGTGGGGAATTATATGTGACTATCTGGGTCCTATTATTTTTTAATTCACATAATTTTACAAGTAGGTTTGTTCTTTGTAAAATGAAATCCATGTGCATATCACTGGCATTTCTCTATGTATGAGTAACAATGTATGTCCCACCTTTATTGAATTGGATTTGACCATGGTTTTCAATGATTTGGTGGAAAATTTGGATTTCCTTTTCATATTTCGTATTCTATCATAACCTATAGAAACATGCTTTATCTATATGTGGAAATAATGTGCACTCAAAGGGAGGAAAATATGGTGGTTGATATTCTTTCATCCAAATTTGGTGAGGTGGAGAGACTGGTTATTTGTTCTATATTTGACTCAATACCTTTTAATTGTATGGATATTATCCAAGGGGGTTCTCTTTATTTTCACCAATTCTTCCACCCTAAACTTTTTTTTACCCTTTCCTTTTCCTATACTTCCCTATGAATAAAATATTCAATTTTCAGTCACTAAAACACATGTTAAAATTGAGGTTTAGATATATCTAAATAATTTATTAAAACTCAATAAATTTCTCCAAAATTATCCTTAATCAGCATAATCTTCCATCACGTAAAACATCAAAATGGTATCAATATCTTTAAAATTATGATCATCCTTGAATTTATTATTCCTTGATTAAAATACCACTATATCACAACTCTTGAAATCCTATATTTATACACTCTAACCATTAAAATTTCTTCAAAATTATTTATATAATAATTTTTATTTTATTCCTTAAAAATTATTTCCTAAACTCAAAATAACAAAGCGTGTTCTAAGATTCATAAATATTTATATAATAGTGTTTTTTTATTTAAAAATAAGTGAACATAATTTATACCTTTTATATGTTATTCATAGTTTCCTCATCTTCATTTGTAATAGAAAATGAATTTTCTAAACCTTAATTCTTATAATCTTGATGATCCCCTTCTTAAGACCTCCTTCTAGGGTGTTGATTTTCATAATTCCCATACACCCCACTTTTAAAACATTCAATTGATATATTATGAATAATTTCATTCCCCTCTATATAGTTAACCAAAAAAATTATTTTTAATTTAATTTTATTACTCTATTCCCTATATTAAAGCATATTCTAGTTCTATTGAGACATTTCTCAGGGTGCTTCTTCCCACATTATTGACATATAAGAAATTGAATCTTTTTACATTCATGATATTTATCACCTGAACTTCCATTAAACTCTATTTTTATCTTATTTTGTGTTTTAGATAACCCACCTAGGTTCATGTTATTAATCATAACTCAAGATATCCAGTTAGGAATTTCCACAAGATTTTTCACTCCAATGCTTATCCCATTTGGTTTCTTGTTCAGATAACCACCACATTTTCCTTCATATCCACTATTAACTTCATTTATACTAGTTCCAGTCATTGAATTAAACCAAAAAATATAGTTTAGGCATCAATAATCATTAATCATAGTAAGAAATAATATAATCACAAAAATAATTACTAATATATCCTAAATTATAATACCTTCCTATCAACCTATGACACGATAAGTTTATCCTATATCACATTCATTTCATCATAGGTTGTCTTAAGTTATTTTTTCATATTTTTTTAAAAAAATATCTAAATATAATTAAACCATACTATGATTCCAATTGAGGTTGCCTGAGTATATCATACATACATATTTCATCATTTTAGATGAAAATATAATATATTTCATCATAAATAACTCTATCAAACATAAAGGTGTAGTGAATTTGAAGAATAATTAAATAATAAAATTATTTTATAAATTATATTCAACATATCCCACAAAGTTCTCACATAGTACCAATCTTAGACACATTTTACATAATACCTTTCTTTATAACCTATGGAAAATGAAAGCATAATAAATGGTGAGACATTAATCAAAAACTCATAATTTATCATAAGATAAGAATAATGGTATGATAGGATAATAAAAAATTAAGAAATTCATATACAATCATTCATATATAATAAATCATGGTTCATTTTATAAAACGTTGTCATAATAAAATACAATAGTTATAAGAGTGAGAAATCACTGATAATCAATCATAATCCACAAGAGAATATTATAAGAAAAATAAAATGTCATAGTAATGTGTGGAATAATCATAAGAATACAAAATAATTTCATTAATTCAAGGCTTATTTTCAAGACCATCATCACATAGAGGAAAAAGTCCCATAATGGATTGGGTTTATCACCAACCTCTTTTAATTATTGGAATGGGATCACTCTCAATCCTATTTCATATTATCCCATGAGATATCAATATTTACCTGATGAATTTGAGGGATATATAATTCTAATACCACGTGTTACATGATTAAAACCATATATATGTGTGCCACATGTTTATAAAAACATTCATCATTATATCACAACTTAATTAACCCTTGGAAAGAAATGAGTTTCAAGAAAACTTTCTTAGAAATTCATCAACATAAGACATAAAAAAGAAATAAAGTGGATTGTATCATAATAACATAAACCCAATAAAACATAATAATCCTTAAAATATTTTATATATATGAAAAATTATTTTATAAAATCTTTAGAAATATAATTTAAAAAACAAAAAAAAAATCATTTCCTTTTAGTAACTTTTAAAAAATAAAAATTCCCAGAACAATGAGAATATGATTTTCTTTGTAAAAATGTAAAAACCTTTAAAAGAAAAATCATGATGAAAAAATTGCATGACATCAGTAAAATCCATTCATGTCATATATGTTAAAAATAAAACATTTTTTTCACACTTTTGAAAAAAAATTAAATTGAGACGTTTAGTAAACATTTAAAAGATTCCTTTTAAGAAACTGAAAATAAAGTAGAATATAGTTGAAAATGATGTTACAAATTCATTTGAGTATATAAAATAACACTCTACAAAACATTTTAAAAAAAATCCATGGAATAAAAAATTCATGGTCAAAAAGGATAAAAAAGGTTGGTTTTTTCTTAAAAATATTATTTTGATCTTTTTGAGAACCAGTGAAGGGAAAAATGGAAAGAATACTTGAAAACCTAAAAAAATCATAGGAGAAGAAAATAAATGGGTTTTAAGAGTAATATATATATATAGGGATAGAGATATTATATAATTTCCTTAATGGAGATTTAATCATGATCAGTCTCGATTTAAAAAAGAGATTAAAACATAAACTCTTACCTCAAGTCCCAAATTACTAGTACTTGATCTAACTTCCTATATAATAAATTTATATTTATTATAAATATATATTATAACCATATTCATAGTTATATTACAAGATATTATTCATTCATAATTTCCAATCACACATTTATTAACAATTCTTAATTAAATCAATATTTTGGGTGTGATCTATTTCATTTTTTATGATGTTTTAGTTTTTCAATGTCAGTCCTTTCACCTTGTTCATGGTTTTATTATCTTTAGAATATTAATAATTTCATAAATATCATATTTATTTATTAAATACACTTTTATAAAAATTCAAGTAATATGATATTGAAAATGAATTACATTACTTCATGGAGATGGTAATTCATACGTACACACAAGTGATAATTCCATTTTTAAATAGATAGAAAGAGTAAAAGGTAAAAAATAATTTTTCTTTTTAGAATCATAAAAATATCATATTTATCATATTTATTCATTAAATTCATCTTTATGACTAGACAGTTAAGGAAAAAATGAAAAACGAATCACATTGTTTTATGGAGATGGTAGTCCACACATACACATGAGAAACATTATCATTTTCCAAATGATGGAAGGGAAGAAGATAGATAGTATTTTATCTTTAAAAATCATAATAATATTATAATAACCATTTTTTAAATGGTTCCTTAGAAAAAGTTTACAAGGAAATTTTATTGATACAAAAAAATTTAAAAGAGTCTGAAATACAGGATTTACAGCAATCTCTATCATAAATAGAGATCAAATCAGAGGGAGGATAATCCATCCAAGTTAGATTCAAACCAATTCCTTTTTAGTGAGACCATATACCACATGATTTTCCTCCTGGTAGGAGTGTGTGATAATCTAGTTGAGATCGGAGAGAGAACTCACACATTCCATCTATCGAGTCGTGAACCTCCATCAGAGATGCAACAGAACAATTCTTATGTCTTGGAAAATGGTAGTGGAGTCAATTTGCAACCAAAGATGATTCTAATTATAACATATCATAATTTCCATGTATTATTTTTAAATATTATATGGAATTATTTTAAGACCAAGAAATCAGATGGAATACGATTCTGAGGCCCGGTGTGCCCAGAACGATTGTTTGAAAAAGGTTAAAATTTAAATAGCGTCTGTGAGCGGTTTTCCTAAAAAAGTGTAATATCTTCCAAACAGGTGCCCGGATCAGAAATATGAGGGAAATGTTGGGTTCAGAACAATAAGTTTACCCTATGTGAGGCCTAACATTGGTCGGTGTGGGTCAGCCGTGAAAGTTAGTTTTTGGACATATCGATAATAAAATAATTAAATAAAATATTTTATTTCGACACAGCGACTCCTTTTTTTATTATAATTTTTCAAGAATCCAGGGTTATCATCATAACCTTGTAATTCCTCTCAGGCATGGAAAGGAAGCCTCCTCAACAAATGATGATGATGAATCAAGCGAATCGTGGATCATTGCACCAACGGAGTTGGAGGATCTCATTGACTAAAAAATGCAATCATTCTTCATCAACTATTGATCCAAACTCAAGGTAGGGTATGTGTTTTAATTTGATTCCTTCCCCATTATTTATTTCCTGTGATGACCGTTAATCAATCAACGAATTGATTGATTCATGGTTCGTGTGTATTACAGGATTTTGGATTTTATTTTCGGGTTGATTATCAGGGTTGATCTTTGTTAGATAATTGAATTGTTTCCTCTTCATTATTCATTATAAGGTGAACGGATTGTGGATAACACAAAAAAGGACAAGATATATTATTTGAGAATTGTTGTGCATTTATCACTCTCCCCTATTTTTTCTTGTGTTATTCATTATTTGCAGGATATGAATGGAGGATTGTTGCACATTTGATTCATGGTGTAATGATTCAAGATAGAATATCCAATTTCGAGACAACCTATGGGAGGTGTGACAATGATATAAAAAGACGGATCCAGGAGATTCAAGAGATATCACCATGCGACTGATTTTTTTTGGGATGAATCGTAATGTTGATTTGAGCCCAGGGCGATGAAGAACGCAACCCGAAGATCATAGACGTGCCTCTGTTTCAAAAAAATGGAGCACCATAGCATGACCGGTGTCCCACATAAGGTGTGGGATCACCAATCAGTGTAGGTGGCGGCAGCAATAGTATGCGGGAGATGCGAACATGACGATCTGACCGTGTTGAAACCGGAGACACCGCGTTGTCCAGGTGAGCACACGGTTGGGGAAGACCACATGTGGTGTATAAGGCTGGCCTATGTGCCAGTGGTTCGGACAAGGGATTTGGGCTGCTCTAGTGGCCCAGCATGCAAGACCAAGTGGGTTATGGTCCAGTAGGCCTAGTGGGCCAAGCCCAGAAGGCCAGGTCAGTTCAGACCAAGCTAGGTCGGGTTGGTCAAATCAGGTTGGGTCATCCATATGGGGTCGTGTCATCTAGAATGGGTCGAGTTAGCTATACTGGGTTGGGTCATCTAGATCAGGTCACCAGCAGGTTAGATCAGACCTGGTTCAAACCTTTTCACTAAAATGGCCATAAATTTCAAACTATGTGTTTGTTTGATGATTCGTTTGTAGTGTTGGAACCCTTGATACAAGATAGTACTTTTAAGATACTCTTAGTGAGTTTTTATGGAAGTTTTAATGTGGCCTTTTTTTATTAAGGAGTTAAATCTACTAGAATGAGCATACTATGAATGGAATCTTGTGGCTGCCTATGACCTTGATACTACGTGACTTATCGGGACTAATTTTCTCATCAGGATTGAGTTTCTCATCAGGACTGAGTGTCTCGTTAAGACTCGCTGTCTCATCGGGACTAAGTGTCTCATCGGTACTAAGTGTCCCATTGGGACAATTTGTCTCATCGGGACTATGTGTCCTATCAATACTGGATGTTTTCTTTATTACGTTAGATAATCTTGATTTTTATACTATAGACCTATACCTATGTGACCTAAATATGTATCTTATTAGTGGTATACTTCATGTATTTCTTATTGGAATACTTCATGTATTTCTTCGTGGTATACTTCATTTTTTTCTTAGTGTCATGCATATTTCATGTATTTATTATTGTCATACTTTTTGTATTTCTTTATAGTATACTTTTTGTATTTCTTAGTGGTATTCCTTTTTGGTTTTGGGGTGTCCTACTGAGTATTATTTTACTCACCCCTACACAGGCTTTTCTCACATGTGCTGTGTCTTTTTCAGATGATCAATGCTTTGACAGAGTATTAGGTGGACCAGGACTAGGTGGATCTTAGAGAGACTAGATTGTTGAGGTTTGATCCTATGGCTTCAGATAGCTATCCTATAGTAACCCTTTAGGTATATTTTTAGGTAGATGAGTTTTAGGAACTTTTTCATTCACTTTCCAGACTCCTTTTTTGGAGGGTTTGTATTATGGCCCTATTTACCTTCTATTTTTATACTGTTATACTCTGTTTTTGGTATCTTAGTGGTATTCATGCTTGTTTACTTAGTGTTTTAAATTTAAGCATTTTGGTCTTGGATATGTTTATGTGTGTACAGGTACTTAGGAAAATGCCTACTATTTGTGGGATATACCTACCCGGTATACTCTATTAACCACGATATATCTTCTTCTATTTTAGGATTCCTCCACGCAGACAGCAATCCAGGATTATGTTGCATGATCATGAGGATGATCCGCCTAGTGATTAGGTGTTAGTATAGGGGCATGTACAAGATATAGAACCCCCGAGTGGTTTACCAGCAGTACCACCACCCGTTGAGTAGCAGTTACTACTAGAGCTATTGGTTGAGGATGCACACAGGATGAGTGCATTGTCTGAGTTCTAGAGGCAGTGACCTCCCAATTTTTGGGGTGAGACATACCCTTAGGTAGATGAGGATTAGATGGAGGCCATTATATGTTTCTTCCACCTTGTGAGGACACCTTACGACCAGATGGAAATACTAGACAAGGGTCTTCTTTAGGGATCATCGAGGTGATTGTGGAGCTTAGTGACCCAGAATCATGATGAGATGACTCTATCTTAGGTAGACTTCAAGTGTATCTTCATAGGGGAGTTCTTTCTGGCTATGTTACACTCAATGCGTATACAGAATCTTCTCTATCTACAACAGGGTATTCAGATAGTGGTAGAGTACTCAGTGAGATTTAATAATATTTCTCGCTACTCCACAGATATAGTACAAGACCTATCCTTCAGGGATCGGACCTTTGAGTAGGGATTAAACTGGTATATCATAGAATCCATGATATCCCTTATCATTCCAACATATGTTGGGGTACTACAGTGAGCTATGCTTCTGGAGATCTTTCTAGTAGAGTAGACACTAGCATTGGGAGATACCATCGAGCACCAGGTATCTTAGTCTTCAGTAGAAGATATCCAACAGTAGTTTTAGTGACCCAAGCAGATAAAGCACTCTAGAGGAAGACCCTAGTACATAGGATTAGTAGTGAGGGGATCCTAGGGAAGAGAAAGTTTGTCGAAGGATAGTCTATGTTATTCATGCGGCGGTGGGGACATCTAGCATGAGATTTCCCGACCTGTCATTTAGTTGATCTAAAGATGTTCAAGGGACCACCGAGGTAGAGGTAGAGTAAAGATAATGGTGGTCCATATGGAAAAGGATGTGGTATAAGAGAAGGATGTGGGCGGAGGTTTGACATATTATCAGCACCACCCACAGGTGGTCCATGACAGGCTCAGGGAGATGGTGGAAAGGGACGAGACCAGCTTCAGGCAATAGAGGCTTATGACCCTAAGGCTCCATGGATGATTATAGATATGATCTGTGTATTTTCCACCTTAGATTCAGTTTTTCTAGACATAGGTTCATGTCATTCTTTTCTTTCCACGACCTTTGTTTGAGACTCGGAGATTCTGGTGGAACTTTTGACTCGACCCTTACGTTTAGAGACTCGTACAGGAGGGGATTCGATGATCATGCACTGGTGCTGAAAGTGTGACCTTAATCTTAGAGGATGGATTTTTGGTTAGGTTCACTTTGTAGAGGCATAGAGGCCTTATGAATTCATTCTCGGTATGGACTGGTTATCAATAGTCCACGCTCAGATTGATTGTTTTAGGCATAGAGTACGGTGTGTCTGTAGTGATGCACTACTGGAATTATTGGTATTTGCGATGGCTTATTTGCGACGGTATCCCATCGCAAATAGCTCGTTGCAGAAAACGTTGTCACAAATACTATTATTTGCGACCGATCCATCGCAAATAATGGTATTTGCGATGTGAAACATCACCATCTCAAATAAGTCTCCGATTATATGCATTATATATATAGAAAATTTTTCACGACAGGCCCATCACAAAAACTATTTGAAACGGGTCCGTCGTCCCATCACAAATATATATATATATATATATATATATATATATATATAATGTTCTGCGATGGGCTTGTCACAACAAAGTATTTGTGATGGGTAAGTAGCTTCGTCGCAAATATATTTTTTAAAAATATTTATTTAGACTATTTGTGATGGGGTCCCATTGCAAAAGCTCCCGTCGCAAATAATAAATTAATTTAAAAAAAATAAATTTAAAAACATTACTATTAATGAAAAAATAATATTACTATATTACAAAAATAAAAAATATTAAAATTCTCAATATTCACAAAAAAATAAAAAAAAATCATAAAATATTATTATTATTATTATTATTATTATTAGTAAATAAACAAAAATTAAAAAATATAATACTAAAAAATATATTTAATAAAATAATATTAATATTATTAAAATAAAAAAAATATTAAAATTCTCAATATTCACAAAAAAATAAAAAAAATAAAAAAAATATTAAAAATTAAATTATGTAATATTTTCACTGATATAAAAGACAGAAAATGTAAATAATTCATATTACAATGTTAAATTAAAATGTTTTTAACATAAAAAATCACTAGGAGTCGTCTTCTGGAGGAGGTGGAGGAGCTGAAGGAGATGGTGGAGGAAATTTCATCCCTAAACTACGAGTTAGACGGTGCATGTACTTCATCTGCTCGTGATGTTGTTGCTACCATCGATGCATCTCTTCCTCATGTTGTTGTTGCTGCTGCTGCCATCGACACATATGCTCCTCATGATGCTGCTCCTACTGCTGCTGCTGCCGACTCGTCTCTTCATGCTGCTTCTGCAAAGTCTCTATAAGCTCAGCATGAGTTTGCAACTTCTCCGGATACTGTGAGCCAGAAGATGATGTCTCTCCACGAGCTCCTCTCGATCTAGACGCCGACATCACAGAAATACCATAATAAGTGCCTTGAGTCAAATGAGATCTGATACCAACTACTCAGCCCTTCTCAAAGCCATACTGAGTCGCCTTCATCCATGTCGCCTCATCCAAATGGTGAGCACCGGTCTGCTCTGTCGTCTCGTCCTGAACCTCAGCCTGTGTCTGAGAGGTCGCAGCCTCATATGACTCCTTCAATTCTAATTTAAAATTAAAATTGTGAAAATATGATATGCAGTTAATTTTCAAACTGAAAAAATAATACTAACCACAATATGACACTGGCGATCACCTCTAATCTCTCTAGTGGTTGGATCATTGTACATCCTTAGATAAACATTGAACTTCGTAATATTAGGATGCTCGACTGCCTACAGAAATATAAAATAAAATATTTATATTTAAAGTTATATAAAATATTTAAAAAATATACTTACTAGATTCTCTCTATGCGAACTGAATGTACGGCTACCAGCTCGATGTGTCACCTCATGTCTCCCCCGATTTTGTCGTCCCGCTGAAGATATCCTCTGAAATCCACCAGTCAACCAGTGTAAACATAATCCATCCCAAACTTGAGATGAAATGTACTCTAGTCGGTGAGATCTACATGAATCATCAAATTCTATCACTCCTTCTTTATTAATGGATGTCCTTCTCAAATTGTGCAAAAACTGACGGAAATAGTCGCGCATAGAAACCTGCCATGACACGTGGATAGAGTCGTGCATGCTATCATTGATAGGATACCATAAACCCTACAAATAATTTATAATATCAATTTATTAATAAAATAAATTTCAAAATAAATATTATTTATTTACGTACCAGCCAATGATGGAACATGTCACGTCGCACATCAATGGGAATATGTTCCCATGAGATCCATCGCTGAAAAAAATAATTGCACAAGATAGCATTTCCCTGTCCAATAGATACATGTCCAAAACTATGAAAAAGGAATAAATAATCAAACAATTAGTATATATATAAATAAATTAATGAAATCTAACTAAAATATAAATGTTACCATACCTCCATGTGTGTGGATCAAAACCAAGATGTGGACGTCGCTCGGGGATAGGGTCAGGAATCATCAGTCGTGCAAAACCGCACCCCCTCCGCGTACCCCCTGAACCGCCAGACGGCTGAGGGTTAGATGATCCAAAATCTCCCTCATCCAACGGTAGGTCAGCCTCCTGCAACTCGCGGAATATATCAGAGTCCATCTGAAACACAAAATTATTGTTTCTAGCAGATATTTGAAAATAGCTATTTAATATAGATATATATTAGTTATGATTGTAACCAGCATTTAACTGTGTCAATGTTTATCTTTATCCTCTTCTCCATAGCTGTCAATGTTAATGTCTTCATCTTCATCCTCAGCATCATCAGTATCCATATGAGTTTCAGTTTCAGCATATCTTGTCATTTCAAATTCATTTGTAACATCATTAACATCTTCATGACCATCGATCCTTAATTGTGGGGTGTCATCATCGATATTCACGTCTCTTTGTGAATCAGATCGATTTTCAGCAGTCTCTTGAAAAATTTCAATTCCTTCCACTTCAGCGGAACCACATTCAGTTTGAGTAAATTGATTTTTCCGAGATTTCATTTTTATTATGCTCCACCAATCGCTCAAGTCTCTTGAAGTAGCACAGTACTTTTCAAAATAAATTTTATGTGCCTGTTGAGCCAGTAAAAATGGTTCATTTACTACAAGAAGACTTTTATATTTAATATCGACGATTCCATGAGTTAGATGAACACGCAAGCCTCTCTCGGTATCCAACCACCGACATTTAAACATTGTTATGTAATTCTGTCCTAGATAACACATCTCAATAATTTCATCCAAAATTCCATAAAAGTAAACTTCAGTTTCTCTGTGATGTGATCCTCTCAAGAAAACTCCACTGTTCATTTTATTTTTTTGATTCTCTGTATGCATGTGTATGAAATCAAAAATCATTCACCACATATGCATTATAAGATTTAACCATTTTGGATGGTGGGTTACTCAATATACATAGTCTCTTATCAATTTTATCAGCATATTGAGACACCTAAAAAATTGTAAAAAAACTATCAATATAATAAATAATAAAAGGAATTGATATTAAACCATTAATAATTTATGTTACCAGTTTTCAAAACCATTGAGAAAAAAAAATTGTCTGCATTCTTCAAGAGCAGCTGCTGTAATTTGTGGAGGTTGTTTCTTAATATGATTATCATATAACCTACAAATAAAATCAATTAAAATACTATAACATAAATTATAGAATAATTGATAGAAGCACTCACAGAACAAATGATGTCATTTCTTCATAGTTGAGCAGAAAATATGTATGAGCTCTATGATGTTCATCATCTGAAATACATCGTTCATTAACTCCACCAAAACCAAGATTTCGATAATTAAAAACTGTTAATTTATTGTCCATTTCGTCATTAACATTCCCCTTGTTTCGTCCCATGTGATTGTGTTTTGATGGATATTGAGATTCAAAATAATGAGAGTGGAAAAAAAGCAATTTCCTCTTACAAATAAGCTTTAGCAATTGAGCCTTCAACTGATGCTTTGTTACGTAATTTTTTCTTCAATTTCTATATGCATCTCTCGAATGGGTACATCCATAGAAACTGTACTGGACCTCCGCATTTAGATTCATGTGGAAAATGTAATATCAGATGTTTTATTAAGTCAAATAAAGCCAGAGGGAAGATTTTTTTCCAGTTTATATATAATTACAGCAACATCTTCTTCCAGTTTTCTTAGTGCATAATAGTCTATTTTCGCTACACAAATGTTTCAAAAAAAATATGATATTTCTGTTATTGAATCCCAAATAATAGAATTCAACAAACCTATGAATCCAATCGGCATTAGTCTTTCCATTATAACATGACAATCATGACTTTTTAATCCAGTAATATAACCATTCTTAACACATCTTCCCAAATTAGAATCATAGCCATCTGGAAGTCTCAAATCTGCAATCCACTGACAAAATAATAAGAGAATCTCTAGGGAAAGTGTATAAGCTGATTTTGGCTTCATTAACCTCTGTGATCTAACATTTTCAAATAGTTCAAGTTATGGTCGCCTGCAAATTTGGGCAAGATATAATCGTACCTTTATAGTATCTTTGGTCTTACCTGGTGTTTCCAAAACTGTATGAAATAAATTATCAAAACAATTCTTCTCAATATGCATAACATCCAACATGTGGCGGACCAACAAATCAGACCAATACAGAAGATCCCAAAAAATTCTCTGTTTTATCCAATTATGTTCTTTCCCAAAGCCATGAATTTTTTGTTGGTTTACTATTGGTCCAAATGTGATGGGAGGTAATGAAAATACAACTAATTTTAACTATGTACCTGAGATCATCTTTGGAGGTTCATCCATTTCAATTGTACCTTTTCTGAAATGAGATTTGTTCCTCCGAAAAGGATGCTCGGTTGGAAGAAATCTACGATGACAATCAAAATAGAAAGGTTTTTTTATATTGATGAGCATAAAGGATTTTTTTTCTTTCATACAGTAAGGACATGATTTTGGATCATGTGTAATCCAACCAGATAACATGCCATATGCTGGAAAGTCACTAATCATCCACATTAATGCAGCTTTTAATATGAAATTTTGTTTCGCAACAACATCATATGTATTAACACCATCACTCCACAATGCATTTAACTCATCAATCAATGGTTTCAAATAAACATCAATATTCTTTTTCAGATTTCCTAGGATAAATAGAGTCAAAAATATATAAGGCTTCTTCATCAACATCCATGGAGGAAAATTGTTCGGAGTTATAAAGATAGACCAACATGAATACTGACTACCATAAGAACCAAACGGATAGAAACTGTCAGTAGAAAGACCCAATCGCACATTTCGGGCTTCTATAGAAAAAGACGGATGAAAACGGTCAAAATGTTTCCATGAATCACCATCAGATGGATGATTCAAGCTCCTATTAGTTGAAATATTGGTTTTTTTCCATGACATCATTGACGTTGTATTCTAAGACATAAATAAATGTTGTAAACTGGGTGTAAGGGGGAAATATCTCAACTGTTTTACTGGAATAGATCTAGAATTCCCTGGTTGAGCTTCTTTATACCTTGATTATCCACATGTGGGAAAACTATCTAAGGACTCATTTTCGCTAGAATATAAGATAAAATCATTTGGACAAGCATGAATCTTCCGATAACTAAGGCCCAGATTACGAACCAGCCTCTTGCTCTCATAGTAATTTGCAGGCAACACATTTCCTTCAGGTAACAGTGTTTTAACCAAAGAAAATATTTGATCAAAAGAGTTTTTTGACATTGCATTATATGATTTAATAGCCATAAATTTTTCAACTACTTCTAATTTTCTTATCTTACAACCAGGATATAATGCATCCTCATCAAACCTCAACAACTCATAAAATTCGGATGGTGCCAACTCAGGAGTTAAATCAATATCATCGGGAGTTTCAATTTGTTGCACAGATGGACCTGCAACATCATGTACTAAATTTTGAAACCGTGATGGATCTGGAATCAAGTTATCATGATCTTCTCTGGAACTGTGTTCACCGTTTTGATACCAAAAAACATAATCTGGTTGAAAACCAAACTCCAAGAGATGTCCCCCAACATTGTCAACTATGTCAAACGTTCTAAGAGCACATTTTTTACAAGGACACTTAATTGTGCCTACTGAAACATATTCTGGTTTTGATGATACAAATGCTAAGAAAGCTTCAACGCCCTCAATATATATAGGATTTAAACTAGAACCATTTGTATTTTTGCACTGATTTATCCAAGCACGATCATCTAATAATGACTGATGTTGACTTCCTTGTTCCATATTTTTCTAGATAAAATATAAAATCATCACTATTTTTGAATAATTTGAAATTATAAAACACTATCTAAAAAAAGAAGACAAATAATTACAACTACTTCTTTCTCCCTTTACATAGATCATTCTTCCTTAAAAATTTGATGGGACATCAGTATCATTCCCTCAAATTTTCAAGGAAGAATGGTCAATGTAAAGGGTCATGTGAGATAATTCTTATAGATGTGAAGGGATGACTTAGGTTGTCCTATTGCAACACTACTTGCAAGGTGATCAACCAAGTAAGGACAATTATAAAGTTTACATTGAACATGGCTGACACAAACATTTTATTTTGCATGACCTGACAATTGGCAACCCTTTGAGATTTGAACATGTTAAGAATAGAGCAAAGCCTGTTATGAATATTGATAATTATAATATTTTATAAAAAATTTATTATTTTAGTAATATTAATATTGTTTTTTTCATAAATATTGATAATATAATTTTTTATTAGTAATAATTATTTCATATTATTTCTAATTATTGCTAATTATTGCTAATTATTGCTAATTATTGCTAATTATTACTAATTATTGCTAATTATTTCTAATTATTGCTAATTATTTCTAATTATTGGTAATTATTCCTAATTATTCCTAATTATTCCTAATTATTCCGAATTATTCCTAATTATTCCTAATTATTCCTAATTATTCTTAATTATTCCTAATTATTCCTAATTATTCATAATTATTCCTAATTATTCCTAATTATTCCTAATTATTCCTAATTATTCCTAATTATTCCTAATTATTCCTAATTATTTCTAATTATTACTAATTATTACTAATTATTACTAATTATTACTAATTATTACTAATTATTTCTAATTATCACTAATTGTTACTAATTATCACTAATTATTACTAATTATCACTAATTATTACTAATTATTACTAATTACTACTAATTATTACTAATTGTTACTAATTATTACCAATTATTACTAATTATTACTAATTATTACTAATTCTATCTAATTATTACTAATTATTACTAATTCTATCTAATTATTACTAATTATTTCTAATTCTATCTAATTATTACTAATTATTACTAATTATTACTAATTCTATCTAATTCTATCTAATTATTACTTATTATATCTAATTATATCTAATTATTACTAATTATATCTAATTATTACAAATTATATCTAATTATTACTAATTATATCTAATTATTACTAATTATAAATAATTATATCTAATTATTACTAATTATAAATAATTATATCTAATTACTACTAATTATTACTAATTACTAGTAATTACTACTAATTACTACTTATTACTACTAATTACTACTAATTATATCTAATTACTACTAATTATATCTAATTACTACTAATTATATCTAATTATTACTAATTATATCTAATTATTACTAATTATTACTTATATCTAATTATTACTAATTATATCTAATTATTACTAATTCTATCTAATTATTACTAATTATATCTAATTATTACTAATTATATCTAATTATTACTAATTATATCTAATTATTACTAATTATATCTAATTATTACTAAATATAAATAATTATATCTAATTATTACTAATTATAAATAATTATATCTAATTACTACTAATTAGTATTAATTACTAGTAATTACAACTAATTACTACTAATTACTACTAATTATATCTAATTACTACTAATTATATCTAATTACTACAAATTATATCTAATTACTACTAGTTATATCTAATTACTACTAGTTATATCTAATTATATCTAATTATTACTAATTATTACTAATTATTACTAATTATTACTAATTATTACTAATTATATCTAATTATTACTAATTATATCTAATTATTACTAATTATATCTAATTATTTCTAATTATATCTAATTATGTCTAATTATATCTAATTATGTCTAATTATATCTAATTATGACTAATTATAACTAAATTCTGCTAATTATATATAATAATCTCTAATTGTTGCAAATTAACAATAATTATTTATAATTATCACTAAATATAAATAAAAATCAATTTAAATCTAATTTAATTAGAACAAATAAACAACAATTAAAATTAATATAAAAAAATAAAATAAGCATAAACAAAAATAAAATATAAATACGTTAAACTTTGATATTTTGAAGGTATTGACGCCTTCCAAATGCTCTCATATAAAAAAGTTCAACTAAAAGAAATTTTTCCCTTAAAACTAGAGATTGAAGAGAGAAGGAGAGGAAGATCAGAGTGATTTGGAAAAAAACAGGTGAGGGTATATATAGGTTAGATTAGTTGCGACGAGGTTAGTTGTGACGGGTTCTCGTCGCTAATAGTGGTATTTGCGATGGGGCCCGTCACAAATACCCTCGCCCGCATTAATTACGGTCCGCGGTTAAAAGGGTATTCGTGATGGGTAGTTTTTCCCATCGCAAATAGTATTTACCGCCGTCGGTCTTTGCGACTGGGCCATCGCAAATACCCTCACCCGCATTAATTACCGTCGGCGGTTAAAAGGGTATTTGCGATTGGCCCCGTCGCAAATAGTTCATGCCGACACTCTTTTTGCGACGGGATTATTTTTATTAATTCCTTTATCTTATATGAATTGTTTTATGATGTTACGATGTTTAAGATTCCCATTTTTATTACATGGGTTATGCTATGATGTATGGTTTATGATTTTGTGGAACACATAAGAATGGTATCATTATGAGATGGGTGGGACCTATATCTCCCTCCAATTCATTGGGTAAAGATTTTATATCTCATGAGATAGAAATGGATGGAACGGCAGGTTAAACCGGTTCAGTGAAACGGGACTGAAACGAGGAATGAACTCGGTTCAGAAATGGACTTTGTCCATTAAGATAGTCTTGGCAATGAGTCTTGAATAATAAGAAATGATTATCTATGATTATGTGTGTATGCCATAAAGTTTCATGTTTTAAGTTATGATTATTGGGATTACATTTCACTACTATGATTTATCCCATGTTATGAAATTATGATCTCTTTTGCAGGTTAAGATTTCCAAAAGATATGTTCTTATGAATATGATATGATTGATATTTATTTTGTTTACCCTTACTAAGCATTTGAGCTCACCCTTTTGTATGTTTTTCCCCTAGGTCAGGAAGAAGGTTATTAAGTAAGATATGCCAAAAGGGACTATAGATATGATGAAATAAATTGGAGACAGTGTAGACGCTTTATGAACTAGTTGTTTATGTTTCCCAGTTTCTAAAGACACTATACCTATACGGTCCTTTCATGGTTTTGTTATATGTTGTAATAAGTATGCTTCAATTTTGAAGTAATAACAATGTATGTAAAGTATGGGTCATTGTATTGATCTATAACTTAGGTCAGTATCAATATCTACACTTTTATATCAGATGTATTCCACCAAGCTTTGTGAGCTAAGGGTGTAGTTGGAGGATCAGTTGAGGAAGCGCTTCGTGAGACCCAGTGTTTCCCCATGGGAAGCCTCAGTTTTGTTTTCCAAGAAGGTATATGAGAGATTGAGGTTATGTGGGTAATTTCAGTGCCTAAATGAGTTGACTATGAATAACAATTATCCACTACTGAGGATTGATGAATTCTTCGATATGTTGAAAGGGGAATGGTGGTTATCAAAGATAGACCTCAGATCTTGCTATCACTAGCTTTGAGTATAGGATGAGGATATACTGAAGACATCTTTCAGGTGTCGGTATGGACATTATGAGTACATGGTGATGACATTAGGCATGATGAACTCCCTAGTAGTGTTCATGGGACTCATGAACAGGATCTTCTAGCCTTACTTAGATCGGTTCATGGTGGTCTTCTTTGATGACATCCTAGTGTACTTGATGTCCAAGGAGTAGCACGTGATACACTTGAAGATGGTTATGGACACACTCTGATAGCACCAGATTTACGGGAATCTCTCAAAGTTTGAGTTCTGGATATGAGAGGTCCATTTTTTGGGACATATCATTTCATAGGATGGAGTTGTGGTGGATCCGGCAAATATTGATTTGGTGCTTTCTTGGGAGCCACCCAAGAGTGTTACCGAGGTGCAGAGTTTCCTTGGTTTGGCTAGGTACTATCAGAGGTTTTTACCTAAATTTTATAGAGTATTATAACCCTTTAAATATTTGAAATTAAATGGGAAACCTTTCATATGGATGGAGAAGTTCTAGGAGATTTTTCAACTGTTGAGGCAGAATTTGACGAGCACTCCCATCTTGGGATTTCCAAAGGAGGGTGTTGAGTACGTAGTATTCTATGATGCATCAGGAATCGGGCTTGGTTGTGTCTTACTGATAGGTAAAGTTGTGATTTCCTATAGTTCATAGAAATTGAGACCACACGAGCATAACTACATGAAACATGATCTTGAGTTAGTAGTAGTAGTCTTCACATTGAAAATGTGGATACACTACCAGATGGCTGAGCAGTTTGTCATCAACACTAACCACAAGAGTCTAAAGTATATCTTCTCTCAGAAGGATTTAAACTTGAGATAGAGGTGATGGATATAGTTCCTCTAGGACTATGGCTTCAATATTTTCTATATTCTTGGGAAGGGGAACATGGTGGAAGATTCTCTTAGAAAGAGATCAAGTTCACAGTTTTTGAATTAGGCATCAGATCAGTTAGCCTTTTTACAGATATACTTTCTGGATGGAGATGGAGAATATTACCACCATTCGATGATTTCCACCCCTCCACTCTTACAGTGAGTCAAGGAGGTATAGCACAGAGATACCGACTGTGAGACTTTACATGTTCAGATGTTCATAGGGCATTCCCATTATGGATATTCGAAAGGCGAGAGCACATCATTCTTTTAATAGGATGCATGGTGGTACTAGTGTTGTTATGAGAGGAGGTATTGAGGGAGTTCCATAAACCCCATTTGGTGGTACATCCAGGTGTAGAGAAGATATACCAAGACCTTCGACGTTAGTTCTAGTGGCTGGGGATGAAGAAGGTAGTTGCAGAGTTCATCTATTGATTCCTCACTTTCCAGGAAGTAAAGGTTGGGCACTAGGTTCCAGAAGGTTTGAATCAACCCCCTTGAGGTTCCAGAGTAGAAGTAGGATGAGATATCAATGGAATTCATGATAGGGTTACCATGTATGTCTAGGAGGAATGATACCATATGGGTGATCGTTGACTGAATCACCAAGTCGGCCGACTTTCTAGCAATTCAGGAGTAAAGTTCAGTAGAGAGATTGGGATGCCTCGACATAAAGGAGATAGTTTGACTCTATGGAGTCTCATCGATAATAGTTTCATAATGTGATTATTGATTTACTTCCCAATTTTGGAAGGGATTACAGGAGGCATTTGGGACTCAACTGCACTTGAGCATAGATTTTCACTCACAAACAGACAGTTAGATTAAGCGTATCATATAGGTTCTAGAGGACATGATACATGCTTGCATCCAAGATTTTGTCTGCAGTTGATAGGATCACCTACCTATGGTGGAGTTTTTTTACAACAATATCTATCATTCCACCACTGTTATGGCACCGTTCGAGGCCTTTTACGAGCGACCCTATAGGTCCCCACTTTGCTGGACGGACCCAGGAGAGTCAACACTCATGGGTCCAGAGTTGGTACAGGTGACTACAGAGAAGGTATAAGTCATCCAGGAGTAGATGAAGACTACATAGATCCATCGTAAGTCTTATGATGACTGGTGACAAAGGCCTTTGGAGTTTGAGGAGGGAGACCATGTGTTCCTTCGAGTCTTTAATCGATGTGGGATATGGAGATTGGGTCAGGGTGACAAGCTATCTCAAAGGTTTATTAGCCCTTTCTAGATAGTACGTAGAGTTTTTGAGGTGGTGTACCACTTGGATCTACCTCTATATTTAGAGTGGGTGTATAATGTATTCCACATGTCACAACTAAGAAGATATGTGCATGATCCATTGCATGTCATTGAGAGGGGAGAGAAGGACATTGACGATGCCATGACTTTTGTGGAGTACCTAGTGGAGATCGAGGATAGATAGTATAGGATCATTCTTGGGTGGTTAATTCCTTTGGTTCAGGTTTGGTGGTAGAATGGGAAACTTTAGGAGAGCACATGGGAGTGGGAGGCTCAGATTCATGCTCAGTACCCCCATTTGTTTGTATAGGATTTTTTTTCTTTCAAGGACGTAAATACCTAAGGTGGGGATAATTTAATATCTCATAATTTCCATGTATTATTTATAAATATTATATGGAATAATTTTGAGAACAAGAACTGAGACGGCGTGTGATCCCGAGACCTGGTGTTCCCAGAATGATTGTTTGAAAAATGTTAAACGTTAAATAGCATGTGTGAGCGGTTTCCCTAAAAAAGTTGAATATCTTCCACATGGGTGCCTGGATCAAAAATCCAAGGGAGTTGTTGGGTTCAGAGCAACAATTTTACCTGAGGTGGGACCTAACATCGGTCGGTGCAGGTTGGCTAGGGAAGTTAGTTTTTGGACGTATTGGAAATAAAATATATTAATTCAACTTAGAGACTCGTTTTCTTTTAATTGTAATTTTTCAGGAATCCAAAGTCATCACCATAACCCTGGAATTGCTCTCAGATGTGGCAAGGAAACCCTCTAGATAAATGAGGATGACGAATTGAGCAGATCATGGATCATTGTGCCAACGGAGTTGAGGGATCTCATCGACGACAGCAATGCAATCATTCTTCATCAACAATCAATCCAAAATCAAGGTAAGGCATGTGTTTTAATTTTATTTCTTCCCTGTTATTTATTTCCTACAATGAACATGAATCAACCAATGAATGAATTTATTCATGGGTCGTGTGTGTTTCGGGATTTGGGATTTTATTTGCGATTTGATTATTGAGGTTCATCTTTGTTAGAGATTTGAATTTTTTTCCTCTTCATTGCTTGTTCTAACATGAACAGAGCATGGCTAACATGAACAAGGACAAGATCTGTTCATTGGGAATTCTTCTACATTTATATCTCCCCCCCCCATTTTTTCTTGCATTCTTCATTCTTCATGGGATATGAATGAAGGATCATTTCTCCTTTGATTCATGGAGAAACAATTCGAGATCGAGGATCCAATGTCAGGAAAACCTACCAAAGGTGTGATGAAGACAATGATGGACAGATCAAAGAAATTTAAGAGATATCTTCATGCGAGTGATTTTTTTTCGGGATGAATCGTGATGTTGATACGAGCCCAGGGTGATGAAGAACATGACTCAAGGATCACAGACATACCTCCATTTCAAAAAACAGAGCACCGGAGCTTGACTAGAGGCCCGTGGAAGGTGTTGCATCACCATCCAGTGCAGGCGGCAAGGCACACCAATGTTGTGCGGAGAGTAAGTAGGCTGCATGAAATGCATCTCGGCCACAATTGGTGTCCTGTGGCAGTAGAAGGCTATAAGGGAGGCAGACATGGTGATCCGAACACATTGAACGCGGTGGCACTTCATTGGCTGGGGGACCACATGGTTGGGCAGACCGTGTGCAATGTTTTAGGCCGACTCGCATGCCAGTGGGCCAGAAAAAGGAGCCATCCTACTCCAGTGTCCCAGTGGGCTGGACCAAGTAGTTTGTGGTCCAACAGGCCCAGTGGGCCAAGCCCAATGGGCTGGGCTAGTTCAAACCAGATCGGACCAGGCTGGGTCGGGTTGTCCGGACTGGGTTAGGTTGGACGGACTGGGATGGGTCGGCCGGCAATTCGGATCGGACCCGAAGCAGATCTTTTCTCTATAACATCCATAACATTTAAATTGTGTGTCTATTTGATGAGTTGTTTATAGTGTTGGGACCCTTGCGATGAGATTGTCCTTTTCGGATGCTCTATGTGAGTTTTTGTGGAAGTTGACATATGACCTTTTTGGATTGAGTAGTGAGTTATCTTAGAACAAGCATACTGTGAATGGAATCCTATGACTAGATGTAAATTTGAGACAACATGACTTATCAGGACTGAGTGTCTCATCGGGACTGAATGTCTCATCAGGACTGAGTATATCATAGGGATTGAGTGTATCATTGGTACTGAGTGTCTCATCGGGACTAAGTGTCTAACTGGGACTACGTGTCTCACCAGGACTACATGTCTCATCAGGACTATGTGTCTTATCGATATTAGGGGTTTTGTAAATTGCATAAGATAATCTTATTTTTCATATTATAGACATGTACCTATGTGAGCTGACTATGTATCTTCTCAGTGGTATACTTAGTGTATTTCTTATTGGCATAATTTGTGTATTTCTTCATGGTATACTTCGTTTATTTCTTAGTGGCATACATAATTTATTTCTCAGTGTTATACTTCATGTATTTATTTATGGTATATATTGTGTATTTATTAGTGGTATTAATTTTTGGTTTTAGGGTGTCCTATTAAGTATTTTTTTACTCACCCCTACACAGGTTTTTCCCACACATGTCACGTATTGTGAAGATGATCAACACTTTTATGGAGTCCTAGGTGGATGAGGACCAAGTGGTTCTTAGGGGTACTAGACAGTCTAGGACTTCTCCTATGACTTTAGATAGTTTTATTGTACCTACCCTTCAAGTAGGGTTTTCTGTAGATGAGTTTTAGGAAATTGTGCATTCACTTTCTATACTTTTTTTTGGGTGGGTTTGTATTATGGCTCTTTTTACCTTCCATTTTTCTAATATTGTACTTTGTTCTTGGTATCTTAGTGGTATGCAAGCTTTTTTACTTAGTGTTTTACATTTTAGAATTTTGGGCTTAGAGATGTGTGCATGTGTACAGGTACTTAGGGAAATGCCTCCCATTTGTGGGATATGCCTACTCAGTGCTATTCTCTAGATCCTGGCTTATTAGAGGTAGGCTTGGGGTAGTCACAGCATGGTCCCCTTTAGTTTTAGTTATGACACCAACCTTTAGCTTTCACAAAGGATACTATGTGAATGAATCCAAGAATTTCAGCTTTAAGTGATGAAAATAATATTCTTGAGCCATAAAAGTATCCAATAAATTTCCTACTGTGATCAAGGTAGATAGAACCACATCCTGAGGGACCAGGGTTCCCTTTCAAAGCACCATCAGAATTGATTTTTATACAACTTCTTAGGAGAGGATTCCAAAAAACCTATAAGGTACCAACTGATGGCTTGTAATTCTCTACAATTCCTAACCTTTTCAAAATAGATAAATCATGTATTCTATTGTTATGGTAATAATTCTATAGAACATTGTAATCCTTGATGCATACACTTAAATTATCGATTTTCAATTGAAGTTTGAAAGAGGTGTTATGGTGAATCAAGGAATTATGGACATGCCAAATGAGATACATCACCTCTTCCATTTCCACATGAAGAAAATTGATGATCTTCAAAGATAACACATCATTAATTCACTAAAATAGTGAATCTGGTGATGAAACAATGGGAATAAAAAGTTTGAACTAGTAAAAAACCACCTTCCATAGAGCTAAAGCAGTTTCGAAGATGAGGAATAGGTGGTTATGTCTTCTTTATGTTAGAAAAAAATAGTGTCTAAAATAGAGATATACCCCCAATAATTGCAATTAGGAATCCATTAGAAGCCAATTATGTGCTAATATTTATATCATGGTAAATCAAGAAGGCATATTCTAGGCCTTGTGGAAATTTTTAATCCAATGAAAATTGTGATTATAATATAGAACAATAAACTGATAATAAAGACATTCATTGAAAATTCTATTCTTAGCTGGTTCCCAAATAAGTGTGTCATCCCTTGGGTTGAAGGTGAAATCCCAGATGATATCATGTATTCCCTCCTATAAATTCATAGAAGGATCATACAACAAAATCCATTATAAAATTTTAAGGATTATAAGAAGAGTTAGATGGATAAAAATCAATAACTAGATAAGTTCCTATCTAGTTATCCAGACAGAATTTTAGAGTTTAATTCCTGCTGAAAATACATCTAGAACTAGACATGCTATTCAAATAAGAGTTTTCGATTGAGGGACAAATATATGAATCCATATATGCAGTTTTCCCTTTCTCAAATATATCTAGAAATATGCATATAAGGAATTATAAGACCATATATTTTTTATTGAAAATATTCCATGTTAATTGAGATTAAAGAGCTTCATTTAAGTTTATGATGCTCTTAATACCAATGCCACCATTGTTGAGTGAATTAAAACATTTTTTCCATGTAATGGTGACCATATTCCTCTCAATAATTCTACCACTCCTAGAAAAAAATTAATGTAGGAATTTAAGATTTTTACCATCCCCAAGGTCTATTTATAAATCATAAATGAGTGAACCATATTTCAAACAATAGTGGACTTAAAAAGAGATATTTTTCCAACCATTGAGAGTGCTTTACCCTTCCATTCTAAGTAATGATTCTTAATTTTATTAGAAATATTGAGAAATAGATTACTTTTTTTCTTACCTATAATAAAGGAACACCAAGATATATTAAGGGTATGGACCCCTCTCAATTACCAATCTCCTTTTGAATGTAATAATTTCTGAGATAAGTGAACCCCTTTACAAAGTAAATGAACGATTTATCCCAATAGATGTTTTTCCCTAATATTATTTTATAATAACTGAGAATATTCTTGATATTATAAATATTCCTTTTGGTACCTTTTAATAATATAATAATTTCATCGGTATATATCAAATCAGAAGATAGGGTAATATATCTAGTAGCATGGATAGTTTTGAGCTTTCCTTGATCCACCAACTGAGTGAGAAGATGACTAATATTGTCTTAAAAAATTGATAATATAAGAGATGAGAGAGGATCTCCCTATCTAAATCCTTTAGAACACTTAAAATAACCCTTAAGATATCCATTACTAAGAATTGATATGGAGTCTGATCTAAATAGTGATTTCACTCATCCAATGAAAGTGGCATTGAAACCAAAACTATTTAAAGCTTTATATATAAAGTTATAATTCATAGTATTGAAGGATTTATTTATATAAAGTTTAAGAGAAATGTCACCACATGTGTTGGAATTCCTAAGTAGATTGACACACTCATAGGTTGTATCAATACAATCTTGGATGCACCTACCTTTAACAAAACCAAATTGATTCCAGGTAATGATTTTATTAGCAATAAGGGAAATTCTATTGGAAAGAATTTTGCTGATAATCTTGTAGATGGTATTCACATGAGAAATAGACCTGAAAATATTTATTTCATATTCATTCTCATATTTAGGAATTATATTGAAAAATTGGGCATTGATCCCATTAGGGATGACACCTTTAATGAATAATGAGGTGACCAGCTTGCAAACATCAACCTTTATAGCATCCCAATATTTCTAGAAAAAAAAAGAAATTGTTGAAACCATCTGGTCCAGAAGCACTACTAGGATTCAATGTGAAAAATTGTATCCCTAATTTCATACTCAAGTGGAATGTTAGTGAGCAGAGTGTTTTCATTAGGGCTAACAAGGTTGGGAATAATATCATCCATTATGTCCTCTTCAATTCAACTCCCATTAAACAAGTTGGAATATTATGAGACTTTATGATTAGCAAGAAAAGTGTCTCACAAATGGACCATGGATAATATTTTCGACCATTACCCATCCGACTTGTCCACTTACAATATTTTTATGAATTTTAAATCAATTTATAAAAAACTATTTAACATTAAATATCCTTAAATTCATTTTTAGGAATATTTGAATAATTGACTTTTAAAACATAAAGATAAAAATAGAATTTGAATCTAAATATTTTAACCATAAATAATAATTTATAATTATACATGAAATTAATAGAATTATACAATTCATCCAAAATGTATTACTTTTAATTTTTCTTAAATCATTATTTGATATTTCTACTACTTTCACAAGTGTTGCGTCATAGATGTTTAAGCATTCAAGATAACTATACCATCACCAAAAATTAAAAATAAATTACTATCATAAAAATAATTTATTCATATTCAAAATCATTATTTATAAACATTATTAATATTTTTTATACCTATAAAAAATATTTGAGATGTTAAAAAAATAGATTGATTTTTTATAATTATTCTTTACTTAAAATAATATAAAGGTCATCATCAAAGTAAAACATCACCAAATTGACATATTCTTTAATAAAGGATGGTGATGGTCAAAATACACTCATCTATTAAGATAAATTTAAGTGTTTGAGATATTTTTAGGACTTATCTTATAAAATCCTAACCCAAAACACCAGGTCCAAGCTAGGGTGCCACAATACCTCAAGTGCACCTCCTCATATGCAATAGGTTATTGACTAGTAGTGTGACAAACTGACCCAAATACCCTCTCAAACTTGTACCCAACTTGATACACCACATACTTGAATGGAATTCTCAATCCCCATGGGCTGGATACTAGCACCCGGGCATCATACAGTAAACAGAGGGAATGATTTCTCCTAACATAATGCAACCACATAGAACATATAAATAACAGAGAAAATAGAGGAAGATATAAATATATGTCATAATTTAAAACAAACATTAGAAACTAAACAACTCCAGAGTAGAAAAAAATTTATAAGTATTGTTCTAACCACAAAAGACCACCAAAATAGGAATAATAGTAAACTACTCCATGTAAAATCATGGGAAGACTCCCACCATCTCACTACTAGCTACTCATCCTAGCTGACAAAAAATATCATATCCTCATTATGGCACCTAGCCTTTCCCTACATCAAAATATATACAAATTTATATTCATCATCAAAGAATCTAATAGGGTGTAAGCTAACAAGCTCAGTAGGATCCCGCCCAAATGTTCCATAACAAGTCTTTGTACAAAAACTCAAGTATTATCTTTTAAAATAAAACATGGCATGATAATCAAAAAGGAAATTATATCAAAAGAAAGGTAAATATTTTCCCTTTTTCCATTAATTTCAAAACAAATGTAGGTATGTAATTTTCAAGAATAATTCCCATTATGATTTTTTAAAATCTAAAGCATGCATACAAAAGAAAAGGAAGTATAAATACAAGCATAGGTAACTCATTCCAAGGAACTCGACAGATCATGTTAGCAGACTACTCATACCACAATAGACTACTATTGCACAACAAATCCTTAGAACATGGTCCTAAAGAGCATAGGAATACCCCATGAGTGAACCCCCAGACAATGTCAAGAACATTTACCTAGAATAAAAGACCTAGGGATCATACATAATCCCCATGAGAAAACCTCTATAAGGTAATATATATGTTGTAACTAAGATAAACCTTACACCTATGCACCCAAGGATTACCATGTGATACATTTCATAAATAATTTCAATGCTTTGAAAATACCCCTTTTTCTATTTACCAAAAACTAGATAAAACCACCTTTTCTCAGAAATCCTTTTACACACAAAAAAACCGGCCAAATTTGTTTATAAATAAGCTTATAAAAATAAGAGAAATTTAGTTTTATCAATACAGGATAGATACATAACCACCTACCTCAAAATTAGGGGTCGCACACTTTTGAGTCAATAAGGTTTCCTTATGACTTTTTCATTATTTTATGTTTCAAAAATTAAAAATGCTCTATCATAAGGAAAATTTCATTTTCCATAAGTTTCATCTTGATAAGGAAAATTTTCCTTCCCCAAGGAAATTTATCCTTACCATGATTTTTCATTGTTAATATTTTAGTCTCTCTAATTCTAACTCTTTTTATTTCTAAGTGTAAAATTATGTTTCATATCTAAAACCTTGGAATCTTATAAATACTCAGATATAGAGCATTCTATTTTTAGGATCCAAATTCCAGTTCTGAATTCTTATAAATTCAGACTCTGAATTCTTATGAATTCAGACTCCAAATTCTTATGAATCCAGACTCTGAATTCTTATGATTCCAGACTCCGAATTCTTATGAATTCAGACTCTAAATTCTTATGAATCCAGACTCCGAATTTCCTTGAAATTCATACTCTGGAATTCTATAGAATTCTGATTCCAAATTCCCTGAGAAACAGAATCCGAATATCCTTGTAATATAGACTCTGAAGGTTAACTTGCTTAGACTTCGAATTCTAATTTTTCCTTAGACTCCAAAAAAATGAATTTGGTTGAACAACCATATTTTGTTTACTCTTGTTTGAGTTATAAAATGATGTCGTGCTTTCTGTTACTAACAAACCGTTGTTTGAGTGACACGTGTTCAGGTCCCTCCGAAATTCAAGGAAAATATGATCGTTAAAGGAGGGAGGTGACCATTGAAGATGTGCCTATAAATAGAACTCATTTGAACGAGCTCACAACTTTGATGACTATTCTACAACTCTAGATATTACATGCTGAAGTGATTTCTAGATAGAGACTTTCAGGCATTGTATGTACTAAACATCTTGTTCAGAATTTCTTCATGCGAATCTGAATATTGTTGAGTACATTCGAGGTCTTTCAGGAATAAGAAGACAGAGGTTTCGACTACCTTGAAGTTCTAGGGCTTGCGGGGATAGCAAGACAGACTCTGATATTCATATCTAGGGATTACCCTAGTGTGGGTAAGACAGACTTTCTTGAAATTATAAATCAAGGGACCTTTATCCAAAGTTGTTGGATACCCTTGTCTTTGGGTTAAAAGATTTCTTACTTGTTACTTTTATTGTTTCAAGTTTTTTTTTCTACTATATTTTGATTGATAAGGAAATTATAATTATCTTATACTTTCTTATACTTGTACTCTGATTAGTAAGATTCTATACACTTTAAGGTAGAATCTTAATCTTTGTAAACTTTTCTTAAGTTTCATTTCTGGAACCACATTTTCATAATCAATAAAGTTTGTATAACTAAGAGGTCTTGTGAATTTACCTTGTTTAACTTTGTAAAACATTACCATCTTTAAAATTTACAAATGAATTTTTTAAAGTATATAATTCACCCCCCCCCCCATGTATATTGACCATATACATCATCATTTTGATCCTACAATTGGTTTCAGATAAGGTCTCTAAAATACTTATATTCACATATAAGTTTTCTTGCTCAAGTTTTTCATTGTTCTATATTTTCCTTGCTTAGGATATTTTTATGCTTGTTTAAAAACTTTTATTACTAACAAGTTTTTGTGGAAAGATATTTTCTTTGAGATGGCAGGAATAAATGTTGGTTCAATTGAAAATATTAATCCTACTAGAACACCTATATTTTATGGGAATGATTGTGAATATTGGAGAGATCATATGATGACTTTTCTCATTAATACTAGAGTGGAAAACTTTTTTATGCTTATTGTAGATTACAAGATTCCTGATAAGGAAGTCAGAACTTTTACTAATCAAGAAAAGTCAGAATATCAACTTAATTACAAGGTACGCAATACTTTTTTGTATTCCATGACCAGGAATATATATATCCAGATTTCTTCTTGTGAAGCTACAAATTTTATTTGGAAGAATCTTGAAGTAACTCACTTTGGAACTTCCAAAGTTATTGAAACTAGAAGATCTATTCTTAGAGCTGAGTACCGTGGTTTTTACTTTTCTTATAGAGAACCTATATGTAAGGTACAATAGAGATTTATAACTACTGTCAATAGCTTACAATCCATGGGTGAAAAGGGTTTAGATGATGAGGCACTTGTAAAAAATATTATAGACATCATTCCTAATGAGTTGGAATCCAAGAGTACAGTTATAGATGAGAATAGGAAAGTCTCACAGATTACTCTTGAGGAGATTTTTGGAACTCCTATTAAACATGAGACTAGAATGAAGAGATATGCTGACAATGTTAAGAAAAATAATGGGAATGGAAGGGTTTCTTTTACAACTACCTCTAATCAGATGAAAGACAAGACTCTTGATAGAGTTACAAGATCTAAATCTAAGAAGGCCATTGTTTTATCTAAATCAAGTGAAAGTGAACATTCTGAGAATGAACTAGCTAATCTTTATCAAAGTATGAACAAGATAGATGGGAAGAAATACTTTCAGTATAGATATAACAATAAAGAAATAAAGGATAAGAAAGACTCTAAAGTCACTTATTATGAATGAAAAAGAGCTGGGCATATAAGGCCAGATTTTCCTATACTTAAGAGAAAAGATAAAAAGTAAAAGAATTCTGAGAGGAATATAAAGAAGTAATATAAAGCTAAATCTAAAAAAGTTTTGAAAGCTAATAACACCTAGAGTGCTAGTGGTGTAGAATCTTCTGATGAATCCTCAGATTACAAATCTTTTGGACAGAAGAATCCTGGTTTACTTTCCAAGTTACCTATTGAAAATCAATGTTTAATGGCTAAGGTACACAATTTTGAATCCATAACCAATATATCCTTGAATGATGATTATAGTGATAGTAAATATTATGAATCCTTAGATGAATAATCTTCTTCTGATGAAGATAATACTTTACTTACCTATGAAGAAGTTTCTAGGTTTTCTAAGCTCCTCGAGAATAAAAATTCTAAAGTCAAAAAAAATCTTAATAAGGATAATTCTAGTATTTTTATTCTTTCTAAAGAAATATCAGATATTTCTAAAGATCTTGATAAGAAAATTTATGATTTTTAAATTATTTCAAAAACCCTTTAGAAAGTTAATTCTGATAAGGATAAACTTTCTAAGGATCTAGAAAAAGTAATTTCTAAGAAAAATGTTTTTGAGCCAAACTCTAGTGTTAAAACTGATGTTTTTAAGGATAAGAACTTAGTAATTAGACTAAAGTCAGAAATATTTTCCTTGATGAAGTGTTTTTTAAAATTTACCATAGGGAAGGAAAACTTTGATAAGATGTATTCCCAAATTCGACCTCTAAGGAATAATTCTGGTTTTGGTTATACTAGTTCAAAACTGATTTTTATTAACAATTAGTTTGTTCCTCAAAGTGATCCATTCTATACTAAGTGTTAGTGTGGTGGGCATTGGGCAAAAAAAATTTCCTTAAAAAAACTCAGTCTTTAGGTTTTCACAAATCTTATTTTTCAAAGAAAATGTGGATTCCTAAAATTTTTCTTTCTGAAGTTTCCGGATCCAAGAAAGTTTGTGTTCCAAAAGTCTAATACTCTTATTTTCAGGAAAATAAGGATAGTACCAATATCAATACATAGTACATGGATAGTGGATGTTCCCGATATATTAATGGTAACAAAAACTTCTTTGAAAATATTATGAAGAAAAAATGAGGAAAAGTAACTTTTGAAGATAATGCTAAGGGATAAATTATTGGTATAGGTAACATTGTTCTTATTGGAAAAACTTTGATTTGAAATGTTTTATTTATTAAGGGTCTTAAGAACAACCTCATTAGCATAAGTCAATTATCTGATTAAGGTTACCTTGTGAATTTTAGGAATGAAAATTTCTTAGTACACAATTCCAAGGAATATTTTATTCTTTCTGCCAATAGGCAAGAGAATGTTCACACATTAAACTTAAAATACCTTAGAAGCCAAGACCTACCTTGTCTTAGTGAAATGGAAGATCATTCTTTGTTTTTGAATACAAGGTTAGGACATTATAACCTTAGGAACCTATGAAAACTCTCTAAGAAAAGACTAGTTAAGGATCTACTAGAGCTTATATTTGATTCTTCAAAAGTTTTTTATCCTTGTCAATATGGAAAGCAACATAAATCAAGTTTTAAATCAATCGATGAAGTCTCAACCATTTATGCATTACAATTGGTGCATATGTATTTTTTTTTTTCTAACACAAACTGGAAGCATTGGAGGCAAATATTATATATTTGTCTTAATTAATGATTACACTAGATTTACGTGGGTCTATTTTCTAGAAAATAAATCTGAATCTTTTTCTTATTTCAAAACTTTTAGAGCCCAAGTTAAAAATGAGAAAAACATTTTGTAGTAGAAAAGGCATTACTCATAACCTCTCAGCACCTAGAACACCTCAACAAAATGGTTTTGTTGAAAGAAGAAATAGAATTCTTCAAGAGATAATAAAAACAATGTTGAGTGAATATTTGGTAGCCAAACATTTTTGGGCTGAAGCTGTAAGTACTTCTTGTTATACCATAAATCATATTTTGATTAGACCTTTTCTTAATAAAACTCCTTATGAGTTATGGAATGGTAGAAAACCTAGACTTTCCTACTTCAAGATTTTTGGTTGTAAGGTATTCATTCTGAATACTAAAGATAATCTAAACAAATTCACACCAAAATCTAATGAAGGAATTTTTTTAGGCTACTCTGCAACTTTTAAGGCTTATAGAGTTTTAAATAAAAATACTTGTACTGTTGAAGAAACAATACATGTCAAATTTTATGAAACTAATCCTTTTATTTTTAAACAACCTCAACCTACATCTTCTGATGTGTTTTCAAAAAATGATTATCAAATATTGATATAAGATCCTTATAATAAGGAAAATGTTCAAGAAAATGTTTCTGAACAATTTACCGCAGAATAATTCATACCATATGTTGATGAACAGGTTTTACAAAACCCAAATCAATTGTTTCTTAAGAATCATCCCAGTGATAGTATCATTGGTGATGTAAATCAACCGGTAAGGACTAGAATTTCCTTAAGAAATGAAGTAGAACATCTAGCATTCCTTTCCCAATTATAACCAAAAAGCACTGATGAAGCTTTAGGTGATGATTATTGGATAAAATCTATGCAAGATGAGCTAAATTAATTTTAAAGGAATAAAGTATGGATGTTGGTTGAAATACCTATGGAAACTTCTATTATTGGAGTAAAATGGGTCTTCAGAAATAAATGTGATGAAAATGAAATCATAGTAAGAAATAAAGCTAGATTGGTTGCTAAAGGATATAATCATCAAGAAGTAATAGAATATGAAGAAACCTATGCTACAGCATCTAGACATGAATCTATTCATATTCTATTTTCCTTTGTACCATTCTTCAATTTCAAAAGCTTTCAAATGGATGTTAAATTTTCTTTCCTTAATGGTTTTGTTCAAGAGGAATTTTTTGTTGAACAACCTCCTGGTTTTGAAGATACAAAACATCATGAACATGTTTACAAACTTACCAAAGCTTTGTATGGACTCAAAAAATCCCCAAGAGCCTGGTTTTATAGACTTACAGGATTTTTGATTCAAAATAATTATGTTAATGGAAATTATGATCTAACCCTTTTTATAAAGAAAAATAAGAAAAATGTTTTGATTGTTCAAATTTATTTTGATGACATTATATTTAGTTCAACTCAGAAATATTTAACTAATTCCTTTGGGGATCTAATAAAATATGAGTTTGAAATGAGTATGATGGGTGAGTTAACATTTTTCCTTGGTTTTCAAATTTCTCAAAAACCATGAGGAATCTATATATCCCAATATAAGTATATTAAATATCTTCTTAAAAAGTATGGATATGACAACACTAAGAGTATAAGTACTCTCATTGGTACCTAAAATTCACTTGATCTTGATGAAGCTGGGAAACTAGTATATCAAACATCTTTTATAGGTATGATAGGAAGTCTACTTTATTTGATATCTAGTCATCCAGACTTAATGTTTTCTATATGCTTATATGAAAGATATCAATCCAATCCTAAGGGATCTCATTTAAAGGCAATAAAAAGGATTTTTCGCTACTTAAAGGGAACCATGGATCTGGGACTCTTTTATACTTCTGGAAATGATTTTGTTTTAAAAGGTTTTTTGAATGCTAACTTTGGTGGATATAAAATGGATAGGAAAAGTTCATATGGAACTTGTCATTTCTTAGGACAGTCATTAGTTTCTTGGTTATGAAAAAAACAACACTCAGTAGCACTTTCCACTGCTGAAGCTAAATATGTAGTAGCTAGAAGTTGGTGTGATCAAGTATTGTGGATGCAACACACAATCATAGATTATGAAATGAGTTTTACCAAAGCAAAAAATTTTGTGTGATAATACTAGTTCCATTTCCCTAATCAAAAACCTTTCACATCACTCTCATGCAAAACACATAGATATTAGGCATCACTTTCTTAGAGATCACACACAAAAACGAGATATCATTCTTCAATTTATTGGAACACAAGATCAACTTGCGGATATTTTCACAAAATATTTACCATCTGATAGATTTGAATACATTAAATAGATGTTAGGAATGATAATTTTAAGGTAATATTCCATGTTAAATTCCTGTTGAAACCAATCTCCTTACAGTAAGGAACTCCTTTTCATAGTGGTAGTACATTTTTTTGTTAGATTTTTAAAAAAATTCGTAGTCTAAATTTTTTTTTGTAGTCTAAAAATTCTTCGTAGTCTAAAATTTTTCGTAGTCTAAAATTTTTCATTGTCTAAAATTTTTCTTGGTCTAATATTTTTTCGTTGTCTAAAATTTTTCGTACTCTAAAATTTTTCGTAGTCTAAATATTTTTTAGTCTAAAATTTTTTCATAGTCAAAATTTTCGTAATGAACATTTTCGTACTTAAAATTTTCGTAATGAAGATTTCTGTACTAAAATTTTTTGTAATGGAGTTTTTTTCGTATTTAAAATTTTTGGAATCTAATGTTCTTCAAGAATAATTTTTCACATTATGAATAATATTCCTAGAAATTTGAAAGGTATATTTCTTTCCCTAAGTTTTCATAATAATTTTTTTTCTTGTTGGTATTTTATTCTGTTTTAAGTAAAATATTTCGTATTCATTTTAATTTTTCTTAAATTTAATTTTTTCCAAAAAACTCCAAAGATTGGATTGAACCAAATTTCCTTCTATAGCTATCATCTCAACCGTCAGATCTTCTCAAGATGTTTCAACCATTGGATCAATTGAGGAAGCTGAATTGTCACCTCAATGCCTATATAAAGGACCCCTCGATGGTTGTCCCACATTGATCTCAAAGATCTTGTGTGCTGAAGCTTTTCCCTTCCTATATAATCTCATTCTGAACTTCTGTAATCTTCCTTACTTCTGAATATCTACTGAAGTCTCTTCCCAGAAAGAAATGTCGATTGTGGAGCCAATATCTGAATGGTAGATATACAGAGAAAGGTTAGTTGATCCAAAGTTTTATGCCAAATATGACTCTATCATTTCCAAGAATATCAAACTCAATGGTTGGGAGAGTGTATGTATTTCAAAACCAAAATCTCAATATTTGGTATATCCGGAGTTGTTAGTAGAGTTATATGAGTTAGTAACTTTCTTAGAGGAAGAATGTTGGAGTAAGTTTTCTTTTAAGTATTATGGAAATACATATTCACTTTCTTTCACCAAGGATGCAAGCTTGTTTGGTATTCCTTATTAAGGGGAAGCTGAGTTCTGTACTCACAAGCTACCTGATGTTCAAGGAAGTTTTGATAAGGTGAAGGTCATGGCTTTCCTTGGTCTCCTAGAAGTAAAGACTCTGAAGATTCTTCACTTGTCTATAAACTTTCAGATTCTTCAATTATGGGTTCAAGGATTCATTATTTCGAGAAAAGGTGATAAGGATACTCTAAATAAGAGTGACATCTATATTTTGGATTTCTTGGTAAATCTAAGGAAGATAAATTTGGTTAAGTAAATTCTGATTACAATTGAGAATATCAAGAATGGTAATTTGAAATCTCAAATTAATATATATCCATCCATTCTGTAAAAGATGATTGTTTGGTGTTTATAATCCTTCAAATTTCCTTGCAGTTCTATGTCAAGGAATTGCAAAGTCATGTTGTTGAGTGATAACACTTTGATAAGGATGAAAAATGGTTTTTCCAAAGAATATGAAGAATTATTTGATTTTCCTGAAGAGGAAGTTGAAACTCTTTCAAAGAAACAGGAGGTGGCTGAAACCTCTAAAAAGGGTGGAAGGAAGAGGAAGGTGAAATAAGTAGAAGAGAAGGAAAAAACCCCAGTGGCTAAGGAAATTCAGTCAGCACCCCTGAAGCCAAAGAAACAAAAATCTTATCCTGATGAGGTAGTAGAAAAGTGGAGATAAGACAAGAAAAATCAGAAAGAAGGGGAGCCTAATTTTGGCTTGGACCTTGTTGAGGCAAAATATTTGAAGGAAAAGGCAGCTGAATAGCTTGAGAGGCAAGAGAAAGAGAATAATCAGAAGAAAAAGATGTATGAGGCCAAGATTGTGCAATCACTTCTTAAGGTTGCTGAAAAAGTCTTTGAATAAATTCCGGTACTAGAATCCTTTCTGATAGAACCTTTAACAGAGACTCCAGGAAAGAATTTTGTAACTCTGGAAAAAGTCCAAGAAAAACAAGTAGAAGAAGAAGAACAATAAGGGAGTGGTGATACTAAAGATTTGATAAATCAGGTTAAGGATTTTCATGAGAAGGAAATCCCTTCTGAAAAATTATTATTCCAAACCTCTGAAGCTGAGTCTTCAAAACTTTATACCCTAGGGAAAGATGAGAAGAGTGTAGAAGAAGTGAACAAAGTGTTTAAAGAAGAAAGCTCCAACCATGATTTCATTCAGCCAGAGGATGTTGAGGCAGGAGCTGAGAAGGAAGAGGTAGATGAAGATAAAATTATGCAACTATCTAATATTTAACATGAATCACCCAATCAAGAAGAAGTTATTCCAGAAGCTGATAAGGGAAAATAGGTGGTTGTTGATACACCTAGCAGAGCAGTGGTGAAAAAGAAAGAAGTGGGTGCTTCATCGAAGAGGAAAGCTGCTGAGTTAGAAAAAGAAACCTCACCAACCAAAATCTCTAATTCGGAATCATCCTCTCTTGGACATGATTTTCTAGCCCAATATTTGAAAAATCTGGTTGGAACTATCCCTCTATTTCTAATCATAGACTCCAAATTACAGATAATTCATCATTCATTAAATACAAAATTGGATTCAGTATCCATGGTGATGGATAAGTGTGTCAAACTTGAGGCTGATTTCAAAACTATTTTCATAAACTATGAATCCCACAAAAGATCTTGCAAGAATATTACTAGTTGGTCAAAGAAAACTATAGAAGACATGAAAATTCTTGATGAGTTTCAAGATAATTTCAATGATGCATTTGAAACTGAAGATAGTAAGTTCAAAGATATCACCAAGACTTTTTAAGAAAAGATATCTCTTGAAGAAAATACTCGGAAGCAAGAAGTGAAATATTTGAATGGGAAATTATATTTAGTTTCTCAGAGTTGGAAGAGAGAAAGGGATCTCAGGATTGAGATAGAAGAGAATCTATTTAAGCAAGAATAAGTTCTAAAGAGTCAGGCAGAATCTATTAAGGCTTAGGAAGGAAAAATCAAAGCCTTAGAGAAGAAAACAGAAGATCAAGATCATCTTCTCAAACATGCAGAGGAGGATCACAAGGAACTCAAAAAGATGAATATTATTGTGAAGAAGCTGATGAAAAAGGATAAGTAATGATAATTTCATTCTAAATCCGATCTTTTGTTGTATTTTCCTTGTTTTACATATTCTTACAATCTTAATTAAATTTTTAGATATTCTTTATTTTTGGTTTTCTAGTACTAATATTTCAAGTACCATATTTCCTTTTCCATTCCCTGTATTCCTTTTTGAAAATCACAAAGGGGGATAAAGGAATTTTAAAAAGAATACTAAGTAAAGAATAAATTTCCCTAAGTAAGGGGGAGTTCATCTAAGGGGGAGTTTTCATCGTGAAGATTTTCATATGCAAGAAAATGGAAAATATCATTTATGAAATTCAAAATAAAATCCTTAGGGTTTCCAAGGCCTAAGGGGGAGTTATTCATATTCACTTTGATCCATAAGAAAATGGAGATAAGTTTTATTTTCAAGTCCATAAAATTTATAAGTCCTTATATTCTTTTTTGTAAGGATGTTTGTGCTTTCCAAAAAGGGGGATATTGTTGAGTCAATAAGGTTTCCTTATGACTTTTCCATTCCTTTATGTTTTGAAAATCACTAACACTCTATCAAAAGGAAAATCTCATTTTTCATAAGTTTTATCTTGATAAGGAAAATTTTCCTTCCCTAAGGAAATGTATCCTTACCATTTTTTTTCATTTTTTATATTTTAGTCTCTCTAAATCTATTTATTTTTATTTCAAAGTGTAAAATTCGGTTTCATATCTAAAACCTCGGAATCTTATAAATACTCAGATATAGAGCATTCTGTTTTCAGGATGCAAAATCAGGTTCTGAATTCTTATGAATTCAGACTCTGAATTCTTATCAATTCAGACTCTGAATTCTTATAAATTCAGCCTCTGAATTCTTATGAATTCAGACTCTCAATTCTTATGAATTCAGTCTCCGAATTCTTATGAATTCATACTCTTAATTCTTATGAATTCATACTATGAATTATTATGAACTTAGACTCAAAATTATTATGAATCTAGACTCTAAATTTCCTTGAAATTCAGACTCTGGAATTCTATAGATTTCTAATTCCGAATTCCCTAAGAAACAGAATCGGAATATCCTTGTAATATAGACTTCGAAGGTTAACTTTCTTAGACTCTGAATTCTATTTTTCCTTAGACTCTGAAAAATTGAATTTAGTTGAACAACCATATTTTTTTACTCTTTTTTGAGTTATAAAATGATGTCATGCTTTCTGTTACTAACTAACTGTTGTTTGAGTGACACGTGTTCAGGTCCCTCCTAAATTCAAGGAAAAATACGACCATTGGATGAAGGGAGCCGACCATTGTAGATGTGCCTATAAATAGAGCTCATTTGAATGATCTCACAACTTTGATGGCTATTCTACGACTCTAGATATTACATGATAAAGTGATTTCTAGAGATATACTTTCATGCTTTTTGTGTACTAAACATCTTGTTCAGAATTGCTTTGTGCGACTCCGAATGTTGCTGAGTACATTCGAGGGCTTCCGTGGATAGGAAGACAGAGGTGCTGACTACCTTGAAGTTCGAGGGTTTGCAGGGATAGCAAGACAGACTCCGATATTCATATCGAGGGCTTACCCTGGTGTGGGTAAGACCAACTTTTTTGAAAGTATAAATCAAGGGACCTTTATCCAAGGTTGTTGGATACCCTTCTCTTTGGGTTAAAAGATTTCTTACTTGTTACTTATATTGTTTCAAGTTTGTTATCCACTTAATTTTGATTGATAAGGAAAGTATAACTATATTATACTTTCTTATACTTGTACTCTGATTATTAAAATTATATATGCTTTAAGGTAGAATCTTTATCTCTGTAAACTTTTCTTAAGTTTCATTTTTGGAACCACATTTCTGGAATCAATCAAGTTTATAGAACTAAGAGGTCTTGTGAATTTACCTTGTTTAACTTTGTTAAACATTACCATATTTAAAAGTTTCAAAGGAATTTTTTAAAGTATACAATTCACCCCCCCCCCCCTCTTGTATATTGAGCATCTACATCATCATTTCGATCCTACACATACACCCATAAAGGATCCATTGATAAGAAGATCACCACAACAACAACAAAGGACCTAGAATCATTCTTCACATCTTAGAAATGATTCAATTTGAAGAAAAAAAGGCTAAATAAGAAGATGAAATGGTACATACCTTAAGAATCCACACTCTACACACCATAACCAACAAAATAAATGACCCATGGAAGAAGATCGTACCATGAATCTAGAAGAAAATAAGAAGTAACACCATTACGAATCAATGGATCTGATAATGAAACACAATATTTCAAAAGTGATCAAAGAAATGAAGAAAAAGAAAGGATCACTTACCTAGAGAGATTCAAACCCACTTTCATGTTGATCAATTGACAAACGGATCAAACTGGATTGAACATAGACTTCAAAAATCATCAGAGAAGGGTTTTACATCAATATCCAAGAGAGTTGTGGGATAATGAAATAAAATTTCAGCTGAGTAGCACCCTAAAATCTGACCTCCTGATAGTTACATGACGTGTATGTCCTTTACATGACATTTTATCCACTATGATCAAGTACTAAAAAAACTCACCTCATTTTTATTAAAAAATGATATTTTATTATTACATATCGTGTAATAGTTACCCAATGTGTGTTCACTTCACACTATGTAAACAGTTCATGACTTATTCCTAGAGACCAAGTACACATTGTGTAACTCCTTTACACGTTGTGTAATCACCTAGAACATAGTAGAAAACTCCATATACTTAGAAAAAAATTCAAAATACCTTAGGCATTCTCTAACCTTAGGTAGAACCCCACCAAGCCATTACCACATTTATACTTGGATCCCATTAATTCAAACAAACATACATATCCGAACATTAATTCATTTTTCTTAGTAAATACAATCCATCCTCGGGATTCCCAATATGCACCCAATTCAAGAGGAAAATAAGAAAAGATAAAGGAGTTAGTTGAAAGTGGGTAATGAGATGTTAAAAACTCCCCATCATAAGACTTTCCATCCCCAGGAAGTCATATGGAATAATGAAGTCCAATAAATAGGTGATTTCATTGCTCCCTCCTCAACAAATCACACTCCCAAGTCTCATGAGTATCTGATCCATGCCTCCATAACACTATAACCATTGAAATAGACTTCCCACACAAGAATTTCACTTGAGATTCCATGATCACCACTGGATACTCAACAACAGAAACATCTGGCTCTAACTCAATCACCTCCCAACTCAAAATGTGAGAGGGGTCAAGATGATATTTCTTGAGCTATAATATGTATAAAACATCATGAATTCCTATCAACTAAACTGGTAATTCAAACTAATAAGTAACCTTCCCAAGTTGCTCAATGACCTCAAATGGTCCCACATATATTGGAACCAACTTTCCCTATTTTTCAAGCTGATGGTGACCCAACCAAGGATAAACCTTCAAGAAAACCCAGTCACCAATAGAAAAATCCAAAGGATGACATCGTTGATCCTCATAAGTATTTTTTCAACTCTCAAATGTAACCAGATGTTGATGTATGTCATGGATCTTCACAGATGTCTTCTGAACCAAACTTAGTCCTGCAAAAGAATTTATGCCCACCTCTTCCCAATAAAGAGGTAATCTGCACGGGTGACCATACAAAGCCTTAAAGAATCCATTATAATCTATGATTAGTGAATATTGTGGTGTTAAAACTCAACTAGTCCCATATTTCTATCCCAAGATCCACCAAATTCTAAGACATAGTCATGGAGATTATCCTCTAGGATCATAATATCATGCTCTGTTTGGTCGTTAGTCTTTGAACGATAAGTTTTACTCAACCTGAATTAATTCCCCATTTCCTCTTTAGATACTTCTCCAGAACCTTTAAGAAAACATAGGATCCCTATTTGAAACAACAATAGAAGGAACCCCATGAAAACTCATAATTTCTCGTATATACATCTTACCCAGATCCTTAACCCTTACGGTGTCTTTGATAGGAATGAAATAAGATGACTTTTTCAATCGATCAATCACCACCCAAATAGAATTAATCCCTTAGTGAGTCTATAGAAATTTGAAAATGAAGTCCATGGATACCTCATCCCATTTCTGAACTGGCATTGGAAGTGGCTGGAGGAAACCAAAAGGTTTAAAATGCTCTACCTTAATATGTTGGTAGGTGAAAGAGAAAGACACATACCCAGCAATATCATACTTCATACCTTGCCACTAGAATCATCGTCTCATATAATAAGAAATATTTTTAGATCCTGAATGAATGGACCATGAAGAACTATGAAAATCAGACAAAACTGATCTCCTTATAGAAATTGGGAAAACAAATTGATCCCCAAGACTAAGAATACCATCTAAAGAGAGATACCAACCTGAAATGGTCTCCCCACTATATAGGGTTTCTAGAATTCCTCAGAACTAAACATCCTATTTTTGATTATGTATAATAGTATCAAGAATATATTATGATAACTAAAAATTGGTAAGAACCGTACCTAAAACATCCACTTGAGCATATAGATTCAACTAAGCAAAAATTCCCATAAGGTCCCACTCTTCCTTCGATTCCAAAACAGCTTGTGGTGGAACTTTCCTACTAAGAGTGTCTACCATGACATTCCCCTTTCCTGGGGTTTAGGTGATCATGAAGTAAAATGTATAAAGGTATTCCACCCATTTCCTTTTACTAATATTTAAGTCTTTCTAAGAAAAGATATAGTTCAAAATCTTATGGTCATAAAAGACTTTGAACTTTTCCCCAAAAAATATAATGTTTCAAACACTTAATAGCATGTATAACTACAACAAGCTCTAAATCAAGAGTGGGGTAATTATTATCATGAAGTTGAAGTTGATGAGAGGAATAAGCTACTACATGATCAATCTTCATGAGAACACAACTCAAACCAACACCAAAAGTATCACAGAAGACCACATATTCTTTATCAGGCTCGAGTAAGATCGGAATAGGAGATGATATCAGAAGTATTTCCATATTTTTGAAATAAGAATGAAACTTTTCATTCCATGTGAATTTCTCCCCTTTCTTGGTAAAAGTAGTCAAACGTGACACCAACTTTGAGAAATCCTTGAGGACCCATCCATATTATCCAGCAATGCCAAGGAATCTTAAAATCTCAAAGACATTACGTGGCTCTTACCATGCCAAGATAGACTTTACCTTATTAGGATCAACTAATAATCCATGCTCATAAATCTCATACCCACATAATTTCACTTATTGAATCCAGAAGTTTCATTTGGAAATTTTTCCATAAAAATGGTGACTTCTCAAGATTTCCGAAACTAAACTCAGATAGTACTCATGATCATGCTCAGATCTCAAATAAACCAAAATATCATCTATGAACACATCCACAAAAGCATTAAGATACTGATGGAATATCTGATTCCTCAAATCCATTAAAGCTATAAGAGTATTAGTCAACTAAAATTGCATCACAAGATATTCATAATATTTATACTAAACCCTAAAATCTATCTTTGGTATATCACACTATGAAACTCTAATCAGATGATAACCAAAATGAAGATCAATCTTTGAAAGCCACTTTTCCCCATTTAAATGATCAAACAAATCATCCACATGAGGAAAAGGATACTTTTTCTTAACTGTTACTCGATTAAACTTCTAATAGTCCACACACAACTAGAGTAAACCATCTGTATTCTTGGAAAAGAGCATCAGGGCTGCCAAGGTGAAACACTATGGTGAATGAAAACCTTGTTTACCTGGTTTTCCAACTAAATTTTTATCTCTTTTAGCTCCACTGGCAACATACGATATGAGGTTATTAATATTGGCTACATTACTGACACTAGGTATATTGTAAAATTTACCTCCCTCACTAGAGGAAGCCCTAAGAAATCACCTGGGAAGATGTTAGGAAACTCTCAAAAAATATTAGGAAGATAAATAGTAGAAGAAATTTTATCAGAATCAACTAAAATAGTAGACAACAAAATCCTGAGCCCTGGGCGGGAAGGTCCTGCACATCTAGACCTCAGATCCCACTCTCCCTGAAACATCCTTGAGCTCCCATTAGCCATGTGGAATGAGATAGGTTGATGATAATAATCAACCTCATCTATATGAGAAATAAGACAATCCATCCTGATGATGACATCAAACAGATCTAGATCGAGAATAAGAAAATCCCAGACTAGATCTGTATCGGTTATCAATAGTTCACAAGATGGATACTAAAACCCCTACTATTTCCTATTCCCAATATGTGTCACTAACTCCATAAAAAGATATGAGTTCTATCAGAAGGTTAATTATATCAACAAAATGGATAGATATAAATGAGTGAAAAGAACCAGTATCAAATAATGTAATCACTATTGAGGATTCAATAAAGATGATACCTCTCACTATCGTTGGACCTACGTATAACTCCACTGGAAACTCATCTATTGTGTGAAGGTGCTTAACTCATGAGGCCTATGTATGGATATGTGTAGTCTTTGAAGAATATAACCATGCCACAGTATCCTTTAGAGCCAAAAATCCCTAGACATAATGAGATGTAGACATAGCTTGAAAGAAGTGATGTAGATGAAAATAATGCCCAAAACTGTTACACATCTTTGCAGGTGAAGGATAGGAATTTTGTGTGGGTCTAACCTTGTCACACTAATAGTAAGTCATAGGTACACCACTAGCTATAACCAGAGGTTCTGAAGAGGACTACTACTGAGAACCACCTCCACCACTCATGCGATGATCCTACCACTTTATCTTATTTCCTAGCACACCAATACAACTACCACTAGGTGGAAGATAAGAGGAATAAGATCTAACCATACCTACCATATTCATTTATTCCATTATATCCTTGTCCACTATCTTTGTATAGGTCAAAAGATTCATCATAAATACCTATGATCTAATATCCAGTTTCAAACCCAGCTGGTACTTCTGTGGTTTTATCTAGTCATTCTTTACTATGTCTCATGCAAAATGAACTCGATAAGAAAATCGATTGGTGTATGATGACATCGTATGCTCTCCCTGATACAAAGATAGAAACTCTAGATACTTTTCCATCATTAGTGACTCTTTAAAAAACTATTGGAATAATAGTGTTATGAAACCCTTCTAGTATAAGCTCATATGCTTATTAGCCTACACCATGGAATACCACCAACGCTCGCTAAGACCCTCAATTCTAAATGTTTAACACTTTACTTTGATACTCTATGGTGTATTTAGGAAGTCAAAGATCTAATAGATCTTTTAAAGATAGTTCTCTACCTCTTGAGGTTCATTAATACCTTTAAAGGATGGTGGATTCTCATTTAATAACTCTTGTGATCATCTCTTTATCTTATAGCTCCTGGAAATACCTCAAAAACTATATTCTAAGATGGTGGCACATTCTGGTCAATAGCATGAACTACCCGCATGATAGCCTCAATCAAATTCTTATCTATCAGAGGATTTCCTTGAGAAGAATCAGTTTCACCTTCCTAAGGAACTCGTAGAACACATATCGGAGGCATACTACTATACACCAAAACAAATGAAATGATCAGGAAACATAACAATCTCAGATCAAACCATAAAACCCATAAGTAGAAACTAATATTAACATGAAAACTCAAAATAGGAGACACACGTCCCAAAATCCCATGGAAACTTGAGTCTAGTCAAGAAAATATATGTCCAGGCACTCACCGTAACATACCTCTCAAGTCCCGAAAATCCTATCTTCAGTCTACCAAACATCCTAAGATAGGGACAAGCCCCAAACCTTGGGTTCTGATACTAAACTGTAATAAAATGACCCAAATACCCTCTCAAAATGGTACCTAACCCCAATACACCACATACCTGAAGGGTATTCTCGATCCCCATGGGTTGGTGACTAGTATCAGGGAATCATACAAAAAATAGAGGGAATTATTTCACCCAACCTGAAGCAATGACATTGAACATATACATAATAGATGCAATAACAGAATAGATAAATATATTCCATAAATTAAAAAAACAATGAAAACTAAACAACTTGAGAGTAAAAACAAATATCCAAGTATAGGTCCAACCAAAAAGGACCACCAAAACAAGAATAACAACCAACTAATCCATGTGAAAGTGTGGGAAAACTCCCACCATATCACTGCTAGATACCCGTCCCAAATGACAAAAAACCAGACCACCTCACTGTAGTGCCTTTCCTTTCCCTGCATCGAAAGACATACAAAGATTTATGCACCACTGAAGAAGTTCGCAGGGTGTGATCTAATAGGATCAGTAGGATCCCACCTAGATGTTTCATAAAAAGTCTCTATACAACAACTCAAGTATTCTATTTTCAAATAAAACTTTGAATGATAAGAAATAAGGAAATTATACCAAAATCATGGTAAATATTTTCAATTTTTCCATAGATTTAAAAAAAAGGCAGGTATATTAGTTTCATGCATAATTTACATTACCATTTATGAAAATATAAAGTATGCATATCAAATCCAAAGCAGTATGAATTCAAGCACAAGTAACTCACACCAAGGAACACAACAGGCCAAGCTAGAAGACTGCTCATAACAGAACAGATAAATAGTTCACAATAAGTCCTTAGAACACAGGCCTAAGAAGCAGAGGAACACCCCGTGAATGAACACCCTAACAATGTCAAGAAAATTTCCCTATAACAATAGGCCTAGAGACAATGGAACTAAGTTGAACCTTCAACCTACATGCCCAAGGTTTCCTATATGATTCATTTCATAAATCATTTCAATGATTTAAAAATAACCCTTTTTTCATTTACTAAGTCCCATGGAAAAATAACATTTTCTTACAAATCCTTTTACCCACACAAAAAAAAATTCCAAGTTTTTTATAAATCAGTTAATAAAAAAAGGATAAATAAAGTTTCATCAATACATGCTAGAGACATAACCACCTACCTCAAAGCTTGGGGTTGTACACATCCACAAAGGATCCACCGACAATAAGGTCAAAACAACAAAAATGAAGACCCTAGAATTATTATTCATCTCTTAGAATTGACCTTATTTGACCAAAAGGTCTAGAAGATAAGAGGAAACAATACATACCTCAAGAATGTACACTCTTCGTACCACAACCAACAAAAGAAATGGACCTTGAAATGAGATCGCACCATGGATCTAGAAGGAAAAAAGAAAGAACGTCATTATGGATCAATGGATATGATAACGCAATTCCATGATGCTATCATGAACAAAGAAAAGAAGAAGTAGAAATTATCACTTACCCAGAGAGACACAAACCCACTGCCATGGTGATCAATCACCAAATAGATCAATCTAGATCAGATGAAGACTCCTAAAATCACTAGATAAGGGTTCTAGGATGAGATCCAAGAGAGCTAAGATAAGATAAAAAGAATTAGTTGACCAAAACCCTAAAATACAACCTACTTATAGTTACATTACCTATAAATCCTTTACAAGACATGTAATTTGTGACAATCAAGTACACTAAAAATCTTGTCACCTTTTTATTAAAAACTAATCTTTTATTATTACATGTCATGTAACTGTTACACAATGTGTACTCACTTTATGTTGTGTAAACAATTCATGATTTTCTTCTGGTGACCAATTACACATCTTGTAACTCCTTTTCATGCCATTTAATCACCCAACACATAACATAAAACTCGATATTCTTATATAAAAACTCAAAAATACTCAAGCGTTCTCCGAAATCAAAAATAACCCCACCATTCTATTAATATATTTATACCCAAACTCCATTAATTCAAAAAAAACCATCTCTTAACTTTAAGTCTTTTTTATTATAAAATTTTTTACATCCTCGAGAGCCCCAAGACACACCTAATTCAAGAAGAAACCAAGAAAATGTAAGGGAGTTACCTGAAAGTGGGTAACAGGATATTATGAGTTGTAAGGGTCTATGTCTTCCAATAGAGAGACTATACCCTCAATATCATGTCATTAGTAAAATAATAATAATAATAATAATAATAACAAACAATATAATAAAGCATTAGAGTAAACATGAAGAAATTAAATAATAAAATGATTACACATGTCATACAGATAATAAATGGGATCCCAAAGTGGAAATAAAAACTAAAATAGTTAGTTTGGTGGTTAAATAAATAAATAAAAACTAAAACAGTCCCCATAGTCTAACTTGGTCCTACCTCCCCCCCCCCCATGCTCCATAGCTCAACCATCCACCATGGACCCATTTCCATTGCTTGAATCCATAAACATGAAATCTACACACACATTGGGCTAGGGTATGAGTATGAAACCTAGTACGACACCACAAATACATCCTTAACAAGTGTAAACATGTGTAATATTGTACAACATGATAGTAAATAAATGCATACAAATTTAACAAATCTTATCGTGCGTTCATGCGCTAACCAAGTCACCACAAACCCCAGTTATACCTAATCCAGATCCTTATTAGAATATATCGAAACAGTTTTGGATACATCAAAAATGAGGGATATAGTCTCAAGCTTCTCAATATTCATATATTCCCTAGGCCTCTAGGTCAAACCACACTAGTCCATCATACCCTGTTTTTATCTCTCAGGTTAGGTCACATAGACTATCATGACCCACTACTGCCACATGAGTCTGACCACACATGATCATCATTCCCCTAGGTTAGGCCACACTAGGCCATCATACCCCATCATCTATCTCAATCCTTTCATCATATTACATGAAGTGTATAAACTCATTTTACCTCTAGGAATATCAATCCATGAAAGGTTCACATAACACTTTAGTACCATGTATATAGAGACATGACATAGAATATACCAAAATATAACACAAGGAAATAGTGATATCAAATCAATTCAAAACTAGAATATCATGAGTGTGAACAAATTAAACATAAACACATGTGATAAAAATAATCATAGTCTAATAACATCAATACACATCATAATATCATGCTAACAATCATAAACATTGCCTCAATGACTAGATGAACCACCTATATAATGGATGTAGACCCCAAGAGAAATGTTGGAATTTATTGTAGATCTATTCTATATTCAAATCTCAAATTACATAATAATGTTAGTGATTTAAATTTTTAAAATTAAATTTTATAAAGAGATTTAAATGATATAAATAATATGAAAAAATTTGATCAATGCATATTAGTTTGATAAATATGAATATTTATTTAATAGATTTATTAGATTCCCAGTATGGGAATCAATTATGTTTCCAAGAAAGGAGCATCAACATTTTTATTTGAGTATTTTCCAATAGTTATATGGAATTTTTATTTTTAATGACTTGGATGAAAAAAATAAAGCAAAGCTCTCTATTCTAGAAAAAGAGTTTATTTTCATGATGAAAAGGTTTACAGAATTTATCAAACTACCACTAAAAGTATAATTTGTATTCATTATTCATAAACTCCTAAAAGTTTTTAATAGTTTAAATAGATAATGGGATGAAGAGAACCCATTTATAGTAAAATAAAATTCCAAAAGATGAATCACTTGGACCCATAAGAAATTATAGTCTTATAGTGGGTGTAAGTTTTATTTTTATTGAGGAAAGGTAAAAATACACCATTAAGATCTAGGATTTTTATGTATTGAACTTCCTACACAACATGTTGAAATTAAATATCATTAAATTCATATGAGAATATATTGAGGTGGTGTTTACAAGTATGGTGAAGCTTACGATGTTTCCCTATATGATAATTTTGAATCAAACCCTTATAAAAAAATTGGAAAGTGAAGGTATTAAGGACCTTGGAACCCCAGAACATGTAAAGTAAGATCTACATAATGATGAGACCATTGCAAGGATGATGCTCATAATTAATTCAACTCAGTGTAAATTTTTAAAGAAAGTTATAAAAGTTAAACTTCTATAGAATGGGAAGAAGGATAATGATAAATAAAAAAAGACAAACAAGAAGTTAGAGAAACAGAAATCAGATGAAGAAATTCCAGTAATTAAGACTCTAAAGAAAAATAATAAATACTATAAGAAGGAAAATAAAAGTAAGGAACCCAAGGTTGAGGATATTTATGGTTTTTTTATCCCCAAAATAAGAAAAATACAATGTAAACTATTAAATAAAAAACTAAGAGTCTTTTTGATAAGTATGGTGAAAACTAGGCTAATAAATATGATGAAATCTATCATAATTTTGAGGAATGAATATTAGGGAAAAATTATTTCTATTAATTTAAATTTGAATTTAAAGATTATATATAGGAAATTATCCTTTATAAATTTGAACAAAAGAAGATGTAATATTCTTTAAAATTAAGATAGTTGAAAGTTTTTCTTTCTCGTGTTTTCATCAGAGAACCCATAGAAGAAGTTCAAGAGTTATCAAACAAAAAATTAATTTTTATAGATGTTGAAACCAAAAAATGGAAATAGGATATAAAAAAATACAAATTTTAAAATTTTATTATGTCTCTCTCACAACCGCGACTAGAAAAATTTAAAAAATATAGATTTCTAGCTAAAGATATTGTAGAAGCTACACTAATAGAGTCTTTCTTGAGTGAAGCCTCAGTATCTATATCATCGTAGGATATATATGAATGTTTTGGGTATAGTGGAAGCATGTGATGGGTTGTTCCCAACTTTGATTTTTTTTATGATCAATGATCAATACTAGATCTATACAATGATGTATGTCATGATCAACAGAATTGAATCAGAGAATATAGAAAAGGGATAGAATGTTGGAACTAAAGATAGGATCATCAAATAATATTTAATTTAATTCACAAGTTAATAATATTTCAAGAAATAATAATATTTATATTATTATTTTAAATAGGGTTCTATAGGGATTAAATAAATAATAAAAGGAATTTGTGTAATTATTTTATTTTAACCCTGGAAATATATAAACCCAGTTCTGTTATTTTTTATAAGAGGCAGTTCATTTTTTCTTGGTTGTTCACAAAGTATTTGGAGAATCCACTCAAGAATAGAGAGTTCCCTTCTCCAAGAGCAGAGTGATATATTCCTCTGCCACCCACTCTCAAGTCAAGAGAGATCCAATGGAACACTTTGGAATCAGTTCTTGAGGCGGTCAAAGGCAGCCAACGCAAGCGCTAGGATCTTCTGTGCTAGCACCTAGAGATTCCTATGCCAGCACCCAGAGATTTTTGGAACATGTGTGAATCACTGCTAGAGGTAATATTCTTTGATTCTTTTAACACAATGAAGGTACAACACGGATCTATTTTCAAATCCATAAACTAAGAAATAATTTCATCAACGTAATTCTTTAATTAATTAAATTGATTATAAATAATATGTGATGATCCTATCTTCAGTTATGGAATTATATCCCTTGTTTATATTCTTTTATTCAATTCCCTTTATCATGGAATTCATAATCATATAGATCTCATATTTATCATTGATCATGAAAAAAATCAAAGTTGGGAATGACCCATCACACACTTTCACTGCGATGGATCGTGCCCAACTTTGATATTTTTCATGATTGATGACCAATCCAAGATCTATACGATGATGAAAATCATGATCATTGGAATTTAATAAAATAATATAGACAATGGATAAAAAAATTTAACCAAATATAGGATCATCACATATAATTTATAATCAATTTAATTAATTAAAGAATTACTATAATGAAATTCTTTCTTTATTGACAGATCTGACAACAGATATGTGTTTCACCTTCATTGTGTTGTAGGAATCAAATAATATTCCCTCTAGTGGAGATCCGCACATGTTCCACAAATCTTCAGGTGTCGTTGTAGGAATCTTTGGGTGCTAGAATGGAAGATCCTAGCGCTTGTGTCGTCCATCATTGATTGCCTCATGAACCACTTCCAAAGCATTCTACTGGATCTATCTGGACTTGAGAGTGGGTGGTGGAGGAATATTTATGTCCATTATTAGGAGCATTCTTGGATAAGGGAACTCTCTAGTCTTGAGAGGATTCTCTAAATCAGTTGTGCACAACCAAGACAAAATGAATTGTCTCTCAGAGAAAATAATATAATTGGGTATATATCGCTATGGTTAAAATAAAATAATTGAACAAGTGCCCTTTAATATTTATTTAATCCCTATGGAACCCCATTTCAAATAATAATATAAATATTATTATTTCTAGACATTTTCTTAACTTGATAATTAAATTAAATAATATTCATTATTTATTATTTCTCACCGGACCATTTAAACTTGGTCTTACATTCCTCCATAATATTTATCAGGAATTGAATAATGATTATTTATTTATTAAATAAATATCACTTCATTATTCACCAATAAATAAATAAATATTATATTCACTAAATAGAAGATAAATATTTATTAAATGTTCCACTCACATTATATTCTCTTGAATAACTGGTGACGAAATATATGTGAGAAATCATTCATGAATAATTATTAAACCATATATAGGAATAATATTTATTCAACTTATTAAATAATAAATGATAATATATTATTTAACTGAGATTTTGGATACACTTAGTGTATGACCCTCTAGGCCTCTTTCTCATTGGAATTAGGCGAAGTGGCCTAAAGTCCAAGGATAGCGTCTAGAAACACACTAAGGTACCCATAGAGAAATAAATTAATTCTACAATGACATGATACCTCATATGGATTCTTACTATGTAATATAATCTCTTTATCATGATATATCTAATCGAGTAGGTTGTATGCCAATTCCATCAACCTATGTGCTTGATGTCTCTATCATTGACTTCTTAGAAATTGATCTTTCCTACCAAACACCATGGGCATGAATTTATTTAGGCTATATAATTTTCATAAAAGGGACAAAGATATCAACTTCTATTAAAGAATATAAGGGATAAATCCTTTCTCGCGTTATTCATTAATGAAATATTACTCGTGACACACCCAGCATATACTCATTGTGAACATATATCATAATTATTTTCATCAATACATTAAAGCATGTGACTCATAATACTCATTAATTATAATCTTAAAGTCTAAGGACCAATACACACATCTGAAGATAGGAACATCCAATGACACATATAAATGTGGATTTCATATCGGTGGGTCTCATTCTCATAATATCCTACTGGATATTACCAATGGCATAAACCATGAGAAGGTGCCTCAAAGTCCTATGAGTCTCCACCCCTAATAGCCTGTATCATTTTTGTCCCTCAAATGATATCATCCATCTATAGAAAATTTATTCAAGAATAATGACATAACACTTTTGGGTTCTCATCATAGTGGGGAACTTATATAAACTTTTAGTACGGAAATTACTCTTAAAACATTATCACATGCTATGTTACGCAAAAAAAAATCATGATGTGATAATTTTTTTATTAATATTAAAAATTATGAATAAATGTTTATCATAAACTACATATAAGTTAGTTCTAGGGCACCAACTCCAATAATATCTATTTCATTGTATATTTCATCAATATCAAAAATTTCATCAGGAGATGATGACACCCAATGGGTTGTGCGTAGTTCTATTGATGAAAAATCTAAGACATAATTAGTGGAAGATTCTTATGACCTAGAAATTTGATTTTAATTAATAAAACCATAAATAGATAAGACTTTAGACATTAAAGACCATAATTAAATTAAAACTAAAAAAGGTGAATGGTGTGATGGAAATGAGGCTAACATGGAAGAAGATAACCCATCTCATTATCTTTTTGATGTTCTAAATGTTGGTTCTATATAGATTTAAATAATGGACTACAGGGACTGAATGGTCCTTTTAAGCTATCAAATAACCAATTAGGGTTTATTATTTTGTTAAGAAAGAATGTATTGTAGTGTTTAGAATCAAATGTAACAAAAATAAAATATGAAAACAATATTTTTATAGTAATTCAGATCATCAAGATCCTACTATAATATTTAATATTCTATACATATTTAGAAGATCGATACCCACTAAGAAACCTCACTTTTGAAGGTGTGATAACCTATTTACAGACCCTACCTTTTACAATACCCAAATGTGTAACCAATACCAACATTTTTATAGGAGTCACAACCAATAAAAAACATGATTTTTCTTCCAGAGTCACAACCCAAGGACTATAACAGTTTAAGTTTTTTTATGAGATTTATTTTTAAAAAAATAATTTGACTTATTTGATTTCTTATATTACATGCAACACCATCTTAGATTATGTTACACGCAACACTGAGTTTCTAATAATTTTATTATTGTAATTATTTAAAGAGGACAATTATAACCTAGCCATTAGAATGGAAGGTATGAATAGGATTAACTATATTATGAAATTATGGTTTACACATGTATATATAATTATTTGACCAATTAATTATAAATTAATTTAAAACCCTTTTTAAAATAAAAGGGAATGTATTTCAAAAAAGCTATGCACAATTGTGTTTTATTCCAATAAATAAAAAAAATCACTCATGTTGGATTATATTAATGAAATATATATATATATAATATTAAATTTAATTTTTTAACATTCATCTTATATGTTTTCTATATGGGATATAAGAACAAATCTAATTTTACACATAAAAGAAATATTTTTCTAAAAAGGTATTTTTGTCACCTTTTGATGGATCCCTTGTTTTAAATATAGTTTTTGACACCTTTATAAATTGTATTTGAAAAAAGAAAGTTCTTATTTGAAATAATAATATCAAAATTTACTTTGGTTTAATATTTGGTATTTTCTGATAAGTTTCATGTTTTGATGAATAATGAAAATACATATTTCTATTGAAAACTATATTTTCATTTAAAGTATTTACAAGTTCAAATTATGTTTTGGATTAGTTTTAAATTTTAATTTGTTTATTTTAATTTAAAATAATCCAATTATAGTTTTAAAAAAGGATTTTATACATGAATTTATTATAAAAATATTTTATATTTTAAAAGAGAATTTTTTTTGAAAAACTATTTTAATGGTGTTTTACCGGTTTTATTTTAAATTAAATTTTTAAACTTAATTGTTTTAAATTATGATAAATAGATTAAAAATTTTGATTTATAAGGTCCAAATTTATTAAATAGTTTCCTTTTGTTTTTTCTAATATGAATAGTAACCATGGTAAATTTTGTTACCATGGTAATGGGTAATTAAGGTAATTTAGGTTAAAAATAAACTTATAGACTATAAAATAGCACTAACACAAGAAAAAAATTATTAGATAAAGAAATTTTGACCCTTAATACATAAGTATTGAAATTAAGTTTTTTATTGGACACTTGTCTATGAAAATGACTTATAAAATATTTAAATCAAAGATAGACACAAAATGTCACTTTATTTATCTTAAATATCCACTATGTGTCCAAATGGGGAAAAGGTATGTTATGAACAAATATTAATTTAAATTTTTAACTTAAAAACATATTTTAATTATATAAATTTATTTATGACTTTTTGGGCCACTTAGATGGGATTATGATATTTATAATATTTTATTTAATGAAAATTTAAAGATGTCACATTAATGTTTTAAATAATATATCATTATAAATATAAGGTTAACCAAATGATATATTCAACTATAAATATTATTCTCAGATATAAATGATTTATCTTAATTCTGATATTTCATGTTTAATTTTTAGTGAAAAAATAAGTATATTAAATAATTACACAACGCTAATGTAGTAAATATTTTATTAATTGAAATATCAAATAAATGTTATTAAAAATATTAAAATAAATATAATTTTAGATAATTAATGTAATAAAATAATTTTCCAGAGTAACTTGACCCCTTAAGAATATAATAAAATATTTTTTTCGAAGTTAACTTCTTATCTTTATATTTTTAAAAGTCCATGTAATGAATAGTTTCAAATTTAGAAATAATGATATTTTATAAAAATAATATTTAATTAAATTATTTAAAAATAATAAAAACATAGTTAAAAATAAAAATATATATATAATATGGTCATAAAAATTATTTTTTTCATGTATGGTCTAATTTATATCATATAAGTAAAAATTATAATATTTTAATTTTGAAAAGTTGTTACCTTAGTTAAAATTAAAATAGGTTAACTAAGGGTTAACCAAAATGATAAGATTTAAAATAATAATAAAAACTGTCTAAAATATATTTTTTTCTAATATTATATACTTATATCATCTTATATTTTAATCCATGTAATTTTTAAGGTATTTGGATTGATATTTAATTTATTATAGAATAATGTTTTTTGGAATTCCAAAAATGCCTCTCATCTAAATTATAAAAGGGCATTTCCTCCCCCACTTCTTAAAATTACCTTTAAACTTATAGATCAACTAAAATCTACCAAATTATATTATAAAATTCCCTAAACACATTCTAGAGGTTACGGTCTCCTCAAAAGACCAACTCCAAATCCCTTTAGAGGATATCTAAAGGAGTTGTTTCGAAGAATATGTAATCACTCTAACTGATCACTCTATTTTTATATTCTAATATATCTCTGATAAATATATAATATATATCATAAAATAATAAATTTTTCACACTAAATATGATAAAATTTTATTATGATTATGAACACACCACTAGACAGCCTCTTTACCATCAAATAAAAAGTGAAAGTGTCTATCATGCATACATATGGCTTACCGTCTCTATGTAGCGATACAATTCATTTTGAATCACCATATTTTATGAGTGAGAATTATTATAAGATTAATGTTTATATATTATATTTATTTCATAATTATACTTCTGTAATTATAATATCATATATACCTTTTTACCATCTAATCTTTTGAGAAATAATAATGTTGCCCGTGCGTATGTATGGATTACCATCTCCAGGATGTGATGTGATTCATTTTTCATCTATATTTCAAATAGATGGTAATAAGGATGAATTTTATGAATATATATGAGATATAAATTACTTTTTAAGGATAATATATCATATAATTTTCTTTATTTTAATATGATGAGAAAATGAAAACAATGTCCATGTGTATGTATGGCCTACCGTCACCATGAACGGTGTATTTTATTTTCTATCTCTAAATTTTATAAAAAACCATGAATATATATATATATATATATATATATATATAATGAATATATATTATACTTATATCATTTTTAACATTATATATATTATGAAATCATTATCTATGTAATAGGACCAAGGATAACAAGTCAAAACATGAACAAGAAACAAAGCAGTTATTACCCGAAACATAACATTAACACGGAACTGTTAATAAAAGAGTAATATAAAGTCATAAGTAAATATTATATGGTATTATATATATGAATATGGTTATTTTTTAGATTTATAATAAACTTATATTTATTATACATGAGTTTTGAACGTATACAAAGAAAGTCAAGACTTAAGGTAAAGGATTTTTGTCTCACTTTTATTTCTATGAGACATATGTATTATACACTACTTGTTTCTTTTGTGTGGTGTATATACTACCCATGAATTTCATTTTATGATTATTATTCTTAATATTATGGTATTTACATATCCATATAATTTTATTTATTTCATGATTCATACAATTTGACTGATTATAAAGTGGTAATGGTTAATTTCATAATCTCATTATAATCTAGGATTGTTTATGCATAATTATTTACTGGCGAATATTTATCTTTCATGTTTGTGTTCCATAAAAAAATTCCAAAATATTTTTACTATTTTCATAAAATTATCTAATTTTATTTTTACCCATGTGGGAATTTTTACTAAATGGTTTGAAATGAATCTTTTGGTCTTTTTCCTAACAAAGTACTTTTTGAATTTTTCAGAAAAAGTATGAGAGGAATGTTTTTTTACCTTATACAGCATGAATTTATTTTTATATTTTCATGACGCCTTAATTAATTGAATATTCCCTTACAAGTGTACAAGTTTATTTTCAAAAAAATTATTTTCTTTTAAAATTTCAAGGCATTTTAAGAAAAGAGAACATTTTCAAAGCAGAAAGGATATTTTCCTCAAGAATTATTTTCAAGTGATCTCTTAAAATAATGTTCTATCTATGATAACATTTTTTATGTTACATATGGTTTAATGGGGATATTTTTAAAGGATATTATCCCTATTATTCCTATGGTTGGTTTATTTTTATGATGGAATTACATTTATAAAACCCATTTCTTTTCCATGGGTTATGTTATGATTGATATATGTTTATGAAACCCATTTCATTTCATGGGTTTCGATATAATGAATGATTTATGTTCTTATGGTGCACATATTTATGGTTTTAATTATGTGATGGTTGGGTACTATATCTTCCTATAATTCATTGGGTAAATATTTATATCTAATGAGATAGATATGACTATAATGGGGATTGAACTCGGTTCAGGAAGGACTGGAACAGGAAGTGAAACTGAATCAGTAAAGGACTTTATCTGCTATTATAGTCTTGTAAGTGAACCTTTACAACTACAATTGTTTTTATATTGAACCCATTACACTATTATGGTCCTATAAAAGATCCTTTACTATAAATTAAATGATTTTCTATGTTTATGTTTTTTCCATAATTCCATGTTTTATGCTAAAGTTACTCTTTTGTGATTAATGCCTTATGAATTTTTATGATTTATTCTATGACTCCAGATTATGATCTTTGATATACATGGTAAATTTTTCAAATGTTATGTTCATATTATTTTACCCTTATTTCTATGTTATGATTCATATCTCTATTTTTTACCCCTACTAAGAATTTGATCTCACCATTTTCATATGTTTATTTTCCCTAAGTTATAAAAAATGGCTTTATGTAGGAATACTAAAGGGGAAGATATTTATGGGAAATGTTGAATATATTTCACTAAATTATAATAATGTGTTCCAATTTTATAAATACACTAAACTAATATAGTCATCGGGTGTGTGTCTGTGTCATGTATGAAATATTTCTCAAAAATGATGTAATGTTTGTGTATTAAAATCCTGGGTCATTATAGTTGGTATTAGAGCAAAGGTTTATTCAAAATTTGGAAACTAGGATAAGAAAATTTTAGTTATATACCTATATATATTTCTTAGCATATTTATAGGTATGTTTCTAAGGATAATTCTAAGTATAGGTTACAATCCTAGATTTTTTATAATAATCATGAATAACTTAGGATTAAACATAAGGTGTCATGATTGAAATATTATAAGTAATTTAACTTGATTATGTGGTTCCACCATTATGATAAGTGTTTCTCATGCTATTATTTTTTGTTTTATTCAACGTAGAGAACCAGAAGGAATTAGATTAACATTGAATGTGATGAAAAATTTGCTGATGAGTAGTCAAATGGGATGATCACTAAAGTCAAGGATATTGTGATCATGCCTAATCAGTTTTCACATAACATGATTAACAATTTTCACCTTAACCAACTCTCATACTCACCTAATAAGATAAGGAAATAGTTTTCTAAGAATACTGGTAATGGATATCATGTTGGAAAGAATATCCAGTTTTCTTTATGTCAAGAGTGTGGAAATAAATGCCCAAATGGATGTCTTAGAGGAACAAAAAGTTGTTTTGACTCTGGAAAATAAAGACATAAATAAATTAACTAAAAAAGGAAAATAAAAAATCCAGTTAACATAATGGATGAAAATAATTGCCTCCCTAAGTTACTATAAATTGATGAATGCTTTAAAAGTGGAAATAATTGGCATTATGAAAATTGATTTCCTAAGTGGAAATCTCATAAAGATAATCAGTAAGGTGGTACAAGTAATAGTCATATTTTTTCTAATGATGAGGCTATAGATTAAATGTGAAATTGAAGAGGTATTAAGTAAAAGGATATGGTAGCCTTGTTAATGGATTAAGGATGAAGTGAAATAATTAAAGTGTTTTTGTATTTGGATTCAAGATTTACATTATATGAATTATGAAATATATAATGATTGTTCAATTTATGTTTTCCACTAATAATTTACAAGAATATGTTGAAGTGTTCCTATGTACTAGAAAATTGAGTAAGGTGGTAATGTGATATTTTTTGTAGAACATGAAATTAAGGGAAAGATAACCCTTAATATGTTTATAATGTTGAGATAAAGGGATGTTCGATTATGATAAAATAAATGGGATAGTATTGATAACCATGAGGTTGATAATATTAAAAGGTGTATTATGATATCATGTATTGCGTTTATATAATTTTTAGATCTATGGGGTGGGGAAAGAGTTAATTTTTTAAATAATTCATTTTTTCACTATAGATTTATGGTAATTAAGGTTATTAACATGTTTCGAGAGAATACATGATAATGGTATTCACATGTTTGGTGTGTGGAAATTAAGAGCTACATCAAGTTTTTTGGGGGATTAATGATGAGTTTATTTTTTAATGTTAGTTTCCATCTCTTTAATGTTTTTTATTTTAATATTTTGGAAGGTTTATAAGCTTAACCATTTCTGAAATTGTTTATATTGAAATTTAGATGAGGTTTTAGAGATTAAAGTTTCATAATATGAATATTTCTTCATATTAGATGAATTGTACTAACCATTTTGTTGTAATGACTAATAAATACATAAGGAATGACTTATCATACCATTATGGATCATATGATCCACTAGTTATTTAGGTAATACAATTTCAATATCATTTCTTGGAGTAATAAATGAAGTGGAGATTGATCAAGGTACAACCAAAGTGTAATGTTATACTTATAAAATCATATCAAGTATGAATTTATTCTCAATTGATTTTGAAAGAAAATTGTATCCTGTCATCATCATTTTTTATGATATCAATGACCATTTCTAGACCTATTTGGTCCATGGTTTTTTAGTCGTTAACCTTATAATGATCATATTCTCTATCACTCTCTGTCAGAACTTGATGGTTAGTTTTCTCTTCTATGTACATGTTTTCACTTTCCACCTATGTTATCCTATTTGAAAATCTAGTTATGATTTACTTTGGGTAACCATTATGTTTTCAAATTTACCTTTTAAAATGAATTTTTAATATTCATTTTTATGATATGGGTTTCTATGAAAGAAACTTTCAAGTATTAAACATTTGATAACCCATATGAATTTAGAGGGAGATATTAATTTTAAGGGAGGTATAATGTAACATATTGAGTTTTTTATGAGATATATTTTTTTAAAATAATTTTATTTCTTTGATTTATTTCATTACACGCAACACCATCTTAGATTTTGTTACATGAAACACTGAGTTTCTATAAAATATCATTTTATTATTGTAATTATTTAACCAAGAAAATTATAACCTAGCCATTAGAATGGAGGGTATGAACGGGATTAAGTGTATTAAGAAATTATGGTTTACACATGTATATATAATTATTTTAAAAACTAATTATAAATGAATGTAAAACCCGTTTTAAAATAAAAGGGAATTTTTTTTATAAAAAACTATGCACAAGTCTATTATATACCAATAAATAAAAAAATCACTTATGTTGGATTATATTAATGAAATATATATATATATATATATATATATATAATATTAGATCTAATCTTTCATCATTCATCTTATGTATTTTCTCTATAGGATACAACAACAAATCCAATTTTACACATAAAAGAAGTATTTTTCTAAAAATGCAGTTTTGTCACCTTTTAATGGTGCACTTATTTTAAATATAGTTTTTGAAAAATTTATAAATTATATCTAAAAAATAAGCTTCTTATTTTAATTTATAATAAAAAAATTACTTTTGTTTAATTTTTGGTATTTTCTGAGAAGTTTCATGTTTTAATGAATAGTGAAAATACTGATTTTTATAGAAAACTATATTTTCATTTAAAGTCTTAACAAGGTAAAATTTTGTTTTAGATTGGTTTTAAATTTTAATTATTTAATTTTAATTTAAAATAATCTAATTATTATTATTATTAAATTATTTAATATATTAATTTATTATAAAAACATTTTATTTTTTAAGAGGGTAGTTTTCGAGAAAAAAAATGTTTTTCATGGTGTTTTACCAGTTTTATTTTAATTAAAATTCTAAAATATATATGTTTTGAATTATGAAAATGGATAATAAATTTAGATTCATAAATTCCAAATTTATTAAATATTTCCCTTTATTATTTTTCCAATATTAATAGTAACTATGGTAAATTTTGTTACTATAGTAAAGGGTAAATTGGGTCATTTACGTTAAAAATAAAATTATAAATACTATAAAATGACTCTAATGCATGAAAAAAATATAATAGATGAATACACTTAGACCATTAACATATAAGGATATAAATTAAGTTGTTTATTGCACATTTTTTCATGAAATGACTTATATAATATTAAAATCAAAGAAAGACATAAAATGTCACTTTCTTTATCATAAATATCACTTCTGTGTCCACATGAGAACAAAAGTATCTTATGAATGAATATTAATTTAAAATTAAAATTAATAAACATATTTTCATGATATAAATTTATTTATAACTTTGTGGGCCACTTAGATGAGATTATTATATTTATAATATTTTATTTAAGGAAATTTTAAAGATGTCACATTCATGTTTTAAATACAATATCATTTTAAATATAGGGTTAACCAAAATATATATTTTACTATGAATATTATTTTAAAGTATAAAGGATTTAAATTCATAAAGGTATTTTATTTTTTATTTTTAGTAAACAAATAAATATATTAAATAATTACACAGCACTAATGTAGTAAATATTTTATTAATTGAAATATCAAATAAATATTATTAAAAAAATTAAATAAATATAATTTGAGACAATTAATGTGTTAAATGAATTTTATAAATTAACTTTACCCATTATAGATATAATAAAATAATTTTTTGAATTTAACTTGTTATCCTGATATTTTTAAAAGTCTCAGTAATGAATAGTGTTGACATTTACAATAATGATATTTTATAAAAAAAATATTTTATAAAAATATTTAAAAATAATAAAACATATTTTAAAAACAATATGGTCAATTTTTTTAAAAATTTATCATTTATGGTCTAATTTACATTATATAAATAAAAATTACAAGCTTTTAATATTGAAAATGTTGTTACCTTCGTTAAAATTAAAATAGCTTAACTAAGGGTTAACTAAAATGATAAGGTTTAAAATAATAGAAAAAAATTTCAAAAATATATTAGTTTATGACATTAAATCCTTATATCATCTTATCTTTGAATCCATGGAATTTTTTTGGTATTTGAATTGATAGTGAAATTATTATAAATTAATGTTTTTTGAAATTCCAAAAGTTTTCCTCACCTCAATTATAAAAGGGAACCTCCTCCCTCACTTATTCACATCCCTTTAAGAAATATATCTTTACCAAAATCGAGAAAATTATCTTCTGAACTTCCCTATACACATTCTAGATGTTCTGGTCTCTCTAGAAGACCAACTCTATAACCTCTTATAGGAGATTTAAAGGAGTCATTTTGAAGAAGAGGTAATCACTCTAACTGATCACTCTATTTTTATACTATTATATAACTCTTCTAAATATTTGATATATATAATAAAATAATAAATTAATAATTATAAATATTCTTAAATTTTTTTATGATTATTAACACACTATTATACATCCCTTTTCTCATTAAAAAAAAATTAAAGTATCGCTCGTGCGTACGTACAGCTTACCATCTCCACATAGCGATACAATTCATTTTCCATAAACCTATTTTATGAGTGGGATTTATTATATGTTTAATGTTTATATATGATATTTATGAAATAATTATAATTATTTAATGATAATATCATATCTACCTTTTTACGATCTAATATTTTGTGAAATGATAATGTCGTTCGTGCATACGTATGGATTACCATATCCACGATATGATGTGATTCATTTTTCATCAATATTTCACATAGATGGTAATAAGGATGAATTTTATGAATATATATGAGATAAAAATGATTCTATAAGGATAATATATCATAAAATTTACTTTCTTTTAATATGATAAGAAAATGAAAACAACATTCATGCGTACGTACGTCCTACCGTCTCCATGAACGGTGTATTTTATTTTTTATCTCTAAATTTTATGAATAACCATGAATACATATATAATGAATATATATGATATTAATATAAGGTTTATCATTCTATATATGATTAAATAATTATCTATGTAATAGTACCAAGGATAGCAAGTCAAAACATGAATGAGAAACAAAGTGGTTATTACCTAAAACATAACTTTAACATGGAATTGTTAGTGAGAGAGTAATATAAAGTCATAAGTAAATAATATATGGTAGAATATAAATATATATATGAATATTTTTCTATGGTAGATTTATAATAAATATATTTTTTTTTTAATATAAGTTTTGAATGTATATAAAGGAATTCAAGACTTAAGGTAAGGGATTTTTGTCTCGCTTTTAATTTGGTGAGACATATGCCTTATACACTACTTGTTTCTTTTGTGTGGTGTATATATTGAACATGAATATCTTTTTATGAGTATTATTCTGAATATTATTTTATTTAATTATCCATATAATTTTCCTTATTTCATGAGGCATATGATTCAATATATTATAAAGTGGTATGGGTTAATTTTACAATCTCATTATAATCTAGGATTGTTTATACATCAGTATTTACTATGGAATACTTATCTTACATATCTATGTTTCTTAAAAAAATTACAAAATATTTTTACTATTCTTCTAAAATTATATAAATTCATTTTTACCCATGTTTGAATTTTTACTAAGCGGTTTTAAAGGAATCTAATTGGTGTTTTCCTAACGAGGTACTTTTTGACTTTTCTAGAAAAAAGTATGAGAGTAATTTTTTTTAACTTATACATCATGAATGGATTTTTATGTTTTCATGAATCTTTAATTCCTTTACGATTCCCTTACAATATTATAAGGTTATTTTTAAAGAAAACTTTTTTTAAAAAATTTCATAGCATTTTAATAAAATAAAATTTTTTCAAATTAGAAAGGATATTTTCCTCAATGATTATTTTCAAGTGATCTCTAATTTTCCATATATAAAAACATTTTTGATGTTACATATGATTTAATGGGTATATTTTCAAGGATATTATCTCTACTATTAATATTTTTTGTTTATGTTTATTATGGAAAGATATTTATGAAACTCATTTCTTTTTTATGTGTTATGTTATAATTGAATGATATTTATGAAAATCATTTCATTTAATGGGTTTTGATATGATGAATGATTCATGTTCTTGTGAAACACATATTTATAGTTTTCATTATGTGAAATGTGGGACTTATATCTCTCTCCTATGCGTTGGGTAAATATTTATATCTCATGAGATAGTCATGACTGGAATAGGGATTAAACTCAGTTCAGATAGGACTGGAATGGGAATTGAAACCAGTTTATTGAAGGGATTTGTCTACCAAGATAGTCTTGGGAGTGAACCTTGACTACTAAGATGGTTTGGGGAGTTAACCCACTCCACTATGATAGTATTTTCAAAGATCCTTGACTTATAATGAAATGATTTTTTATGCTTATGTGTTTGGCATAATTCCATGTTTTATTTCAAAGTTATTCTTTTATGATTCATGTCTAATGAATTTTTAAGATTTATTCTATGACTCAAGATTATGATATTTGATATACAGGGTATAACTTTAAAATGTTATGCTCGTATTATTTTACCCCAATGTTTATGTTATGATTCATATCTCTCTTGTTTATCCTTATTGAGACTCGGAGCTCACCCTTTTCATATGTTTCTTTTACCCAGGTTATAAATAATGGTTTTAGGTAGGAATTCTAAAGGAGGAGATATTTATGGGAGATTTTTGAGATATTTCACTAAATTATAAGAATGTGTTCCTATTTTCCAAAGGCACTAAACTAATATGGTCCTCAGGTGTGTGTTTGTGTGATGATTGAAATATTCCACAAAAAAGATGTAATGTCTATGTATTAAAATCTTGGGTCATTATAAGGACATTACTTTTGTTGATATAATAACCAATACTAAACTTTATTTTTATTGGTAAAAATAAAAATTGAATCTTTATAATAAACAAAAGAAGAAAATATTTTATAAAGTAAACCCAGACAGAAGTTAAAATAGATGAGAAAAGGATGTGGAGGTTGATGTAACTCAATGATTTCCAATCACTTCATCCCTAGAAAGTATAATGTTGAAGTTACTTCATGATCACATCAATTAAATAGTATCCATAGGAGATCCCAGTGATGTTATCAAGTAATTTGTGTTCTTGCACTACATCCCTTGTTATTTATTTACTAAAAGATCACTAATAGTCATCTAGCTACCTTCTTTGATTCTTGTTGCATGGGAGTTTCCTAAACTCATCACCACTATTAAATGGTTATAAGTATTTAAAAATATGGAAACATATTATTACTCGTTTATTTTAATGGATGTTAATTTCTGCATTAAACTCATTAAAACAACTTCTAATATTCCAGATAAATTATACGAAATATTTCCAAATAAGTAAAACATTAAAAATTGTTTTTACTGACTTGCATTAAAAATATATAAAATAATAGTCTAACAAAATATTATTCCAAAATAATTTTTCAATATAGTTTTTGAATTATACAAGTTCTTTTCAAAGCAATAAAATAGTTGAAATAAATTATATAAACTTACATTTTATTAAAACATCAAAACATTACTAATATATAGCATTGTTACACAAATATTGTATGTGTGTTTGTATAATGAATTTATGAACAAAATATTTAATCAAAAATCTAATTATATTTTTAGAAAATTATAATTAGTTAATAAAATAAAAAAAATAATTAAAATATTTTTATAGAATATAAAAATTATAAAATAATATTATTAGTTGATATTCTGATGTTGTACAATGTTCAACCATTTTATATCTGATAGAAGAGGATATTTATTTTAACTGGTTGTGGAAGATGCTTTCTATCGCTCCTACTAAAACAGAGAATCCACTATCGCTGCTATTTTTTCTATCATTAATATTTTTCTACTTTTAGAAAAAATATACATGTTACCCTTAGAACATATGTCTGTGTTACTGTTAGAATAGATGTTTATGATACTACTAATAGAGAATTTTTACCGGTAGAATAAGATGCTACTGTTAATGAAGGATATGTTTCCCCTTCTATTCATTAGAAGAAGGGGGTGTTACACTAGAAGGTTGTTACTACTAATAAGATAATACCGATAGAACTAGGGAGATTATACCAGTGATTTCTGAAGTGATGCCTCCATGAATCTCATGTTTTTGAGCTCTAAATGAGTGTTTTTCATGAAACGTGCATGCTTCCATTTCTGTTTACAAGTGCTACAACCCAAATAGTTGAGATGTTACTACTAAAAGGAAGGATCACTAAAATTATAACAGGGGAACTGGTGTTAGGTGTTCTACTAGTAGAGGTTAGCGGTAGAATATGAAGATGTGCTTAGATATACCTTTGCACAAGTATGATCATTTATACCTTTATGCAGATATTCTCAGTTATACCTTTATGTAGGTATGCTTGGATATAACTTTACATAGGTAAGAGTTATCCTTATGTGATCTAGGATCCACCTTTACGTGATCCGTTCTACCCTTATATGAGTTACCCTTATGAAATTTACCCTTATGAGATTTACCCTTACATGGGTTATGGATATTCATTGGTACCCTTATGTAGCTCTGATAATACCCTTACATAATGGTGGTACCCTTACAAAATGTTCATAGGTTACCTTTATGCAGTGTGTAGTACCCTTATGCAATGGCGTGGGTTACCCTTACGCACCTATAGTACCACTATGCATCTATCCTTACACAACTCTAGTGCCCTTACACTACCCAAACCTTTATGCAATCTCCATAATTTTTCAAATTTTCCTTTCTGGAAGAATAAATATAAAGGTTTTAACCTTATGAAAAATATAAAACAAAAATGATATAATACTAAATAAAATAAAATTTAAATGTTAGGTAACTAAAATCTTTTCTCATGTAATAATATTATTAGTTTAAATATAATGTAAATATGTGGAAATAAAATTATAACATACTACAATATAATTAAAATAATTTACATAAACATGTAATACAATCATGAAAATACATAAAAAACTAAATCAAATAATTAAGCACAAATTCTTATATTAAATAGTTTAAAATATATGAGATATAAATTGAAAAAATATCATATTAATTAACACATTTATATATGTTATACAATTTAAAATACAATAATTGTGAGAAATTAAAAAAACATAAATAATTAAAGCATTAACATAAGAAAAATGGAAGATTTATAAATACTACAGTTTTGAATACTATATTTCCATAAAATATGGTTTGATAAAAAATTTGTAATTAACATTAAATGATAAATTATTAATAATACACCAAAATATTTGAAATATAAATTTATAAAGGTGAGATAAGAAGTTTCTTACAAAACATTAATAAAATGACTAATAACTTACTAAATTGATTATCATTATTGAATTAAATGTGAGGGGTTTTAAATTAACAAACCATTAAAAAAAATAAAATCCATTTAAACAAAATTTATAACACTAACAATCTCCCTATTTTGTAAATTATAAAACTAAACATTTAACTTAAATGGTAAAGATTCTTCCCCTTTTTAAAATTTATCAAAAATTAAAAAAAAATATAAAAAATTATCTTCTTTTTATGAATGAAAAAATATACACTAAACACCCCTATATAAATTCATTTACTAAAATAAAAAAATTAATATCAATACTAATTATAAAAAAAATAAAATGGAATTCGATTCACTCCAAAATTAGTTAAGTATGGTCAGATTACATGACATTGTTATTAAAATATAAAAAAATATTTGTTATAGTCATCTAAAAAAACAAGTCATTTTATATGATTTATATCATGAAATAAAATACTTTCATAAAAATTTAACAAATAAAATATTATGCTACTTACATACTATTTCCAAAAATTGATAAAACGTTTTTCTTGAAGGTATTAAAAACAAAATCACCATGAGTTAATAATATAATATATTTAATCAATGAAGATCAATTACAACCAAAATAAATCAATTTTATTTTTAATATAATTGAAACATTTCTCCCCTTATATTAAACATTATGTTATAGGAGATACCAATGTCTATGTTATATTAAATCAAAACATATTTAGATTATCAAATAGAATTATAAAAGTTATATCAAATTTAAATAAATGATTCAATCTAATAAATTTATATGGATTTCAAGTAATTATAAAAAAAGAAGTTCTCTTTTTATAGAATCAAACATTTTGAGCATAAATTGATAATTTGAACCAATTTAAAATTTTGAACACATTTCAAATATTCATCTTGATTTTAAATAAATATAAAATAAATTGTTATATAAAAAATAAATTTATAATATTTCCCTAAATCAAGAGTGTTCAAAATTATATTTCAAGGAACCACTATAAGAAACAAGCTCTTAAGTAATAGGTGGTTAACTACTTTAACAATAAAATATTCTTAACGTTGATTTATAAAATCAAGTTGTTAGAATATAATAAACGAAAAATTATTTATTTCATGAAAAATAAATTAGTTATTGAAAAATATTTCAAACAGTTTAATCAAAACTATGATCCGCATATACTAACTATATAAACACTAATTTAAAACTCAAATTTTATCATATTAACTAATTTGACAAAAAAATGTAACTTTTCCTAAATTCATGCTTTATTAAACATATAAAAAATATTGAAAATATTTATTGGAAATATAAACACATAATCTACTTACATGATACTAAAAAAATTTAACTAAATAAGTTTCAACATGCTTACTTTGGGAAAAAAAATAAAAAACTTATAGTATAATCCTAAAGACAATAGATTAAATTATCATGATAAAGGATTTTAAATATTATGCATGCCAATATGACAATTTATTTAATATTATAGAATATTCATGGTGGTAAAAAGAAAAAAACTTACCTAGGTATGTTAATTATATTAGTTCTAATAGGATTTGAGTAAAATCCTTTTGGTACCCATGCTATCTTGGATTCAGCCAAATTGATAATATAACTTTTAGCCACCCAAAAAAATTTCAAACATCTATTTTTGGGTATTTTTTAAAATAAATTCTTAGAGACAAATGTTTTAGTATAACCAAATGATTGATTAGATATCAAAGATAACTCATTAGAATAATTCCCTTGTATTATAAATTTAAATCATGTTACACTAAAAATACTCCCTTTTTTATCTTTTTACAAATGTGGTTTTATTCATCCTTAGTGAAAATTTTTTATAAAAACCATTATTATTATAGTTTCATTTCATTATAGACATAATTTTATCATATTTATATTTTACTTATACCAAATTTGATAAGGTTTCTTCAATATCATCAACTACCTTTATCAAATCCATATTCTCTTTTTAAATATCTTATAAATCTGTAGAGAATTTTTCATTAGAACCAAAATATGTATTTCCTGGTTTTTTATTTTTTTACTTGAGCTTATTATACTCATTATCAACTTTATTCAAGTCCTCCAAGACTGAATTAATCCTTCTTTCATGATCTATATCATTTAATTCTAAATAAAATTAAATTCAGTTATTTTCTTCTTTTAGTTTCAATGCCTCGGTTGGAATGTCCCAAAGGCCTTCATTTTTTATTATTTTTTATAATCCACCTTTCAAGGGGTGAGGTGGAACCCTTACAAGGCCCAAAGGCTGAGATACAATTACATGAACTGTAATTATTAGATGGAATCACCTAGATAAGACAACTTGGAACTCCGCCTCCCTAGAATATGTCATAATATCATCACTCCACCTTCTTTTTATATTCCTCATTCTGGGAAACAAATTTATTCATATTTTCAAATTTAATTTTTATTTTATAATCTTATTTGACCAATTTCTTATTTTTAATTTTTATGTTAATATTGTTTCAATAATCCTAACATTATTATTCCTTAATTCCTTATTCTAATTATATAGTTGTTTTACTTTAGAATTCACATAGTCGGAATCAGAACTAGAATCAGAATCTGTTTATTTTTTATCTTTAGTGATTTAATTATAATCAACATTAGTAAGAGTTTTTAATTGAGTAAAAAAATGAATTTAGTACCACATAATGTATAGCCATCAAATTAAAGTTCCCTACCTCCAGTTCAATTCCTGAGTCACTGCTTGAATCAAAACTATCGAAAAAATCTCATCCTCAAAATAATTCTTGATTTTATTTCCTCTTTTTTTATTTTTCTTTAAATGAATTTTTGATTTTGGGATAATTGGTCCTAGTCTGTCCTTTATTCCTATACTCTTAATTGGTTAGTTTTGAAACATCATTATTATTTCTAGTATTACCTTTCTTGTACTCCTTTTTGTTCTTTATTTTAAACTTCTTCTTTACTCCTTTTTTCATAAACTTTTAAAACTTAATTCTAAAATGATCCATATATTGATAACTTTTATGAAACTTGGATATATAAGAGTTATAGGATTTAGTAAATTTACACTTGAAATTAATACCTTTCTTCTTTTTAGACTCATTATAAATATCTTTCAATTCAAGTTCATACTATATAAAAGAAGTAATTAGTTCATCTAAAGTATACTCTTTAAAATTATTAATCTCATCAATCTCTGTATTATTTTCGTGCCATATTTTTGGTAATTATATCAGTACCTTTTCAATAATATTTTTGTTATCTAGTACTTCACCAAGTTCAATCATACCATTTGTAATTCTTACAAACTATTGAAACATCTAGTTTGATGACTCAGCTTCTCCCATCTTGAAGTCCTAGTATTTTTATTGAATAATTACTAGTTTGGTTTATTTAATCTTGTCTATAGCATAGTGAGTAACTTATAGTATTATCCAAATTTCTTGGGTTTTATTAGAGGCTAAAACCTATATATACACACTTCTACTTATAAAAAAGTAAAAAATATTATTTACTTTATCATTTAAAACATACTTCGTCATATTTTTACCTGTAAGTATCTTTAGATCATATTTGGGTAGCTCATATAGTTTCCCCATTATTGTCCAATGATTTACACTTGACTTCTTTAGGTATTCTTCCATTTGGTCTTGCTAATAGCCATAATCACTTCTATAGAAAAATGGTGGCTTTGAGGTATCCAATCATCACTTACATTAATATATTCCATCTTCAAGAATCTTTTTCCTTATACTGTTAGTTCATGGATATTATGGTTAGCATAAAAATAAACATTAACTATATCCTAAAGGATATCCCTCTGACACCAGTTTTTGGTCCCGAATAGATGGAAATAATGTACGAGAGGGGTGAATACTCCTTTAAAACTTTTAAATAAAATAATCAATTAGATTTTATTATTGTATAAAGTAAAAATGTATTTTAGTGTTGCCGAGTATAATGTAGTGGAAATAAAATATGAACATGGTATTTTTATAGTAGTTTGAATCACCAATATCCTACTCTAATCTCCAATATTCTATACTCAAAAAGTATATTGGTACCCACTAAAAATCTCACTTTTAAGGGTGTGATAACCTATTTATAGACTTTACCTTTTATAATACCCATAGGCACATCTAATACCTAACTTTTTACAAGAGTCACAACCTATAGAAACTTGAATTTTATTCAGGAGTCACAACAAAAGGGACTTCATTTTGGTTAGTAGAATAGTAAACACTATACTTGCTTTTGATTGGGAAAATCATAAACTAGTTCTTTAGGAAAAACTAAATAAGAAGAGATTTAACAAAGAAAAACCATATAAAAGTTAAGAATATATGAGAAAAGGATATGGAATTTGATGCAACTCAATGATTCCCAACCACTTTAGCACTAGAGTATTGAACGTTAAAGTTACTTCATGGTCTCACCAACGAAACAACAGTCGTATGAGATCTCAATTGTGATGTCAAATAATTGTTTTTCTTTCACTGTATCCTATGATATTTTTTTATTGATAAATCACTAGTGGTCATCTAGCTCCCTTTTTTTATTCTTATTTTGTGGGAGTTTTATAAACTTATCATCACCATTAAATGGTTATAATATTTAAAAATATTGAAAAATATCATTACCTATTTATTTCGGTGTTCCTTAATTCCTACATTGAACTCATTAAAACAACTTCCAATATTCCCATTAGATTATATGAAAGATTTACAAATAATTAAACCAATAAAAATTATTATTAAAGAATTGCAGTAAAAATATAAAAAATAATAGAGTATGGAACAAAAAAATATTCTAGGATAATATTTTAATATAGTTTTGAATTAAACTAGTGTTTTATAAATTAATAAAATAGTTAAAATAAATTGTATAAACTTACATTTAATTAAAACATAAAAAAATTCTAAAATAAATCATTCTTGGATATACCTTTACATATGTTTGCCCAGCTATTCCTTTACACAAGTATGCTCAGCTATGCCATTATACAGGTGAGATTTTATCCTTATGTGAGATGGGATCCACCTTTATGTGAGTCAGTCTAACCTTATGTGAGCTATCCTTACATGATTTACCGTTACATGGGTTTTGGAAATTTTTTAGTACCCTTTCGCAGGTCTTCTAGGACCCTTAGGCAACAGTGATACCCTTACATATCATTCGTGGGTTACCCTTACACGATGTGTGGTTCCCTACAATAGTGGAAGTGACCCTTACATAGTGTGTGGTGACCTTATGCAACTCTAGTACCATTTCACATATTCCCTTAGGCAACTTCGGTACCCTTACACAACTCTTACCTTTACGTAAACTCCATAATTTTTCATAGCTACTATTATGAAACAGTAAAAAAGAGGTTTTACCCTTACGTGAAATATAAAACAAAAAATATATAATATTAAATGCATTAAATTTAAATGTTAGGTAATTATATTTTTTCCATTTAATAATATGATTAATTTAAATATAATGTACATAAATTAAAAAAAATTAAAAAATACTATAATATAGTTAAACTAATTAACACACACTTGTGGTATAAACATTAAAATACTTAAAATAGACTAAATCAAATAATAAATAACACATAATTATGTTAAAAAATTTAAATCATATGAGATATAAGTTTGAACAACATAATATTAATTACCACATGTGTATATGTTATACAATTTAAAATACAATAAATATGAGGTATTAACAAAATGAAAATAATAAAATCATTAACAAAATCAAAATTAAAGCTTTATAAATACTACTATTTTGAATATTGTATGTCTATAAAAATAGTTAGATGATAATTTTTTTAATTAACATTAAATAATTAATTATAAACAATACATAAAAATATTTGAAATATAAATTTGAGATAACCAGTATCTTACAAAACATTAATAAAATAATTAATAACTTAATAAATTAATTACTATTATTGAATTAAATGTGAGAGATTTTTTAATTAAAAAACATTAAAAAAATTACATTTTAAAAAACTCACCAACACTAACATTTAACACCATTCTTGAAGATATGTCTCAACCAAAAACTCACTTTGAAGTTAAGGAAGTTGAATCTACAAAAAATCATCAGAGATTACCTCTTATGAACCCACTTTTAGGGTGGAGAGAATGTGTAAGCAATTGAATCGAAAATTTAAACATCTATGAAGTGTGTACAACCATATTCAATTATTCCTATGATAAACTCTAGGATTATTTTTCTACAAGGCCAAAAAATATATTTTCTAATTATGATGATAGAGAAGCATATTGTAGATGAAAAAGTTAGTTGAAAGTAAAAAATTTTCAACCTTAAAGAATAATTTAAGGTATGATTTTGTATTTTAAATAAGATGGAAAATTAATTAAATGGTATAATATATATTTACAATAACTAATAGATGAGAACACTACTTTTATGGATGAATTGGATAATGTTAGGAAATTTATGGAAGAACAATATATAGTATTAAAGAATAAAATTATCAAAAATCTCAAAAAAAAGAATAAAATTTAAATTTATTTATATTCTTTAGAATTTTTGTAATTTTTTTTAAAGATTAAAAATAGTTGATTATTTTAAATGAGTTTTTATTTTGAGTGTTGATGAATTTTTTGAATATAATATCAAATGCTCTAATAGTTTTTACTTTTTATTTAAATTTATTTTGATTATTACAAGGGAATATAAAGGTTTTAGTTTTTAGTTTTTTAAAAAAAGAAGAGAAATTCAAAAAAAATAGCTAGGGGAGATCCCATGGGGAGAAACCAAATGAGTAGTTGCATTTACAAAAGTTAAAAAACACCTTAAATCCATCACACATCTTAAGAGCGAGTAAATTATATAGAAATTTTAGGGAGTATTCTATTCCTTTATATCTTTTTTCTCGTTAATCCTTATTAATTCTTATTTCATAGTTTTGTTTTTGGAAATTACAAAGGGTGGGATGGAAATTTTCCTTCATTCATTCCTTCATTAAGGGGGTTAGTTTGAGACTTTGGTATGTTTTCCATTCATCAAAAAGGGTAAGGTATTATTTTGCTGATTTTTTTGTTAAACTTTGTTTTAAAGAGAGAATTTTATATTCTCGTGGATATTAAACTCAAGAGGATTTTCATCTAAAGTTAAAGGGTGTTTTCATTTTATATTTATTTAAACTTACCTTTAATTTTTTTCATATGTTATTATTTTCAAAAAGAGTGAGAATGATGATTCAAAATAATTATTTCATATCCTTGTTTTGAAAATCCCAATACACTTCATGTTAATTTTTAGAAAACTTGAAGTTTTTTTAAGCTCTATTTGTATGCAGATTATAACTTCCAAATCATTAATGTCTGATGAACTAAACTGAACCAAATAATTTATATAACTTTGAGGAACATTGTAATGTCTTTTTGAATTACTTTTATTGGAAAATGATGAATTTTTTTGGTGTTGTTTATAACCAAACTCAACGGTTATAGAGATTACTGTTACACTAATATACATAATTGGTGTATGTTTCTTCATGGAAAAAAGACATTAAAAGTTATTAAAACACTGAGAAAGGTTTTGAATCATATTTAATCCTATATCAACTCATTTCTTTGATCACTTCAAATAGTGTTTTTCTTTTAGTGTTCACTTTGAACAACCATTATAGTTTTTTTCATTGTAAATCTATAAATTTTGTCATAATCATTCTACTTTTGATCTTTGTGATCTATGAGATTTTGAGTGTGGAATCTATTGATTTTGTCCGTTGATATTGATGAGAATCTAGAGCTAGGAGTCTTCTTATTCTGGATGTGGATGTTTAATAAAGTCTAGGCACTATTAAAAACATACTTTTTTCTATGTTTTTTTAGCCACATTTTTTTAACCGTGTTTTTTTTGGAAATGTCACTAAATTTTAATTTATTCGCGTTTTAAAATGTCATTAATTTTTAATTTAGCCATGTTTTAAAATGTGACTAATTTAGTAGTGTTTAAAAAAATCACTAATTTAGTCACATTTTAAAACATTGTCAATTTATTCTTGTTTTAAAATGTGGCTAAACTAGTCGTGTTTTAAAACATTTCTAAATTGGACACATTTTAAAACGTAGTTAAATTAAATGTGTGTGTGTGTGTGACTAATTGGTCATGTTTTTACTTTTTCCATATTTGTGACTAATTTAGCCGTGTTTTAAAACATCACTAATTTGGTCACATTTTAGTCATGTGAATTAATATTTGAACATATAAAAAAATATATAAACATATAAGTATATATATATACACAAAAATATATTAACATATAATATAAATGTTATATGTATAATCTATATATATATATATTAATTTATATATATATATATTAATGTGTTAATATATATGTATATTAATTTATAAGTATAATATTATTTATTTATATGTGTGTATATATATGTTTGTGTGTGTTTACACATGTGCGTGCACACACATATATAATAATATTTTATAAAAATATTATATATATATGTGTGTGTGTGTGTGTGTGTGCACACGGATACATACATAAAAACACACAAGCGTGTGAGGTTCAACACGTAATTATAATTAATTAATAATAACTAAATAAATGATCATTAAAAATAATTGATTAAATATGTGAATATTGTAAAAATATTACAAATTAATAATATTATATATATATATATAGTAATTTATACATATTTATATATATATATATATATATATGAATATATTAATTTATGTGTGTGTGTGTTGATTTATAATATATATATATATATATTGAATTATAGATATTAATAAATATTAATACATATATCTTAATTATATATATATATATTAATATATATATATAAAGAAATATTTTATTATTTAAATAAATATATAAACTTATAAATAAATAAATAAATAACTATATAAATGATCTTTATTATAACACACACATTTACATATATACATACATATACATACATACAAACATACATACAAATATATATATATTAACCTATATATGAATATAAAAATTTAAAAGTATATTTATATTAATATTAATATATATATATATATAAAGAGAGATATATATATATATTAATAATATTAGACTTTTAATTTCATTATATAGAAATAAAAATAAATTTTATTTATATAAAATTGATATGCACATATAGACATATACATACTGATAAATATAAAAATACAAAATTTAAATCATAATTATGAAAAATTAGTAATAATTGAATAAATGATTTTTAATTTAGTTAAGTTTTAAAACACAACTAATTTTTAATTACCCATGTTTTTTTTAATGTGACTAACTTTTATTTTAACTGTGTGTGTAACATATGATAACATATGTGTGTGTGTGTTTATGTAACATATAATAACATATATATTAATTTATACTAACTTATATAAATAATTACATATATTTTAATTTATATATAAATAGATAATAACATAAATTGATCTATATATTAAATTATATATATATATAAATTTATAAGTAATTCACTCATGAACAAATATGTTAACATGTATATAAAAATAATGTGTGTGTGTGTGTATGTGTGAATATTAATATATATATATATATATATAATTATAAATTTATATATAACATATAGTAATTTTTATTTATATTTAGACATATTAACATGTGTATAAATATAGTCTAAACAGATTAATGATTCGGGTGATTCGGTAGGTGCGCTAGTGTGGGAACCACAAATCACGGTTTTGAATCTCACAAGGTAATATTGTTTAGGTGCACATGATATTTGATGATCATAGAAGTCGGGGTACGGTGGTGGTCCAGGTGGCTGACGTTAGTGTCGTGAATGTTTTGGCACGTGATTGACCTCTTGGGAGTTTGGGCAGTGTGGGGAGAGTAAAGATGTGGTGGTGGGAAATATACAAAAAAATAAAATTAAACTTATATGTGAAAAAATCATGAATAAATATATATCAAAATTTCAAAAAAAATAATTAACCACATTTATAGAAATATGGGTAATTAATAACCCATTTAAACATGTTTAGATAAATTGAAGGTAAATGGAGTGTGATTAAATTATTAGGGTTCATAAATGCATCTAATTTAGCAATGTTTACAAACATGGATAAATTTGTGATATTTATAAACAAGGTTAATTTAATGAAATTCCATTTACCGAAGTTTTTACAAAATGTGTGTAAACATATTAGCTACGCTTATAAACATAGCTAAATGTAATTTTTCCTATAGTGTTGGTACTTGGATGTCGAGGCATGGGATTTTTGGTGATCATGGAAGTCAAGGTGTGGTGGTGGGATAGGTGACTAACATTATCATCATAAATGCTTCGGCATGTGACTAACCAATCAAGAATTTGGGAGGTATAGGGAGAGTGAAGATGTGTCGGCGGTAAATATACAAAAAAATCAAATTAAACTTATATGTGAAAATTTCATGAATAAATTTATATCAAATATATAAAAAAATTACCAATGTTTATGGAAAATGTGGGTGATTAATGACTCATTTACACATGTCTAAATAAAATATAGGTAAATTGTGTGTTTCTAAATTAGCAAGGTTTATAAACATGAATAATTTAGCAACATTTATAAACATGACTAAATTGCTGATGTTTATAAATGTGGTTATTTTAGCGACATGCCATTTCCTGATATTTTTATAAAATGTGGGTAAACGTATTAGCTAAACTCATAAACATGACTAAAAGTATAGCCAAAATTCTACTAAATGTAATTTTTTTTATAGTAAGGTTACTTGGACTTGTTTTTTATAATGCTAATATAAAAGGATCTTGGGGATATATCTACATATTATAGATGTTTTCCAAGGAAGTCCTGTTGTGGACTTGTATCTTCCAATCATATATAGATTGAACAAGTTCCTGAATAAGAACTTTATACCTTATGATGGGTTAATTCAATGAAGTTCCTTGGATTAAAATTTCATACCTTAGTTCAGGTTACCGAACCTATGGCTACTTTAGATTAAAATTGAAGAGTACTTTTCAATAAGGACTATTTGGTAAATATATATTTTTTGGATTATTTGGATTGTTATCTAATACTTTTTGTTTTTACCTTGATTTGTTTAATTCTTATTGACTTGTATGCTTATCTTCATTTTTAATTTATAACTTCTAAAGTTTTTTTTACTTCCAGTGAATGTGTACTTTGATTGCTCTGAATTTATTGGACATTATATCTTCTTATCAAATCATATATAAAAAATTCATGAATAAATTTCCATTGAATTTTAAAAAAACAATTACCCATATTTATGGAAAAAATGGGTTATTGATGACTCGTTTACACATGTTTAGATAAAAATAGGTAAATGATGTGTAGCTAACTTAGAAGGGTTTATAAATACAGAAAATTTAGCTGCATTTATAAACATTTCTAATTTAGAAACATTAATAAACATAGGTAATTTAGAAATACACAATTTCCCAATGATTTTAAAAAACATGGGTAAAAATTTTATCTTCACTTATAAACATGGATAAACATAAAACCAAAATGAGGTTAAATATAATTGTTCCTATAGTTAGGTTACTTGGACTCGTTGTCAATCATGCTAATCAAAGAGATCTTGAAGATAGAGCCACCTACTACCATTTTTTTTATTAAGTCCTGGTGTATACTTGTATCTTCTAATCAAATATAGATTGAATAAGTTCCTAGAGAAGAACTTGATACCCTATGATGGGTTATGTTGATAAAGTTACTTGGAAAAAACTTGCATAACTTGGTTTAGGTTACCGAACCTTTGGCCTCTTTGGATTAAAATCGAAGATTTCATGTGAATTGGAACTATTTAGTAGATATATCTTTTTAGGAGTATTTGGATTGTTATCCAATACTCTATGTTTTGTTGCTACCTTTTTTAATTTTGATTGATTTTTATGTTCATATTCAGTTTAGTTTTATAAATTCCAAAGTTTTTTTTAATTCCACTACTTTTATACTTTGATTACTCTAAATTGATATAATGATGTATCTTTTGATTAACTTATATGTAAAAAATTCAAGAATTAATTTATATTAAAATTTAAAAAAAAATGTTAATTACCCATATTTATAGAAAATAGGGGTAATTAATGACTCATTTACACATGTTTAAATAAAACATGGGTAAATGGTGTGTGGATAGTTTAGTGGGGTTTATAAACATGTCTAATTTAGAAATGTTTATAAACATGGCTAAATTAATGATGTTTACAAACATGGATAATTTAGTAACGTTCCATTTCCTAGTATTTTTATAAAACATGGGTAAATGTATTAGTTTCGCTTATAAATACTTCTAAAAATATACCCAAAATGTGGATAAATATAATTTTTCTTATATCAAGGTTACTTGGACTTGATTCTAATCATGATAATTGAAGAGGATATTGGGGAGAGAGCTACCTACTACTGATGTTTTTCAAGGAATTCCTGGTGTAGACTTGTATCTTCCAATAAAATATAGATTAAATAAGTTCCTTGAGTAGAACCTTATACCTTATAATGTTTTAAGTCAATGAAGTTACTTTGATGTAACTTGCATACCTTGGTTTAGGTTACCGAACCTCTAGATTATTTGGATTAAAAAAAAGAGTTCTTGTAAATTAGAACTATTTTGTAAATATATATTTTTAGGAGTATTTTTATTGTCATCCAATACTCTTTGTATTATTTATACCTTGATTTTTTAAAATTATTATTGATTTTTTTGTTCATCTTTGGTCTAGTTTTATAACTTCCAAAGGTGTTTTTAATTCTAATGCTTTTATACTTGGATTAATCTAAATTAATCAAACATTTCCTCTTCTGATCAACTTATGTTTTAGAGTGGGTGAAAATTTGAGTATGTGTTTGACTTCAATTCACCCCCCCCCCCCTCTTGTAGTTTTTATACATTCTCATTATCAAGGAAAATGGCTTTGAAAACATAATAGAAAATTAAATTAGAGGGATGGGGATTGAGTACCATGCCTCATCTCCATAAAAGTTTTTTTATTAAATGAATATTTCTAGCCCTCCTTTCTCATTTATTTGATCAATAAAGAGTTCATTGATATAATACCAATGAATAAAACATTGATGATTTATCATTCCCTTTTTCCAATTAAACAATTGATTAATATGAGAGTGAATCAAAATATAGGTATATCCTTAGATTTAATAAATTGATCTTCCAAATTATTTTCTCATGTTAAGAATTGTATTTTCAATTCTTTTTCCAAATTTATGATCATTTATCTACCACTTAATATGTTTTAAACCCTAAGGATATGTCCAATTTTTTTATTTTATTATGGTTTAACACGTTGATATTATTTTGATGTGTGTTCATAGGTATAAAACCTAAAAATATCTTTAAATATTACTCTCATATATAAAATATGAATTATGTATATATTTTTTATGTTGTTTTTTATATAATTTTGGACCTTTTATGTACTTTTATTCAAGGAATAAATTTTATAATACATCTTCCACATATCCTCTTTCATCCATAAAATTTATGTGATTTTTTCCTTGGCCCATGTGGCCACAAATTTCATTGATCACCGGTATATTTAATAAAAAAATACTCCAATACATTGGAAATAATATGTAATGTCTTCATTAATGGGGCATATTTTCTCACTCTAATTGAATCTATAGTATTCATCTCTTATTTTAATCTAATACGTTTCTCCTAAAATTTCTTCTCTATAACCCACTTGATGTAGTGTTTTCTCCCTTTAGCTATTCTATTCTTCTTAAAATATCATTCCTTTATAAATTTTATTTTACTAAATGGATGTTGTGTCCTCACACATAGATGTATAAGAAATCCAATATCATGTTTACTCATTGAATAAATACTTTAAAATGTTATCCATTCACCCAATTTTCTTGAATCTTCTAACCATATTCCATTGGATTTTAAGGTTTTCATGTTTTCTTTCATTTCATATAGCACACATTATATTCTTATAAATTTTTCTTACATGACTAAGAAATTTTTTTTAATATATTCATTAATATAAACCTACTCTCTATGGATTTTAAGGTCTCCAAAACTACAACCTTCTCCCTATCTTGAGCCATGGATACTCACAATGTCAACTCAGTGATTCCATACTTCTTCTATAACTAAACTTGATCAAGACATATATGAGACTCAAAATTATAATACATCAATGAATTTAGATACTTGATCCCCAAAATTATATTTGACTTCTTAAACAAAAAAAAATATTTAAATAATAATTTCTCGAATCATTTAATTTCTCATTAAATATTTTAGTTTCAAACCTTAAATTTTTATTTTCTTATAATCAATTCACCATCTTAGCATCATGTGTATACTCCAAGTGTCTTCCTTCAACTCCATATTTTTAATGATGTACAAAGTTTTCTTTAATTTGGAATCACGTGTGAAAGAATCATAATTTAAACATGTAAATCACCATCAAATTCCATTAATACATATTCATTACAACTTAGGAAATTTTCTTCTAGTGACTTTTCTTCACTTGGGACTTCAATAAACAAATTCTTAAAAATTAGAAGATCTATATGAATTTACTATGTTTGTTTATTAAAACCACAATTCTTATGAGTAAAACCATTATATAAATTTTATCTTTGAAATGGGTTCACCCACATCATCATTAAAGAGGAACCATAACCTGAGAAAAACCATATTATAAAATAATTTCCAAGAGAAAGTTATGTTATCAAACAAGAGACCTTGAGTCACATAACTTTCCATGAAAGAAACACACACAAAAATAAACTAGAGGAACTATTCCAAATCAATAGCCTTATAACTCAAGACTCTGATTAAAATATTTTCTTTTTTATAAAACCAATATTTTACCTCATCTAAAAGGATCATTTTAAAATTCCTAGAATTAATTATTTAAAAGCCTTCATCTGAGGCCTCAAAATGAACCCTCACTTTTGAAATATCTTTATATAAAACTATAGGTTATTAATTTTTATCAAATAGGATATCTAAAACCCATTAACTATAAATAACATTACAGATATATCGAATGAATTCTATTTTAAGTAATTATGAGTAATTTTTATAGAATCTCAATTTCTTCCTATGAATTATGGTGAATCCTTACAAATCAATTGATGATTTTTTTCCCATTTTTTACATCATATTGGATGTATTAATCTGAATATAGATATTATTTTCTTGGTGTATCACTTAGTTATGATGATCACTATTACTTCCTATATAGCTAGGGTCTCATGCATCTCATAGATTATCAACAGTCCCCAATGTAGGTAATTCTAATACCTATGAAGTCTAGCATTATTAGGAAGGAGAAACCATGCAGATGAAACTTCTACTAACCTCACACCACACCTATATAACTACCAAATTATCATAAAAATTTTGTTTTCTTTCAGCTTCAATATATGTAGAATCATTTATTGTAATACATGTAGGGGTCAAATCCACAAATACATAATAAGTAACCTCGATAAACTTAGATTTTTTTTGGGGGGGGTTAGGCTATGATGTGGAAAACTACTTAGGGATTAATGATTTTAAAAACTAACTAGTTTATTTAAAGAATAAAAAACCACAAAAAATACTTTGTCTAATACGACTAATAAAAATGGTTTAACCCTAGGTCGTTTCTAGGGCTATATTGAATGTATTTTTTTTCTAAGAAAAATTCAGATCACCAATTCAAGATGTATCCAAACAAACAGATAATTCCCTAAAATAATTTACCAATTTAATACATAAAAATTTAAAAGTATGATAAATAATAAACTTATAGTATCATTTTAATTATAACACCAATTAATTGGATCATACTGGAACTCAAAATGTTTCATCCTTAAATTTTACAAAGATGAAGAATAAAATAACTCATCGAATGGAACTGTTAAATTAATGAAATTATTTAAATATTAAATCACATGAAATAAAATTCAATACAGACCCACAAACATCCTTAGGATCAACCCATAAATTTTCATCCTTCTATTGATGCAAATATCTCAATATAATATTATATTCGACTTAACGATGTGGGATTAAAGAAGTGAAAACAATGAAAAAATGAACACTCCACCATTGTGTGAGGAATTTCACAATTTCTTATGTGGATAAATTCACACGTTGATGAAATGATATCAATGTGTTAATAAATATGATATAATTTGTGTTAAATAAGAAGAAATTTTATTAATAATCTAGTGTGAATTAAACAACTTACTTGAGAAAAATGACTTACGATTAAAAAATGATAGTATACCATTGAAATTGAAAGAAACAAATGTCAAATGATAATTACTTCACCACCACCATCTTAAATAGTCATTTTAAAAGTCTACATTTAATCCCCCATAATTCAATTTCACCCCATTTAATTAGGATAGTTAAAAGGTTGGTGAGATTTTGGGAAAGTTGACTTCTCGATATTGACCAGGAAAGTGAGATTCGGATTCATTCCCCTTGTTGAAATTCAAATTCGAATTTGAATATGGATGGTTTTGGAATAGTAATATAATATAACAATGTTCATCCCAATTTAATATAATATCTATTGAAATTTAAAGCTAATTGGATAAAACTTTTGTATTTTATGATCAAAATAGTGAGATGGCTTTTTGGGCATTTGAATCTGGCCCATAATTTAAACTTCAACTTAATCCCCCTGGATCACCTTGAAAACATCTGAATTATATTTTTCCATAGTTGAATAAAATTTTACCAATAATTTTATACATCTCTATTTAAAATTTTAGCTTCATTGGGCTTGATTTTTGAGCTCTATGTCTGCTTAATAACCCTAATTCCCAATCTGTATTGTCCAAAAATTTCTGCATCCATGACAAAAAGTATACATCTTCCCTTATGATTCAATAATTTACCCTAAAGTAAAAACCATTCCTATAAAAAAGTGATCAATAATATCCTGAAATATTATATTAAAAGAATGAAAATAATTTATTCCAGTAGCTAATGATTAATTGGGCCCAATTTGATACACTTTAAACATGAATTATACATATGATGAGAAATGAAGTTCAAATTTAAAATAAATTTACCAAGGAATTTATGAAAAATTAAATAGATTAAATTTTATAAAAATGTAATGAATATATTATACTTTTAGTTTCCAATCACACTCCCTAACTTGATATTTTCTAGTCCCTAGGAAACTACTAAATATCATAATTCCATCCACTTCCCTAAACATATTTTAACATAAAAAGTTTTACATAAGAAAATTAAATCAAACAATCATGAATCTTATAAAAATAATATAAAATAATTCAATTACACAATCATATCCCAAGCCCAATCCCATTACTTTGTTCAAATTCACCACTACCCTTTATCCAAGTCTAATTAAGCATGATGATTTTTTGTGCATCACAATAAACATGGGGCTCATTTTCTTGTTCAAGGGGAAAATAAATGTAAGTACTAGGTGGGGACCAAATTAAAACTTAATATGAGTATCAAATTTTTTATTTATCTATTTTATTTTTCTCTTTTTTATTTTTTCTTTTTTAACCAAAATATAGATGAAAAACCCAACTTCAGAAAAGACAACTATGGAGTCAAGATCCCCAACTATTTAACTCCACACATATTATCAATATATACTCTACAATATTGATTTAAATCCTAATTCTAAGAATGAAAACTATGGATTCTCCATCCCCAAGTGTCTGATTCCATGAATTTGGTCAAAACATTACTCTACATCGTTAGTTTTTTCATTTTTTTTATTGGATACTCAAATTAAAATTAAAGTGTCCACAAACCTTATGTTATGATGAAAGGGACCTAATAACTAAAACTTATACCCAAAATAAAATGGAAATTAATTTTTACAATTTGATTAGATGGATAAAAAAAATACATTGGAAAATGAAATCTGACAACCATGTTAACCAAAATTATCCCCATGAACCTAAACTTGTATAAAGACCAGAATCATGGAATTCAAAATTATTTGACATTCAGTTTTAATGTTTAACAAATTATATTACCACCTTAAAGGATAATGAAATTAAATTTTATATAAAATACCAAGAAAACTCACAAAATATCATATTTTCACTCCCCAAACTTAGAATGGCACTTCCCTCAGTGTTGAAATATAAAATAAGAGATAGATTGAAATTGTAAAGACAGAGGGGAGAATGAAATTTGAAATGAGATCATGGAAAAAAAATAACCTAGTTTAAATATGAAGACACATAGATAAGAAATTGGTCATTCTATATCAATATTGTATATATAATCCTCATAGTTTATTGATGGTTTTACTTTATATAATGTAAGACATGTGGAATTAAATTTTTGATCCTTAACTTATTCATCTCCTAAATCTCATACACAAATAGCATCATATCACCATGGAATCCCCAAGGGGTTCTATTAAATTTAAAACAATCAAAAACCAAAAAATATATTAAAAATAAACACCTTTTTTGTTTTTATTTTGTTTAATGGGAAAAAATAAAAAAAAATGAAAATAACAAAAGAGTTGGGTTTCCTTTTTAAAAGTGATTAGTTTAAAGTTATTAGATCAATATGGACCCCCCAACCTATCCAACACCAAATTTTATCATTTTTAGGATTAAATTTTTAATAGCTTCAATTATATTTTGATTGAGTCTCCAATGGAGTTAGTGGGAATGTTTTTAAATTGATTTAATAAAAATCATATAAGTCCCAGTGAATGAGATAATCCCATAAATATTGAAAAGGGTTTATCCAATTTATTTCTTAATATTTATTAATACATAAAGGATTGTTTTCTTATCATTAGATTTTAGAGATGATTAAATCAAAATTTAAAGGTTTTAATTATCCCCTATGAGGGAATACTTGAGAGAGGAAGGTTAGACCTCATGTTTGAGCATGGTTTGGCTAACACTTTGAGACACTGGACAAGACATTGAATCAAACTCGGTTTTATTTTCTAAATTTCTAAATATAATTGGTTTCTTTCAAATAGAATATTCAACCACCAAATTGGCTAGATGAATGTTAGGAATGGGTATGGACTTGAAGTTTATGATTTTTCCCAATGGTTTAGTGATTGGTGGTTCTGAAAAGTCATCAATGGGGATATATTCATAAGATTTAATCCAAGAAGGAAAATTTACCTCTTATGAGTATATAAAATCACATTTCACATGATTTAAACACTCATTAATAGTTCCCTCATGTTCCTCAGGTTTAATTTCAACATTCCCTAACCAATTCATATCATTATCCATATTTTATTGCTCATATTATAAAGTTGGTTCTTTAGTATTTTCCTCGAATTTTGAATCCTATAATTGTTTGGGGATCGATGGTTTAGGTTTTCTTCATTATTTTTTCCAATCTTGGAAATTTTCACTTCTTGTAGTTGTTCATGTAAAAATTTTGTGTAATAAGATTCTTCTATAATTGTTAAGGTGGAGATAACCTAAGTGTGCATGGGTTCTATAACCATTTAAATTAAATTTAGTTCTAATATTAATGGTGAATCCTTCGAATTAATTATCTCCATTTTTTGACACAATTTCTCAAGTAATGGTTGTGGATTGGGATGGACAAGGGGTTGACTTGGATGGTTTATTTTAGGAGGATAATTAATATTTTGGAATTGGTTAGTAGGATGTTTATATAGACCTTATTGGGATTGAAACTCATTATAGGTTAAAATGTTTTGTGAAGAATAGGATTTCAAACATTTTGGTTGATTGGGTTGCTGATTATACCACCAATAGAATCTAGGATAATCTTTGTACATCACACTTGGTGTGGGGTAGTCAAAGTAGGGAAAGGTTTCTTGTGTTTGGATTTGTTCAAAATGGATTTCCATAAGAGTAAAATCAGGGGTGGAAACAAATAATTTGGGTGAGAAAAAAATTCTGGTGTCTAATATAACTTACTTAGGTCCCTAAAAAAGGTGCCAAAATTTTATCTCACCCAAATTTACCCTAAATTTAAAAGTGGTTATTTTAATACATGTAGGGGTCGAATCCACATAGTCCTAATAAGTAACCTCTAGGCACTCATATTTTTTTTTGGGGGGGGGGGTTAAGCTATGATAAAGACAAATATTTATAGATTAATTAGTTTAAAAAATAACTAGATTATTTAAATAACAAAACAATCACATAAATACTTGAACTAATACAACTAATAGAAATGGTTCAATCCTAGGTTGTTTCTAGGGCTATATTGGATGTATTTTTTTCTTATAAAGATTCATATCACTAATTCAAGATGCATCCAAACAAAGAGATAATTCCCCTAAATAATTTAATAATTTAATCCATAAAAATTATAAGGTTAATCACCAATGCACTTAGAGGATAAATTTAGTGAGAACTCTAAGGAATTGTATTGTAATAGCACTCAAAATTTGTCATTGTTAAAGTTGTTCAAGACAAAGAAGAAAATAACTCATCGAATGAAACTCTTAAATTAATGAATGGATTTATATATTAAATAACATGAAATAAAGTCCAATAAAACCCCAAAAAACTCTTTAGTATCAACCCATAAAAGGGTTATACTTCTATTTATGAAAATATCTCAATGAAGGATGAGAGTCAACTTAAAAAGGTGGGATTGAAGAAGTGAAAATATGAAGAAAAAAAACACTCCACCATTGTGTGAGGAATGTCACACTTTTTTGTATGAATAAATTCATGCATCGATGAAATGTTGTCAACATTTTAATAAATAGGATATGAAAATTGAATAAGAATAATAAATTTTAGTAATAAACTAGTGTGGATTAAATAACTTACATGATAAAAAATACTTATGATTATAAAATGATAGTGTAACATTACAACTGAAATAAAAAAAACCCACTCCTAATTACTTCACCACCACTATCTTAAATAATAATTTTAGGAGTATATGTTTTATCCCCCATTATTCAATTTCATAAAATTTAATTAGGATAGTCAAAAAGGTGGGTGCGAATTTGGGAAAGTTTTCTTTTCAACATTGACCAAAAAATAAGATCTAGATTCATCTCCCATGTTGACGTTCAAATTTTAATTTGAATGTAGTCGATTTTGGAATAGTTGTAGAAGAGAAAAATGTTCATATTAATTTCATAAAATATCTATATAAATTTAAATACAATTGGATTTTCCTTTTGTATTTTATGATCAAAATGGTAGACTAATTTTTTGGGGCTTGGAATCTGAAACATAATTTGAACTTCAACTTGGTCTCCCTTGATCCCCTTGAAAACATCTAAATTAGATTTTTTCTATAGTTTAATGAAATATTATACATATGTTTATCTATCTCCAATTAAAATTTGAGCTTTATTGGGCATGATTTTTGGGATCCAAATCTACATAATTCTCCTAAGACCCAATATGATTTGTCTATAAATTTTTGCAGCCACAGAAATAAATCTTCATCTTCCCTTATGATTATTTTATTGATACTAAAAGAAAAAATTCCCAAAAAATTGACAAAATATATAATTAAATATTAAATTCATAGAATGAAAATAATGAATTCCACTAGATGATGATTAATTGGTCCCAATTTGATACACTTTAAATAGGAATTGCACATATGATGAGAAATAAAGTATAAATTGTAAAATGAATTTACCAAGGATTTTATAAAAAATGAGGCAAATGAAATTTCATAAAAATTTAATTAAAATATTGTAATTTTAGTTTAAAATAAATAATATATAGTTCCCCTAAAACTCAAAATCATAATATAATAAAAAATAGGATTCATGTTCAATTTTTTGGCTGAAGTTGTTTCTGTTATCCGAACCAAACCAAGTTAACCATGTTGTCCACAACTTCCTTACTTAATATCTCATACACTAATTAAATAAATTAAATTCAAATTAATATATCATTTATTATATATAATATGTGTATGTTTTTTCCTTTTACCATGCCTAATGAATTCTTTTTGGCCTTGGGTTTCTTCATATTCCCCATACCTTTTTAAATAATTTCCTATGAATCATTAGATTCAGTAAATAAAGGTGATTTCTATAAAAATGAGTAGTTTTAGTAAATTTCCCCATTTCAACACAATAAAAACATTTCAAAAAAAATTTAACCATTGATCTTGTTATTTCTCATTTCTGAAAAAGGACTTCACGAACTCCTCATAATTCTTATCACTAGTGTAACATTCTTCAATATCACTTTATGATAACTTGTGAACCTTTCTTTAAGTTTCCATATATTCCTTATATTTTTAATAATAATATTTGGATACCATTATATTCTCTATTAATATATAGATTTTTTCATCATGTGTCATGGATATATTATTTTAGATAAAATAATAATGATCTTCTATAAAAAAATCCATCATCAGCCTAAAAGGAATCATCTAGGATCATTAAACTAAAACAGGTATCGAATACCAGTTCAGGATAATAAGAATATCATCAATAATTAATTTTTATCTTTAAATTAAAACTTGGCTCTAATAACAATTAAAGGGTTCAGTAACTGATTAGATCACTAAGAGGGGCTAAATCAGTGATCCAATGACATTTTCAAAAAATTATCAATTTTTTTCAACTCCAAACAATGTTTCCTTAATCGGTGGTTAGTATAAATATGATACTTATATATATCTCTAATGTTTATTACTCAAATATAAATATATAGAATAAAAAATTGATGAAAATTATTTTTTTATAAGGTTTTCAACTCTATGTGATTGCCTAGTCCTTTGTGTGTAATAGGTGATATCCCACCACACACTACCTTCATTTGTTATCAATTTAAGATCCATAATGGGTAAAGTGATAAAATTGGAATCCTTTAAAATGTAAACCACTCAATATATTTCTATGAATCTAATATAATTATAATAAAAATCAGATTATGTAATAATAAGTTAAAGGGATCAGTGAGTATCAGTTGTTGCTATAATAAATAGAATATTTTTATTTTTATTTGGTGAACTTACTCAATCCTATATGATATAAATTCCCTATATAAATTTAAAATCACTAATAACTTATCATGAGAGACTTAGATGGTCTTCATAAGTATGTTTACTCCTTATATCATGTTTTTTATCTATGACATAAGATCATCAACACATTCCTGGATACATATTCAATAATAAAAAGAATATTCAACAAATGCAAGTGGTTTCTTATTTTTCTTTGATGCTGGAATAAATATCTCAATGCATGAATAGAAATATTTTCCTCCTTTTAAGGGTAAAATTATCTTCAAAAAATGAATAAGAATCATATTAAGTCATCTTCAACAACACCTAATGATTCCTCAAGTTTATCCAATAATCATTTAAGATTTCCTCATTAATAAAAAAGAAAACTCCATGAAGGATAGCGATAGAAAAAAATCACAAGAATGTAGAAATAATTTTCTTTATTTGATTATAAATGGGTATTCAATGACACATAAACCCTATTGTGTTTTCAGGTGAGTTTTAGTGGGACCCCTTGTCCATATGATGTAGAAATAAACACTAAATATTTTTTACATTAGATACAACAATAATAATTTAAGTTAAATAAAATAAATGATAAAGATAAACTAATAACATAACCCCATTGTATTTGAAGAAAACAAATCCTTATAATCTTTACAATTGATTTGAGGTAGATCCCCTAGAAGTATCTAACATATTACTTCTTCCTAGGATAGTATATAGGTTGTATGAATCACCTAATACCTTAAGTAATATTCTCATTAACTCCTTATATAACCTATATTAAAGGAGGAAGAAGACACTCATGGTAATGGGTTTTATTTATAGGCCTCAAAGACATTATTTAAAAGGATTTATCATTAACACTAAACATTTCATAAACATTTGTATTAATTATAAACATTACAAACATTTTGTAATGATTTTTCCAATCCATTGATGTAAATGTTTAATATTTAAACATATTATAAAATCATGTAAACCATTATATGGTGTTAAAATTGGGATTAATATTTTTCATATTTATCTCATATTTCATAAACCGCCATGAAAACCACAACATGGTGAATTTAACAACATCATGATTTTTTATAGCACAAACCACTTTGTGGTGAAATTTATCATATTGTGGTTCTTACTTTGGTCCATAATTCTTTCACTTTCAAAAATTTATCTTTCATTATTAATAATTATATAACAAAAAATATAGGATATATATTCTTTTCTTGAATGATGAATTCCATGTTAGTTTATGGTAAATGGATTTTCTCTTATAATATGTCCATAATGTCTTCAATTTAGTGTATTATCATCTTAAACAGTATGTATATACTCTCTATATCATCTAAAAAACACTAACTGATTTTCTCTTATTATTCCAAGTTGTTCTATATACCTAAATTCATTCAATAAAAAGTTAAAAGATTGGGGGAAACAACCAAACACCATGAAATACAATTTTATATTAGTTCTAAAAATCATGGGTCTTTTTTAGAAAATAAAAAAATTAATATAACCTTTTTATTGGTTTAACCACACTAAAAATGGACTTAAATGATAGTTTAAGTTGACCCAAAGAAAGTGGGGATTAAACAACTATCCTTTCATTAAAATAATAGTAGTGAAATCAATACAATGGTGCATTCTATAAAATGGACATAAATATTTCTACAAATATCTAATTAATAAAATTTAACATGTGTTATAAATATGATATCCATGGATAATTTTTTCTCATAATAATAAAAATAAATATTATCCTTTATTATGCTTCAAGAAAATCAATTTTTCTACTAAAATTCTATGTTATAGTAATAGATCATATGTTATGTTGAAACCTCATTCTTCCTTTGAGTTCCAAACACCTTCAAGTTTAATTTTAATTTACATAAAACACTATAATAATGTTAAAAATAGATAAAAAGAAATATTTAAACCCATTTAAGTTCTAAAACATAAAGGATTATGACCTTTATGATTGAAAAAATTGATTTTATGTCCCTATACAGAACATGATCTATCTATGCCATATTAAAGTTACTTACTTTTCTTGGATAAAATCACTTAAAATTAGGTCTAAGGGATCATAAATTTATTCATGATTATTTTATCATGAAATATTTATGTCATAATAATTCTTCTAGAAAAGGTTATGATGATGATGAGATAAATATATGTGATAAATCATATTTTATGTCCATGGGTATAAAGAATATGTTTTTTCCCTTCCATAGTTAGGTTATACACTTACCTTTCCTTTAAACCACATTATAAATTTATTATATGTTATTTTAGTCATGTTAACCTAATAGATATATTTTCCATTTTAAAATATAGCACAGTGGTGACCACAGGGTTGTCTCTTGATGAGGATACAGACTAAACTATCAAATTGTCACTTTATTAATTTTTTTTGTTAATGTTAAAGTTAAAATTGGGGATATAAAAGGTTATAAATAAATTTAAATGACACAAAATAATATTATGATAACAAATCCACATTAGGGATTAGAAATTATATGAAAATCATACTAAAAAACAAGATAAAGGTAGCAGCAGTAGACAAGCTTTGATCCTTGAAATCTCCCTTTATCATTTTCTACTAATGTATTGTAATTAAATTGTCTAATTTATACCTAAAGACCTCAAATTAAACACCTAAATTAACTAGATAAAATATTTAGATCAAAAATATGGGTTTATTTTTCCTTGTAAAAGTGATCCAATCACCCAAAGACCTTTGAGAAACCAAAATAGATTAAACTCATAATGGTTGAAGGCGATACCTCACCAAAGAAATTTAAGAAAATCAGAGTAATCAATTTAGTTTCATAAGATGGAAATAAATATATAATAATTTAGAATAAAATGAAAAAAAAATGAAAGATACCTCCTTCAATAAAGCAAAAAATTTCTAGGATAATTAAAATGAAATAGTTTAAAATCAAAAGTGGAAATATCATCAGATCTTCATTGCCCACCACCACATGGAGTTTATACCTACATGGATTTATTATCTTAAATGGAAATCCTATTATCCATAATATATTCTTCATAATATCCCACTTCTTCAACCTAACCATACCTTCAAATGAAATTGAGATAATAATAAATAGGAAAAGGGGGCAGAAAATGTTCTGTCCAGTTTCTATATTTAGGAATTTTTATCAAATTTGGACCTATTTTTTGGAAGAATCTTGCTAAGTGATTGTTTGGATTCCTCCACTTTGGTGTATTCCAAAACTACCTTAATGAGTTAATTTAACCTTGGTATTAAATTAATATATTAAAATTAACATAATATATCTTTTCTAGGTGTAATAACATCAATTTAACAACTATAGGTTGAGTTATATCTTATTTAATGAAAGAGTGTCGATTTTGTTCAAAAAATGATTTTCTAAATTGAATGATTTTCTTGGGCCTCCAAATGGTTGATTTAGCTCTCGGTACATTTAAAGAAGTTAAATTACACAAGTCAAGTGTTCTTAAAAAAAAAATTATAAAATTAGATCAGTATTGAAAATATTATGCCCAAAATACCGAAGAGATAAAAAACTATTAAAATTCTAGAATTAGGGAACTTTCACAATTAAGCTAAAAATACTTCAAAATTCCAAAAATGATGAAATTTCACATATAATTATATATTGGAGGGGTTTATATCATTTAAATACATATGAAAAATATTTTAAATTTTATTTCTATCAATTACCCCACACGTAAAACTTGGACTCCTGGATGGTGAGCATTCAAAATAAATTTCCAATGAAAATTTAAAACATATGTCAATGAAAATAAAAAACTCAAAAGCATGGCACTAAAATTATCATTCCTATTAAATAGAATTAATACCAAATTCTTAATTTTTTTATTTCATTTCATTCCTATTTATTTTATTCTTCTCTACACAATTATTCCTACCTAAATAATTTTCCCTATCAAATTATTATTTTTATTTTGAACAAAGTTTTTATCATCCAAATAAATGCAATGGTCACCATGGGAAATAAATATTTCTAAATATCCAAAAAATTTAGTAAAATAATTTTATCCATCAATAGGACGTATAAATGGTTATTCTAAGGTTTTAGGGTTGGTGGGTTTCAAATGTCAAAATTATGAGGTGGAAAGAGATGGAATGAATATTTGTTGAAGAAAATTTGCATGATTTCGGTTTTTACATAAGCATGGTCATATCATCATTCTTCTTGGCTTAAAATAAGATCCAAAATAACTTCATAACCTATTTTATGTATATTCCACAACTTTTCCAATTCATCATCAATTGTACAATAATTTCTTCCAAATATTTCATAATTATTTTTTTCTTTAAAGCTCTAGAAAGGCACAGGTTCTTTTTTATTATTTGGAAAATCTATATAGGAATAGATTATTTTTTTTATTTGAAATCCCCAAAAAGTAACATATTTCAATAGAATAACATTTTCAACAATAAAAAAATCTCTTTGAAATTTTATTTATTCACCCAAATTAGCACCAAATGATGTAGTAAATCACAAAGAAGCCCCCCCACACTTAATCTTTACTAAAATCATGCAATATAGTTCAAAAGTAGGTTGGATAGGGAAACTTTCTTGTAATGAGGCTATATAATAGGTATTTCATGGATACTAAGGTCTCACAAGGGTCAAATGCATAAGGTATTCTGAAAAAAGAGAGTTTAATTTTTGAAAAGGGGTCTTTCACTCACAAAAAAAAATGGCCTCAGTCATTTCGAACACAAGTTCCTTAAAGATTAATGGTTTTTAAAGAAAAAATGAAAAGTTATAGTTAAAATAATAATTATTTGGTTCACTAAATAAGTGATGTTATTGTGAAGAAGATGGAAAAATGGTTTAATCTCCTCATGGGAAAGTGATTCTCAACTTTGGACAGTATTCATGACATGGAATTCAGAAGTCAATGGTTTTTTCATGAATTTCCACAATTTGAATTTGAAATATAAAACATATAATAAATAATTTAAGTTCATTTCCATATATTAATTTGGTAATTTCTATTTAAAATGGTTTTAAATTCAGAAATTAAATTATTTTTAAGCTCATAAGTTTCAAAAGAAACACAAAATTTGAAATAAATCACACAAAATTTGAAAGAAAAACAAAAAATTAAAATTTGAAAAGAAAACACAAAAAATCCCAATCTACCTAGCATGTTCCTCACTATACTCTTATTATGTAAAATATAATCATTATGCAAAGATTATATGATAATTTAAAATCAAGAAGAAAAGACATGACAAAAATAAATGGAGAGGAAAGATGCAACCTGGTTTTTATTGAGTACTAGAAACATTGAGCTAGCCTCTTAAAAGATGCAACTTGGAAACCTGTAGGAGAATAAAAACAAAGTATCATGATTTTATTAAAATCAATTAAATAAAATAAAAAATAAAGATAAGGTAAAATATCCTTGTTTTGAACCCTCAAGAAGGTTATAGGATTTCACTACCCCTAGTCGGAAAATTCCAGCTGATCATCCCCAATCCAAAGGAGGGTGTATTTCCTTCCTCATGAACTACCAAAATAATTTTTCTCCAGTATTTTTTATCACACACAAATTGAAAAACTCTGAAAATAGATTTATTCAAGTTCCCTACCTTGAATTTTATGTTTCAATGATGCAATAAAAGTGGAAAAAACTATAAGGAAACTTCATAACACTTTATCTTCACAAATGACCTATAGTGGTTACTGAATTTTAATATTAGGATTTGGTTCATCTTCAATTTCATATTCAAAAATGATTTATTCTTTTAAAATTAGATTGATACCACTATCCTCATGTGTATTAGTGCACTCCTTAATTGGTAAGACCATAATTTCTCCAATTTCAGCCTTTACCTCCTCTTTATCTGAAAAATAATCCCACTGAAAAGAAATGGGAACTAAATATGCATAATAAGAAATAGTTAATAATTTATTATCAAAATAAATTGGAAAATTTGTATCAGGATTTGAGACTTCTCACCATTCTTTCTCAAGCTCTAGATATGTTTCATAATAAATTTCCTTATTTTATAGCTTTAAAATAATTTTATTTATATGAAATTTCATATTATCAACAATTTTTTTGAAATTGATTTCATTATTTCCAAAATTAGATGGTTCACACTCATCAATTGCAGAAGGCAATAGATCAGGTTCCTTTAAATTCTCTTCAAAAATGAATTGATTAAGTGTTTAATTCTCTTTAACCAAATTTTAATAAAAAAGATTCTGATTATTCATCTTAAAAACAAGGGATTTCATATGGAATCTCATTTTCAACAAATTCAGCCCAATAATTTTCTAAATCTTTTTCATTTTCGACACTGAAATCAATAAACAAGTCAAGGTTAGTGTTATCCTTTGAATATAAAATTGAAAAGGAAAAGTCCAATTCATCACTCAACTCATCCAAAAAATTTTATTCAATATCAAATTTGTTGGTACATTATTTTCATTTTCTTTGACATCTTTTTATGATTTTAATTCTTTCAATTCTTATAAATCATTGGCAATAATTTCCATTTGTTTTCTTCTTGGATATTATTTTAAATCACAAAATAAATTTTTTGGATCATGAAATAATATTTTTGGAGTTTAAATTTTAAAAATTATTCATGACTATGATCCTTATATTGTTTATAATGAGTAAATTTATTATATTTTTCACTTTGAAAATCATTTTTTTAAACTCTGAATTAGTGATTAAAATCCTAAAAATTCAAAAACAATTAGAAACAACTTAGAAAACATCACCAAAAATGGTACCAAATTTATTCTAGGATGTTCCCAGTAACATTAACCTAATAAATAATTTTCCCATTTTAAAATATAGAACCATGGTGACCATGGTTTTGTCTCATGAGGTGGTTGTAGACTAAGCTATCAAATTTTAACTTTGTTAATTTGTTTTTGTTAATATTAGAGTTAAAATTGGGGGGTTTAAAAGATTAAAAATAAATTTAAATGAAATAAAATCAGATTATGATAATAAATCCATGTTAGTGATTACAAATCAGAAGCAAATTAGACTAAAAAGGAAAGCTAAAGGTAGGATCAGTGGACAAGCTTTAATCCTCATATACTCCCTTTATGATTTTCTACCGATGTATTCCCATTAAATTATCAAATTTATACCTAAATAACTCATATTTCACACCTAAATTAATTATATAGCATATTTTTACCATAAATATGTGTGTATATTCCCTTATGAAAGTGATCTGATTACTCAAAGACCTCTGAGCAGCCAAAATAGATTAAATTCATCATGCTCAAAGGTGAGAACTCACCAAATAAACTTAAATAGTGAGAGTAACCATATTAATTTTATAATATGAACATAAATTTAGAATAATTTAGAATAAAATGAAAACAATAATGAAATATACCTCCTTTAATCAAGAAAATAGTTCCTAGGATAATTCAAAATGGAAGAGTTTACAATGAAAATCACAAAACTTGAAAGGGGAAATGACATCGGGTATTCATTTCCCACCACCACTTGGTGTTTATCCCTTCATGGATTGATTATATACTATATAAATAATATTATTAATAATATATTCTCTATTAAATCCCAATTATAAAATCTAACCATCCCTTGAAATGAAGTTGAGATGAGAATAAATAAGAAAAGTGGGTGGAAAATGTTATATCTAGTTTCTCTATCTTGAAATTTTACTCCAATTTGAACCTCTTTTAGGCCGAATATTATTGATTTTACTTTATAAATTTTGTTCAAATGAAACTTATACTTACCCTTATAAAATTTTAGCTTCTTTTGACACGTTTTGATAATGTTATACCCAAAATACTGAAAAATTGTTTCTCACTGAAGTGATTATTCAGCTTCCTCCACTTTGGTGCATTCCAACACTAACATAATGAAAAAATTTAACCTTGGTATTAAATGAAGATATGTGACTTCAAGTAGTCTCTATTTTATAGTTATAATAACCTTAATTGGACACCTTTATGCTCAGTTATGTATTATTTAATAAAAGTGTGTCAATTCTATCCAAAAAATTCTTTTCCAAATTGACTAATTTTTTTGGGCCTCCAAATAGTTGACTTAGATATTAGTACAATTAAAGAAGTTGAATCCCATATTCCAAGTTTTCCTAAATAAATAATTTTAAAAATTGGATCAGTATTAAAAAAAATTATTCCCAAAATACCAAAGAGATAAAAAAACGTTAAAATTCAAAAATCAGGGCATTTTCATAATTTAGATCAAAACACTTCAGAATTCAAAAAATGATGCAATTTCACGTAGAATGACATATTGGTGTAGATTAAATCATTTAAATGGATGTGAAAAATATTTAAATATTATATCTATCATAAGTGCTCCAATAAATCTTAAATATCACTAGTAACATATTTTAATGCAATATTCATGATTTTTAACTTTCTTTTTTTTATTCATATTGATGAGAACTGAATAAAAAGGTACAAAAAATATGATTTATCCTTGGATAGATATATCGTGTCTTGTTCTCCCGTATCTAGTGTGTTTCAATAGCCTCAAAACTTCATGTACATATTCTAAAAAAAATTCAATCATATAGTAAACATGTTAGACAAAAAATTACCTTCATTATTTAGTATAAACATTGTTGATGATACTCTTTTCTAACTCAAGAAAATTTCACCTTCATAAAATTCATGGAATGATATCTTTTTCTCCTCTAAATTAAAGTTCTTATCATGTAGAAAAAAATCCTTTAATTTTAATGTGTATCTTTTGTATGGATCTCTATTATCCTCCTCATTTCAATTAAACTCATATTGATTCTTCAAGCTCTTAAAAATGTACATAATATACTCTTTAGATTTCATTTAAAGCTAATATATGTTGATTATATCCATTTTTCTTGAGCATTTTTTATCAAAGAATACAAAAATTTAAATTTAACTTGAATCATGTTATTTATTCATAAATAATAAAACAAATTTATGAGAAACGTTTATTTTATAACTTTATTCCTCATGTAAACACCACTTATGTTTACTTTTTACTCTTTTCTCAAGTAATATTTTTCATCTGGTCATCATCTTGACATGTTATAGTCATTCCTCATACATTTATCATGTTATAATATTCTATATCTCATGAATCATCCACTCGAGTGATTTTTTCATCACCAAGTGGTCCTCTTATAGTGAGTGAATCACCTTAATATTCCTTAAATTAGTATTCCATAATAAATCGCATGTGATTCCTCTCATGAGTGCCTATCAAACACAAAAAAACATATGTATAAGATGATAAATGCGTCTTATACTATTTATAATAGGAAAAATACACATCCTACACCCTTATGGAGTCTCTTGACACCACATCATTGTACATGGTGATGTTTTTTTTGGAATATTCATTTATTGATGTGAAAACATTCTTGTGGGTTATAGAAACACTATGTTAATCTTCATTGGGAGTTAAATAATCTTTTTTAATTCATCCTCTTAGATATTCTATGAAATCCTCTTCAATATTCCATATTAAACATGTTGTTAAATTCACATTCCACTTCATGGGATTTATTGTGATACTCACCCATTTAAATATTTTATATGACCCTCCTCTTAATATTCTCATTAATGATCATACATTGTGAATCATTTTCTTATTTCCTTCTTCATTCATTATAAAAACAATCATCATATTTACAAAAAATTCAAACATTAATGCATGGCCTCTTCAAGAATTTATGTGTTTCTAAATCCTCTCATTTCTTATGGTTATGAATTGGGAATTAATAATACTTTTCAATGATACAAATTTCCATATGGTCGCAGAAAAATAAACAAAATTTCCATATTTGATCACTTTAATTCATTGTATATAACCTTAATAATATATTTATGAATAATAATAAATCAAATTTTCATTATATTAGTTTAATTTTGGGTTTTATAAATATAGTCTGATTTTTTGATTTTAATGATTTAATTAATATTTTTAATTTAATTTTTATTTTCAAACTTTAAATGGAATAGTTTTGATGTTTGTGTAGGTAAAGACTAGGTAGGCCATATTTGTAAGATTATAAATAGGTTTTTTAAGGTTATTTATGATAAACTAAGAAATTTTCTTGACTATGTAAGAATAAACATTGGCTATGTAAGAATGGGTAAAGAATTTTTAAGGTTGTGTAATAAAAACTTGGGACAACTCAAAATCTATGAAAGATTCTCATACTTCTCTATGAAAGTGAAGAATTGGGATGGTTAAATAATATTAAATAGAAAATTTAAAAGGTCGCATGAGATTAAACTAAACTTATATAATATTAATTGTAACTTACATAATTTTAAATAAAAAATATTGAATATTTTTTAAGGTTTTTTAATTGGCCAAAAATCATCTCAACTACTCGCATAAGAGTAATAAGTTGTCACATGTAGTTTTTTATCAAAGCTCTCCATGATAGATTCATAGAAGAAATATAATCCACTAATGAAAATTTTCTCAACATGGATTGTATTCAAACACCAAAGGATGAAAATGATGTGTTTAATTCCAATTTTCTAACCAAATTGGGGAATTAAATACCAAAATTTCCACAAAGAGATGGATCTGGGAAAGAGAATGTGAAGATAATCATGGGTGCTAAAATACATGGTACCTAATGTTTAAAAAATAAGGAAAAAATTTTATAAATAGGATTCAATTGAATTTTAGTAAGGGTTCCCACCCATTGGTAAGTAGTTAGGTTGATTTGTATTTATCTTAGCTCTGTTTTAATATTATAGTAGTTTTTCTCATTCTTGTTTCTTGTGTTTTATATTGTCATGCCTATAAAATCTATATATTCATGGAGTAACTAACCCTAGAGATTGATTCCTGGTGGAGTAAATGTTGTTCCTATGTTCTTTACATTATTTATCGTATGTTTTTATTCCATTTCATAGTGGGAAGTGAAGGTGTGTGGGTTCGGGTTGGCAGTTGAAACCCTCATTCCTCACATCCTCAACTTCATATCTTCCACTATTAAACTCGATGTACCTTCCTTATCTAGACCGTTTTAATATATTATAGAGATATATGATTTGTGAAATGAAATGTAATATAGTGTAGCTAGATTTAGGATGGTGATGTGCTCTCAGTTAAGGTGTGTTTTTTATTCTTTACCATGGAGTATTTGGGGGGTCTGATGGATTTTAAGGTCTTTGAAGTCCCTTTAATTCCAATAACATAAATAGTGGTAAAATCAATAAATTTTATTGATTTGGTTATTAAATGGTATTAAGACAATAATTATGAATAATAAAGGATCTCATAATAATCTTTTAAGTATTAACACCCTTTCTTCCTCTACATTCTAATGTGCATACATATTTTTTACTTTGACTGAATCAAAACCCCCTACACTTATTTTTTTCCATTTTTAATATATAATTAAAAAAATAAAAAAAATGGAGAAAATTTAGTGATAGGAAAGGTTCCTTGGAGAAGACCTATTGGTTTCACTTTACTACACTTATTTGGTGTTTTACAAATATTATTTTTTATCACACTGTGATAGGTGCATCAAAATTTGTCATTGTTGGTGGAGAACTAAGCTTTAACTTCAATTTTGTATTAAACTTTTACAAATATAATTTTTATTTTTATAAAAAAATATCCAAAAATGGACAATGAAAACATAAATCTAGCATAATGAGCTTTTTAAATTTTCCATGTTAATGTTATAAATTAAAATATATTTGTTTTTTGTTTTTTGATGTCATGAATAATCTTCTATTGTATGTTAATTCATGTTTGTTATTTTTTGTTTTTATTAGAATTGGTTTAGAATATTTTTCTAGGTTGTTTTTATTTTACCCTTACATGAGGTTGTTGTACCCTTATATGAGTGGTATGTTACCCTTACATGGTTTTGAGATGCATGGTTTTACCTTTATGTGGGATGTGTTATACCCTTATGTGTGTTGGGAAGCTGGGTGTGTTACCATTACATGGGTTGGCTATTAACCTTATGTGGGTGTCAGTGTACCCTTATGAAGCGGTTGTGCTACCTTTACATAGCTAGTTGATTGGGTGGTTTCCCCTTATGTAGCTGAGCAGTAGGCAATCGACCCTTACATGAGGGTTTTGATACCCTAATGCGAGGAACACATGGAAGGGCCACTTACCTTTATGTGAGGTCTGTGAAGACCCTTACATAATGGTTTTGGCCACCCTTACATATTGTATAAGTCCCTTTATGTAGTATGTAAGTGACCCTATGTAGTGGACAAACTTACCTTAACATGAGATTTATTTTTTAAGTTGTGGGGTTTATTGCAACAGTTTCTTTCATAAGCATCTTGACTAAACACTTGTACTTATATTTTTTTAATAGGTTGATTCCATTAGTTTTAATCCCTCAATACCTAATATTCACATGTAAGAGAAAAGATCAGATATGTAGGATCCAAGATAAATTGATATAGGTAAGGAGATGATCCAGAGTGGGAGGTCTTGTTTGTCGCCTTGATTTTAAACATTATTCACAGTTTAATCTAGGAAGCTTATTATAGTGGATAGATTTAGGATTTATAGTTCAAAATATGATAGAATAAATCTTGTAGGAATTTTATTATTGAGTTCGATATCTGTTAAGGGTTTCTTTTCTGGTTCTTTTCTTTCCTTTTGAATTTATTTTTCCCAGTCTTATGGTTATTGTTCATGTAGGTGTGGGTGTCTTATTTGGACTCTAGCTATATTTTGTTCTTGTTTCATTTACCTTATCTTGATTTTATGTTTTATGTTTCCATTATTTCATTTCTTATTAATAATAAATAAGTTTGATTGGTGTTCTTTCCATGGATTTGGACCAAATTGGCCTGAACCACGTAATTTTCCAATGTTGTTTATCTTTATTTCATTTATTTTGGAAATTATTGTTTCATTTTTCTCATATCTTCATAAATAGATCCTAATTTATTTTATATCTCTTTATTTTTTATTTTCATCTTAGGCTCAATTATTATTTTTCTGTTTTGGGTGGGTTTGTATGATATTGCCTCCTACTTTGTGAGTTTCGTGTTTTTTACTAGACACCTCTCCATAAAAAAATTGGTATTAGAGTTATGTTTTATCGAGTCTAAAGATTTATTTTACTATATTAATGATTGATAAGTTTCATGGAGAGAATTATTTTAATTTTTTGAGAGTTAAAATGTGTACTCTTCTTGTTTGCAATGGACTTGAAGAAGATTTGGTGGGATCTAAGTGGAAGATCACCGAAGACCTCAACTTTATTTGAGGATAGTGACCCTAATATTTTGAAAATGGACCATTCCATATTATTTTTAACCCAAGATATAAATTTCCTATGATAATTTCTCCATGAAACTTCTGTCAGTACAATTTATATGAATTTAGAGCATCTTTACAGGATTAGGTCACTTTTAGGAAGGTTACAAAAGATAATGCATCTTTATAATTTCAAAATAGTCTCTAGAGACTCTGTATAGAATCACTTAGATATATTTAATAATATGGTAATTTAATTATCCAATGTGGATGTTGAAATTAAGGATGAGTACCAAGCCTATTTATTGTTGAATTCCTTAGATGATTTATTTAATCCTGTTTGAGATTCGATGATGTATGGAAGGTATTCCATCAAATTATAAGAAGTGAAGTCAACAATATTATCAAGGGATCTTCAAATCCAAGGTCTAAAGATGGAGGGTAGTGGTGTGAAGTCTGAACCTAAGTTTCTTAGTGTGAAGGTTCAACATGAAAATAAAAGTAAAGAAAAGAAATATGGTGGTTGGTTTAAGAAGTTTAGGTGCTATCAAAGTGCAAAGACCATCCACATTAAGAGATACTAACCTGAGGATATGTATAGGGATAGTATGGCCTATAAAAATTTGGTATACATAGGTTGTGATAGTTTTGAGGTTCCATGAATCATTTTAGCATCACTTAGTATAGATTAGGTGTATATCTAGGTTATCTTTCTTTTTTGTTCCTATGATGGACTCGACAAGTAATTTTTAGGGACCCTCAGTTGGAAGAGAGGGTGTGGGTAAGGATTGTTTTCTGATCTGTTTGGGATTATGTAAAGACTTTTCTCCTATAATATTTCTTTGGTTTATTAGGGTGTATTTTTTCAACTAATTTTACTTCTTTCATTTAGAACTATTTCAATTTTGAGCTTGTTTATAATCTATATTGTTGTTTTTTCATGTTTTTTTTTAAGGAATTGGGAACTCCTATATTTTCTTTAGGTGTCTTGCAAACATGAGGAAGATGATTGAGACCAATAATGGAATGTGTGTAGCTATTTATAGGTATTTTATAATGAGAATCTTGAGTAATTAAAGGTATGAGTTATTATTAATGTCATTACTTAGAGTTTTTTATTTTTGAGCATGTTTTAGTAGTTGATAGTAGTAGATATGCTGGTATGGGTATACATTTTACACTATGGTACATTCTATAAAATTGGTGAGGTAGGACTGGTCATGTTTGGTCTAAGGGTCATTTGTTAGTAAAGACGGTCCAAACCAACTAATAGGTTAGGCTAGTGTAGGCATAAAAGAACATTTCCCCTGTGTGTTTTCATTTTATTTTGTAAGGTGTATATTTATTAAATTTATCATGTTAATGTTATGAATTAAAATGTATTTATTTTGGATTTTTTTTATTTCATGAATAATCTCTTGTTGTATCGTAATTCATGTTTACTATTTTTTATTTTTCTTAGAGTTATTTTAACAACTCTTTGGGGCTTGTTTTTATTTTACCCTTACGTGAGTTTGTTTTAACCTTACGTAATGGGAATGTTACCCTTATTTGGTTTTGATATGTAGGGTTTTACCTTTACAGTGGTGTCATTGCACCCTTACGTGAGCTGGGAAGATGGATGTGTTACCCTTATGTGGGCTGGTCATTACCCTTATAGGGGGTTCATCATACCCTTACATAGTGGTTATTCTAACTTTACGTGGTTGGTCAATTGGGTGGTTTACCATTACATAGCTAGGTATCAGATGATTGATAGAACCATATTTTTCTTGATTATTTTGATATAAAACATAGTGTTTATGTAATTTAATTGATTAATTATTTTGCTATTTAATTATTTTTTTAATTTATGGTAGGATATAGGAAATGATCAGAAATCAGTGAAAAGGTGATGATTTGATGATCAAAACAATGGTTAGTTATATATAGGAAATTCAAGGCCCAATTTAGGGCTTGAAAATCCCATTCAAGGTGTGAAAATATTTTATGGGGTCAATTTAGGGCATGAAAACCCAATTCAGGACATGAAATGATTTTATGGGGTAAATTCAAGGCCTGAAAATCTAATTAGTTATATGAAAAAAAACACATCCAGGAGATATTTCAATGATTTTATGGTATAAAACATATATTAACACCGTAAATCCCTTTTTCTAGGCCTAGAAATGAGAAGAATCAATGCGGACTCCCCACTTAATGACCTGAAATCCATGAGCATCCCCGAGATTGACCCAGGATGATTTTTAACGTATTTATGATCGAATTAAGACTATGACTATAAATAGATGGATGGGGGAGAGGAGAAGGAATAATATTCATTCAGGGTTATGTTGATGCACTAGGATTAGTTTGTTTTAGGTTTTTTATTTCTTTTTGTTTTAATTTCATTTTTTAAGGTAATAGCATATTCATATTTTCAATTCAAGTGTTTCCCCTTTTCTTATTCCATCAAATTTATATTTATTACACCAATATAATTCATCCTTTATCTCTTCCCTCTTTCCATTGTGATCTCTTAGGCTCACAATGAAGAGCAATTGACCTGAGTCATGGCCTTAGGGGAGATTCTATGGATTTATAAATTATTACACTTTAAATTGTTAAATGTTTGTATTTTATTTTTGGTGAGAGAGAGGTACTTGTATAGGTGTGGTGATCATCCACCACAAAAAAAATATCAAACTCATTTATATTCTTTGATTCAATACTTTTACCTCCCTTTACTTGGTAAAACCTTTCATATTATGGAGTTGGGGTTTCTCGAAGGGGTAAAATGGCATACGATGGATCCAAGACTTTTAAGAATTTCACTCTTGATTGTGGTGATTATACAACTTAACTAATGGAGGATGTGGTATTTGGTATTCCAAAGATATTTCCTAGGGATTCTAAAATCCCACACTCGATAAATTAAAGTATATTAATTCAATAGAGGTATTTCATAATTGAATTATCAAATCAAATTTAAACAACAAAATGAATGATGAAGGAACCCATGTAACTAAACCCTAGGACCAAGTCCTTTCTTCCTAAACTAATTTTTTTCTACATTTACATCTGTATTTAGTTTATATTTTCATTTCTTTATCTTTTCAAACATAGAAATTTAATTTTTTTCAATAAATAATAAAAATTAAAATAAAAGTACTTTAGGTGTATTAGAATTAGAAATTCACTGGCTGTAAAGCTCCTCAAGTGATACAACCCTAGTCATCCACTATACTATATTAGGAAAATAAATTACCTTTTCACCTCTCTATGATAGGAATTTCAAAATTGGCATCATTTCCGTGGATCTAAGAACTTTTTTTATTCATTATTTGTTTTCACAATTTTTAAATAATTTTCTTTGTTTTTAAAATTAAAAAAAAACTAATTAAATTAAACAATAATTTCTAACTCACCCTAGTATATAAAGGATGGAGTTTATTTATTTTCTAGATAGATTAGGGGAGCTCAAGGCTGAATCTTTATAAAGGATGAATTCAATGATCTCATTTGGTACATTAAAGAGACCCTCAAGTACCCAATAGTTGAAGGTTTGGATAGAGAATTAACTGAATTCCTGGAGTACTTCCCATAATTTTATCAAGAAATGGTTGAGACATAAATAGAGTCTTCCTTATTTCCTCCCAACTTTTCTAAAAAAAATATTCAGGTTCAATATCAAGAATAAGTGGTTGAAAATAATATCAAATACCAGTTGCAATGTATTGAAGATAAGATACAAGAGATATAGGTAAAAGTGGAATGGTTAACTAAATATTTCCATGCATCCTAACCTTAACTTGAACAAGAGGTAGAAACTGATCCAATGGTGGAATAAATTTCTCCACTCATCTTTGAAGTTGAAGAACCTGAGGAGGAAAAAGATGAGATAGTTGGTGATCGATTCCACCTTTCACAACAATTTATGGAGGAGATGGATAAATTAGAATTTATTGAATCATTAAAAAATGGGGATCAAGAAAATTTTCACAAATTTTAGAGAAATTGGGAATAAATTGAACTATATCACGATCTCCTTTGAAAAAGTAAAAGAGCCAACACCTCTATATATATCTCTCACTTTTGAAGATGAAGAAACCACCAAAGTGGTGGAATTCAAAGAAAGTCCATAGGAGCCTGACTACCTACCTAAGTCCATTATAAATCAACTCCAAGAGGCACTTTCTAATGAATAAGTGATATAAGTCAAACCAACTCAGGGATTTTACCCTTTCTTGAACCCTATATCTTCTAGTTTTTTTGGAACTGAATTTTGCATCAATCCCTACTATTTTTGAATTTATAGATTTATCCAAATAATGTTATTCTCTCAAGTAAGATGATGAAAAATATGACTCACCTATTGAGTAATATATATAGTTTCATGATGAAATTGAATATTTATTGGAATAATATCATGAAGAGATTCATGTAGATCTAGCTAAAAACTAGAGACACAAGTTTCCTACATAAAATGGGAAGATTTAGATATTGATTCTTCATTGTTAAATTTTTTTCAAATAATATTATACTCTAACACTCCCTTTAACTATTCTTTTAATGCATAACACTTTGAGAAACCACAAGAAAAAAGAATAAAAGGTTGAACAATTAGCAACCAACCAATAAGAGGACCCATTACTCATTTTTCCCCTATATGAAATATGTAACTCATTGTGAAGGGAGAGATCTATTTTACTCTATCCATGGATTCCTTATCAATAAAAAAGAAGAAGTGTTATCTAGAAAGAACAAAAAGTGGTGGTTCAAATCCATGAAACTAAACCCAATGAAAAATTTTAGATGATAGATAGTACTTACCATCTGGAGGTAGTCAAAAATACAAGTCCCACTTGGGGGATCAAACCAAGATTTTTCTTTTATTTTATTTTATTTATAGGAATTTATATTTTAATTTTTAGTTTATGAATTTATTAAGATGTATCCTTATTTCCCTATATATTTTTTTAGATTACTTTGATGTGGTCATTATACTTACAAGAGTGGTTTAAATTTTTTTAGGTCCATTGAAATTGTATAAGGAAAAAAGAAGTTTTACATAATTCACACTACAAAAATAAGATTGTACTATGTTTTTATAATTCAAATTGTAAAAGGAGGGTTTATGTGGTAAAAGTTGTGAAGCAGAACTATGCAAGGAAAAACCTGTGTGATCTGACTTGGATCATTATTCTGAATGGGAGTATGAGTTTCAATGATTTATTTTATTTTACCCCCATAGTTTTTAATCTATTTTTGCGCTTCAAAAAAACTTTCATGACCATGGTATTCTTATTTGTTTACTTTACTATTATAGGTGATATTTATTTCTTAGGAATCCCATAATTTAATGTTTCATATTTTTATGTTAATATTGAATGAGTAAAATGGGGAATTGAAAAATTATATGGAATCTTGGGATATTAATTTTGATGAATCATGATTTAATGTAATTATTTTATTTAGGTAAATGAAATTTCTATAACATTTTCATACTTTGAATTTATGAAATTTATGTATATTCATTTTTTATTATTATTACATGCCATGATTCATTATAACAAATCATATACTCCATTTTATAGGGATTTTCTAGACCAAATAATTTCTTTTTATATCTTGAGTATATTTCTTGAGTGATCTTGGGGCATTCCACCTAGTATAAATTGCAATGGAACTTTTCAAAAGTATGACTATGCAAAACCAAATTTAACATGATTCAGGAATTTTTATTTTTAAGCACTTATTCTTGAGACTAACTTTTACATAAATCCTTATTTATCCCATATAATCCATAGATTAACTTTCTAGGAATGATTCATGTTACAATCCATTTATATACATTCCTACCATACTCGATTTATATTGCATGATATGTTAAAGTTTAAATTTGGGTGTGTAGAATGAATGGATGTATTATGTTGTATGAAAAATGTGTGGGGTGCTATTTTGGGTATTTAGAAGGGGTCATGTTACATTAATTTTACTTCTATTATTGTCTATTAATGAAAAAAATCAAAAAAAAGATTCGAAAAGAGAAAAAATTGAAAAAGAATGGGTTTTCTTTTGGGATAGTCAAAAAACTCCATTACCATAATAATGGTTTTTTTATATGGGGTTAGTTGGTAGATATGAAATTTTTTCAAAGAAAAAATTTTGAGAAAGTAAGGGAAAAATAGAGAAAATTTTGAGAAGCTTTAATTCATTAATTATACTTAAATTGATTATGACCTTACTTTGAGTTCTGGAAAGTGGGATTTTTCATTCTACTGGGGATATTTTTATTTAAATTTTCTTTTGATATTATATAGTATTCTATAGAGATAAACCCCCCTTTTGAGCCTTAATTTTTTTAACATAAATCCTAACCAACCTTAAGCCTTAGATTCATTAGAACATTATTTTCAAATCCCTCATGAATTTATGTGAATTTTTTATTTTCAAAATGGAGAATGTAGATCCTTTTCAATCCTAAGGAAAAGGAGCAAGTACTCATGGTTTGAGCATAAATCAACTTGAAATTGTGTCATGAGTGATGAGAGATAAGAATACATTGCAAGGTAAATCACGACTTTGCATACTTAATAATAATTAATTATGATATATGAATGAATGAATGGAGAGGATCCACCATTTTAAATGGGAAAAAGTAAAATACATGGGTTGATTAGTCTCTTTAAAGTGCATGAAGTTGAATTGGTGCTTTATGTAGAAATTGATAGGTTATTCTCCCATTGATAATCATTTCATTTAATTAATTTGGAATTTGAATATTGAGAACATGGTGTTCCTATTTAATTTAAATTTAAATTACATGCTTGAGGAAAATAAAGTTCTATGTGTGGTGGAATTGACATAATAATATTTTTTATGATTATTTTGATATAAAACACAATTTTTATGCAATTTAATTGATTAATTCTTTTGATATTTATTTTTTTTTTTACAATTTTTGGAAGGATATAGGAAATGATTGAAAATGATATAAAAGGAGATGATTTGACGATACAAATGATGGTTGGTGATATATGGGAAATTCAAGGCCCAAGACCAAGTCACAAAACTGAATAATCAAGTGAAAATGGAGCTAACCTATTGTGAAATAGAAATTTAGGGTCTAAAAAAATCTAGGGTGTGAAAAAGATTTTATGGGGTGAATTCAGGGCCTGAAAAGCCAATTCAAGACAAGAAAGGATTTTTGGGGAGAATTTAGGGCTTGAAATCCAATTCAAGACATGAAAAACACATCCAGGAGAGAGGTTGAAACTTTTACAATGTAAAACATATATTTACATCATAAACCCCTTTTCCAAGCCTAGATATTAGAATATTTAATATAGACTCCCCACTTAATGACTCAAAACCTCCGAACAACCCGGGGATTTATCTAAAATTCTTTTTGATGAATTTATGATTGAATTAAAAGATACTTGAGAATAACTATTCCTATAAATAGATGGTAAAGGGAGAGGATAAGGAATAATAATCCATTTAGGGTTTTTTCGTTATGCTAGTATTAGGCTAATGTTAGCTTTTTTATTTTCTTTTCTTTTTATTTATTTTTTAATGTAATAGAATGTTAATATTTTCAGTTCAAGTGTCTCCCCATTTCTTCTTCAATCCAAATTCTCTTTATTCTTATAATATCTTTCATCCTTTCACTCTTCCCTCTTTCCATTGTGATCTCTTACAATAGCAATGATGAGAGACTAACCTAAGGATTAGTCTTGGGGGAGGTTTCATGGAATTATAAATTATTTTGCTTTAAGTTATTAAATGTTTTTATTATATAAGTAGTGAGTGAGATGGAAATGTACAGGTGTAGGTATTTTTCTCGTTGACGTAACTCTCGAACTCATTCATATTATTTAATTTAACTCTTTCACCTCTCTTTCCTTGGGAAAACCCTTTGTACAATGGATTTGGGGTTACCCGAAGGGATGAAACATCATATGATAGATCTGGTATTTTAGGAATTTCACTCTCAATTAAGGTGTTTATACTACTTGACTATTTGAGGAGGTGGGATTTGGTGTACCAAAGATATTTCCTAGGCATGTTAAAATACCAAACTCAATAAATTAAATGATAGTAATTCAAGAGAGAGATTTCATAACTAAATTATCAAATTTAATTTAAAAATAAAATAAATGATGAATAAACCTACATAACCAAACCCTAGGACCAAGACCTTTCTTCATAACCTTTATTTTGTTTGAATTTTCATCTTCATTTTATTTAAATTTTCATTGTATTTTCTTTTAAAAACTAGAAATTTAATTGGTTTTAATAAATAATAAAAATATAAACATAAGTATATTATGTGAATTAGAATTATCGATTGATTAACGATGAAGCTCCTCAAGTGAGATGACTCTAGTCAGCCATTATGCTACTTTAGAAAAATAAATTAGCTTTTGTACCACCCTATGATAGGTGCATCATTGATAGACCCTTACATGAGGGTTATGATACCCTGACATGAGGAATGCATGTAAGTGATACTTACCTTTTCATGAGTCTTTTGAAGGCCCTTACACAATATTTTACACTAACCTTATACTATGTGGAAAGAAATTCAAACAGTAAGAAAGTGAACCTCATGCATTGGAAAAAATTACTTTTATATGGAGTTTTTTTCATCTATGGAGTTTTTTGAAACAGCTTCTTTCGAAATAAACTTCAATAAAAGAATTTCATTTGGTTTATTCAAGAGATTTATTCCTTTGGATTTAAGTCCCTGATACCTCAAATTCATAAGTAAGAATGAAGATCAGAGAGGTAGAAGCTCAAAGAAATTGAGAGAGGGAAGGAGATGATCCAGAGTGGGAGGGCATGTTCATTACCCTAATTGTCAATGTCGTTAATGGTTTAATCTGGGAATCTTATTTTGATGGAGATATTGAGTATTTTGGGTTTTAAATATGAAAAAAATTATCTTTTAGGGATTATAAAGGTGGTTCTAAACATTGATAAGGGGGTTTTGGATTAATTCTTTTTTCTGTTGAATTTTGTTTCCCTGGTCTTCTGGTTTTTGTTCCTATATGTGTGGGTGTTATGTTTATCCTCTTATTGTAGTTTTTTCTTATTTCATTTCCATTAACTTGAATTTTTTTGTATGATACCATTGTTTCTTTTCTTATTAATAATAAATAAGGTGAGGTGGTGTCCTTTCCTTAGACTATGACCAAAGTGATCGAAACCATGTAATTTTCCTATGTTATTTTATCTTTCCTACATTTCTTTTTGAAATTGTTCTTTTGTTTTTATATTGCCTTTATCAATAGTTTATATTTTTTATATCTCCTCCTTTTTTAACTTTATCTTAGGTTTGATTCTTGTTTTTTTTCTATTGTGGGTGGGTTTGTGTAATACTTCCTCCTACTTTGGGAGATTTGTGTGTTTCACTAGATACCTCCCCATAATAGATTTTTTTGGGAAGCTCTTAAGATATTGGTTGATCAACTCATGCCTATTTATTTTGACCAAGACTTATACACAAATACTCAAGAAAATAAAGCTAGGATGTGATGATTTAAGGAGATAAACATGAAGTAAGAGGAAAATATCTTGAGAAATGAGATATAAGATATGAAAGCATAAGTGAACCAGGTCACCTCCATGCTCAATAGATGATTAGAAAAAATGAATATAAGAAGCAAGAACTATTGTAATAATAGTAAGATATTGTTATTTTTTAAATGGTAAAGTTGTAGGTGAAGTTAGTGGAATATTACCCATTTCCTATCTTAACAACAAGTTTGTTCTCATAGTCTTTTTATAATGAGAAGGAATTTCAAGATGAAACAAATGAGGGAGATACATATTCTAAATATTTATTTCTTTTTTAATTTATTGAAAATTGGTTGCAAACTATACTCCCTTATATTGTAATTATATATCCAAATCATGATATTTTTTCCCTATATGAGAAGGAAATTATGGAAGAAAAAATTAAAGATTATATAGTACATATCCTTAAGGCATAAGCAAAAAGTAGAACTAAGTAGAAGAATAGTGAAGGAAAAAAACTACACATGAAGAGATAGAAGAGATGCTTTCTAAAATCACATATGAACCTCACTGGGTAGTACATTCACTTACACTAAATTTGAGGATACCTTATACCATCTACGATATTGTACTTTGGGAAATAATGTAATTTTTTATCCAAGGGGACCTCCAAAACAAGGACTAGTGTGTTCAGAGCACTAAACAATCTAGGATTTGGTTATTCAAATCACATAAACCAAGTCCCCATTCATATTGGGGATAAAAACTAGAACTATACAATTGTGGGTAGTAAAATTGAAACACCCACCGAAGATTTGAACCCATGATTACTTTAATTTTTAATTTCTTTAGTGTTCTATCCCTTTATTTTTAGTAGTTCATTTTGTTTTCTTTTATAGGTTTTCAAGGATTTGGGAAACTTATGAATACATTGCAAATAATTTGTAAAAGCTTAGAAGTTTTCCATCCAAATAAGACAAGTTGTATCTCTACATGCTTCCTCTTACAATTTGTTTATCATAATATTCTTGGAAGTTAAAAAAAATATTGAATTAAAATAATGGAAATGGATTATAATAGTGTGGGGAGAGTGTATCCTATTAATTAGGTTAGTTTTGTTTTCATTTATTTTTTTCCTTTTTCTGTAATAATTGAGATTAACTAAACACCACTTTGAAGCTTGGATAATATTTAGTATTTTATTTGAATATTATTAGCACATTCATATGATCTATGATGTGATTTAATTCCTTTATTATTTATTAAGTATGAAATGAATTTTAGTTAAATGTGAATCCCATGTTTATGATCATTATCCAATGGTTAATTCTCTATCATGAGAGGTTTTTCAACGTTTTTTATCATATTCTTTACTATTATCCTATTTCTTGACGGAGCATGGATCATATATTTAAATCTATAAAAAAAATTAGTTTCTTTTCCAAAACCCTATTATTTTAGGGGGTGTTAAAATGATTAAGGCATTTTTGTCTCAAAAAAACCTTCATGTATCCAATCCAACTACATTGATATTCGAAATTATTTAAATCCTTAGAAACCATGAATAGCCCTGATATGAGCCATTTTACAAACCAAATATCATCTTTCCTTTATCTTTAAGTTAAATTCATGTAAATAGAAAAAGGTAAGTATGGGGGTTATTTTTTCATTGATATTTTGAATTAAAAAAAATGCTGGGAAGAATGTAATGATGAAAATTTTACCATGGGGAAGTGGAGTACACACAAAATTTTGAAATAAATAATTCCCTAAAGGTATCTAAAAGTATACTTTCAAATAATACAAGAAAGAAAAAAATATTCTTGAGGAAGAATTATTTTTACTGAGAAAAGTCTAGTGTGTGAACTACCACAAAAGATAGGAGAAAAGTTTTGGGGATATATAAGGGAGATGGAGAGTAAATTTCAGTAAGATTAGACCATTATATAATTTATTTTTATTTAAGAGTCTAGCCTCATCTTTCAAGTATTTGATTTTAAATATCATCATGTTATCTATTAGCTCTAGAACAAATCATAAAAAAAACTTTTGAATTATATTCTTCATTTCTCACGTGATTGGAGGAAGGATAATTACAAAAAACATATATAAAGATTATATGTTTCCAAGGATGATAAAAATTTTACAACCACATTTTACCTTGAGTGTGAAAGATACATATCTGTAAAGGTAGGTGTGAAATATTCATGGGTGAAACAAGAGGTTGGAATAATGTAAATGACCAAAAGATAAAATATAATGAATCATATATGAATCATGATGGATTATACAATGAGATGACAATGCACTTTCACTCTTTATTTTGATAATTTTATTTGGAATTGGTGTAGATTTTTCCTAGGAGTGTATAAGATAAGTGTAAAGGATTAGTAAATCACAAATTTTCCATATTTGATCCATGTAATTCATTGAATATAACCATAAAAATATATTAATAAATGGACATAAATCTCATGTTTATTATATTAATGTTATTTTTATATTATTATAAATATGGACCAATTTTTTTATTTTAATTATTTAATTAGTATTCATAATTAAATTTTCATGTTCATACTTTAAATGGAAGTATTGTGATGTTTGTGTGGGTGAAGACTAGTCAAGCTAGCTACTTAAGAGTAGTAGTAAGTTTCTAAAATCTATATATAATTCAATGAGAATATAGACTGACTTCATAGGAATAAACATTGGCTATACAAGAATATATAAATAATTTTTAAGGTTTTCTAAGAGTAACTTGGCTCAAAGTGGAAGATATATAATATTTCCATACTTTTTTGTGGAATTGAAGAAGAAATTCAGTTTCATGAGATTAAATAGAAAATTAGAAAATCAATGTAAGATTAAATTGAATTTATGTAATATTAACTAGAACTTTTATAATATTAAATAGAAAATATTGAAGCATGCGTTAGGTTTTTTACTTAGCTGAAAATAAGCTCAGCCAATCATGTGAGGGTAATTGGTTATCTAGTGAGGTTTTATATCATAGTTCATCGGGATAAATATGTAACATAAATCTAGGTTATTGATGAAAATCATTTTCTATGTGGATTTCATGCAAACACCTAAGGAAAAGAAATTTTTATAGCAATTTCCTAACAAAACCAGGAAACATAAGAAAAAACTGTCCACATGGAGATAGATCTAGGAAATATAAGGAGAAGATAATTGTGGGTGTTTAATTACATGGTAACCAATGATTAGTAAAGAATTTATGTATATAAATAGGATTTTATTATAGTGTAATAGGATTTCCCACCCATTGTGATGTAGTTAGGTTTATTTTGTATTTCTTGTAGCTTTGTTTTAATATTAGAGTAGTTTTTTAAATTCTCAATTCATGTGTTTTCTCCCACCACACCTCTTTAATATCCATGATAATGGAATAAATAACCCAATAAATTTATTCTTAGGGGAGGAAATAATGTACTCAAGTTCTTTTATTTATTTATTTTATGTTTTTATTACATGTCATGTTGGGTAGTAAAGGTGTGTAGATTTGGGATAGTGGTTAAAACCCTTATCTCTCACATCCTCAGATCCATATCTTCCACTATTAAACTAAATTCCTTCCCTTATCTTTATTCATCTAACATACAATAGAGTTTTATGGTCTAGGAGATAAATTATCATATGATAAAGATAGGTTTAGGATGGTAACACACTCTTGGTTGAGGTGTGTATGTCATTCTTTACCATTGAGGAGTTTGGAGTTTTGTGGATTTTAAGGTCTTTAAATTCCTTTGAACTCCCATAACATAAATATTTGGATATAACCAATAAATGATATTGATTTGGCTATTGAATATTATTAAGACAATAATTGTGAATAATGAAAGAACTCATAATACTCTCTTAAGGATGGCCACCCTTTCTTTTTAATCTATGTGTTTGAGTCTCTATTTTTTGCTTTACCTTCACTTTTTTCATTCACCAAATCAAACCACCAACACTTATTAAATTTTCCATTTTTAATATAAAATCAAAAAATAATAATAAAAGAAATATAGGGTAGTGATTGATGGGTAAGGTTCCTTGGATATAACCCAGATGTTTCATTATACTACACTACAAAGGACCAAGGATTTCACCTAAAGAACATTACTACCTAAATGACCACCTCCATATAATAAAATAAAATATGGAATATCCCATCATTTAAATGGGCAAAAACCACCTGATCTTCTCAAACCTAGTGAAACAAAAACCTAACATTCTCACAGTGAGACCATGATCGACCTTAAGACTCACCGTGGCATAATGGATAACTACCACACACCTTTTAATCCCAAAAATATAAAACTCATATTTTCACCACCAAGAATCCTCTAAAGACTTATTTAACACCTCAAATTCCCTAAAACTAAAAATTAAATCAAAATGAAATTTTATTCCTCTATAATGTTTTTATAACTATCTTAACCACATAGATCGCATTTCTTTATTGGTCCCTATTCACAGAGCCATTCCATATTATTATAAATGTGTAGATACTTTAACCTCCCTCTTATTCACAACCAATCTGTGATTATTAGTATTATAATTTCATCAAAAAACAACCTAAAGTTTTGATATTCACCAACAAAAATCTATGAAGAACTATAGTGGTCGCTAATAGTTTGGATATGATATACTAGATTGAAGAAATTATCCATATATAATCATACATATAAAAAAGATATAATAATATTTTCACAAGGATATCATAATACTTGAAGTTTTTTGTAGTCACAGTAACGTTTCTCTAAAAAAACACAAACACGTGAACACTTCTACCAGGAAATGGATTATAACACTCACTGACCTTAAATATTCTTCCCACATGGTCAAATTATTAGATAATAAATGATCTATCCTACAATAAAGTACTATCAATATCACACTAAATATGGTGACCATGTTACATCCCTCTTTAAATACCCCCTTAAACCTAATTTCTCCTTTCCAAAATGTGTTTCATTAAGCGATGGATAGTTTCATGCACTAAACTTGTGATGGGAAACTTATGAAATCTCTTTAATTCTCTATTAACACATTCCAAAATTTTGGTCATTATGTAAAAATATTCACTTTCATCATCATATTTGAGCAACCATTTTTCTTTTAGAATTTTCATCATGTAGTCATGTGCCTCTTGATTAACTTTTTTTATGCATTCAAAATACTACTTTATCTTCTATTGTTAAGGTTCATATACTATAGATAAAAAAAATTTATAAGTGGGAATAAAATTGTATGAATTATAAAAGTATGATTTTTTCAAAAATACATATACATACCAAGATTTATGATTTACATTTTCATGGACTCATCCTTGAACTTTTTTCACACATTTCTTGTAATATTCCTAATACGGTATCAATAATATACATGAAATAGTCTCTATATAAGACCCCAAGACTATATCATCTCCTTGCTCACTTAATATCGATCTAAAATAAATAAAATTATTTTAACATTCATCATTTACTCTAAAAGTAAATCTAAAAACTAACTCTAAGATGAGAAGTTCTCTTTCTCAATGATAGTGAATTCCAATGATATCAAGAAATTATTTCTATCCTTTATAGTGGAAATAAAAAAATCCTATATAATTTATATATATAAACATATCATCAATCTATATGAACTTCTTTCAATTTCTGAATGTATCCATCCAAGGTAAGAATGCACAAAATAGTCCATCAAACACCACCTTCTACCGATCAACTCATTTTTGTTCACTAACGTATTCTATGGTATTTAACTATTAAACAACCTAATTTTTATGACATAATATCTTTATAAGTTGTGGTAAAATCAATAGTATTCATCCTAATAACCATACACTATCACAATGTATTTATATCATGCCACCCATGCCTTTCTACAAGATATCACATATCAAAAAAGTTGTATTCTCTCTTTCGCAACAACTACTAGAACATATTGACATTATCTTATCATTTCAAAAATTAATATTTAAATGAATTCAGTATCTAAGGATGTAAAATCCTATGATGGGTTTGGGTTCACAAATGTGTACTAAGTAAATTTGTAAATCCTCCAAAAAAATAAATTTTTATCAAGTATATCCCATAACTGCATTAGGCAATCTAGATTTTACTTATCATGCTTAATTATATAGTTAGTTTTCTATGATTATTTCATGATATAACTATAATTTATCTCAATGTGATATTGTTTGAACATGGTCTTCATCACTTCTTTTCTTTCAAGTTCTCTCCAAATATACAAAATATCTGTATCCACTACCCAATGTGTACCACAAATAATTCTTGAAAATTATGTGATGGGAATAATGATAGACCAATCAAATTCTGGTAAGTTTGGAATAACCTATATCAACTACTACACTAATTTGGAAGGATGATTCAAAGTTTTACATAACTTCTAGAGTGTCTCATCATATTAATCTTTATCATCTGTGAAATTTTCAAACATCATGCTTGTATCTTGTAGAGTACTTTCCGTACAAGATCCACTATCACTATGATGTGTTATGGTTTAATGATACAACATGGTATCATATGGTTGTATTATACTATATTAAACTATAAACACATAATTTAGAAAAGTTATTGGATATTTATCTTCTTCAATAGTGGTTATATTGATATATAACATCATAAATTGACCTTTGAATTGATTCATAAACATCAGTGAGACTTCTTGTTGGTCCTCATCATAAATAATGGGATAGACTATATACCACAATGTATATCTATAATGAATATGTTTATAAATTATGGGTTGTATCACCTGGTTAATTGTGAGCTTTAACTATTTGTGAATTTTTCTCTGAAAAACTTCTCAATTTGTACAATCTTTTAGATTTAAAACTCAATCTATTTGTCTACTGTAACTAATTCCTTATTAGGTATTAATTAATTCATCATTGTAATTAATATATGTATATATAATTTTATCTACATTAGAATCCTTAATATTAATGTTACTAAATATTCAATGATTTGGTCATT